>CM064881.1:40637198-40725612 GCA_003313485.2 Penstemon barbatus
TATTTTGTAGAAGAGGATGATAATTTTGAATGTTTTGGGGCCAAATATGATTGTGAATTGTGTTGGATAAGGATGAAGATGAAGGCTCTGAAGACAATTTGTAAAGGGAGGTTTTGAAGGATTCCAAAACTTCAAGATTGGCTAAGTATGGAGTAACTTAGCTGATGATCCCTTAGAAGAAATTTTGACTAAGTAAAGAAGACATCAGAAGAGTCAAAGTTTCAAGGTCCAAGACTTCTGATCTGCTGAAGTAAAGTTATCAGACTGATGAAGATCAGCCGACTCAAATCAGATTTGTTCAAGTTTGAGATCAGCCGAGTTCGCCATCAGACGTGTACTTTCGTCAGCCAAGTGAAGAAGATCATGAAGTGTTCCCAACGGTAATAAATGCCCCTTGGAGTAATAAATGCTGAAGTACAAGGTTATTAAAGACAAATGATTGAAGAAATGCTTCGCATCAGCTGGGTGCATTTAATGCTGCATTTAATGCTGCCTGCAGAATAGTACTGTTCATAGTACGGACAGACTGCAAAAGAGCCGTTCGCGGATTTTAAGGACCAGTACTCGAGGAATTTGAATTTGTCTCTCTTCAACGGACATTTTTCTATCCTCAAGTATAAATAGCTGAAAGAGACGAAGAAGAAACAAGCAACACACTTTCTGAGAGAAATTTCCGAAGCAAAATTCTTTAAGTCTCAAGAACAGCTCACTCATCAGCTGAGTCATTTGTTGACGAAAGCAGAGTTGAAGAATCAAGAAAAATACATCTTCTGAGTGATTTTGTAAACAAGAGTGTTGTGCGGAGTTGTGATCCATCTTTGTGAGTGATCAAACTTCAGAGAATAGGTCTTCTGTGTGATTTCCTATTGCGAACTTGTGGTCGTTTCATTTGTTGTTCGACGCAAGCAGAGTATACTGTAAACTTTGTGATTATAGTATAACCCAAGATCTGTGTGACTTGGAAGAGTGGACTAAAGGATATTCAAATCCATATAACCACTATAAAAATTACTTGTGTTTTTACATTGCTTTTACTGCATATTTTCTGTTTGCATAAAAACACATTAAGTTAACTGTTTGAAAAAGAGTTAAAAAGGAGTTTATAAAACTGGGGAAACATTTTTCAAACTACTAAGATTACTTGTGAAAAACACTTTGAAAATCCGCTGCAAGTACTCTAAGTATTAAAACTGATTTTAGCAAAATCAGCTAAGTATAATCAGACGAGTGGTCAACAAGGCTGTTCAAAGATTTGTTCGCGAACAGAACTGTAATAACTAATCTGATCAGCTTAGTCTGTTCAGTTAAGAGTAAAGTTTTAAAGTTAAATTTGAAGAAAATTTTTAAAGAGGTTTATTCACCCCCCCCCCTCTAAACCTCTTCTGACCACTTGGGACCAACAAGTGGTATCAGAGCAGGTGGTTCATTTGAATCAGCTGCCTGATCAACGAGCTTGATCCAAGTGTTTTTCAAAGGTTTTCAAACTTTTTCAAAAGAGCATATTTTTGAAAAATCAAAACTTTTTGAAAAATGGATTGTATCAGTCATGTTCCCCACATTGCTGGTATGTCCTTTGAGGACTGGAAGATTAGAATGGAAATCTTTCTAGCAGCCTATAATGACAACATGTACACATGTATCATTAAAGGTCCATTCAAATTCACCAAGACCATCATAGTAGATGAAGCTGAAATGGTGGTGGAAAAAGATCTGACAGAGATGACAGCCGAAGAAATAAAGCTGTTCAATCTGGATAAAGTTGGCCGTTTCATCATGACCAAAGCCCTGGATAATGATCGGTTTGACAAGGTCAAACATTGCAAAACTGCAAAGGAGATGTGGGACAAGGTTCGTGACATGAGTGAAGGAAACGACGCCATCAAAGAGCATCAGCTCAGTGTTGCCTTGGAGAAGCTGGACAACTTCAAGATGAAATCTGGAGAGACCATTGATCAGATGGATACCAGGTTTACCAGAACATTGAATGAAGTTCTAAAGCTGGGAAAGACCTTTACTGACAAGGAGATCACCGTCAGAGTTCTAAAGGCCCTGCCCCCCAAGTTCAATATGAAGGTGACAGCTATGGAAGAATCAAGAGATCTGGGGAAGATTTCTCTTACAGAGCTGTTTCCGTACTCAAGGCATTCGAGTATAAACTGCCTAGAATGGGTATTGAAGAAACCTCAACTTCAGGACCCACAGCTGCCTTAGTTGCTGCTGAAAACACCAGGAACCAGCACAAGAAGTCAAGATGTGGACTCATCTGATGAAGCATCTACTCAACAAGAAGGAGTACACTGCTGGAGATGTAGCATTATTGATGAACAACTTCAAGAAGTTCTATAAGAGAAAGATGAAAAACAAATACAATCATGCTGCTTCTACTTCTAAACCTAACTCTTCTTCTCAAGAAAAGATGATTATAAAGCAAAACTAATGTGTTACAACTGCAGGAAATTGGGACATTTCATCAGGGACTGCCATATCCAAAAGCAGAAAAATACACTGAGGAAGAGAAGAGAATCAGAAAGGAAAGAAAGCATCAAAGAGGGAAAGCAATGGTAGCTGAAGCAGAAAAGCTTGCTGCTGTCTACTCATCTGATTCAGATTCAGACACGTCTGATGAAGAATCTTCTGATGAAGAGAAACCTGCTCTCCTCTGCCTGATGGCTAAGGAATCTGATGACTCCGAGGATGAGGTAACTCCTCAAAATAATGAACTGTTTGATTCTCTAGAGCAAATGATGTTAAAATACTACTATTGCTGGAGAATTTGTTAAGCTTAAGGAAGAGATGAGCTTGCTAAAAGAGCAAAATAACTCACTGAAACTTAAAGCTGAAAAGCCTAAAGAATCAGCTGAGTATAAACAGCTTGAGCAAGAGCATGAATCTCTGAAAGCTGAATGTGAGGTCTATAAAGGAAAAATCATGGAACTTGAGAAAATTATCGAGTCTCATGATAAGTCAACTGTTGCATCCATGCCTACATCTAGTAAACAGGAGACACCTTTAGAAAAGGATAAATAGAATTGAATCATACTGAAAAATTCATATCTGCTGACAATAGTAAGGTCATTCTGTATGTTCAAACTTCTAAACCTACCTCATCTGAGAAAGTGGTAAAGGAGAAGAAATCTCCTAAGGCTAAAAAGAGCAAAGAGCCTAGTGTAGGAAAACAGACTAGTAAACCCAAACAGAAGAGTCCTAGGAAGTCTTCTGATAAGGTTAAGACTAATCAGACTAGTGAGAAAACTAAGTCGTCTGTTAATGAGCAAACTGTTAGTAAACCAAAGAAGCATAAGAACAAGAAAAATCAAAATGCTTGGTATGGAAATGAGTCATATTATGTGCAACCTGCTGCATATCATCCTATGTATCATGCACCTCAATTTCCTAGTTACTATGCACCTTATCCTGCTCATCCAATGCATGCATATCCTGCTTATCATGCACCTTACCCTGCTTATGAACATTATTCTTATCATACTGATCATCAACATGACTTATCTGATAATTATGATGAAAATAAAACTGTTCATGCTCCTGTCAAAACTCAGAAACCTAAGAAGCCTAAGACTTCAACATCTTGGGTTGTCAAAGGTGGAACTAATCCTTCAGGACCCTCTCAATAAGGGTACCTAAAACAATTTTATTTTTGTTTTGTAGGATAGGATTAGGAGTAGGAGTAAAGTAGAGAAGATTTGGTACTTGGACAGTGGATGTTCAAGACACATGTGTGGAAACATACATGAGCTGACTGATGCAGTTGCTGTGGATGGTCCAAAGTTACTTTTGGGACAGCAAAGAAGGCAAGATTAAAGCTAAAGGAAGGTTAATCAGAGGAAACATAGAGATATCTGACGTCTCATATGTCAAAGGCCTCAAATATAATCTGCTGAGCATAAGTCAATTTTGTGACAAGGGATATTCAGTCATCTTCTCAACAGATAAGTGCTATGTTGAACAGATTGGTACAAAGAAGGTAATTTTATCTGGAAGACGACAAGGAAATATCTACATAGTCGACTGGAATTCTGCTGACAAGAATTCAAGTTTGTTTGGTTGCATCTGCACCAAGTGAAGTTAGTTGGCTGTGGCACAAGAGAATGAATCATTTAAACTTCAAGACCATCAACAGATTAATCAAGAATGATTTGGTAGAAGGGATTCCTAAAACAGTCATGAGCAAAGATAAGCTCTGTGACGCCTGTCAGAAGGGTAAACAAATCAAGTCATCGTTCAAAAGCAAGAAGCACCAATCATCTGGAAGGATATTGGAGCTGCTACACATGGACTTATTTGGACCCATTGATCCAGTCAGCAATGGTGGAAAGAAATACTGCCTAGCTGTTGTGGATGATTATTCAAGATATACTTGGGTGATTTTCATGAAGAAGAAAAGTGAAACCAAGGAACATCTTACAAATCTGATGGAACTGATCCAGAATGAGAAGAGTATCAAAATATTAAAGATCAGATCAGATAGAGGGACAGAGTTTACAAACTCTACTATTGAAGATTATTGTAATATCAAAGGAATACATCATGAGTACTCTGCTGCCAGAACCCCTCAACAGAATGGTGTTGCTGAAAGGAGAAACAGAACACTGAAGGAAGCTGTCAGAACCATGATAGCTGAAGCTAAGCTGCCACAAAGATTTTGGGCAGAAGCAACAAATACAGCATGTTTTACCCAAAACAGATGCATGATCAACAAGCACCAAAACAAGACTCCATATGAAGTTTGGAACAATAGGAAGCCAAACATTCATTACTTTAAGATCTTTGGTTGTAAATGCTATGTTTTAAATAATGGTAAAAATCACCTTACTGCATTTGCAGAAAAGGCTGATGAAGCTGTCTTTGTAGGATACTCATCTGTTAGTAAGGCTTATAGAGTTTTCAATAAAAAAACATTACTAATAGAAGAATCCATTCATGTAGTATTTGATGAGCCAAGTCAATCTTCTGAAAAGAATCAAAATGTTAATCAAGATCTGTCTACTGATTTACAGAAGATGAATGTTGGAAAGAATGAAGAATATATACCCATCATACTACCTGATCTCAACTCAGCTGATAACTCAAGTGCTGTTCAAAATCACAGAGCTGATTGTCTAACAGACGAGTTGCTAACAGCTGATAGACCAGAGACTGTTCAACAGACGGCAAATGTTCAACAGACTACTACTGTATCTCCAACAGTAGTGTTGCAAGATCAAGACAAAGGACAACATTATGATTTGCAACCTGATCTCAGATGGCTCAGAAATCACCCACCAGAGTTAGTGATTGGTGATCCTTTAGACAGAGTGAAAACAAGAAGAGCTGCTGCACAAGATGCTATGTTTGCTAGTTTTCTATCTCAAATTGAGCCTAAACAGATTGAAGAAGCTCTCAGTGACTCCAACTGGATTGAAGCTATGCAGGAGGAGCTAAATCAATTTGAAAGGAATGAAGTCTGGTACTTAGTTCCTAGACCAAGTCATCAAAGAGTCATTGGCACTAAGTGGGTATTCAGCAATAAAATGAATGAAGATGGTGAAGTCACCAGAAACAAAGCAAGACTAGTGGCCAAAGGTTACTGCCAAGAAGAAGGCATTGACTTTGATGAAACTTTTGCACCTGTAGCAAGACTAGAGGCAATCAGACTCTTTCTTGCCTACGCTGCTCACAAGAATTTCACAGTCTATCAGATGGATGTGAAATCAGCTTTTCTCAATGGAGAATTGCAAGAAGAAGTTTATGTTGAACAACCTCCTGGATTTGAAGTTTATCAAGAAGAGGACAAAGTATATCGTCTAAAGAAAGCTCTTTATGGACTGAAACAGGCTCCAAGAGCATGGTATGATACTTTATCTTACTTTCTTTTAATTAAAGGATTTCGCAAAGGTAAAGTTGACAAGACCTTGTTCACTATTGAATGGGAAGAACATATTTTGCTTGTGCAAATTTATGTGGACGATATTATTTTTGGTTCAACTAATCAACAGATGTGTGATAAGTTCTCAAAGCTGATGCAAAACAAGTTTGAAATGAGCATGATGGGAGAACTTAACTATTTTCTTGGTTTGCAAGTTAGACAGTTGCCTGATGGAATTTTCATCAGCCAAGCAAAATACACAAAGGATCTGTTCAAGAAATTTGGTATGGAAACTAGCTCTACTGCTACAATTCCAATGTCTACAAGTCTTCGTTTGGATAAAGATGAAGATGGCAAATCAGTAGACATAACCAAATACAGAGGCATTATAGGGTCACTGTTATATCTAACAGCCAGCAGACCTGATATCATGTACTTTGTTGGGGTCTGTGCAAGATTCCAATCAAACCCCAAAGAATCTCATCTCTTAGCTGCCAAGAGGATATTGAAATATATTAAGGGCACTCAAGAATTGGGATTGTGGTACCCTAGAGAGTCTGGATTTGAGCTTATTGGATATTCAGATTCTGACCTTGCAGGCTGCAAGATTGACAGAAAAAGCACAACAGGTGCCTGTCAGTTCTTAGGTAGTCGTCTGATCTCATGGATGAGTAAGAAACAGACTTCAGTATCCATATCTACTGCTGAAGCTGAGTATATAGCTGCTGGAGCTTGCTGTGCACAAATCTTATGGTTGAAACATCAACTAGAAGACTACAATATCAAAATCAGTGGAATACCAATCTACTGTGACAATACAAGTGCAATCAGTCTCACTCAGAATACTACAAGTCATTCAAGGACTAAACATATTGAGATCAAACATCATTTTATTAGAGATCATGTGGAGAAAGGAAATGTCATGATAGAATATGTGTATACTGAAAATCAGATTGCTGACATCTTCACAAAACCTCTAAGTGAGACAAGGTTTTCAACTCTAAGAGCTGAACTGGGATTATTAAAATTAGATGCATAAGCTGAGGGGGAACTCATCAGAAGACTAGAGTTCAACAGCTTACTCATCTCACTTATCTTCAAGGATTAACTTTCAACAGACTAGTTAACTTATGAATTCTTAAACTCAGGGGGAACGTGTAAGACTAGCGGTACTTCTGAATTAAAGATGAAATTTGTTAATGACAGTTAGTTAAAGTTATGTTTTCAACAGAAGACTCAACTATCGAAGATCAAGACTATTTTATCTAGCTGGATTGACAAACAGCTGAGGAAGGTTATCAGCTATTGGCATTCTCTGATAACAGCATTGTCATCAGGACAGTGGTCCATCAGATAAGTGTTTATTATACTCATCTGATTACTTAAATAAAAGCGAGCTACTTAAAACGTTTTATTCAAAACACGCTTTTATAAATAAATGTTGGGCGGTACATATTCCCGCTCTTCATTAAAATATCTTTTGAATTTGAAAGGTCGTAACAGAAGCCGCACGATCATCACTGACATAAAAACGAATCTAACGGTTGGCGGATATCACGGAAACCGACATACCCCAACTCTATAAATTCTCATCTGATCAGTCGAGTCGTTCTTTACGCACCCTAAATCTTCAAAAGTACTTGTGAGAATTTTTGAGCAATTTTCTGCAAAAACTCTCTTCGTTTTTCTTTCTACCTCCTATAGATCTGAGATGGCTGCTGAAGGGATGTATCTCGTGTATGGTTCCTACTACCAATCCGGTACGGATCTGATGAAAGAACTGCTCGAAAAGTTCAAAGCTGCTTCGCTGGTGAACTTCATGGAATACCACGAAGGAGTTATCTGGACTGACCAAGTGATGGAGTACTACAACACAGCGAAAGCTGACTACAACTCACTGGAGATCAAGGCTACAGTGGGAGACAAATCTATCACCATCACTCCTGCTGTTCTTCATGAGAGGTTTGGGCTTCCTAACCATGGAAGACATGACGTCACTATACTGACAGAGGACAAGCACCAACAGTTCTGGGCGATCTGCGCCAAAGAGGGAGAAGTATTTTCTGGAAACATAAGGAAGAAGTAACTGAGAGATGAATATCAGCGGATGGCTGATATGGTATCAAAACTGATTGAAAATTGCACTTTTTCTCTGGATGCTGTTACGATGAAGAGATTCAGCATCATGGCTGCCATTTACTATGGAATGGAAGTCAACTGGTCCATCATAGTATGGTACATCTTAGCTGATTTCCTGGATGACAAGAAAGGAAAGGGTCCTCACACCAACCACAGGATTACGATCAGTTATCTGCTGACCAAACTGGGTTGTACTATGACGAATGGCAAGGAGATTCACAAGTCTAAGGCCATGAACAAATACCTGCCAGTTCTAAAGAGGAAGGCTGATGAGCCTGAGGAAGCTGATGATGAGGGACAGAAGGAAGTTCCTGCCAAAAGACAACGGAGATTAGTCAAAACAGCTAGCCTGGCTGTTGAGACTAAAAAGAAGAAGGCTGCTGATGCGCCTAAAAAGAAAGAAGCAAAGCAAATGGAGAAAGTGACTTCTGCTGCTGAAGCCACTAGAATTGTTGAAAGCATAATTGCTGATGTAAGGACTGGATCCCCTGCATCACCATCAAGAACTCCATCAGCAGAGAAGCCTGCTGAAAGTGTCTCTAAAAGAACGAGGAGCCAACAGAGAAATACAGATGCTCCTAACTACCGTGAAGGAAGAACCAAGAAGTCTGCAAGGAAGCAGATGACCTTCATAGAAAAAGAGACTGAGTTAGTGGACTTGGTGAGATCAAGTCCAGAATCTGCTGAAAGACCAGTTGAAGCTGTTGAAGCTTCTACTGTTGACAAAGCTGATGAGCAACAGATTACTCAATCTGCACCAACTGCTGAGGCTGCTCAACCTCAAGAAGATCCAGATGTCCAAATCATCCATCCTATAGCTGCTGATCCCATATCATCTGTTGGACCAGCCCCTGCTGATAAAGGCAAAAGAAAATTTGTGCTAAGGAAAAAGAAAATTTCCAAAGCTGACAAGAAAGCAAGGGAGGAGGCTGAACAGAGGAAGCTGGAGGAAGCTGAAGAAAAGAAAGCACTTGAGCTAAACAAAGCTCAAGAAGCTAAGGATGAAGCCAGAAGGCACATGTCTGAGGCAGAAAGAAAAGCTGCTGAAGATGCTGAAATGGCTATGGTGATTGAATTAAGCAAAGTTGATGCTTATGGACCTGTCCATGGAGGTGGCATCAAGATTGGAGAAGGCAAGAATGAAGAAGAAGACAAGAAAAAGATCTTACTGCCTGCCCCCAAAGTCAAGTCCAAAGACAAATTTGAAGTCAGAAAAGCCTTTGAAATAGTATATGCTGATAAGGAGCTTTTCAAGAAGTTTGAGAAGTCCTTAGCTTACTATGATCAAAAGCTAATGTTAAGGACTCTGTTCAACCAGGAGAAACCAAGGTACATCAGTTGGAGAGACAACAGGTTGAATAAGTCAATAGAAGAACTTCAAAGCATGAAGGAGTTGGTCGATGAAGAACGTTGGGTTCTGACTTGGCTGAAGACAAACTCCATTCAAAAGGCCCTTGATCCCAGCTATGTAAGAGATGTGATGCATAGTTATGCAAAAGGCTTTGCATTGGAGGAGGCCAAGAAAATTAAAAGCACCCTGCCTGATAAAAAGAAAAAGTCTGAAGATGCTGAAGAAAGAGCAATTAAGTTTGCTGTTATGGCTGCCCTGAAGAGATGGGCTAAAAAGTCAAAGTATCAGCAAGGCTGTTCAAGTGACTTGCCACTGCTGCCAAGTATTCAGCAAATCATTTTCGGCAAGGAAGTGCAACCATTCTATGAAGTGCCAAAGGGGAATAATGCTTTTGTTAACCCCTGGATCATTGTGAGGCAAATCAGACAAACCACTTGCTTCAATGATAATGGCACCATCACAAACTTGGTCTATGATGATGTTACTGATGAACCTAAAACTGCTGACAAGCCTGCTGATCAAAATGCTGATAAGTCTACTGATCAGACTGAAGACAAGTCTGCTGAAAAGGTTGCTGATGAACCCCTAGCTATTGAGTGGAAAGCTACGGATTCTGAAGATCATCAAGACGACAAGATGGAAGACATTCCTGTCCACCAGGAAGTTGAAGAAAGGGATGAAGCTGCTGCTTCTGCTTCATCAGCTGATAAACATTCATCACTGATGGAAGCAATCCAGATGCTGATGGAAAATCAACTAAAGGAACTGGAAGAGAAGCATCAACAGCAGCTATTGAAGGTTAAGGAGGAGCTGAAGACAAAACATAAGGAAGAATTGACAGAATCAAATAAGCTTCAGCTGGAAACTGTGCAACAGTCTACAGAAAAGATCATCAAGACTGAAATCACAAGTATTCCCATTCCTCAAGATCATTCCTTGCAGTTAGTGAACAGCTTAACTGAAATGAACAGAAATGTGGAGGATGTGAAGATCGATGTTAATCATCTTCACGCTGCACTTACAAGAGCTGAACACAAGATCGCCGATCTGACTGCAACCTTCATTAAAGTCAGTGAAGAAGAGAAGGAGGTCAATTTAGGGCTGTTGCATGAAGTAGGAAGTGTTGTACAGGCCGTTCAAGATGAAATTGCAACTGTAAACCTGAATATTGACTACTTCAATGACAAGACTGACATCATCAGCACTGATATTCATAATCTTACAGCTAGTCACGATGTTGTCAATCAGAATCTCAAGGCTTTGTGTGCTGGAGTGAAGATTCCGACAGTTGCGCTCAACCCTGCTGTTGCACCTTCTGATGTCATCAAAACTGATGATGACAAAAAGGGGGAAGATAAAAGGGAAGAAACAGCTAAGGAACCTGCTGCTGAAGAAACAGCTAAGGAACCTGCTGCTGAAGAAACAGCTAAGGAAACTGCTGAAGCAACTATTGAAGCAACTATTGAAGCCAAGGAAACTGAAGACACTGCTGACAAGACTGAAGAAAATCTTGGAAAGGTAGAAGAAGAAGAAAAGATTGAAAAAGAAACTACCAAGTACAAGGAGACTGAATCTGCCAAGAAAGCAATGGAGCTGATCAGAGAACAGCAACTCAAAGAGAAAATGGAAGCTGCCAAAGCAATCTTGGAAGAAGAAGCTGATGAAGACGAAGATGACGAAGAGTCATCTTATGAGTATATAGAAGAGCTTGAAGGATCAGATGAAGAAGCTGATAGTTAGAAATTATAAATTCATTGTAAACAGTTTACTTCTATCTATTCTTCAGAAATCTCATCTGATGAACTTGTACCTTGTAACTCTTTTTCAATATTAATGAAAAGTCAAGTTCAATCCAATAAACTTTTTCTATCTCAGAAAATTTTGAGGATTACACTCTTTAGCTTAGGTATTTAACAGGTACTTAGCTGAAGTTTTGTCATCATCAAAAAGGGGGAAATTGTTGGATAAGGATGAAGATGAAGGCTCTGAAGACAATTTGTAAAGGGAGGTTTTGAAGGATTCCAAAACTTCAAAGATTGGCTAAGTATGGAGTAACTTAGCTGATGATCCCTTAGAAGAAATTTTGACTAAGTAAAGAAGACATCAGAAGAGTCAAAAGTTTCAAGGTTCAAGACTTCTGATCTGCTGAAGTAAAGTTATCAGACTGATGAAGATCAGCCGACTCAAATCAGATTTGTTCAAGTTTGAGATCAGCTGAGTCCGCCATCAGACTTGTACTTTTGTCAGCCAAGTGAAGAAGATCATGAAGTGTTCCCAACGGTAATAAATGCCCCTTGGAGTAATAAATGCTGAAGTACAAGGTTATTAAAGACAAATGATTGAAGAATTGCTTCGCATCAGCTGGGTGCATTTAATGCTGCATTTAATGCTGCCTGCAGAATAGTACTGTTCATAGTACGGACAGACTGCAAAAGAGCCGTTCGCGGATTTTAAGGACCAGTACTCGAGGAATTTGAATTTTGTCTCTCTTCAACGGACATTTTTCTATCCTCAAGTATAAATAGCTGAAAGAGACGAAGAAGAAACAAGTAACACACTTTCTGAGAGAAATTTCCGAAGCAAAATTCTTTAAGTCTCAAGAACAGCTCACTCATCAGCTGAGTCATTTGTTGACGAAAGCAGAGTTGAAGAATCAAGAAAAATACATCTTCTGAGTGATTTTGTAAACAAGAGTGTTGTGCGGAGTTGTGATCCATCTTTGTGAGTGATCAAACTTCAGAGAATAGGTCTTCTGTGTGATTTCCTATTGCGAACTTGTGGTCGTTTCATTTGTTGTTCGACGCAAGCAGAGTATACTGTAAACTTTGTGATTATAGTATAACCCAAGATCTGTGTGACTTGGAAGAGTGGACTAAAGGATATTCAAATCCATATAACCACTATAAAAATTACTTGTGTTTTTACATTGCTTTTAAATCTGCATATTTTCTGTTTGCATAAAAACACATTTAAGTTAACTGTTTGAAAAATAGTTAAAAAGGAGTTTATAAAACTGGGGAAACATTTTTCAAACTACTAAGATTACTTGTGAAAAACACTTTGAAAATCCGCTGCAAGTACTCTAAGTATTAAAACTGATTTTGGCAAAATCAGCTAAGTGATAATCAGACGAGTGGTCAACAAGGCTGTTCAAAGATTTGTTCGCGAACAGAACTGTTAATAACTAATCTGATCAGCTTAGTCTGTTCAGTTAAGAGTTAAAGTTTTAAAGTTAAATTTGAAGAAAATTTTAAAGAGGTTTATTCACCCCCCCCCCCCCTCTAAACCTCTTCTGACCACTTGGGACCAACAATTTGACATGTTTATTTCTTTATAAATGTAAAGTTATATACGATTTCTAAGGAACTTTAATCCTTTTTTCATAAATAAATTGAAATTATAGACCCATCACGTGACTTGAACATGCAAATTTTGAAGTCAGAATTTGAAATTTTCAATTTTCAATTTCACTCGACACATGATGATTTTGGTGAAAATTAATTTTTTCAGTTCAAATAGGACTTCTACAATGATAATTTTCGATAAAAATATAAATTTTCCGGTTAAATAATACATAAACTAAGGTCCCAAGTGCACTTCTACAGCTTCGTATATATGTGCATCAATTTTTTTTTTTAATTGTTATTTCGTAAGGTGTAACTGAGAACTAACTTGTCAATGAATATATTTCATAAAGATAAATTGCCAAAAATCCACACACAATATTTATAATAAAATTGAACAATGTAAATATGTTTTATTAATCAATGTTGCTTTCATTTGATAATATCAGCATAAATGAGTGAGTCCGACAATATATCATTTATAATATATTATTTTATTAGTGAAGGTTTAATTGTCATGAATATTATTCCCACAAAATGATGAAACTAAGTTCGAATTTTCACTAGAAGATGATCTCATATAATATATCCGGTACATCTAAAAAGTGATTATGTAATGTCTAAGACTTGAATTATCTTGAAAAAAAAAATTAAAAAATGGGGTTAATACAAGAATTACCACTAATATTGAGGAACATTTTAACAATATGCAATTTTTCATCTGATAATAAAATGATCAATTAACTTAGACGGGGTTGTTTTCTATTGTACCAAAAAAATTTCCGTAACACGTTTTTTAAATAAGGTCAATGAGTAAGAATCACACGTTATTATTTTACCTCTTTTAAGCGAATCTATACTGATCGAATATTGCATAAAAAAGCCACTTTGTTCTATTAGGTACTAGCAACCACATAAACTTCTTTTCATAATATCTGACATAATAAAATTGCATTAATTATTTTTACTATGGGATAAAAGTTTTCCTTTTTCCTTTTTGGCAAAAAAGATGGTACTAATTATTTAATCAATTTCAGGTAAATTTTACAAGCATGATTCTTCTATCTACCTCATATTCAATTCAGTGTATCTGAAGGTCCAATAATTTGCTACACATACAAAATTGTTTTATTTAAATCAATTACAATCAGAAAATCATAAAAAGTAAACGGTAATTATGGAACCAGAAAAATTGTACATATCTACTCATAAGACACATGATCAGTCGTCTCTTTTCTTGGGCATATTAAGAACATCTCATGATTTTTTCTCTAGTAGAAGTTCATTGATGCAAAGAATATACTTGAAATATCGACATATTTACTTTAATAATTGACCACGACAGTTTTTCATCTTCTGAAATTTGTCCATGATAGCATCGTTTGAAATACTACTAAATATGTCTCTCTTTATAAAGACAACTAAACTATCTTTTAGCCATTGATCGTCCATTTGGTTACGAAGTCGATTCTTTACTATCTTCATAGCCGAAAAAGCTCTCTCAACTGATGCAGTTGCAATGGGTAGGAGAATGCGACATGTCTTTTAGTTGCAACCATCTTCTTAGCAAAATCACCAATCCCTTTCAATCTAGAAAAATCATCACTTAATCGAACATCTCTCATATAATTTTCAAGTTGATCGGAAAGGACCGATAGCTCAAGAAAAGAGAACTCCTTTGGAAATGGTGGGAGTAGAGAAAAACTGGACTTTTTATTGGAGCTTAGAAATTGCGTAGAGTGGATTGCGTGATATTAATTGGACTAAGATTATAATTGGGCTGAAAATTTCATATTGAGCTAATTTATTGAATTTTTTTTCATACACCACTACTATATTAAAAAAAAATAAAAGAATTAGGAATATATAATCATACATATAAACATGAGCATCAGAAATGGAATATGTATCCAAGTTCAATTATCATGTTCTCTCGTTGTAGAACTCAAAGAATTAAGAGTATTAGATCGACATGACAAGTTGAATATAGCAAACATGTATACAATGAATTGCAAGTCGTCACTGCAGAACTCGAAGAAATCATGAAGCAGGAAAACCACTTCATAACATTAGATATATGAAGCTTCAAATTTGATTAAGCATGACAATGCAAGTTTGTAACAAATAAAATTTCAAGTTTAAAAATTATATTAAACAAGAAATAATTGTACAAATTAAAGTTTATTGATTAAAATAATGGTTACAATCTCTATGATTCCTCTGATTATAATCTCCTAAGTATAATCTTGAGAAATGTTGATTTGTTCTTCTCCTAAATAATTTTAGTATTTGAATAACGTTAATCCAAGAGCAATTGTGCTTAATCTTGGATCAAACATGAAATGATTTAGATATCCTTGACGAACGTCTCGAATTCCGTCTTGGAAACTTTGGGTTTTTAAGGGATTTAATCTTCATTGGAGCTTCGTGAATTTTCAATAACGTTAATTTAAGAGTTAAGTATCTTAATCTCAAATTAAACGTTGGATTTTCTTCACTTTTTGAAGAACGCCTTTGAATATTGTGAAGAATGCCTTGAGATAATTCGCTTCTTTTCTCCTTGAACTTCTTCGTGCTTTTGAATTATCATTTTCTTCTTAGAGATAAACCTTATTTATAGGTGGATTTTGAGAAAATTGTAATATTCTCCATATGACGTAGCGCAATTTGATTGGTTCTTCACATCTTGTATGACCAGAAATATATCTTCACACAAAAGAAGCCCAATATACAAACTATAGAGAATTAATCCCTATACTAATAACAAATACAAAAGAAGCCCAATATACAAACTATAATATCTAATATCTTGCCCTTTAAAAGATATGACATGCAAATATTGCATTGTGAAGAATTTTCCAAGAAAATATTGCCTTGCTTACTAATTTTCTACACAAACTTGCCTTGTATATGGAGATTTTAATTTATTTGCAAGAAATTCTGTATTTAATTAATCATTAGGATATAAAACTAATTAATTAATTAGTATCTTAAGAATTAAATTTGATATAATTCCAAAATAAATTAATTAACAATTAATATGTCTTGGACTCAATTTAGCAATAAAAGTTAACTGCCTACAAATGTCCTCTCAAGGCTTATTTACAAAAATGCATTTGTGTTTTAGTAGATAAGTCGCGATTTCTTAACTATATGTCACGTTATAACTTAGCATACGCACCAACTTATTGAGATATCAAGGAGGAGGACAACCACTTCATAACTTTGGATATACGAATTAGCTTCAAATTGATAAAGCTTGAAAATGCAAGTTTCTTCGCCTAGTTAATCAGAGTTGTCTCCTCACTTCATATTAATGAACAGGAATTTTGCCAGCATTAATAATCACAAATCAGATTACAAATAAGTTGGAATTATCAAGTTAAATCATCACATAATCTACTTATAAAAAAATATGTTTTGTCTCTTGAAATTCATGCAAAAACTTATATTCTTGCAACCTCTTTAACTATGCAATGGAATTAAATCTCTTTTTTCCTTACACTAAGGAAGAAAAACGAGAGTTTTTCTAATTAGTTTAAAAGATTCTTTTTTCAATTTAGTGTGTATAAATTTAGGACAATTTGTTGTGATTTCGATCCTTTTTCTCTTTTGTGTTCGCAAATTTAAGACATTTATGATCCGTTGCGAAAATTTTCTCCAAACTTTGGTAAAGAAGGCAAAATTCAAACAATTCCACTTGGTCTTCACAGAGCTACCACCTAACAAGAAACCTATAGGTTGCAAATTGTATTTCAAAGCAAAGACAAAATTAGATGGCTCAATTGATAAACATAAAGCTAGGTTGGTGGCCAACCAGTCAATGTTTTTACAGAATATTCAATTTCTGATGGAAAGTTAATGAAAAGTTTGTATAATTAGTCCTATAGTTATAGATTGCTAACAAAGTTTGTCTCACATATTTTCTTGTCAATAAATTTACCCCAGAGTTACAAGTTTTATAAATTTTATATGTTATTATTATTTAATTCTTAAACTAATTAGATTATATATAATATATATATAAACTAAATAATATTCTATATAAAATCTAATAAAATATAAATTAGATTTATTAGAACTTTTTAATTTCCAAAATTAATCTTTTAAACTAATTAGAATATATATAAAGGAGTAATATTTTATATAAAATCTGAAAAATAAATATACTTATTAAATTTTTTAAATTTAAAAAGTCTTTTAAACTAATTAGATTTAGGTTTTTTTTTAATTTTTTAATTATAATAACTTTAATAATTAGAATTATTATTATTTATATAATTTTAAAAAGAGTTTTTGAGGTTTTATAATAAATATTATTTAAGTTGTCTATATTATTATCTAATTAGTTTAAAAGATCATTTTTCCAATTTAAAAAATTAAGTTTAATTGATATTTGTTTGTCAAATATAAATATTATTCAATTTTATAAGTGTTATATGTAGAATCTAATTAGTCTAAAAGATTTTTTTTGAAATTTAAGCAATCCAAAAAATTTAATATTTTTTGGATTTAGTATAAATTATTATTATTTTATATATATTATATATAAAATCTAATTAGTGTAATATAAAATTTATGAAAGGATTTATAATTATTATATTTGCAATTGAAATTGAAATGGTTCAAATTTGTGAATCATGGGGTAAATTTGTCGGCCATAGAATATTTAGGGCAAAGTTTGGCAATAATCTATAATTATAGGACAAATTTTGTTTTCTAATTTAGATGCCATAGTATTATTCTTAAGAGTTTCTGTAATGCCCCGTAATTTTATATAAATGCAAAATGAATTCATAATTAAATTTTAATTTAAACTTAAAATTTAATTTATTAGGTTTGGAATGAGACTTATAAGAATTTTAGTATTTTCGTTGAAATAATATAGGATCCGTTAAATTCATTTGGGGTTAATTGAATATATCATTAATAGGTAAGGTTAATATGAATGTCAAAATAAAATTATGGATCTAATATGAAAATTTGTATTTTGATATTAATATTGTTTTTATGCTTATCTATCTTATATATAAAAGTATGTATCTAGATATATATATATATATATATATATACTACAGTATACAACTACTTCAACTTTTTATCACATGAAATGAACATAAAATAAAATAGATGTCACCCAAATATGTCTTACACTAGCAACCTATTACAAATGAGATATTATTTAAATTAGAACCCTCCACACGGCAAGAAAGAAGAAAGGAAAATAGGTGACTCTTATTTTATGCCTTGCTACGTGTAACTCCTCCATTTCACTTCTTCTATTAATTAGTGTTCCAAAGAGGGAGAAGAAGAAAACAGAGAGATTAACTTGGAGACAAAAATGAAAAGGAAGAAAAGAAATTGGGTGGTAGTATAGGAAAATAAGAAAGTGAGAGAGAAAAGATCACTTCCTTAAATTGAAAGATGTAAATGGAGAAAAATGATAAACAAAAAAAGTTGGGTCGTTACAGTTTCTATAGTATATATATTCATCATATATGATGTCTTCTTTAGACCCTAATTGGGGAATATTCTGTACAAAAATTGACCAAAGTACAAAATGTATCGAGGACAGTTAATATGTGGTATCAAATGTATATGTTTTTAAAGTTATGGTACCATAACATTAAAGTAGGATTACTTGTGGTACCAAAAGTAAAATTATCTCAAAGAAAAATATAATGCTATGAAGGAGCAAAATAAAGAAAATGGTGCTACTTCTATCATATAGGAGTTTAAAATTACTATTTTCGGGAAACACGATATTTATCGAAAAACTGAAATACCGGATCCAAGTCAATTCAAATGGAATTCTGGAAGTAAAAATCAAAACCCGAATCTCGAAAATTCCTTCCCGATCACACCCCTAATTGAACCTTAACCCGGCCGTTAGAATTTGGATATATATTAATTAAGCCCCCCAACTTAGAAAGTCTAAGATACCCAAGGGCCAATGACATTGGATATTAGTCTACATAACAAACTAGACCCAAATTAAATTGAATTTTAGTTTTAATCCATAGTTAAGAGACTGAAAGCCTAGTAATGTTATAAACACATGTTTTAAATTAATTGAATGGGAGAAAGATATATGTCGATATATCCTATAATATCTACTGTTAGTTTAATAAAATGAGATATATATAGTGCATCGAGATGTCTAACATGCATCTTTTGTACCGAAGTGTCACTTCTGTCAATTAAAATATTTATTTTTAGCGTGGGTTTTTTCTTATTGTTTTAATAATTAATAGTGTTTCAGAGATTGTTTTATTTGTAATTTGATTATAATGATATAAATTTTTCAATTTAGAGATACTGATGTAATAATGTAATGATCATTTCACTGGAAAAAAAATAGAATTTATTGATGTATTTTACAGTCCAGTTAAAAAAATTGGTACGCACATGAATCGCAATAGTGATTTCACCGGCAATCTAGAGATCAGTAAGATATATAATTGATCTTCAGGTAGGTACAACATGTCTGAAATATTCAATTTCTAGAGTTTGGAAGATAAGCTTCAATTCGTGATCTATAAATTAAGAGAAAATATTAAGAAAGGGGAGCAAATCTCGTCTCGATTTGTAGGAGTTGGTTTCAGTGTTATAATCACAGCTAGATTCTATGTATATTTATACGTAGATAGGGAAACAAATTATAGGACTCTTTTTTCTATAATCATTATTATTATTAGTAGTACACTTTATTTTGACAATTTATTATGATTATTACTTAGTTTATATAGAATTATGAAAAATATATATTGATATTTATTGCCGAGAATTGAAGAGGATTCCAAGTTTCCTTTTGCGACTGCAGAAAAAGTGATAGTATTATACTGGAACTATACCTTTGGTTATGATTCCATTAATTAAAACAAACTCCCTAAAAAAAGAAAGCCTCCTCCCCATAGATAGGGTTGTAATCGAGCCTAGTAGTATCGAACGACACATTGTTCAAGTTTGGTTTGATTTTTAACGAGCTTGAAATTTTGTGTTTGAGCTTGGTTTGATTTTTAATCGAGCCGAGCTTAAACGAGCTTTTATCGAACGAGCTCGAGCCGAGTATCGAGTAGCTTGAACATTCCTCTGATTATGCTGATACTGATTATGCAACCTCTGACTTTACAAACACTGACATTGAACTTGATGGTTTGCAAAATGAGTATCTTCATACTCAAAGGAAGAGTAAGAAAAGGAAAAAACAGAAAAAAAGAAGTGGTCAGCGTCATGTTCCTGAGTCTGTCCGTCCTAGGTCCTCCCCTTTGAAGAGCCCTAGTGTTGTGCACATTTCTGAGTCGCTGCCACCTGTTACCTCTGACATTTCCCATCCTTGTACCCCCACTCAGGCAGGTCCAGTAGTGGACTGTACTAGTGAGGTAGAGGAGGATGGTGATAATGTCAAATCCTCTGATTTAGTTGATGCTACTTCTCCTGTTGATGATCAGGTGGAGACTAGCCCTAAGGAGGGAGTCACTGCTTCTGACAGCAGTGATCAGACTCTTGTTGAGGGTCCGCCTGCCCCTCTGTCTAGCCCGATTCTGAGTCAGTCCAAGGGTTTGAGTGGTCATCTATCTCTTCTTAGGCAGAACAAAGTTAAACTTTCTAGGGATTTTGAATGTCCCGGCACTCAATTTGATGATAATGATGTTGTGCCTTCTTCGGCTGTTCCTCTTGTTTTGGCCTTGCCTGCGTCTGCTGCTCCTGAACCTTCTGTTGTTATTGAGTCTCCTGAGTCTAGACCTCATATGTCTAAGACCCTTAAGACCAAAATCCTCAAGGAATTAGGTGTGGATCATGAGGCTGTGCTTCCTAAGAGGCATGGTTCTGATGGGGAGGGTATGGGTAATAGGAGGTCTAGTAGGTTGTCAGAGGATAGGAAGGGTGAAACTAGGAAGGATGGTCATGTTTCTCAATGATCCTGGTCTGGAATGTGCGTGGGATTGGGAACCCTAAATCCCAGCTGAATGTTAAGAAAATTAAGAAAGCTAATAAAATTAAGATTCTGGTTGTTATTGAACCTATGGTGTCTTTGGATAGCATGAATTTTAAGAAAATTTTCAAGTTTGATCATGTAGTCAGTAATTCTAATAATAAGGTGTTGGTGTTTTTTGATAATAGTTACATGGTTTCTGTTATTGAGGATCATCCCCAATTTTTGCATGTTTCTTTTTCATCTTCCCTGCTCCCTAAAGTGGTCTTCTTTACTTGTGTGTATGCATTGCATCAGAGAGCTCAGAGAAGAGATTTGTGGGATGGGCTTAGGAGGAATTTCACTAATGAGCCTTGGCTTGTTGTTGGGGATTTTAACATCATCTTAGATCCTTCTGAGAAGAAGGGAGGGGCTGCACCTCATCTTAGTTCGATAGGGGACTTTTCTGATTGTCTTCTTGACTGCTCTTTGTCGGATTTAGATTCCATAGGATCCAAGTTTACTTGGTACATGGACTATGTTTGGCAGAAGTTAGATAGGTGTTTGGCCAACCCTGGTTTGCATGAGATGTTTGATTCCATTGTTGCTAATTTCCTCCCTAGGATGCACTCAGATCATTCCCCTATGCTACTTAACTTTCAATTTAAGCATATCCCGGTGACTACTCCTTTCAGATACTTAAGTGCCTGGGCCCACCATTCTGGGTTTTTGCAGGTGGTTAAGGACTGTTGGGATGTTAACACTGAATTTTCTGGTATACTTAATTTGAAAGTTAAGCTGCAAAGGATGAAGCAAAGATTGAGGTGGTGGAACAAATCTGTTTTTGGTAACATTTTTGAGAGACTTAATAGTTCCACCACTGCTGTCAAAAATGCTCAGGAACGATTTGATGATGATCCCAGTGAGGAAAATTTGATTGAGTTAAATAGGTTAAATGCTTTACATACCCTCTCCTTGAATATGGAGGAGGAGTATTGGAGACAAAAAGCCAACATTAAATGGGCTGGTGAGGGTGAGAGAAACACCAAGTTTTTTCATAATCTCGCTAAGAGGAAAAAAGGGCAATCTGTTATTCATAGAATTAAGGATGAGAATAGGAACTGGGTCACTGATTCTAATCTGATTAGATCTTCAGCTGCTGAGTACTTTGAAAATGTGTTGTCTACTGTTGAGCCTAATCTTGTGGTTGATAGTCTTGATTTGATTCCTTCTGTCCTTGATCAATGTGATAATGTTGCTCTGACTTCTACCCCCTCCCTTGATGAAGTGAGAGCTGCTGTCTTCAGCATTTCTCCTGAGAGTGCTGCTGGACCGGATGGCTTCAGCTCTCACTTTTATCAAACCTGTTGGGATATTGTCAAGAAGGATCTACTTGATGCTGTAGTAGACTTCTTCTCTGGCTCTTCTCTTCCCAAAAGTATCACTGCTACAACAATTGTGCTTATTCCGAAAGTACAAAATGCTGTTAGCTGGTCTCAGTTTCGCCCTATTAGTCTTTGTAATGTCTCCTGTAAGATTTTTACAAAGATTTTAAATGATAGGCTTCTGAGTGTGCTGCCTAGGCTTATTTCTGAAAATCAATCTGGTTTTATGCAGGATAGACTTATTGCTGATAATATTTTGCTTGCAAAAGAACTGGTGCATGAGATTAATCACCCTAGGGCTAAAAATGGTAATATGATTATCAAACTTGATATGGCTAAAGCATATGACAGAGTCCATTGGCCTTTTTTGTTTGCTGTGCTTAGGAAGTTTGGCTTTTCTGATCATTTTATAGCCCTCCTTAGTTGCACTGTTGAACATACTTACTCATCTGTGCTTGTTAATGGTCAGCCTACTGGCTTCTTTAGATCTAGGAGAGGGGTTAGACAGGGAGATCCCATTTCTCCCACATTGTTCATTTTGGCTTCTGAGTTCTTGAGTCGGGGTCTTAATAAGTTGTTTCTTGACCATCCTGATATTCAGTATTTCACTAATGGGGGTTTTTGTGTGTCTCACTTGGCCTATGCGGACGATTGCATAATTTTTGCAAAATCCACATATAAGTCTATCACGAAGATCATGAACTTTCTGGATTACTATTCTAGGGTGTCTGGTCAGGCTGTCAATCCGCAGAAGAGTAAGATTATTGTTAGGAAGGGGTGTCATAGGAGAGCCCGAGCCCATATTAAAACCATTTCTGGTTTTATTATGGATAGTCTCCCTTTAGAGTACCTTGGTACCCCTTTGTTTAAAGGGAAGAAAAACATGGTCCTTTTTGACCCCTTATTGGCTAAGATTAGAGCTCATCTGACTGGTTGGGAGACTAAGTCCCTTTCTCCTGGTGGTAAGTTGGTGCTTTTGAAGAGTGTGCTCACTTCTATTCCCACTTATACTTTACAGGTCACCCTCCCCTCTACTAGGTTGGTTAATGAGCTTGAGAGACTCTTTGCTAGATTTTTCTGGAGTAAGACCAGTGGTCAGAAGATACACTGGTCTTCCTGGAAGAATATATGTTTTCCCTATTTGGAAGGTGGTCTAGGGGTTAGGAGTTTGTCTGATGTTGCTACTGCCTTTTCCTATAAACTTTGGTGGAGGGTTAGGGATAATGATGGGATTTGGTCTAGATTCATGGTCGAAAAATATACAAGGTCCCATCACTTCTATACTGCTTTGAATGCCAGATATAAATCTCAAGTGTGGAAGCGTATGTGTAAAGTTAGACACTTGTTTTCTGAGAATGTCTTTTGGGGGTTACGAAATGGACATATATCTTTCTGGCATGATCATTGGATTGGTGACAAGCCTTTAAAATATCTGTCTATTCCTAACCTCCCAGTTGATAATCTTAGAGTGTGTGATTTTTTTGTGCATGATGAGTGGAATATGAATCTTCTTCTTTCCTGTCTGCCTGCTGAGGTTGTGAGTGATATTGTCTTGTTGCATATTGATTTGAATGAGCAGGATGTGATTACTTGGAAGCACACTTCTGATGGTTTTTTCAATATAAAAAAGTGCTTGGAATTTTACCAGACTTAAGAAGCCAGCAGACTTGTTGATGAAACATGCGTGGAACTCTCTTGTCATGCCTTCTGTTTCTATTTTTATTTGGAGGCTTTTGAACAATTGGATTACTGTGGATAGTGTTATGCAGTCCAGAGGGATTCAATTGGCGTCAAAATGCCAATGTTGCTTTGACAACGAGAGTATTCAACATGTTTTTATCAATGGTTCGGTGGCCTCCCAAGTCTGGGAGTTTTTCTCTAATTTATTTGGTGTAAAGAAGGTCTTGACTGATAACCCCAGGTTTTTGTTGTCTGTTTGGATTAATTCCTCTACTTTTTGTGGTCCAGGACATTTGAGGTCTGTGGTGGCCATTTATGTTCTTTGGAACCTATGGAAGTGCAGGAATAACTCCAAACATCATAACAAAAATCACCCTGCTTTAAACATTATCAATAGGTCAATTTCTGAGGTGAAGTCTTTGTACTTAACTTCAAAAATTAGACCTTGTAATTGGAAGGGCGATTTAAGTATTCTTAGATCTTGGGGTATCAATGTCAAACCTCCTTTAGAACCTAAATGTTTTATGGTTAACTGACTTCTCCCACCTGTTGGTTTTGTTAAGTTGAATACAGATGGCTGTTCGAGGGGAAATCCAGGAGTTGGGAGTCTGGGTGGCATCGTTAGAGATGATCATGGGGAGATGATATTTGGGTTTTGTGACTTTATTGGGCTTTGTACAAACACTGAATCAGAGATGAGGGCTTTAATCAGGGGACTGGAACTTTGTGTTTCTTTCGGATATTCAAAAGTACTGGTTGAGGTGGACTCTCAGGTTCTGTGTTCGATCTTGAAAGGTAAAAAGCAGGTACACTAGAAACTTGTGAATTATTTATATAAAGCTCAAACTCTTTTGCAAAAACTCGATTCCTCAGTGAATCATATCTACAGGGAGGCTAATCAGGTTGCTGATCACTTAGCTAACCTGGGATGTGATTCACAGGAATCATACATTTTTCATCCTGGTGAGGGGGATAGAAAATTGAAAGGTCTTCTTTGGTGTGACAAGTTTCAAATGCCTTCCTTTAGGCACACCAAATAAACCTTCCTTACCTCTATATGATATTGATGTCCAGGGTAGTTTATCAGACCGTTCTGATACACTATCAGGGGGTAGTTCCTTAGCTGCATTTCATATAGAGTAGCTATCCTATCTGCGCATATAGCTGATCATTTTTACTTTGGCCCGCACCCCTGGTCTTTCTCTTTCCATCATTTGATTCTCCCTTGCTTTCTGAGGTTAGCTATCCTTGTTTTTGCATGATTCAGCCATCTCTCATGGCTTTATCAATATTAGCTAACTTACAGGCCACACTTCACTCACCTCTTCTAGATTATGCCTCCTATGCACTGAACACACTTGTCGTGTCTTGGTCACAGTGTGTAAGTTGGTCTGCACCGACTCACTCACTCAGGGACAACCTTTAGATGCATCTCATTGCACTTTACAGCATATTTTCCCTTTGCATGATAGGAAGCCCTTTATTTTATTTTCTGGATGAGTTCCCTGGTCCATTGGCAATTCTACCATTTGGTTATCCTTGCTTCCAATGCCTGGCAGCCAATTTTTGCATATAAGTCGGGTCATCTTTGATGATGACTCGCAAGTTCATTCATCTCACATGTGTGGACTTCACTCATTATTTCTGCCAGGTAATTGATCCCAGTAAATCACCACTTCTATACTTAACCAGGCCTTTGCACTTTTCACACACTATTTTATGTTGGTTTTGGTTGCGGTGAGAGGTTGGTGGTGTTGGTTGTTTTGGTAGAATTGTGGTGGCGCTTTTTATCTTTGTGCTTTGGCATCCACTTTGTTTCTTCGTGGTTGTTTTGGTTGGTGGACTTTTTGCTTATGGTCCAGCTTTTCTCTCAGGGCTCAGAGGTGGCTATATGTTGGAGGCTGTTTGAGGAGTTGCTCAGAGGACTATTGATGGTGACTATAGATGGACTATTGCTAGTGGCTTCGTTTCTCATCAGGGCTCAAAGGTGACTATATTATGGAGGCTGATGGAAGAAGTTGCTACCTTTGTTTTGGTTGTTATTTTGTTTTTGCCCCTGCGTGGGTGTTTTGGCTTGTTTCTTTTAGTGCCCCTGTGTGGGTTATTTATTTTGCTTTTTCGCTTTGCTTTCTCACTTTGTTGTATTCGTTTTTCTTTTGCCTCCCCTGTTTTAGGGGTTGGTCCCTTTGTTCCATACATTTTATTGGGGTTATATAAATTGTGAGTTCCCCCTCACGTTATTTCATCTAATTAGTGACGTGCATGAATGGATTAATCAAGGGGTGCACATGGTACGGTTCTGCGGTATTTTTAACAAAATTTGTACCGTACCAATTAGTGTGGTTTTTAAAAACTCAAAACCAAACTAGAGTTTTACGAACCATACCTACAAACTCGGTTTTGTGCGGTTCTGGTACGGTACGGTACGGTTTTGCGGTTTTTTCGAACAAACTTTTTCGTGCAATTTTTCATATATAATTGATCACATAGTTGACAATTATATAAGAAATTAATAATGTAATATCTTATAAACTATTTTTTTACATTAAATAAAGCATTGGAAAAGAAAGTGTTCACAAATTTGACGCTATAGTTCGACCTAATTGAATAAAATTAATTGATTAATTATTTGATAATTGTTTTTATTATGTGAAGAAACTTATTATTTGGTATTTGTTGTCTAGAATTTTTGCATTTTAAGTTTTCAACATATAACAAGTTTAATTTGTGCTAAATTTGAGCATATTTTTTTTAATTGGACGATAGCAATGTAGTAATTATAAACTATGATGGACTATAATATAATTTATAAATAATATAGTATTCAATAATATTTTAATTATAAATTTATAAAATTTAGTTGTAAATTTAAAAAAAAAAAAAAGAATAGTTAATTCATGTTTCTTTTCAATTTCGGTATGGTATGATTTTTTACGGTATGAGAAGTCTAAAACCAAAACTATACCAAAATATTCAGTATGGTTTTCATTCATACCAAGACCTTCGGTTTTGAGAAAAAAAACCTAACATTCGGTACGGTTCGATACGATATGGGACGGTCCGGTACGATTTTGAAAACCATGTGCACCATCCAGCGAAATCCCAAATTTTTTTTGGGGGGTGGGGTGGTTATTAGTTTGGGCTTTTTGTATAAGGGTAATTTAGTGGCCAAAGTCCCCTATGGGCTAGGCACGGTGTTGGTCCCAAGTGGTCAGAAGAGGTTTAGAGGGGGGGGGGGGTGAATAAACCTCTTTAAAAATTTTCTTCAAATTTAACTTTAAAACTTTCACTTTAACTGAACAGACTTAGCTGATCAGATTAGTTAGTTACAATTCTGTTCGCGAACAAATCTTTGAACAGCCTTGTTGACCACTCGTCTGATAGTTACTTAGCTGATTTTGTTAAAATCAGTTTTAATACTTAGAGTACTTGCAGCGGTTATATAATCAGAGTTTCAAACAATGATGCAGCGGATAATGTATATGTGTTTTTCAAACAATGTTTTCAACTCAATTAAACTTTTAAAGCACAAAGAAAGTTTTACCCCAAGTTGGAAATTCCTCAATTTAAAAGACTCTTCTTTTAAAGTATTTACTTAGCTTATGAGATATGCAATGCAAGACAAATAAAGTAAATAACACAAGGAATTTTTATAGTGGTTATACAGGAACAAATCCTCTTAATCCACTCTTCCAAGTCACACAGATCTTGGGTTATACTATAATCACTAAGTTTACAGTATACTCTGCTTGCGTCGAACAACAAATGAAACGACCACAAGTTCGCAATAGGAAATCACAAAGAAGACCTATTCTCCGAAGTAGTATCACTCACAAAGATGGATATCTACTCCTCACAGCATTCAGTTGAATATCACTCAGATATACAAGGGTTCACTCTTGTTCTTCAACAATCAGCTTCGTCATAAGATGACTCCGCTTATGAAAAGATGACTCAACTGATGGATTCTTGCTCTAAAGATTTGATCTTGAAAGTGTGCAAGTCTCTCTTGAATCTTCAGTTTACCATCTATTTATACTCTTGGATTTGTAATTTTGCTTGTTGAAGGTTGGCAAAATTGCATTTTAGTCCTTGAGCAACGGTCATAATTTGAATGGTAACTTTTGCAGACTGTCGCACTGTTCACTGTACACTCTGCTGTACTTTCTGCACTGTTTACTGTACACTCTGCTGTACTTTCTGTCAGCAGCATTTAATGCACTTAGCTTGTTACCGTTGGAGAGCTTACTGACCGATTTTACTTAGCTGATGGGATCCACTCCGCTGATGATCACTAGTCTGATGTACTAGTCTGATGCACTAAGCTGATGCACAAAGCTGATGCACTAAGCTGATGCACAAAGCTGATGCACTAGTCTGATGCACAAAGCTGATGCACTAAGCTGATGCACAAAGCTGATGCACAAGTCATCTCATGATCAGTCATCTGATAATCTCATTTCCACTAAGCTGATTTTTACTAATCTGATTTTCAATCTTTCACTAATCTGATTTTCACTCTTATCATAAGATTGAATCTTCATTTCTTGAATACTTCTGCTCTTGAATGATTTTCTTTTAAACCAAGTATCCAATCTTCAAAGGCTTACTAAGCTTCCGTAACTTAGTTGATGACACCTTTTTGTTATCATCAAAACCTTTTAACTAACTTAATTAACTCAACTGATAATTTCACTTAGCTGTTCTTGAGTTAATAAATTCTTCCAACAATTTCCCCTTTTTTGATGATGACAAAACCTTCAACTAAGAACGTCTTCCAAGTCTTCAGTTTAGTCTTCATACTCTAGGATTAAAATCATTAGATCCAATGCAACCTTTGAGAGTTCTTAGTTGCATCTCACTTTTTCCCCCTTTTTGTCATCAACACCAAAACTTAGTATGCTGAAGACAAGTAGGTGAATACTTAGCTGTTCGGGGTAGTTGGCTGTTAATTAATTCTTCTTTATACGCAAGCCAGCAGTTTGTAGTCTTCTTTGCTGTTTATCACTCCAGTTAGAATAACTATCCCCCTGACTTCAAGAATTGATACCACTTGTTGGTTACTTCCTTCACCCTTTTTGAAGTGTATTCTTGAATGTCACTTGGTTGTTGAGTTTCAGTCGGCTGATGAGAAGCAGTCTTCTGATAACTTCATTTGACTTATTGAGAACATCATCTCTAATCAGGAGTACCGCTCGTCGTACACGTTCCCCCTGAGTTCAAGAATCTGTGGTCAAGTAGTCTTATGAGAGTTAGTCTCGAAAGATACTCAGCCATTGAATTCCAGTAAGCTATTGAGATGATTCTTCTGATATGTTCCCCCTCAGCTCATGAATCCAAATTCAACAAACCCATTTTGGGAGTTGAAAGATTGTTGTCACACGATTGACTATACAACTTGTTGGATACAAACGTTGATTCACTTGATAAACTCACTACAAGAAAAATGACTTTTTGTTACAATGGGAAAACCGTAATAAATATATATATTTCGTAATAAATACCCTTTTATTACGGGCAGATTACGAATTTTGGACCGTAATGATTGGAGGCGTAGCTAATGCTTCATTACGGTTAAACATTCGTAACAAAAACTATTTATTACGAAATACAGGCCTTTCGTTACGCCTAGAAAACCGTAAGGATTGGTTGATAAAAATTTGACTGTTTGTTACGGTGGTGTTTTCCGTAATAAAAAATACATTATTTGTTACGATATAAAGGCATTTGTTACGCCTATTTTTTCATAACTAAAAACAAGATGGTGTTTGTTACACTTACAATTTCGTAAGCAAAACCCTTTTTTTTTGTGTATAATTTGTTACGTTTGTACTTTTGTAAGCAAAACTTTGATTTTTTTAATGCATTTTTATCTATTAATTAGTATTTATTTTGATCATTATTCTAGTTCATACACTTAAGATGATACCTTATACGCATTAACTTAGAAGTAAATACCATATCGATTGAGAGCTTAAAAAAATATCTTTTAAATAAAGTTATACTGATCATATCAAAATACATCCATAATAGCATATAGGGCCTATGAATAAACATAATATGCTTAGACGACATAGTAACCACAACAAAAAGACAAGTCTCAAAATCATCACAACACATTCAACGTATTCACATTCCTAAATAAAACATGTCTCCAATTCCTCACAACACATTCATTCGCATTAACATATGCAATCTCAAAAAATGAAGAGGAAACCTTAGTATCTAGCTCATCAAACATTTTCCATATTTACGTAGATAGAGCACCCGTTTTAAAGTTTCGCAACCTGTAAAGAGAAAAATTGATAAACAAACACTAAATCAAGTAAGCTAAAGAAAATATTCAATACTTGTTTAACTATACAAATGATTAGACAAACTCACATTTGCAATATCCCATAGAACACATTTATCTTCAGCTTCTCCTACGGTCAAACCATTTTTATCAGATTTAACTTTCTCATGTGGTATTAATACCTTCTTTATGTACACCTTACAAAGTCCATTATCATCACCCCTCGTGAGAAGAAGACCTTTTGCCACGATAGACTTCGGCAATCCAAAACAAAATAAGGCTATTGCACTCCCAATCTACATGAATACATACATGGGTAAAGCAAATAATTACCTTTTGCTTCTCAACGATAGTAGTATCTTTAGATCCATTAAACCGTGATGTTTGCAAGCTTGTTTCATGAGAAAAGTGCAATTATAATTTGTATTAGAGCATTGATCAATTATAAAAATGATGTATCAATGTCATTTACTTACTTGGTATCCATTTGGTAGGGCTGATTTCTTTTGCATTGCTAACTTTTGATGACCAAAAGTCTGAACTCATTAATTAAATTTATTCAACATATATAGTTCATAATTTGAGTTAAAAATCAGTAAACAGTAGGGGTTAAGCACATGATTACCTTTTGATTCTCAACAGTTGCTTCATGTGAAAGCTGAAATTATTATTTGTATTAAAACATTGGTTAATTATAAAATATCGTATCAGTATCATTTACTTACTTGATCTCCATTTGGTGGAGCTGACTTTTTATGCATTGCTAGTTTTTGATGACCAACAGTCTGCACTCGTAAATTAAATTATTGTGATCAACATGTTTCATCCTATCAAATAAAATCAGCAAAAGGGAAATAAAATAAAAATGAGGTATGAATAAAACAAATTAAAACCTTTTGCTTCTCAATAGTCATAGTATCTTTCTCAACAGTCATATGATCTTTAGATCCATTACAGTGTGATGTACTCAAGCTTGCTTCATGCAAAAGCTGCAATTATTTTTTGGATTAAAACACTGGTCAATTATAAAAATTATGTATCGATATCATATGGGGTAAATTGCCATTATCTCAATAAAATACCTTTTTTTTTTTTATACTATAGCTTTCAACAAAACCCAAAAAGTTCTAAGTCAAGACATTTCATTTAAACATTCTTGTCATTACTCTCAAGACTAGCTGCTATAAATTACGACTAAAAATGTAACATGCACCAAAGGTCATAAAATTCATATAAGCCATAAAAAATTAAAGTACCAAAGGTCAAAGTACATGATATCCTAAATTCATAAATTTGACTATATAAAATCGAAATGAAATTTTGGGCAGCATTTGATATTTTCTCATCACATAAAGTATGTTTCACACTAAAAATTCTAGTGCACTTGCAAAATTCAATAATCTCAAATTCTCAGCACTAAGAACACACAATCTAAAACAATGATTCTTGTAAAGGTCATGAACTTGTTCCAATAGTTTTATTTTAAAAATCCATCAATCTTTCTATAATGCTTAGTGGAAAAACATGTATATCTAACACACTTAACAAACACGAAGTGAATTTAAGTTTATGAAAGCATCCAACAAAAATGTCATTTACAAAAGAACAATATATACTAGCTCATCAGCCATTCATATTTCAAGGAAGGCAATATATATAAATGGTAAATCAGCATACAAGTAACAATAAAATAGCAACATGCCTTAAACCACAATCAGAAAATTAAATCAAAGATAAACATTTTGGGATTCATTATGATTCTAAAAGAATTTGAACCTTCTGTAGTTGTTCCAATGCTCCTCGAATTACAAGTATCTCCAGCTAGCCCCTATATATCCAAACAAAAGAAACCCATAGATAAAATGAGCCATAAATCCCCCAACTTGATTTCACATAACATCCATTAATTATATAAATTTCAACTCTACACTAAAATGAGCCATAACCCATCTTTTATTTCCATCTCAATTTTACACATAAAATGAGCCATAAAACCACACAACCACTCTGTTTATAATTCAAAACATAGAAATCCCTCAAATTAGATCACCCATTTAAATAATCTAACTACTCACTATTTCAAATCAAATATGAAGAGTTTAGTGGAACGATTTAACTACTACACTTTAATTTAATTGCTCACTATTCCACTAATAAACAAGTAGGGAAAAGAAATTTACCTGTCAACAGTATATATGCTTGACATGCCGTGTGATAATATGTCCCAACCAACAACTTATTTGAAAAAAGAAGATGATTTTTTCTTTATATCTTAATTCTTTCTAATTGCCAAACATTTGCAGTAAAAAAAGCATAATTCCACTTTGCCAAACTCTTAAGATTAGCCTGAACTAAATTAAACCCAACCAAAATTTGGAACTTGAAAATGTAGAAAAAAATTCAACAACCCAAATCTTGAAGAAAGAAACAAGGTATCCTTTTCATAAATTTTACATAATCTATAGAGGATTATGTGAGTATTAAATATTTCTCTGGCTAGTAATCTACAACAATTGATCAGTAATTTAACCAATTCTATGCACATAAGAGATAACACCAAGAAGCTTGAATCAATCTTATGCAAAGCATATCCCCTGAAATGGTTTTCGTACAATCACACTATGCTTGGACAAACTCCGATCTAGTATCTTTCCCTTTGATGTAAGACAAACAGGTGCAGTTCTATATATATAAAATTCTATCAGAATAAGTTCCTCTTAAGATGAAATAAGCACAAATCATAATAAGAGGGGAATTAAACCAAAAAAGGATGCTAAATTGTCCACTAGTGGTAAAACACATAAGAACCCTAATCCATATACATTTGATTTTCTAATAATATGAGCCCTTAAACCAAAAAAAAAAAAAAGTGGAACCGTACCCTTCCCCTATTTTTTTTTATGCATTTCATTATCTATTTGGCCCACTTCAAACAAAATGATAAAAAGGGCAATTTGAGGATATAGAGTGTATACAGAACAAAATCATGAAATGAAATCCCCAAATTATTAGAGATTCCACACATTTTAGAAATTGGTTGACCCATCTCTCTAAAATAAACGATTCTGACTTACCCGTTTCAAGAGAGTGACCAAGCTTCAAATCCTTTTGCTGCCTCTTCATCGTTACTTCGATAGCTGTTGTAGTGAGATTTGGATTTGGGGATATAAGAGAGTAGTGTGTGTTATAAAAGGGTTTTGTTAGAAATTGAAAGAAAAAAAACGTGGGTTCTCTAATTGGAGGGAAAAAAAAGTGATTTGGGAGAAAAAAATAATGAAGCGGAGCAAAAAAAAAATTTAATTAAATAGTATTTATTACGGTAGTAAAATTTCGTAACAAATAATTTGAAAAATCGTATGATTTAGTATTTTTTTCATTACGCTTGCATATCGTAATAAATAGTACCATTTATTACGGATTTCAAATTGTAATAAAAAATTCGTAGCTAAAGGTCATTTTTCTTGTAGTGACTTCAATTTTCCAACAATCTTGCTTTCCTTGTTATTTCCAAACAATGCGGCTACCACTTGTTGGTTGATATCACATGTTGATACAGTACTGGATACCAATTGTTGATATTCTTCCACTCGATGGTAAAACCACTTGTTGAACTTGTTGAAATCAGCAAGGGCAGTCAACTCAACCTTTGTCATCACACATGCGTTTTTCCTACAAAACAGATTACTGTTTTTGGTACCCCTTATATTGGGTCCTGCATGGTTAGTATAACCTTTAACATGTGATGAATTGTGACTCAGTTTTATCATGAATTTCAGTAAATTTAGCATGGAAATAATTTTCATGATGAAAACGGTGCTCATAAGCAAGGTAAGATACATGAAGTAAGTGATAAGCTGAGTTAATGGATAACTCTCCTATAGATTCAGCAGACTTAACATTTTTAATTTCACTTCTATCAGCAGCATCTTTCAGCTTACTAAGCTGATGAGTTTTACTAGTCTGTTTAGTCTTAGGTTGCTTACTAAGTTTCTTAACCTTTTGAGCTTCAGTAGGCTTCTTCTCATTAGCCTCTGATTTCTTTATAGAGAATTATGCAATTACTTCTATCAAGTTCATTTATATTTTCCATACGAATTGCATACTCAGCTTTTAGAGTGTCATTCTCATGCTCAAGCTTTTTGTAGTCAGCTGATTTTTGAGGTTTTTCAACCTGAAGTTTCACTGATCTGTTTTGCTCTTTTAGCAGAGTCATCTCTTCCTTAAGCTTGGCAAATACACCAACAATATTTGAATTTGAAATTAACATTTGTTCAAACGATTCAAATAATGCAAGTTCATTAATTGGTAGAAGTTACCTCAATTTCAGAATCATCAGATTCCTCGGCCATTAAGCATAGAGTTTCGGGTACTTCTTCAAATTCTTTATCAGACGACTGGTTGTCTGAATAAGATATGCCGGAGTTTGTTAGCTTTGCTGGCTCAGCTAACTTTGCTTTGCTCTTACTTGGCTTATACTCCTTTTTGGCACCTTTTTCCTTGTTAGCAAACTTTTGAGAGATTAGATGTGGACGACCTTTAGTGAAGAGTCCATACGCCTTGCAATTTTGGTCTCCAAGTTTTGCTTTTGAGGAATCCCTGTTTTCCTGAAAATGATCAGAAGAAGATGAAATAACATTTTCATATTTTAATTTCAGTTTCTTTTTATAGAACTTCTTGAAATCATTCAGAAGTAGGGCAACGTCGTCAGCAGTGTATGCTTTTTCTGAATTCAGCAGAGTCTTTTCTTCGAACTTGTCCGCTGATTTTCTTGACTTGTCTGACGCTATAAGAGCAACAGTAGGGTCTGAACCAGATGACTCATCTATTCCCATTCTAGGCATCTTAAACTCATAAGCTTTGAGTGACGAGAACAGTTCAGAAAGGGAAATCTTCCCTAAATCCCTTGATTCTTCCATGGCTGTCACCTTCATGTTGAATTTCGGTGAAAGAGCCTTGAGAACCTTCATGGTGATCTCCTTGTCTGAAAACTTTTTACCAAGCCTTAGAACTTCGTTCAAAGTTTTGGTAAATCTGGTATCCATTTGATCAATCATTTCACCAGACTTCATCTTGAAATTTTCAAACTCCTCAAGAGCCACACTAAGCTTATGTTCTTTGATAGCGTTGTTTCCTTCGCTCAGCTTTATCCCACATCTCCTTGGCTGTTTTGAGATGCTTGACCTTCTGGAATTTGTCTTCATCTAGAGCTTTGAACATTATGAACTTAGCCACCTTGTCTAGATTGACTAATCTGACTTCTTCGGGAGTTAGTTCATCCAGCTTTTTGTCAACGATCTGATCAGGCTGGTCAGCAACCTTTACAGTCTTCTTAAACCTGAATGGTCCTCGTGTAATACATGTAAACATGTTATCATTATAAGCAGCAAGAAGGATTTCCATTCTGATTTTCCAATCTTCAAAGTCCATATGGCCAATGTGAGGAACATGGCTTATGCACTCCATTTTCAAAAAGTTTTTATTTTTCAAAAATATGCTATTTTGAAACAATTTGAAAACCTTTGAAAAACACTCGGATCAAGCTCGTTGATCAGGCAGCTGATTCAAATGAACCACCTGCTCTGATACCACTTGTTGGTCCCAAGTGGTCAGAAGAGGTTTAGAGGGGGGGGGGGGGGGGGTGAATAAACCTCTTTAAAAATTTTCTTCAAATTTAACTTTAAAACTTTCACTTTAACTGAACAGACTTAGCTGATCAGATTAGTTAGTTACAATTCTGTTCGCGAACAAATCTTTGAACAGCCTTGTTGACCACTCGTCTGATAGTTACTTAGCTGATTTTGTTAAAATCAGTTTTAATACTTAGAGTACTTGCAGCGGTTATATAATCAGAGTTTCAAACAATGATGCAGCGGATAATGTATATGTGTTTTTCAAACAATGTTTTCAACTCAATTAAACTTTTAAAGCACAAAGAAAGTTTTACCCCAAGTTGGAAATTCCTCAATTTAAAAGACTCTTCTTTTAAAGTATTTACTTAGCTTATGAGATATGCAATGCAAGACAAATAAAGTAAATAACACAAGGAATTTTTATAGTGGTTATACAGGAACAAATCCTCTTAATCCACTCTTCCAAGTCACACAGATCTTGGGTTATACTATAATCACTAAGTTTACAGTATACTCTGCTTGCGTCGAACAACAAATGAAACGACCACAAGTTCGCAATAGGAAATCACAAAGAAGACCTATTCTCCGAAGTAGTATCACTCACAAAGATGGATATCTACTCCTCACAGCATTCAGTTGAATATCACTCAGATATACAAGGGTTCACTCTTGTTCTTCAACAATCAGCTTCGTCATAAGATGACTCCGCTTATGAAAAGATGACTCAACTGATGGATTCTTGCTCTAAAGATTTGATCTTGAAAGTGTGCAAGTCTCTCTTGAATCTTCAGTTTACCATCTATTTATACTCTTGGATTTGTAATTTTGCTTGTTGAAGGTTGGCAAAATTGCATTTTAGTCCTTGAGCAACGGTCATAATTTGAATGGTAACTTTTGCAGACTGTCGCACTGTTCACTGTACACTCTGCTGTACTTTCTGCACTGTTTACTGTACACTCTGCTGTACTTTCTGTCAGCAGCATTTAATGCACTTAGCTTGTTACCGTTGGAGAGCTTACTGACCGATTTTACTTAGCTGATGGGATCCACTCCGCTGATGATCACTAGTCTGATGTACTAGTCTGATGCACTAAGCTGATGCACAAAGCTGATGCACAAAGCTGATGCACTAGTCTGATGCACAAAGCTGATGCACTAAGCTGATGCACAAAGCTGATGCACAAGTCATCTCATGATCAGTCATCTGATGATCTCATTTCCACTAAGCTGATTTTTACTAATCTGATTTTCAATCTTTCACTAATCTGATTTTCACTCTTATCATAAGATTGAATCTTCATTTCTTGAATACTTCTGCTCTTGAATGATTTTCTTTTAAACCAAGTATCCAATCTTCAAAGGCTTACTAAGCTTCCGTAACTTAGTTGATGACACCTTTTTGTTATCATCAAAACCTTTTAACTAACTTAATTAACTCAACTGATAATTTCACTTAGCTGTTCTTGAGTTAATAAATTCTTCCAACACACGGGTCCAAGTCCCGAACCCATCGGCTGACTTTTGTTTAATATACATGTGGTCATATCTCAATATATATACATTACAAGATTATTGCACTAGAGAAATGAATCATCAATTGCGATTATTCATTTTTTTCTAAGAACAATTCCGATTATTAAATGCTTAGAGAAATCATATATAATGGGGTACTTTTTTAAGGGTTAATTTCACTTACCTCCCTTGTATTCTTAGCTATCCTTCACTTACCTCCTATGTACTATTAAAACATTCAGTTACCCCCATTAATTTTTCTGTTGGAAGACCATTAACATTTGTGAAAGTGGAGAAAAATTAATCTTACTTTTTAATTTTACCCTTATTGTTTATTTTTACATACATCTCACTCATGTACTCTTATATATCTTCACACACGTCTTACATTATTAAACCTTAATTACCTCACGATATGACAAAAGGTGAATTTTTTTATTTTTTCTGGCACAATTATGCTTAATTCAAACCCTCAATTACCATGACTAACTTCATTTCCCCTTAAAAATTGTAATCACAAAATTCTACTAGTTATTTTTCATGTTGCTTTTTTTTTTTTTTTTTTTTTGGCACATTTTTTGATCATTTTGTATACACGCTTGGCTCGATCCATTGTATAATTTGCACCTATATATTTTCTAGCATAAAACTTTGAAAGAATTTATGAACCAAATCATAAATTACTAAAGGAAATAAAAATTTATAAGCACTTACAAACCAATTCTTGCAATCAATTAATTTTCTCTCTCGGTTTGTCATTGTTTTTGCAGTATGAACAAGAGCTTGATTTTCATAACGACATCGTGCTCCCCAAATATTTGTTGCATATTATTTGAAGGACTGCACACATTATTATAGTATTGCATGTTGAAAATAGATCCACATTATTTTTTTACTAACCTATAATATTCGTAAATGCTAAAAATAATGCAATTGAATCGAATTGTGAAAGAAAAACACAAATTAATTGAATTTAGTTAAATAAAAATTAGCAAAATGTTTAATAAAAAAAATAAGTAGAGTTGTGTGGCTATCATTTTTTTATAGTTTGTTTGGTTGTCAAGAAAGTAAGGAAAATTTGTAGGAAAAGGAAAAGAAAATCATTTTCCTCTACATGTTTGGTTGTCAGGAAAACTATTTTCTTGCAGATGCTTGGTTGTCAAGAAAGTTTAGGAATATAATATTTTTGATAAATATTTTTGTTTGATTATGAATTCTTTCAAAATTGTGAAATATATTAAAAGTGATTGTAAAATAAAACTTATCAAATTAATCTCTAAAAAATATAAAGTACAAATTGAGTAATTGAATCAAATAAAAGCTAACAATAATGAAATAAATAGACTAAAATAACTTAAAATAAATCATAAAAATCATTGATATGGTCATCAATGGTTTTGTTGATCACGATGTTAAACTCCCTCTTCAAGTATTTGATTCTCATTGCAGGAGGATAAATCATAAACGCCTTTGTCTTGAACTCATTCTGGAGGAAATGATCAAAATATTATATGAATAATCACGTTTTCATTATATTAACTATAATATTTAGATTAATTTGACGCTATTATATATTTTTTAGTCAACGAATTTCTATCAATTTTTAAAGTTAACAAAGGGTTATTGTCAATTTTTAAAGTTAACAGGGGGTTACTGATAATATTTTAGGTAAAAGGGGTGCTTTTGCATTATTTTGTGGAGGTATAATTGTTGTAATGACTTGAGAGGGTATTTTTGGCTAATAATAAATAAGCGCAAACGGGCTTTTGGTAGGAAAAAAATCACAAATTGGGAATTATGATAGTTAGACAAAGTCACTTGGGGGACTCTTGATGTACCAAGTCTTCGTCATCTGACGTGACACTAAACAATTAGTATAAAATAGAATTACCAGTGACATGTCGTAGGAACATACATAATCGACTGAATACTTCAAGTGACTCATGTCGATTACGTCGATTCGTATACCAAAACCAATATGCTAATCGATGTCCGGTAACAACACTAATGATCCGCTCAAAGTTGGATCGGATCGAATAAAAAGGATTCATATCCGAATACTTACCCCAATGGTATCTTTCTAATATGCATGACTTTAAGGTTCATTATCTCTTTTTAGTTTAACACGTTCATTTTTCCTTCAACATGAAATTCAATTGTTCTATGAAGTTTTTGACTAATTTATGCTACTAATTATGAATGTCATTGTGACTTTTGACTAGGAAAATGAAATAACATTTAATTATTTAACTAATGACTTCGTGACTTCATTAGTTTTGTGATTTTTTCACTTTAGTATCAGTATTTAATTATATTTTATTTTATCAAATTATTTTTTATTGACGCTCTATACACACTCTAATACTTAAACTTTTTAATTACTCGTGCTCTCGCACCTACACTCGTTCACGCTCCATGACTTAGTTACCTAGATTCTAATATATTCATTTATTATTGGATATAGATTTTCAGTGAAACGAATAGGATCGGTCTATATCCATATTCACTCTACATATTTGTATTACAGACTGTCATAATCTGACATAGAATTTCTAATCGAATATTGGCCGGATTCTGATCAAATTCAAATTGAAATACGTCACATTAACAACCTATTCAATTTAGTGGAAAATACTATTCCCTATAATTTGACGAACTTAGGTTCCAATTTTTATTATAAAAAGTGTTGACTAATGTGTTTGACAATGTCTCGAACATGTTTTCTCATATAGTAAAAATTATATAAAATATAATTGGTTAGGATTAGATTACATCATAGAAGTATTAGAGTAACACTTGACAATTTTTCACCACAACTTTGCAACGATTTAAAAAAATAAAAAATAAATAATACTTTATTTGTTATTTCATGTAAATGTGTGTATTTCATGAGATTCTTTTTAAAAAAAAGATTTTATTGGATTCTTTCTTTTTATATTATAATAGGAGTAATATTATATATAAAATGACTTTGTACATATTATGAATAGGAGTAATTGTATATAATAGGACCCGTAATCGTGTTTGCAACATCTGAGAAAAGGGCCAAAATCTCTGTGATGCGTTTGGGGACGATTATGCTCCCCTGCATTAGCGGTGAGTTCATTAGAGCAGAGATTTTCCAAGACAGCACATCGACGATTCAAGGGAATGGAACGAAGAACTTATAGAGTGAAAGGAATGAACATACAAGTGAAGCACAAACGCAGGAAAAAACAATTGATGTACATGTACATGTTCAGCGTTTAAAAAAGGAAAATTCCAAGATATTGCATTCTAAAATATTTTAATATAAAAGGAATTTAATCTGAATTTTCCTCAACAACAATTCATGTTCAGCGTTAAAAGAACTTTAAATAATGCCTCAAAAATGGCCATTATTTGCTGGGCCAAACAGCCGCAAGAAAAAGTAGGAATTTAAAAATGGTGTTTATTCTTTTATTACAAACTCACAATTAATAATGGTCATGATATTCTTGTTTAGTAGTTAAGTTAGAAAACTTGTAAAATTAGAGAGAACGAAAGTAAAGGAATGAGAAAATTTTTTGTCTGTTTATTTCAATTTACATGCCTCGTATTTATAGGCAAATTACAAAGTAGTTAATGACTAAGAATTTGAACTCAATAAAATATTGAACTCTATACACGAAAAAGACTAAAATATTATATAAACACCAAGATTTTACAACTAACTAAATATTGAAAAAATAGGAAAACTAAGATATCTTGGACTCTCGAATTCGTCCTACAACCTCTCAAGTTGAAGTTTGTATTGAAATGTCAAGAATACCCAACTTGAAAAGTAGTCGTCGGTGGCAGAATGAATAACATGTTGACTATCACAGTGAATTTAAAGGTTGAAATGTGAATAACATTTGCGATAATAATGCAAAGATTGAACAGTCACTTTTTTTTTTTACGCTTGAGAGATAATGATGAAAAATTGAAAAAGATATATATATATGATTAGAGACATGAATTGATAATTCAACAAGATCATCAACTACTAAGAGCCCTACCAAATTGTAGATAAACTACTCCATCAATAGAATTTGACTGGAAATAGTTGAAATATGGTCATGGAGTTTTCAAGAAATCTCATGGCACGATCATAATTTTGTTGATTAATAATGTTTTGGGCATTACTATACATGGAGTGATAGAAATAATAGAATTAAATTCGTCCAATGAAGAATTGAGTTATTCAAAAATAATGAAAATGGCATGACTTCTTGCTTGAGGGGCGGATATTGATTTACAACTAACTAAATAATGAAAAAATAGGAAAACTAAGATATCTAAGGCCCTATTTGAAAGGGATTTTAATTCAATTTTACGAGACTCTGTTTTAAAAAAATAGTTGGTGGTTTCCATGAAATCTTTGAAATTTCATTTAGCTAGATTTTGGATGTTAGATATTGTAATTTTAAGAAAACTGAAACCTCATTTGTATTGAGTTTGAAAAAAAAAAACACGATACATGGCAAATCAAAATTTTATAAGTTTGAAGAGTTTGAATATTAGTTTCTAAATAGATTTATGATGAGCTTAACGGGTTTGACAAAAATTCATATTTTAGCTCAATTTCACGAAACCCACAAAATCGGACTAAAATCAATCCGCACAACCAAAATCTCTTGAATTCGTCCAACAAAACTAAATCAAACAAGATGACGCATCCAAGTCCATCTGCTGACGTCATTCTGATGACGCAAAAAGTCGTAATTATATTCCTTTGCAAAGACCCGCCCACCATAATTACAAGATATTTTTTTTTCTGTCGGATTATGAATCACTCAGCTTACGTCATCGATATGACGTCATCAACTATGCAACAGAAAACACCCGTCTCTTTAAATCCAAAGCCCATAAAAAAAACCGACTAATATATTTCTCATACAACCTTCAATTTTCTCCGCACTTTAAAATATTTAATTTCCCTTTTTGTAGTTTTTCTATAATTTTTATGGAAACATCAACAGAGAAAAGAAAACGGTTAGATAACGGAGATGTTAACGGGGAGGAAGGAAAAGATAACGGCGTCAAGAGGGCGGCGGTTCCGGAGGATGAAGAGGTGGATGAATTTTTTGCCATACTGAAAAGAATACACGTGGCAGTCCAATATTTCCACAAGCGAAAAGATAGAGATTATGGGGTAAAGGCGACGACATGGAATCCGTCATTTAAACGGGAAGATTTTGAAGGAGTTGTGAAAGGACCGGAAAGCTCCAAGGAAAATCGGAATGCGGGTTTGGATCTAAATTCCGACCCGGTTAATGATGAGCAGGAGGATAGTGTTTCGGATTCGGTTTAGTCTTTACTGTTTTGGGACTTAATACTGTATGGGTGTAAGAAAATTGATGATATAATGTTCTATTTAGTTTTGTTTAAATTCAAACATTTTTGGTATTTTAGCATAATATTTATGAGTTAATGATAATTTATCTTCCTGTGTATAATATTCTATTTGTTCCCTTTCAATTTGAAAAAAAAAAAACATTATTCCCTATAGATCTTAAAAGTTTCACATCGACTCTATGATGTTTTGAATTTCAAAAAAATACAAATGGAGAAAGCTACCCCTCTTATGCAGTACGATACTTTAACACATTCAGCTTATAAATTTGACATTTTTGATTTTTAAATAGGTTGAGCTCAATCGAGCTATAATCAAACTGTTAAATTCAAACACTTTTGGTATTTTAACATAATATTTACGAGTTAATGATAATTTATCTTCCTGTGTATAATATTCAATTTATTCCCTTTCAATTTGAAAAAAAAAAAAAACATTATTCCCTTAAGATCTTATAAAGTTTCTCTTTGATGTTTTGAACTACAAAAAAATACAAATGGAGAAAGCTACCCCTCTTATGCAGTACGATACTTTAACACATTCAACTTATAAATTTGACATTTTTCATTTTTAAATAGGTTGAGCTCAATCGAGCTATAATCAAACTGTTAAATTCAAACACTTTTGATATTTTAACATTATATTTACGAGCTAATGATAATTTATCTTCATGTGTATAATATTCAATTTATTCCCTTTCAATTTGGAAAAAAAAAAACATTTTTTCCTGTAGATCTTATAAAGTTTCACACGAACTCTTTGACGTTCTGAACTTCAAAAAAATACTAATTGAGAAAGCTACCCCTTTTTGTAGTACGATACTTTGACACATTCACCTTATAAATTTGACATTTTGATTACCCATGTGCTACTATAAAAATGACACTTTACCATCCAGTGTTATAATGATTGTGACATTTTAAGTCAGTGTTATAATAAATTTGACATTTATCCTCATATATTATGATAAATGTGGCATTTTACTTCATTGTGTTATGATAAATGTTATACTTTACCTTCTGAAGAATATTTTTGTATTTTACGCAGCACTTTTCATGTCCATTCTCAATCTTGGATAAGTCATGTACCTCTGGAAAAAGATAAATTGCTACTTTAAAATTTTCACAGGGAGTATATTACTCCTTTTCTAATTATAGAGGGATAACATTATGCATATTATAGGGGTAAATTAGCATTAGCCCTAGTATTTTTGTATGTCATTTAGTTTTCCTTTTCTTTTTCTTTTATGTCCTTAAACAATACTTGGGTTTCAAAAATTGAATAATTTTTGTTAGAATTATCTTCTCTCATTAAGTAATAATTGAAACTATTAATTCTCTAACACTTTTTGAAAGGCATAAATATAAAAACACTTAAAAGTCCCACTTTTTTTTAACCTATTAGCTAAATATTCGCGTGAGTTGACGAGAACAAAAATAGGGGGACATCGGAGGGAGTGTATCATTATTTCTTAATTTCTCGAACTAAATCAAACTTGATTTAATATAATACAACAAGTCGAGTTCAAACAAACTCTTAAAAATGTGATTATTATGTCAAATTGTGTGATTTGATTTTGAAGTGTACCTAATAGTTTATCAAACTACGTAATTCAAATACTTTCATAAGCTTAAACTCTTTCAAAGTTAAAAGTATATTATTGGTTTAAGCATAAGAGTAGTTCAATTCGTTGGGTTGACCCGACTTAGCTCACTAGGGATGGGTTCAAGACGAGAATTCGAGGCCAAGGATAACTCGGAAGGAAATTTCAGGTTTTAATTTTTAATATACGAATCCCGTATAATTTAGAAGATACCGATATTTGAAATATCCAAATATTCTTGAATCTGGGACCGGTATTTTGGGTTTTCTTGACAAAAATCATAGAGCTATATTTTCTAATTTTTAGGTTTGGGTCCTTGTCAAAAGACTAAAAATCAAAGTATATAATGGATGCCTTTTTTACCTCAAAAAAAAATTGCATTACTCCTTGGTGATTTAGCCGCCACAAGTCATCTATTCAAATTGCATGTCATCAAACATTCAAAATAATTTGACTTAATTCATCATGTCATGTCATTCAAAATCTGAAACGACTGACACTTAGCATTGGGTAGTTTATGTTGTTTTTGTATGTAGAACCTGCAATGAGGCGGCTCATTATTTAGCAGGATTAACATCTATTGATAGTTTAGTTGAACTTCTTGACTCGAAGTATTGTTTTGACGAAAACCGTTTGATTTGTTATGAAATATTATCGTTTATCTAAAAAAAAGGAAACATTTGTGTAGTTTCTAATACCCTAATTATTCCCATTTTTAGTAGTTGAATTTCAAGTTAAGCTTATTTTTTATATTTTTCTTAAATGACTTCCAATAAGTCTAGTGAGGAGTGCGTGGATTTTATTAGGAGGAGGAAAAAAGTTTAAGTCGACGGACGAAAGTGTTAAAAGTTGGGGATGAAGTTGTACGAGGATCTAACGTAATGGGCTAATTATGAGATCTATAAATAACCGTTCTTAATAGACAACATCACGATTACCAATGTTTAAAATTCTTCTAACACTATTAACGAATTAAATGGTTGTGGTGCAACAATAATTTAACTATAAATTTTAAGGGTAAATATCATTTTTGTCCTACTTATGTACTTTTTTGACAGTTTGGTCTTCTTTGTATCTTTTTTATATTTACTCCTCAATATTTATTATTTGTTTCACTTTAGTTCTTTTGATCAGGCGATGCAGGCCCGGCCCAAGTGCTAGGCAACTTAGGCCGGCGCCTAAGGCCCCGGTTCGGAGGGCCCCAAAATTTATATATAGACCTTTAAAAAAAAGTAAAAAATTAAATATTTTTAATTTTATTAATTTTATGTACATAACATGTATCTTGGCTTGCTTGGTAAGGTTTTCTCATGATGAATGAATAAAAGGTCTAAGGTTCAAATCTCAATATTGAGTTTTTTTCTCATATTTTGATTTTTTATGTTATTTAACATTTTTTTTGTAATAATGTTCGTCTTTTTTATTTCCCTTTCGTAGTAATTATTCTTTTAATTCCTTTTCTTATTTAGTGATTTCTTGTCAATTTTTTTTCTTAATAAGTACTTCAAAAAAAATTATTAATCATTATAAAAGGAGTATGGTTTTTTTCTTTGAAATTTAATTTTTCTGCTTATTACTTTCTCACCTAGTACATTACGTAAAAGAATTTCACCCCTATTAAAATTGGTATAGACCCATCCATATTATTATATGTACGTGCATCTTGTTTTTAGTTTTATATATGATGTATAACTTTTTCTATACAAGATAATATATAATTAATAGAGTTAAGAATGTCACGAAATGAAATAAAGTTAAGCAATCTATTATGATATTTGTAAAGAATGAAATAGAGTTAAGGATGTACATATACTTGTAAAATTTGTTTCGGCTAAAATAATATTTTTAATATTAAAAATTATACAAAAAAATTCACGGTTGAATCTTTTAAAAGTTAAATAAGTTTATTTTTTAGTTATCTATTCAAAAAATAATATGTTGGAGAAAATAACATGTTAATATTTAATTAATATTTTTGCCTTTGAAAAAATAAATTGATTATAATTTTTTTATAAGAACGGACCCCAAATTTGAAATTCGCCTAGGGCCCCCAAATGTCTAGGGCCGGCCCTGAGGCGATGCCCACCTCACATGAATTGCACGTGACCATTTTGGAGGGTATTTTCGCCAGTTCATTTTGACAGTGTTATACACACGTCTCCCATAAAACTTATTTATATCAATTTAATTAGTCCCTGATTTATATTAGAAATATAATTTCAAAAAATAAAAATAAAAATATTTAAAAATAAATCAAAAAATTATTTTAAGAAAATTTCAAAAAAAAATCAAAATGTAGTTCGGAAGTTTGAATTTAAGGTCAGGGTAATGCAGAAAAGACAACAACGAAGCCCCCGACCAAGTCATTTTTTACATTTATGTCAAAATCGCCCTTTCGTTGTGTTCGAAATTCATGTTTGCATTTTTCCTGTTTTAGTTAATTTAAATTTATGAACATGTCACATGACATATATGATATGCACATGTCCGTAAATACTACTTGTACATCATAATTAACTTATAATTAATTTAAAAATTACAATAAATAAGATGAATTTGAGTTTTATTTTCAGCACTTATTTTACCATTACTACGAGTCAATTTTCTGTAATTAGTTTTACAAGAATTAATTGAATGTTTGGATGTCACTTCGTATAATGGATTTCATAAGAGCATATTTTCCTAAGATTTACAAATATACCCTTACTTGCACGCGAAAGGGTTATGTCACAATTCACACGAGCCACTTATTTAATATGTTGGACAAAAATGGAAAACTGCCAATTTATGGTGGCGTTGGAAGAAAAGCTACCTAACGGTTGCTTATGGGTATGAAATTGCGGACATTTTTAATATGTTGGACCTCTTAACTCCGGGATCTTGTGATTCAGAATTTTTTTCCTCTTATTTTTTTTCCTTCTTCTTCTTCTTTATAGTTAATACTTTTGTATACATGTTAATTGAAAATACAAAACTAATGAAAAAATTGAGTTGTAAATTTCTCAATTTTCTCAGTTAAAGATTCAGATCTCATAGTTCAAGTGATCCGAATCTTCAAACTCTGATTATTCAACCAATTTTCTTAAAGAACTAGTAGAACTCTTAGATAATGGGCAACATTGTCATGAGATAATTGTGTAGCGGTCATCGACGGTGGAACTCCTCCCAAAGTTTTTAAATTTAGTTAATTTGTTGTAATGATTTCGTTTAATTCATTACAACTTGGTTTGTGAAATTTTTGTATTTACTGATTCAACGTGAAAAAATTCTCAACCAATTTCGACCAACAGCCACTGTAAGTCGGCGGCCATAGAGGAGGAAGAAGGCAGTGTGAAAATTGTGATTTACCCCTTCCCAGTTTTTTGGTTTTGTTGCTTAATTGCAAATACCCTCTGAAGAGGTGGAAAATGGTGACTTCACGGCCATGTGAAGGTTTCCGTACAAAAATTGACGAAAAATTAAAATGTGAAAAAAGTCCTTCAATTTTGATATTCAACGTGTCATTTTTTAATGTTTTTTGATCTAAACTTTGGTATTAAAAGTGTTTTTCCCTCAAACTTATTTGATTAAAAGAGTATTTAGGATTTTTTGCTTAAAAAAAAAACCTGTTTACAATATTTCTTAATTCATTTGCAATCCTACAAAGATACGATTAAAAGAAAAACGGAGGGACTAATTTTTAGCTTTGGGTCCATGTCCAAAATTTAAAAATAAAAGTACACAATGGGTGCTTTGTTAGCGAAAGAAAAGAATTGCATTATTCCTTGGTGATTTAGCCGCCATAAGTCATCCATTTAAATTGAAAGCCTCCAAATAATTTGACGTAATTCATCATGATGTCATGGTCACTACACAAGGACTTCATAGTATTCGACGGTATCGCATTTTCCAATACTTTAATTACGTAAATATGATGTATTAATGCTATTGTGAGATAACTAGTCGTTATGTGGTTCAAGATTGGGTAAATATCACTTATTGTCCTTCTTATTATTAACGATTTACAAAGTCGTCCCTTTTAATTTTTTTCTCTTATATGAATATATACTAAGAGTGATTTAGTTCACTTTGGCCATTGCCCTTTTCAGGCTGAGCACGACGACGGATCCGGCCTATGTCACGTGATCTGCAATGTAGATTTTATGGGGATTTAATTATAATATTATCATAACGAATGAACAAACACACCTTCACGTGTATATCAATGGATATCAGAACCTCCGTTGTTCGGCCTAAAAAGAGCTAAAATAAAAGAAAACTATTAGTAGGGATTAAAATAGGGAAAAAAAGTTAATAATAAAAAGGATCATTAGATATATTATCCGTATGGTTTTTATGATGTCAGTACAATGTGAGAGGAGATGGAAGTTGGACCGCTCATCTATCTAAAAGTTCTGAAATTAAATTGTTCTTCTTTTGGTATTTGGGGTAAGATTGCAGAAATTAGTTATTGTTGGATATTTTTGTGAATTTAGTGAACAAGATCAACAAGGAAATACTTGGAGTATGTCTCTCCTTTTCTTTTACTCTTGTTGAAGACTTGATGAATTACAAGTACAATCTCTACACCTATTTATACTAGTCTAGGCATATGAAATACATGTATCCAATTTAATTAAGTTTATGAATACTAGGTAGTCAAAGCATGCATCTAAGTATTCATGTATCCTATCATACATTGTAACTTGTAGTTCATGTATGTGGATATTCATTCACTTGGAATACATTAATCTTAATACTCCTCCTTAATGTTTTTCCCGATAACTCCAAGTTTTTCTCTTAGAATTTGGAGTTTTTCCTTTGGACGGGTTTGCTTTGGTTCTTGATGGTCTTGTTTGGATCCAACTTGGTTTTGAAGATTCGTTTCTCCCCAAATGTGTCTTTGGTGGTAGGTTGAATCAACTCACAAGAATTGGTCTCCTTGTTCACTTTCAGTTCCTCCTCCATGGGTTCAGTCCATATTGCCATCTTAGAAGCTTTTTTCTTTGTTTGAATAGCCACTGTGCCTTTATCTTTGAATTTTAACAAGTCACCATTATCCATCTTGACTTTAGTCTTGATAGAATGATCTATAGGAGTGAAAATGCTCTCTTTTGTAGTCATGTAATTGCTATCAGCGAACCAAGTATCATTGGTTTCTTCTTCAACAACTTGACTAGCAAAGAACAAATACTCTTGATCTTCTTCTGAATAGTTAGCTTGGTGATTTTTCTCCTTGAATCGGCATTCTTTTTCTAAGTGACCAAACTTTTTACAGTTTGAGCAGCGGGTTTTGCCTTTGTGATAGCAATCCTTCTCCAAATGATTTGTCCTTTGACAAACACCACAAGGGGGATAATCAACTTGTTTGGCTTTCCCTTTGTTTTGAGAGTTTTCACCTTGACTTTTACCCTTCTTGTTATCACCCGATTCTAAATTATTCAGGTTGACTTTTAATTGAAAGGCATTTTCTAGTGATTCTCCACTATTTCTGCTCAATCTTTGTTCATGTGCTTGCAAAGATCCCATGAGTTCTACGAGGGTAAGTGTAGATAAATCCTTTGATTCTTCAATTGCTGCGACAACATGGTCGTATTTTTCTGTCAAGCTTATCAAGAATTTTTGAACAATTCTTTCTTCTTGAATAGTTTCTCCATATGATCTCATTTGATTTACTAGATCAATCACTCTGGTGCTATATTGCATAACATTCTCAGAATGCATCATTTTGAGATTTTCCATCTCTCTCCGCAAACTTTGAAGCTTGATGGTTTTGATCTTAGAATTCCCTTGGAATTCTTTCTGCAAGATCTCCCACGCCTGCTTGGAAGAGGTGGCTCCCATTATTCTTGGAAAGATGGCATCACTTACTGCTTGTTGAAGGAAAAATAATGCCTTAGCATCTTTTTGTTGTTCCTTTTTATCAACAGTAGTAGAGGTTCCTTCCGTTGGTGTAGTTAATCCATTTTCTACCAGATCCCATAGATCTAGTGATAGGAATAATGTCTTCATTTTGATACTCCAAAAACCATAATTTTCACTGTCAAAGACAGGAAGAGCTTGTGATACTCCAGAATTTGACATAAGTGAAGTATTGTGATAAACGCCCCTTTTCTAGATCGAAGGTGCTCTGATACCACTTCTTGGATATTTTTGCGAATTTAGTGAACAAGATCAACAAGGAAATATCCACATACATGAACTACAAATTACAATGTATGATAGGATACATGAATACTTAGATGCATGCTTTGACTACCTAGTATTCATAAACTTAATTAAATTGGATACATGTATTTCATATGCCTAGACTAGTATAAATAGGTGTAGAGATTGTACTTGTAATTCATCAAGTCTTCAACAAGAGTAAAAGAAAAGGAGAGACATACTCCAAGTATTTTCTTGTTGGATATTTTTGTGAATTTAGTGAACAAGATCAACAAGGAAATACTTGGAGTATGTCTCTCCTTTTCTTTTACTCTTGTTGAAGACTTGATGAATTACAAGTACAATCTCTACACCTATTTATACTTGTCTAGGCATATGAAATACATGTATCCAATTTAATTATGTTTATGAATACTAGGTAGTCAAAGCATGCATCTAAGTATTCATGTATCCTATCATACATTGTAACTTGTAGTTCATGTATGTGGATATTCATTCACTTAGGGGATTACATTAATCTTAATAGTTATATTATCCGTATGGTTTTTATTTTTTTTTAGCATCAACGTGTTTTACTATAAACATCAACTAGGTAAGATTGCAGAAAACACATTCTTTTGAAATCAAATTCCGTACGCCAATTTTGCACTGAAGATCAAACTATGTATGCGAATACCATGTGAAGCAGTTTCTAGTTTTTCAGAAGAATGTGGAATTGAAACGGTTGAAGTATAATTTTTTTTAAAAAAATTCAAGTGCTCTTATAAATACATCACATGCATTCTTTATAGATTTTAATTAGTTTATTATATTCACGAGCGTTTTTCTTCTTCTTCTTTTTTTTTTTTTTTTTTTGATTTCAGGAACTCCAAATCATTGAGATGGGAACATATGAATAGCTTCAAAGGAAGAGCAGAAGGAGTGTTATCATAGTCAAGAAAATTTAATTCTCGCGGTGACCAAATTCATTTAATTGAGATTGAACAATTGTTGGAGGTTACAAACTCAATTTTATACTAGATACTTCATACTTCCTACTTAATGGTTGATTAACAATTTAATGCATTTAATCTTTAGACACTAAAGTGAAAGTCCTATCATTACTTTTGGCTGTCAAATAAAAAAAATATATAACAGCATCGAAACTTAATTATTGTTCTTTCTTAAATTTTCAGTTTTTCTTAATCTGTTCATGGACTTATGTCCATAGCCTAGAGATATTTGTGATATTAGGCATTTTGTATTTACATTTGTATCCTCTTTTACTCTATTTTTGGTTTCTTTATTTTCTTGAAACGGAATGGAGAAATGATTATAAAATGATACAAAAGTGTTTGTCACTATTCAACTATATTATGTTTAGAGAAACTTAAATTTAAGGCCCTGTTTGGATCCATTTTGGCCCAAATGTTTCGCCCAACATTTGGGCCAAAATGGATCATTATTACGTTTGGCCTAGTATTTCCCACGAAACTCATGGTCCAATATGTTTCGCCGGACAAGTCAACAAATACTGCCAAAGTGAATAAATGCCCGACAAGTCATGGTGTACTGCCAAAGTGAGTAAATGATGTTATATAGATTTTTTTTTCTCTTACGTCAATATTTGTATTTCCCTTGAGTTTATGTTTAAAAAAAATTATTGTCTTTATATAATTTATTCTTTGGATGTGTATATTTAAAAATTAAAATTTTCGTTCTTACTGATCTTATTTTTTCATTATCCTATGCCAAATAAATATATCTAAAGATTAATTTAACTATACATTTACCTATTATTAAATATTTAAATCATTAATAATAATATTATATTAATTACATTCAATTATATTAATTATCAAAATTATCCATATAGATCTTATAAAGTTTCACACTGTCTGTTTGACATTTTGAACTTAAAAAAAATACGAACGGAGAAAGCTAACCCTCTTACGTAGTATGATACTTTGACCCATACAACTTATATATTGGACACTTTAATTATCCATGTGTTATTATAAATGTGACACTTTATCCTCCTGTGTTTTTATGAATGTGACACTTTAAGTTAGTGTTATGATAAATTTGACATTTTATCCTCTTATGTTATGATTTTTTTTGTTTTTTGTTTTTTGAAAGCCCTCTTATGTTATGATAAATTTAACATTTTACTCCATTATGTTATGTTAAATGCGACACTTTACCCTCTGAAGAATATTTTTGTATTTTACGCCACACTTTTCATGGTCATTCTTAATCTTGGACGAGTCACTCACCTCTAAAAGAGATAAATTGCTCATTTAAAATCTTCATAGGGAGTATATTGCTCATTTTTTAATTATAGAGGGATAACATTATGCATATTAGGGGTAAATTAGCATTAACCCTAGTATTTTTTATGTCATTTACGTTTTCATTTTCTCTTTCTCTTTTTTTATTTTTTTATTTTTTATAATCCAGATGTCCAAGCTTACGCTAGACTAATCCTGAACCCTCAGAACCCTGAAGGATGTGTCCTAAAACAATACTTGGGTTTCAAAAATTTGAATTATTTTTGTCAGAGTTATCTTCTCTCATTAAGTAACAATTGAAATTATTGATTCTCAATTAAAGGCATAAATATAAAAACGCTTAAAAGTCACACTTTTTTACCTATTAGCTAAATATCGCGTCAGAACTCACGAGAATAAATATAGGGGGACATCGGAGGGAGTGTATCATTATTTTATAATTTATCAAACTAAATTTAAATATCAAACTTGATTTAATATAATACAAGAAGTGGAGTTCAAAGAAATTTTTACAAACGTGATAATTATGTCAAATTGTGTGATTTTATTTTGAAGTGTACCTAATAGCTTATCAAACTATGTAATTCTAATACTTCATAAGCGTAAACTCTTGCAAGGTTTTTTTTTTTTTTTTTTTAATATGGTGAATATATTGTTACATTAAACACTATATCGAATCGAAACTTTATATATTAAATTAGAGAAAAGCTAATATGAAACTAGAGAAAATACCCACATTCGTAAGAATTGAATCCATGACCTCCTGGTCATGGAGCCTCATCCTTAACTACTTGGCAAAAAGTATATTATTGGTTTAAGCATAGGAGTAGTTTTTGTTGGGGTTGACTCTACTTCATTAGGGATGGGTTCAAGACGAGATTTCGAGGCCAAGGGTAACTCGGGAGGAAATTTCAGGTTTTAATTTTTAATATACGAATCCCGTATAATTTAGAAGATACCAATATTTGAAATATCCAAATATTCTTGAATCTGGGACCGGCATTTTGGGTTTTCTTGACAAAAATCATAGAGCTATATTTTCTAATTTTTAGGTTTGGGTCCTTGTCAAAAAACTAAAAATCAAAGTATACAATGGATGCCTTTTTTACCTCAAGAAAAAATTGCATTACTCCTTGGTGATTTAGCCGCCACAAGTCATCTATTCAAATTGCATGTCATCAAAACATTCAAAATAATTTGACTTAATTCATCATGTCATGTCATTTAAATGCATTTTCAAAAACTTTCATTAAAATATAATTTGCTCTATGTATTAATGCTATTGTGATAATATGGTTTCAAATCAACTTGTTATCTTCTTATAATTGTTGTACTAATTGACTGTCACTCTACATGAATTTTGTTCTCTAGCGCTACAAGGTTTTCCTATATTTTAGTGTGTTAGATAAAAGAAATTTAAATATTATTAAATTATAAGCTTTTATGCAATAAATTCATTAAAAGTATGTTAAAACTTAAAAGTATCACATGTATTAATATAAACATCAACTAGGTAAGATTATTGCAAAAAATACATTATTTTCAAATCAAATTTATACGTCACAACATATTACATCTAAGATCAAATTATGCACGCGAATAAAACATGCAGCAGTAGTTAATACTCTAATAAAATGACGTATTAATTAACTGAAACGACGACACTTAGCATTGGGTAGTTTTTGTTGTTTTTCTTCGTAGAACCTATAATGAGGCGACTCATTCTTTAGCAGGATTAACATCTACTGATAACTTAGTTGAACTTCTTGATAGTACTCGAAGTTTTTGGCGAAAGCCGTTTGATTTGTTATGAAATATTACCGTTTTTCTCAAAAAAAAAAAAAAAATATTTGGGTAGTTTATAATACACTAATTATTCCCATTTTGAGTAGTTGAATTTCATGTAAAGCTAAGTTTTTATGTCTTTCTTAAAATGGCTTCCAATAGTATAGTGAGGCCGAGTGCATGGATTTTATTCGGAGGAGGAACAAAGTTTATGTTGATGGATGAAAGTGTTAAAAGTTGAAAATTGGGGATGAACATTGTGCGAGGACCTATAATGGGCTAATTATGTGATTTATAATTAACCGGTCTTAATAGACAACATCACGATTACCTTGGAGACAACCTATAGCTTCGGGAGATATAAAATGGGAACCCCCTCCTCCTAACATCATTAAAGTGAATTTTGATGGTGCGGTTTCTCATGCTTTAAATATATCTGGTGTTGGGGTTATTGCGAGATCAGAATCAGGGCAATGTATTGCTTGGTGTTCCAAACTTGTTCATCCAGCTCTATCTCCGGACTTTGTTGAAGTCATCGCAGCAAAAACGGCAGTTGATGTGGCTTTGGACAAGGATTGGAGTGACGTCATTCTTGAAAGAGATTGTAAGGAGGTGATTGACAAAATTAAATCCGGATCAATCTTCTTTGGTAATATAGGAGTTATTATGGACGACATCAAGAGAGCTATCTCTAGCTTTACCTCGTTTTGATCTTCTCATGTTCGTAGGACTTGTAATGAGGCAGCCAATTCCCTTGCTAGAGTAGCTTTAGATCCTTATTTTAATTTCATTGATTTCCCCTCTTCTACTGAGAATATTGTAACCGCTGAATCATCTTAATAAAATCTCCCATTGTGGTCTAAAAAAGAAAATGTTTAAAATTCTTCTAGCACTATTATCGAAAGAAACGGTGGTTGTGCAACAATAATTTAACTATAAATTTGAAGGGTAAATATCATTTTTGTCGTACTTATGTACTTCTTTTAACAGTTTGGTCCTCCTTGTATTTTTCTTGACATTTTACTCCTAGATATCTATTATTTGTTTCACTTTAGTTTTTTTGATCAGGTGACACCGACCTTACATGAATTGCACGTGACCATTTTTTAGGGTATTTTCGATAGTTTATTTTGACATTGTTACATTTAAGTCCCCCATAAAACTTATTTATATCAATTTAGTCCCTGATTTATATTAAAAATAAAATTTCAAAAAATAAAAATAAAAATATTTAAAAATAAATCGAAAAATTATTTTTAAAAAAATTCCAAAAAAATCAAAATTTAGTTCGGTTGAATTTAAGGTTAGGGTAATGCAGAAAAGACAACAACGAACTTTATAAGAACAATTTGGAGTTGGGGGTATTATGTTATGACTAGCTAGGTAAAGTAATGGTTTTCTATTTCTTTTTAACCTAAAAACTTTTAAGAATAACGAAGAAGCCCCCCGACCCAGTCATTTTTACATTATGTCAAAATCGCCCTTTCGTTGTGTTCGAAATCCATGTTTGCATTTTTCCCGTTTTAGTTAATTTAACATGTCACATGACATATCTGATATGTACATGTCCGTAAATACTACTCGTACACCATAATTAACTTATCTAATCTAATCTAATTTACTATTATTTTTTTTGGTCAAAGAGTACAATTTTGACTTAAATTCTTTATTTTACAGAGTTTAGAATTATTTATTTGATAAAATAGTTTCATCCGTGGTTTTTTGAGTTGGTTTCATTCAAATTAACTTCCATTCCCACGTTTGCCACTTCAGATGATGATAAAAAAAATGTCAAGCACTTCCACATTTCAAGGGAGATAAAAAAAAACCCACAATTTTAGTCAAGCAGTTAATATCATATTTCACATCTGCTTAATTTTCCCACATTCAGCCGGTTTATTTCCTCCAAATTTCTGTGTTTTGGGATTCCTTCAAGACCATGGAGCAGAATCAAACGTCGACAAAGAAGAAGGTCTGATCGAATGCAAGTACTTTGGGTGCATGCTGCGGTTGAGTTATCAAAATATTCAGTTCATCAGGGGACAAATTAATTGCTTCGGAGAAGAACTTTCTAAGTTGTGTGTGCCTTAAAAAAACTGTATTGGTTAATTATGTATTCGCAGAACAATAATCCAGTGAATAAATATTGTCCATTGCACGACCTATATCATTAATTGTTGTTTCCAAGTGCCTCTGCCCTTTGCATATTGATGGTCAATTTCAACTGGCCTGCATATAAATTAGAACTTACTTGACAATAAGGAGTCTTATATCTTCTTATCGATTGACTACGTACTATTTGAGTCATTATTCTGATGTATTCCCAATCAGCTGCAAGATTTTATTAACTGTTACCCACTTATTTGCAGTTTGATGAGATTTGAGGAACTCTGCATTAAGGAATAAATGGTAGAAGCTCCATTAAATTAAAGTCCACTGCCTTCAGGTTGCTTCTGTTACTGAAATCAACATAAGTTGAAGTCCACAGTTCAAGTGCTTATGATTTCTGTATTTCACTATGTATGTCTCATCAGAATGGAACATAATGTGGAGACTTTCGAAGTAATATCCACTTATTATTTACGCTTAAGGTCTATGCATGATTTAACAAGAGAAGAACAATACAACACGCCATGGAGCTAAGCATTTTCTCTGATTACTGCCACTCGAAGGCATATGATAAAAAATGCCTCTGCCCTTTGCTCTTCAAAATTGCAAGGATATTTGTCTTTCTCATGATTCATTCTACATTAAATCCTATGATACTAACTCAAGTGTTGAAGAATGCTTTGAAGTGTATGGTGAAGTATTTGGAAGTAACAACAATATGGAACAACCGAGCCAAACTCTTACTAATTCTTGGACCATCCCCCAACTTTTTGTTTCGTATTTATTTGGTATATGATTCCATTTTCTGCTTTCACTGAGGTTGATGTTACAATTTTTTATTATCAGTCTTTTTTTTTTTTTGAATTTTGCGAATTCATAGACATATTTAATTGAGTGATCCCTCTGTTTGATATGCTTCAAAGGTTTAGAACGTGGGAATTGTATTTTTCACTAAATTTTTCCCTGTTTTAGACATTTGGTATCAAACTTTCAAAAATACACATTTAATACTAAAATTGAAGGTCTTTTTCCATATTTTCTTTCTCTGTCAATTTTTGGGGGCCAAATTTTATGTTCTTTATATGACTGGAAATCTCTTGACGAGAGCTTTCTAATGGCACAAGTTTCATTTCATGAAACATAATAAAAAATCTGTAGTTAATTAACAAAGTTTTGGGACATTAATCAAAATTAAATCATATCTCATAATTAACAAGAAATCATGCCAAAATAATTTTCAGATATGATATAGGGCACATAAGCATGCTATGGTAAAAATTTTGAGCATAATTTCAAGCATACCAAAAATCACCATTAAAGCTTAAAAAGTTGTGAAAAAATGCTTCAATTTTGGTATTAAATGTGTCACTTTTTTTTTTTTTTTTTATAGTTTAGTACTAAATATCTAAAATAGGTAAAGATTCGATATGAAAAATACAATTCCCTCAAACTAAAACTAAAAAAATATATTAGTGATTGTCCGAGTCACAAAAGTATTTTTATTTTAGTTACAAAAACAAAACATCAAGTTTAACATATACCTTTGTTGTTTTATGGGGTAAAAAAATAAGTTTAAAGTATATATTTGAAGTTCATCAACTTCAAATATTAACTAATTAATAATGACTGAACATGAATAAATTTAACATTTAGGTAACGTGTTTTAGTATTCTTCATGTTTTATTTTTTATATTTTTCTCGCTACATCTTTTAAAGATGTTATAGAATTTCAGTCAACTTCGATTCATCGAAATTATATACTCACATGGTAGTGTTTGATTGACAAGTCAGGTTATGCAGTCATCTTATTTCAATTTAATGTATGGTTTAGCTTTTTCAATTTGACTAAAAATAATGTTATTTTCTCAAGATTTTTGTGATATATCTCAAAATTATGATGAAAATCTTTTCTTTTTCTCACATGTCAAATTTTTGTACACCACTAATTATCAGTTTATATACTAATCGAATTAGTTTATGAAATACAAAGAAACTATATATAAGAATATTATAATATTGAAAAACAATCAAGTTGAAGCACTATGAAGCATGCATTTTGAAAATTTAAGAATAAAAACACATAATGCAATTACCGGTTTAAATATTGGACCTTATTATATGATCCGTGCATAGCACGGGTTTAGGCTAGTAATTAATTAAGATGAATTTGAGTTTTATTTTCAACACTTATTTTACAATTACTACGAGTCAATTTTCTGTAATTAGTTTTACAAGTATTGATTGAATGTTTGGATGTCACTTTGTAAAATGGATTTCATAAGAGCATATTTTCCTAAGATTTACAAATATACCCTTACTTGCACGCGAAAGGGTTATGTCACAATTCACAACTTAAGTGACACGAGCCAACTGTTTAATAGGGTAAACACCACTTTTGGTCCCTTTTATTATTAACTTTTTACATAGTGGTCCCTCTTATGTTTTTTTTTCCACTTTAGTACCTGTTATGAATTATTTGTTTCACTTTAGTCATTTTCAAGTGGTCCAAGGCGATTCCGGTAACATGTGATATGCTCATGAGGGCAATTTTGTCATTTCAAGTAAACTAACATGGATATTTTCGTCTTTTTAATTATTTTTAAAAAAAAATTAAATTTTCAAACTAGGCTTTCATTCCAATCGAACTTAATCGTACATTTCGTTCCAAACTAAAGTTTTTTCTTAAAATATTTTTCAAACACCAAAATTGCCCACCAATTAAACAATATCTCAAATAGTCTCAATAGTGAATGGACGAAAATGCCCTAAAAAATATTCATATGCATGTCACGTGTTATCGGAACCACCTGATAAGGACTAAAGTGAAACACATAATTCATAATAGGGACTAAAGTGAAACACATAATTCATAGTAAGGACTAGAGTGAGAAAAAAAATATAAAAGGGACCACTCTGTAAAAGGTTAATGATAAGAGGGACCAAAAATGATATTTACCCTATTTAATATATTGGACAAAAATGGAAACTGCCAATTTATGGTGGCGTTGGAAGAAAAGCTACCTAACGGTTGCTTATGGGTGGGTATGAAATTGCGGACATTCTTATATGGATTTGGACCTTTTAACTCCTGGATCTTGTGGTTCAGAATTTTTCCTCCTTTTTTATTTTTTTTCCCTTCTTCTTCTTTATAGTTAATACAAAGCTAATGAGAAAATTGAGTTCAGTTGAAGATTCAGATCTCGTAGTTCAAGTGATCTGAATCTTCAAACTCTATTATTTAACCAATTATCTTAATTCTTGAACCAGTAGAACTCTTTGATAGTGGGCAACATTGTCATGATATAATTGTTGGATTTTTCAATTTATATTTGAATATAATTAGTTGAGAGTAATTAAGCCCTTTGGACCGAAACATTGTAATTCAAACGATGTATCTCTTGCGAATAGACAATTATATGCCTATAAATAGGAGACTTAATCTAGCCAATTAAGCATCATTTTTCAGACAATAATAAAAAATTATTCTCTTCTCTAATTTAAATTTATGTCGAATTTTCTATTAGTTTCGGTTCGCCGTGGGTTCATTATTTGTGCAAATAATGAACAACATACTGTTATATATTGGGAGACTACCGGGAATCAAACTGCATTTTCCGTGGCAGTCTCGAAAATATTGTCTTAAGAAAATCGCTTCGACAAGTCATAGTTTTCGTATATTGATTGGAGTGTTGTTTGGTTTATTTCGATCCAAGTAATTAAGTATTTCTTACTAATTTTACGTTGCTATATAATCTAACTTTATTGATCACGAAGTCTCATCATCCTTAACCAATTCGCTGTCAAGTTGTGTGATTTGATGTTGAATTGTAATATAATAGCTTATAAAACAATATTGAAATACCAATGCTTTCAAATACCCACGAAAGTACATGATAAAATCTAATCTTAATTTTTATACTCTATAAGCTTAAACTATTGCAAAGTTAAAGTATATTATTGATTTAAGTACGGGAGTGGGTTCGCCAAAGTTGACCCGACCTAGCTCACAAGGTGTGGATTCGGGACGGGATTTCGGGATCTAGGGTAGTTTCGAGTTTTGATTTTTACTACCCAAATTTCCTATAATTTAGCGAATCCTGTATTTCAAGTACCAAAAATTCCATGACAAAAATAATAAGTTATAGTTTCTACTCCCTCAGTTTCTTTTTATTTGTCGCTTTGACCAAAATTTTCTTGTTAACTTTAATTTGTCACTTTAGGATTTCAATGCTAACTAATGCTAAACTTATTGAGGAAAAAACACTTTTGATTTCAAGCTTTAGTCCAAAAAACACATTTGATACCAAACTTTTTCAAAAAATACATTTCATACCATGATTCACACCATCTTGATACATTTACTTTTGTCGTCAATTTTTAGACGAAGTTCAGCACGCGCCGTCAATTGTGAGTCTTTAAAACCCGTGCAAGTTCTCCAACCCATTGTCAATATAACGGGCACATGATCGGAAGATGCTGAATTTCGTCTCAAAATTTACGGCAAAACTAAATGTGTCAAGATTGTGTAAATCATGGTTGTGAAATATGTTTTTTGAAAAAGCTTGGTACCAAATATGTTTTTTGGACTAAAATTTGGTATCAAAAGTGTTTTTCCCTCGAACTTATTTGATTAAAAGGGTATTTAGGATTTCTTGCTTAAAAAAATTGCCTATTTACGACAGTCCTTAATTCGTTTACAATCCTTCTAGAAATAAAAGAAAAATGGAGAGAGTAATTTTTAACTTTGGGTCCATCTCCAAAATTTTTAAAAATAAAAGTACACAATGGGTGCTTTGTTAGCGCAAGAAAAGGGTAAATATCACTTTTTGTCCCTCTTATCATTAACTTTTTACAGAGTGGTCCCTCTTATGTTTTTTTTCCCACTTTAATCCCTACTATGAATTATTTGTTTCATTTTAGTCCCTATTATGAATTATGTGGTTCACTTTAGTCCTTATTAGGTGGTTCCGATAACACGTGACATGCATATGAATATTTTTTAGGGCATTTTCGTCCGTTCACTATTGAGACTATTTGAGATATTGTTTAATTGGTGAGCAATTTTTGTGTTTGAAAAAAATTTTAGGAAAAAACTTTAGTTTGGAACGAAATGTACGATTAAGTTGGATTGGAATGAAAGCCTAGTTTGGAAGAGATTATATATTTAGTTTTTTTTTAAAATAATTAGAAAGACGAAAATATCCCTGTTAGTTTACTTGAAATGACAAAATTGCCCTCATGAGCATATCACATGTTATCGGAATCGCCGTGGACCACTTGAAAAGGACTAAAGTGAAACAAATAATTCATAGTAGGGACTAAAGTGGAAAAAAAACATAAGAGGGACCACTCTGTAAAAAGTTAATGATAAGAGGGACCAAAAGTGGTGTTTACCCGCAAGAAAAAATTGCATAAGTCATCCATTTAAATTGAAAGCCTCCAAATAATTTGAAGTAATTCAACATGATGTTGAATTCGAGATACTACACAAGACTTCATAGTATTCGACGGTATCGCATTTTCCAATACTTTAATTACGTATTCTGATATAACTAGTCGTTATGTGGTTCAAGATTGGGTAAATATCACTTATTGTCCTTATTATTAACGCTTTAAAAAGTCGTCCCTATTAATTTATTTCTCTTATATGAATCCATACTAAGAGTGATTTAGTTCACTTTGGCCATTGCCCTTTTTAGGCCGAGCACGACGACGGATCCGATGTCACGTGATCTGCAATGTAGATTTTATGGTGATTTAATTGTAATACTATCATTGCGAATGAACAAATACACCTTCACGTGCAGGTCAATGGATATTAGGACCTTCGTTGTTCGGTCTAAAAAGGACCAAAATAAAATAAAACTCTTAGTAGAGGTTAAAATGGGAAAAAAAAAACTAAAAATGAACTCAAAAAGTTAATGATAAGAAGAACCATTAGTTATGTTTATCGGGTTTTTTGCACTTTGCACCCCCGAAACATGGAAAATAAGCACTTTGCACCCTCAAAACTTATATTTAGCACTTTGCACTCTCGAAATATGAAAATTACAGCACTTTGCACCCTCTTTTATTTTCAAGCAAAAACTCAAGGGCAAAATAGGTAATTCTATTGTAAATCTTTTGCACTTTGTCACCCCCAAAATAAAATTAGCACTTAACACTACCTAAATAAGAATAAATTAACAACTAACACCCCCGAAACGCAATAAATGGACACTTTGCATCCCAAAATACAAAATTAACACTTAACACCCTCAAATTTAAAAAATAAACTCAAACCCCTCATTTTCTCCGGCAAAGTTGACCATTAAGGTATTTATAATTGTATTTTGCAAAATTTAAGTAAAAAAATGAATTACCTATTTTGCCTTATACTTTTTTCACTCCGATTGTCAACTTTGACGAAAAAACGAGGGGTTTGGATTTTTTTTTTTATATTTGAGGGTGTTAAGTGTTATTTTTGTGTTTTGGGTGCAAAATGCCCATTTATTGTGTTTCGGGGGTGAAAGTTGTTGATATGTTCTTTAATTTTTTTTTTTGGACAGGATATGTTCTTTAATTGAGGGTGTTAAGTGCTAATTTTATTTTGGGGGTATAAAGTGCGAAATTCTCAAGTTTTGAGAGTGCAAAGTGCAAATATTATTGAATTACCTATTTTACCCTTGAATTTTTGTTTGAAAATAAACGAGGGTGCAAAGTGCTGTATTTTTCATATTTCAAGGGTACAAAATGCTAAATCTAAGTTTTAGGGGTGCAAAGTGCCTATTTTCCATGTTTCGGGAGTGCAAAGTACAAAAAATCCGTGTTTATCCTTATGATTTTTCTCATGTCAGTATAATGTGAGAGGAGATGGAAGTTGGACCGTTCATCTATCTAAAAGTTCTCATATTAAATCGTTCTTTCGATAATTGGGGTATGATAATTGTTGTACTGATAAACTGACTGCCCAATTTTTAACTCGGCAAAATTGTAGAAAACAGCCCATATTAATCAGCAATTTTGGTTTTCGTTTCGTACTATATCATTTTATCGAATTTTATCCCGTAATTTAATATTATTTTGAAATATTGTTTCAAATTAATTACTTATTTTGGTTTTCCGTCCCAAATTATATCAACTCGCCGATTTTCGTTCCATAATATTTTCATTTTGCATGAATTTAGTCCCAATATTAAAATTTTAATTTAACGTTAATGTTGGTTCAATTTTATAATTAGTTTGGGACGAATTCTGCAATACTATATAATTGTTCATACTAAAATTTGCCACGTTATGACAGGTAAACAACCATGTGGTAATTTAACGAATACATGCACAATTTTTGTCTCATAATTAACAGTGGATGGCAATTCAAAAAAAAAATATTAATTTACGGGACAAAATTCGGTAAGGTGATATAGTTTGAGACGAAAATAAAAATCACCGATTAATTTGAGACGTTTTCTGCAATTTTTCACTCGGTTGCTACATATATATATTTGTACTATACTAGATAAGAGAAATTTAAATATTTATAAATACTCCAACTATACATATGAAACCTTTTTCTTTTAAAGCATCATTGTGTATCACTTATTGGACTAAATATGATTAGAACATGCTTTGTACCAAATATGCTTTGTGGACTAAAGTTTAGTTAGAAAAGTGTTTTCCCTCAAACTTATTTGATTAAAAGGGTATTTAGGATTTTTAACTTAAAAAAATGACTATTTACGATATTCTTTAATTCGATTGCAATCCTTTAAAGCTACGAATAAAAAAACGGAGGGAATAATTTTTAGCTTTAGGTCCATGTCCAAAATTTAAAAATAAAAGTACACAATGGGTGCTTTGTTAGCGCAAGAAAAGAATTGCATTATTCCTTGGTGATTTAGCCGCCATAAGTCATCCATTTAAATTGAAAGCCTCCAAATAATTTGACGTAATTCATCATGATGTCATGGTCACTACACAAGGACTTCATAGTATTCGACGATATCGCATTTTCCAACACTTTAATTACGTAAATATGATGTATTAATGCTATTGTGATATAACTAGTTGTTATGTGGTTCAAGATTGGGTAAATATTACTTATTGTCCTTGTTATTATTAACGATTTACAAAGTCCTCCCTTTTATTTTTTTTATCTCCTATATGAATCCATACTAAGAGTGATTTAGTTCACTTTGGCCATTGCCCTTTTTAGGTTGAGCATGACGACGGATCCGATGTCACATGACCTACAATGTAGGTTTTATGGGGATTTAATTGTACCACTATCATAGCGAATGAACAAACACACCATCACTTGCAGGTCATGTTGGTGTCTAATAATCTGTGTACTTAAATATTTCGATCTAACATAAAAAATAGTGAGAAATACTTGTATCGAAACCAAAGATCACTTCAATCTTTACGTAAAAACTAGGAAATTAGAGTGAGGCTTGCCGAAATAAATTTCCTTAAGACTATATTTTCGGGGCTGCCACGGTGCATACAATTTGATTCCCAGTAGTCTCCCAAGATACAACAGTATGTTGTTCATTATTTGCACAAATAATGAACTTACGACAAACTTGAACAAACAGAAATATCGAACTATATTTTGACGAAAGTAAGAGAAAGAGAGAGTAGTATTTTTTCTTATAATTACTATATATGTTAATTCGGAATTGGCCAGATTCTGTTTCATATTTATAGACACAAAGTGCCTCTTGAGAAGGGACACAATGTTTAGGTTCAAAAGGTACCTCTTCGAACCAAATAGACACATCCCTTTCTTTTATTTATTTCATTCACACATAAAAAATGCCACATGTCAGTGAATATCAGAACCTCCGTTGTTCAGTTTAAAAAGGGCCAAAATAAAAGAAAACTCTTAGTGGGGTTAAAATGGAAAAAAAAAGCTCAAAATGAACGCAAAAAGTTAATGATACAAAGGAACATTAGTTATTCCCTATGTTTATCCGTATGATTTTTCTGATGTCAGTACAATGTGAGATGAGATGGAAGTTGGACCGTTCGTCTATCTAAACGTTCTCAAATTAAATTGTTCTTTCGATAATTGGGGTATGATAATTGTTGTACTGATAAACTGACTTTGCAATTTTTAACTAGGCAAAATTGTAGAAAACATCCAACATTAATTAGTGATTTTGGTTTTCGTTTCGTACTATATCATTTTATTGAATTTTATCCCGTAATTTAATATTATTTCGGAATATTGTCCTAAACTAATTACTTATTTTGGTTTTCCGTCCCAAACTATATCAACTCGTCGATTTTCGTTCCATAATATTTCATTTTGCATGAATTTAGTCCCAATATTAAAATTTTAATTTAAAGGATATGTCGGTTCAATTTTATAATTAGTTTGGGACGAATTCTGCAATATTCTATAACTGTTCATGCTAAAATTTGTCACGTCATGACACATAAACAACCATGTGGCATTAATTAACGGACACATGCGCAATTCCAGTCTCTTAATTAATTAACAGTGGGACGGCATTTCAAAAAAAAAAACTAAATTACGGGACGAAATTCTGTAAGGTGATATAATTTGGAACGAAAATAAAAAATCACTGATTAGTTTGAGACGGTTTCTGCAATTTTACCATTTTCACTTATTGCTACAAGATTTCCTATATATTAGTAGTATACTAGATAAGAGAAATTTAAATATTAATAAATACTCCAACTATATATACAGGTTTATGCAATATAAAACCATTTTTTATTTTGAAATCAAATTCTGTACGCCAATTTTGCACTGAAGATCAAACTATGTATGCGAGTACCGTGTGAAGCAGTTTCTAGAAATTCAATAAAATAACATATTAGTTCATTGAAATTAAATTACGAGATTTTGCATTAGTTGGGTATTTCTAAAACTAATTATTCTCATTTTGTGTAGTTAACATTCAAGTTTGATCTGCTTGGTTTTCATGTTTTGGCTTCCAATAAGTGTGGAGTGCGTGAATTTCATTTGGCCGGATAGTAGTCGGGAGGAACAAAGTTTATTCGATGGACGAAAGTGGTAAAACATGAATATTGGGACGAGTTTATATTTACGAGTTAATGATAATTTATCATCCTGTGTATAATATTCAATTTATTCCCTTCTACTAATTTTAAAAAAAAAACATTATTCCCTATAGATCTTATAAAGTTTTACACCGTCTGTGTGACATTGTGAACTTAAACAAAATACGAATGGAGAAAGCTACCTCTCTTAGATAGTATGATACTTTGACCCATTCAACTTATATATTTGACACTTTAATTATCCATGTGTTATTATAAATGTGACACTTTATCCGCCTGTGTTTTGATGAATGTGACACTTTAAGTCAGTGTTATGATAAATTTGACATTTTATTCTCTTATGTTATGATAAATGTAACATTTTACTCCATTGTGTTATGTTAAATGTGACACTTTACCCTCTGAAGAATACTTTTATATTTTACGCCACACTTTTCATGCCCATTCTCAATCTTGGACGAGTCACTCACCTCTAAAAGAGATAAATTGCTCTTTTAAAATTTTTTTATAGAGTATATTGCTCATTTTTTAATTCTAGAGGGATAACATTATGCATATTAGGGGTAAATTAGCATTAACCCTAGTATTTTTTATGTCATTTAAGTTTTCCTTTTCTCTTTCTTTTGTGTCCTAAAACAATACTTGGGTTTCAAAAATTGAATTATGTTTGTCAGAGTTATCTTCTCACATTAATTAGGTTTAAAATTGAAACTATTATTTCTCGAACATTATTTTTAAAGGCAGAAATATAAAAATGCTTAAAAATCACACTTTTTTACCTATTAGCTAAATATTGCGTCAGAACTCACGAGAACAAAAATAGGGGGACATCCTAGGGAGTGTATCATTATTTCTTAATTTATCAAACTAAATTTGAATATCAAACTTGATTTAATATAATACAACAAGTCGAGTTCAAATAAATTTTTACAAACGTGATAATTATGTCAAATTGTTTGATTTCATTTTGAAGTGTACCTAATAGCTTATCAAACTCTGTAATTCTAATACTTCATAAGCGTAAACTCTTGCAAGGTTTTTTTTTTTTTTTTTTTCTCATATGGTGAATATATTGTTACATCAAATACTATATCAAAATAAACTAATTAATATTATAAAGCTAGTATGAAACTAGAGAAAATACCCACATTCGTAAGAATTGAACCGGTGACCTCCTGGTCATGGAGCCTCATCCTTAACCAGTTGGCTAAAAGTATATTATTGGTCTAAGCATAGGAGTAGTTTTTGTTGGGGTTGACTCGACTTCATTAGGGATGGGTTCAAGATGAGATTTTGAGGCCAAGGTTAATTCGGGAGGAAATTTCAGGTTTTAATTTTTAATAAACGAATCCCGTATAATTTAGAAGATACCGATATTTGAAATATCCAAAAATTCTTGAATCTGGGACCGGCATTTTGTGTTTTCTTGACAAAAATCATAGAGCTATATTTTCTAAGTTTTAGGTTTGGGTCCTTGTCAAAAAACTAAAAATCAAAGTATACAATGGATGCCTTTTTTACCGGTCAAGATCCTCTATACCACTATTAGTATACCACACTTGTGTAATACTAATAAGTAATTGACACATGTACATGTGACAATTATTATAAATGTCATATGTACATGTGTCAATTACTTATTAGTGGTACACTTATAGTGGTATAGAGGATCTCGAGACCTTCGGTCAAGATCCTCTATACCACTATTAATATACCACACTTGTGTAAAACTAATAAGTAATTGACACCTGTACGTTAACGCAAGAAAAAATTGCATTACTCCTTGGTGATTCAGCCGCCACATGTCATTTATTCAAATTGCATGCCATCAAAGATTCAAAATAATTTGACTTAAATTCATCATGTCATGTCATTTAAATGCATTTTCAAAAACTTTCATTAAATTATAATTTGCTCTATGTATTAATGCTATTTGTGATACTATGGTTTCAAATCAACTTGTTATCTTCTTATAATTGTTGTACTAATTGACTGTTACTCTACAATTTTGTTCTCTAGCGCTACAAGGTTTTCCTATATTTTAGTGTGTTAGATAAAAGATATTTAAATATTATTAAATTATAAGTTTTTATGCAATAAATTCATTAAAAATATGTTAAAAGTATCACATGTATTAATATAAACATCAACTAGGTAAGATTGCAAAAATACATTATTTTCAAATCAAATTTTGTACGCCACAACATATTACATCTAAGATCAAATTATGCATGCGAATAAAACATGCAACGGTAGCTAATACTCTAATAAAATGGCGTATTAATTAACTGAAACGACGACACTTAGCATTGGATAGTTTTTGTTGTTTTTGTACGTAGAACCTATAATGAGGCGACTCATTCTTTAGCAAGATTAACATCTAGTGATAACTTAGTTGAACTTCTTGATAGTACTCGAAGTTTTTGGCGAAAGCCATTTGATTTGTTATGAAATATTAACATTTATCTCAAAAAAAAATATTTGGGTAGTTTATAATACCCTAATTATTCCCATTTTGAGTAGTTGAATTTCATGTAAAGCTAAGTTTTTATGTCTTTCTTAAAATGGCTTCCAATAGTATAGTGAGGCCGAGTGCATGGATTTTATTCGGAGGAGGAACAAAGTTTATGTTGATGGACAAAAGTGTTAAAAGTTGAAAATTGGGGATGAACATTGTGCGAGGACCTATAATGGGCTAATTATGTGATTTATAATTAACCGTTCTTAATAGACAACATCACGATTACCTTGGAGACAACCTATAGCTTCGGGAGATATAAAATGGGAACCCCCTCCTCCTAACATCATAAAAGTAAATTTTGATGGTGAGGTTTCTCATGCTTTAAATATATCTGGTGTTGGGGTTATTGCGAGATCTGAATCAGGGCAATGTATTGCTTGGTGTTCCAAACTTGTTCATCCAGCTCTATCTCCGGACTTTGTTGAAGTTATCGCAGCAAAAACGGCAGTTGATGTGGCTTTGGACAAGGGTTGGAGTGACGTCATTCTTGAAAGAGATTGTAAAGAGGTGATTGACAAAATTAAATTCGGATCAATCTTCTTTGGTAATATAGGAGTTATTATGGATGACATCAAGAGAGCTATCTCTAGCTTTACCTCTGTTGGTCAGTATTGAAGAAGGTTTTGAAGATGACAAAAAGGCCAAAATGGTTTTGAAGATTAAAAGGATAAAAGAGTTGTCATCAACTAAGAATTGAAAAGCTTAGTGAAACCTATCTCACGGTCTGGGAGCTATGTGACCGAATCAGCCCAGTGGGATATCAGATCAGTGAAGATCAGATTGGTTATCATCAGCCGAGTCAAGATAGATGTGCTCATTCTTGAATCAGCAGAGTAACCATCAGCCATGTATCAGCAGAGTAATCCAACGGTAACAAGCTAAGTGCATTTAATGCGACTGACAGAAAGTACAGCAGAGTGTACTGTGTACAGTGCGACAGTCTGCAAAAATTACCATTCAAATTATGACCGTTGCTCAAGGACTAAAATGCAATTTTGCCAACCTTCAATGGGCAGAATTACATATCCAAGAGTATAAATAGATGGTAAACTGAAGATTCAAGAGTGACTTGCACAAATCAAGATCATATCCTTAGAGCAAGATCTGTCAGTTGAGTCGTCTGATCACAAGCGAAGTCATCTGTTGACAGAGCTAAAATTGTTGAAGAACAGAGATCAAACTCTTGTCTGTCTGAGTGACATTCAACTGTAAAGAGAAGAAGTTTATATCCATCTTTGTGAGTGATATAACTTCGTAGTATAGGTCTTCTGAGTGATTTCCTCGACTGAGTGTTGCGAGAAGTGTAGATTCGTCTTTGTGAGTAATCTAGCTTCGGAGAGTAGGATTTCTGAGTGATTTCTTACTACGAACTTGTGGCCATTTCATTTGTTGTTTGGTGCAAGCAGAGTATATTGTAATCTGTGTGATTATAGTATAACTCAAGATCTGTGTGACTTGAAAGAGTGGACTAAAGGATTTTTATCCATATAACCACTATAAAAATTTCTGTGTTTGATTACTTGTTTTTAACTTGCATATTTTCATAAGTGAACAAACGTTTAAAAGGTAAAGCTTTTAAATTGAGGAATTTACAAAACTGGGGTAAAACTTTGAAGAGAAACTTGCTTGAAAAACATACTTGATAAAATCCGCTGCATACAAGTTTTGAAACTCTAAGTATATATGAATCAGCTTAGTGAAATCAGATGAGTGGTCAACTCTGCTGTTCAAGCTTTGTGCGCGATCAACTTAGTAGTCTTACGCTTTCCAGATCAGCTTAGTCTGTTGACAGAAAAGTTAGAGAAAAGTTTTTAAAGTTTATGAGATCTATTCACCCCCCCCTCTAGATCTCATTGACCACTTTTGGGGACCAACAAGTGGTATCAAAGCAGGTGGTTCAGCAGATTGGTTCACTTGATCTTCTGCCGGATCAAACGAACTTGATCCTAGGTGTGTTCTTCAAAATTTTCAAAAACGGCATATTTTGAAAATCAAAACTTTTTGAAAATGGAGTGCATAAGCCATGTTCCTCACATTAGCCATATGGACTTTGAAGGTTGGAAAATCAGAATGGAAATCCTTCTTGCTGCTTATAATGATAACATGTTCACATGTATTACAAAAGGACCATTCAAATTTAAGAAGTTTGTGAAGGCTGCTGACCAGCGTGATCAGATTGTTGACAAAGAGCTGGATGAGCTAACCCCTGAAGAAGTCAAGTTAGTCAATCTTGACAAGGTGGCTAAGTTCATAATGTTCAAAGCTCTAGATGAAGACAGATTCCAGAAGGTCAAGCATCTCAAAACAGCCAAAGAGATGTGGGATAAAGTCTGTGAGCTAAGCGAAGGAAAAGACGCTATCAAAGAATATAAGCTCAGTGTGGTTCTTGAGGAGTTTGAAAATTTCAAGATGAAGTCTGGTGAAACGACTGATCAAATGGATACCAGATTTACCAAAACTCTGAACGAAGTTCTAAGGTTTGGTAAAAAGTTTTCAGACAAGGAGATCACCATGAAGGTTCTCAAGGCTCTTCCACCTAAATTCAACATGAAGGTGACAGCCATGGAAGAATCAAGGGACTTAGGAAATATTTCCCTTTCCGAACTGTTCTCATCCGTCAAAGCATTTGAATATAAGATGCCAAGAATGGGATTAGAAGTGTCAACCTGTTCAGACCCTACAACTGCACTTACCGCGTCAGACAAGTCAAAAAATCAACAAACAAGTCCGAAGAGAAGACTCTGCTGAATTCAAAAAAATCACTGCTGACGACGTTGCCCTACTTCTGAATGATTTCAAGAAGTTTTATAAAAAGAAAATGAAATTAAAATATGAAAATTTTATCTCATCTTCTTCTAATCATTTTCAGGAAAGCAGGGATTCCTTAAAAGCTAAGCTTAGAGACAACAATGACAATGAGTATGGACTCTTGATGAAAGATCATCCACACTCGTCATCTGGGAAATTAGCTGAAAAGGAAATGCGTGCCAAAAAGCAGCGTAAGTTTAGTAAGAACAAATCAAAGTTAGCTGATGCAGCAAAGCTAATAAACTCCGGCATATCTTATTTAGACAACCAGTCGTCTGATAACAAGTGGTGCAGAGACCATCGAAACCAACAAGTCAACCATGTGACAAAGAAAATCGGTTTGTTGTTTTTGGATTCATAAGTTGAGGGGGAACATATCAGAAGACTAACCCAAAACAGGTTTCTGGAATTCAACGGCTGAGTGTCTTTTAAGAGTAACTCTCATCAGACTACTTGACCACGGATTCTTGAACTCAGGGGGAACGTGTACCAGTAGCGGTACTCCTGAATAAAAATGAAGTTTTCAATAAGTCAAAATGAAGCTATCAGAAGACTGCTTCTCATCAGCCGACTAAAGCTCAACAATTAAGTGATATTCAAGAATGTACTGCACCAAGTAGTATCACCCAAATAAGTGGTATTAGCTGACTAATCTGATATCAACAAGTGGTATCAATACTTGATGTCAGAGAGAATAGTTATTCTAGCTGGAGTGATAAACAGCAAAGAAGACTATCTCGAACAGCAAAGTACTCACCTAATTGTCTTCAACATACTAAGTTTGCAATTTTATAAAAGAAAAAGGGGAAGAAAGAGATGCAACTAAGTATTGGTGTTAATGACAAAAAGGGGTAAGATAAGGATGCAACTAATTAAGAACCCTTTATCAGAAGAAAATCAAATGGGAAAACTATGGACAAGTGGTTTTTGAAAGTTGTATCAAATCAAATAATTTCCATCTCAGAGTATGAAGACCAAAACAGAAACTTGGAAGATGTTCTTAGTTGAAGGTTTTGTCATCATCAAAAAGGGGGAAATTGTTGGTCAGTATTGGAGAAGGTTTTGAAGATGACAAAAAGGCCAAAATGGTTTTGAAGATTAAAAGAATAAAAGAGTTGTCATCAACTAAGAATTGAAAAGCTTAGTGAAACCTATCTCACGGTCTGGAAGCTATGTGACCAAATCAGCCGAGTGGGATATCAGATCAGTGAAGATCAGATTGGTTATCATCAGCCGAGTCAAGGTAGATGTGTTCATTCTTGAATCAGCAGAGTAAACATCAGCCAAGTATCAGCAGAGTAATCCCATCAGCAAAGTGAAGTTGGTCAGTAAGCTATCCAACGGTAACAAGCTAACTGCATTTAATGCGACTGACAGAAAGTACAGCAGAGTGTACTGTGTACAGTGCGACAGTCTGCTAAAGTTACCAATCAAATTATGATCGTTGCTCAAAGACTAAAATGCAATTTTGCCAACCTTCAACGGGCAGAATTACAAATCCAAGAGTATAAATAGATGGTAAACTGAAGATTCAAGAGAGGCTTGCACAAATCAAGATCATATCCTTAGAGCAAGATCCATCAGTTGAGTCGTCTGATCACAAGCGAAGTCATCTATTGACAGAGCTAAAATCGTTGAAGAACAGAGATCAAACTCTTGTCTGTCTGAGTGACATTCAACTGTAAATAGAAGAAGTTTATATCCGTCTTTGTGAGTGATATAACTTCGTAGTATAGGTCTTCTGAGTGATTTCTTATACTGAGTGTTGAGAGAAGTGCAGATTCGTCTTTGTTAGTAATCTTGCTTCGGAGAGTAAGATTTCTGAGTGATTTCTAACTACGCACTTGTGGCCATTTCATTTGTTGTTTGGCGCAAGCAGGGTATATTGTAATCTGTGTGATTATAGTATAACCCAAGATCTGTGTGATTTGGAAGAGTGGACTAAATGATTTTTATCCATATAACCACTATAAAAATTTATGTGTTTGATTACTTGTTTTTAACTTGCATATTTTCATAAGTGAACAAACGTTTAAAAGGTAAAGCTTTTAAATTGAGGAATTTACAAAACTGGGGTAAAATTTTGAAGAGATACTTGCTTGAAAAACATACTTGATAAAATCCGCTGCATACAAGTTTTGAAACTCTAAGTATATCTGAATCAGCTTAGTGAAATCAGATGAGTGGTCAACTTTACTGTTCAAGCTTTGTGCGCGATCAACTTAGTAGTCTTACGCTTTCCAGATCAGCTTAGTCTGCTGACAGAAAAGTTAGAGAAAAGTTTTTAAAATTTATGAGATCTATTCAACCCCCCTCCCCCCCTTCTCTAGATCTCATTGACCACTTTTGGGACCAACAACCTCGTTTCGATCTTCTTTAGGACTTGTAATGAGGAGGCCCACTCCCTTGCTAGAGTAGCTTTAGATCCTCATTTTAATTTCGTTGATTTCTCCTCTTCTACTGAGAATATTGTAACCGCTGAATCATCTTGAATAAAATCTCCCAATGTGGTCTAAAAAAAAATGTTTAAAATTCTTCTAGCACTAATATCGAAAGAAACGGTGGTTGTGCAACAATAATTTAACTATAAATTTGAAGGGTAAATATCATTTTTGTCGTACTTATGTACTTCTTTTAACAGTTTGGTCCTCCTTGTATTTTTCTTGACATTTTACTCCTAGATATCTATTATTTGTTTCACTTTAGTTCTTTTGATCAGGCGACCCCGACCTCACATGAATTGCACGTGACCATTTTTTAGGGTATTTTTGACAGTTCATTTTGACATTGTTACATTTAAGTCCCCCATAAAACTTATTTATATCAATTTAGTCCCTGAGTTATATTAGAAATAAAATTTCAAAAAATAAAAATATTTAAAAAAAAATCAAAATTTAGTTCGGAAGTTTGAATTTAAGGTTAGGGTAATGCAGAAAAGACAACGAACTTTATAAGAACAATTTGGAGTTGGGGGTATTATGTTATGACTAGCTAGGTAAAGTAATGTTTTTCTATTTCTTTTTAACCTACAAACTTTTAAGAATAACAAAGAAGCCCCCCGACCCAGTCATTTTTTACATTATGTCAAAATCGCCCTTTCGTTGTGTTCGAAATCCATGTTTGCATTTTTCCCGTTTTAGTTAATTTAAATTTATGAACATGTCACATGACATATCTGATATGTACATGTCCGTAAATACTACTTGTACATCATAATTAACTTATAATTAATTTAAAAATACAATAAATAAGATGAATTTGAGTTTTATTTTCAACACTTATTTTACCATTACTACGAGTCAATTTTCTGTAATTAGTTTTACAAGTATTGATTGAATGTTTGGATGACACTTTGTAAAATGGATTTCATAAGAGCATATTTTCCTAAGATTTATGATGAGTGTGTTATCGATAGGATGATAGTTCCTAGTTCGAATCCACGTTTGGGTTACACGACTCGTCAATGTGAGAGTAGGCAGGTCAATCAAGCCTCTCCTCGATTTGTATGGGGGATCCTAACCTGTAATCAAAGACAACTACGTCAGGTTAATGCCGGTGGTTACCCGGCGATAAACCTCCGATGCTAAAGTAAGCATCGAGATATGTAGGAGATCGGTCCGTATTTAATGCTTAGGAATGCGCGTACCTTTGATCTTATTTATGAGGTCTATTTATAGTTTTCCAGATGGGTTACCGGGTCGAATCATGATTGGACGTCTTGATTCGAATATGGATCCTTGGTCAATGGTTCGATCCGATTGCGAATGGGTCAAGTTTAAGAGAACGTCGGCCACTACGTCGGATAAGACGAAGAGGTCGAGGTCGATGCCGACGTTAGGTTAGTTTGCCTAAGTTCGATGTGAACTCGAAAAGAGGGTCCTCGATATAAATCGATTGACCCATAGTTGTTTATAATGACGAAGACTTGGTACATCAAGAGTCCCCAAGTTCTAGAGTTCGAGCGTAAGTCGAACTCTGGAAATTTGAATTGGTGTGAGTTTAAATTTTAGATTCTGCTAGTATCATTGGGGGTCCCCCAAGTTCGAGGGTTTGATTGTAAATCGAAGTCTGGGACTTGAAGTATCGGAGCAGAATTTCCCGCCATGGTGTCTGTGTTTTCGCGCCTACGCAGATTTAGTGTTTAATTCGGCGGGTAACACCTATATTAGGGGTGGAAGATGAAACGTCGCGTCTTTTCGTGGGGGATTGTGCAAATTTGGTGAAGCGGTAGTTTTTGCGCCTATATATAGGTCGGTTGTTCTACCTGTGCTTTTATACTACGGTAAAAAATATTTGTGACGTTGGAGATTTATACGCATATAAGACGGAGCTTTGTCGAATTAAGTGCTAAGATACTCCAAGATGTCGGATAGCGAAGTATCGAGTCCGGAGAGTGTTCATGTGGAGGATGTTGTCGAGTCAGTCTTCGGTGGGGAAGAAAATCGACAGGAAGTCAACGAGGGTGGTATACCTGTTGGTGGTGGTCAGGCTGATGATGATGAAGAGGAAAAGAGTTTTCAAACCGAGCTGGCGTATCATGAGTTTCAAGCTGGGGATTATAAAAAACCGTTGTCTACCTGGCTATCATCGTTCTCGATCGCCGAAGGTTAGATTTTATCGTCTCCGAGTAAGGTGCAGCGAATGCACGACCCTCCGAAGAAGACTATAGCTATACACGAAGCGTCGATGGAATGTGGATTTCGAGTACCCATTGCTCCCGAGCTGGCTTCGATTCTCAATCATTTGGGTGTCGTACCTGCCCAAATAGTTCCGAACGGCATGTCGATGATTCTAGGGTTTATCGTCGTTATGAAAGCTTTTAGACAAGAACCGTCGTTCGATAACTTTTGGTGTTTGTTCACGGTGAGTGAGTCTCCGAAGTCGGGCGAGGGCTTTTACCAGGTCAAGTCAAGGGGGAATAAGAATAGTTTTTTTACTAATGCCAAAAGCTCTCATGGGAAGGGATGGAAAGCCTGATTCGCGTTTCTTAGACCACCAAAGGGGCAAAAGCTAAATATTACATCATCCTGGCGTATCGGCCCTATCGATGTACAGAGGCCTCCACCACCGACCTTATCGCCACAATTTCTGGACAATCTGCGTAGATTTTGCCTCGATGTGAAGGTTCTTATCCAAGAGCCGTATCTTCGAACATTTGGGTTATCTGCGTCCAAAAAGAGGGGCGATGATCCTTCCTTAGAGGATCTTCTTAGAGGCGCTATGCTTGCGCCCAAAGGGAAGAAAAAGGAAGCTCTAGAGGCCGAGATTCAGCGTAAGTGGCCACATGGTTTTAGTGCCATGGCTGGACCTAGTACGGAAAGACGAGCTAAGAGCGTTGGTGATCACGAGGCTCGTCGTACCGAGGTTAAGAAAGGAAAGAGGCCTTGATTGGAAGAGGAGACGAAAATAAAGGAAAGAAATGACTCCGTCGTTCCGGTCGCGGATGATAGCGACAACAGCTCTGATGATGATAAATTTGATCTTAGTTGGTCGATATCTCAATGGGTCGACTCCGAGCTCAAGCATCCCGGAGGTATGGGTTCAGGTGATTCGGTTCTTCAACGAGGTTCAAAGGATGCTGGTTTCAAAAGTTTTATTCATAGCATCTTTAGTCGCGATCAGAGGTTGTTGTCGAGGAAGTCGCTGCAGAAGAATTTACATACTTCAAGGCGAGCAGTTTCTGCGGTAAGTATTATTTCCCGATATCACCTTTTCTAATTTTGATAAGGAATCGTATATCAGAGGTTATTCGTCTTGTTTTATGTAGGTGATACAATATCTGTTCCAAGGCTACCTCCAGGCTGATCTCGCGCAACAAGAACTGGAGAAGCTTAAGGCCGAGCATGATGTCGCGATAAAAGAGCGAGAGCAGCAACCCGATGAGGCTTCGAAGCAGCTCAGCATTGCTAGTCGAGAAGTTGATCAAATTCGTTCTGGGTATCCTCCAGAAGCTAGGGTGGTTTCTTCCGCCCAACGTCTAGCGATTGTTAAGGAGTTCCTCGCATCTCCCGTTTATGACTACCTCGCTGATGCCAGGATGGGAGATTCCCTGGTCGAAATGCATGTGAAGACCATCAAACAGTGTCAACACAAAGGTTTTCTTACTGCGAATTTCGATCCTTCAGTTATAGGGGCATCGCTTGACGAGCAGTGTCGACCCCCAGTGCTCGATGGTATTAATGAAGAATATGAAGCTGCCCGATCACATGAGTTCGGATGTTTAATTTCGTCGGATCAATCGTAGATAAGTTGTAGCTTTTAGGCGTAGGGTTATTTTAAGAATATTTTGATTGTATGATGAACCGTCGACGTATCTTTTTGATAAATATATAATTTTCTACGCGTCTCTAATCATTTCTAATCAAATTATCGACTTTGAGTATTGTAAATGGGCTAATACTTGGGCCAACTCCCTTACTTCGAAAGGAATGTTATTGGGCCGAAATACTGAATCTGTCAACTTTAGATTGAACCGCCACATCCATTCAAACAATTTGCCATTGGGCGCGCTCTTTGGGATTCTTGTCTATATATAGGGTGTTAAGAGCTTAACTTTTCATACTTACAAAAACGTCCTGGGCGGATACTTGTCGGAGCCTTGTCGATCAGCGATAGCCTGCAACCTCTTAGTCCGAGTACTCCTTCCCTCTTAGGTATTTCTAACTCTTTTTCTTATTTATGTCTGGTGGGTCTAAGTTTATAGGAAATGAATCTGTCGGGGAAGGGGAAGGTGTGTCGGTAGGTTCTGTAAGGAATCCGAAGAAGGAAGTTATGATTCCTTCAAGGTCGAAGTCGGACCGCCATCGAACGAAAGAATTATTCAGTGCCATATCGGCGTGTCGTATACGTATGTCGGATGAGTCGTTACTGTTGAAATATCAATTCCCCTCGGGTTGGGGTATTAGAATGCCCTCCTCGGATGATAGGATGAACGAGCCTCCGAGCGGTTATAGAGCTTTTCATATCGATAGTTTGGAAAACGGTCTTCATTTTTTGGAAAATGGTCTTCATTTTCCTTTAGCGAGCGAATTCATCGATATAGTGAATGGTCTCGGATTATGCCCTACTCAATTGGTCCCTAATGCTATTGGATATATCATTACATTTTGTGTAGTGATGAAAGCGGTTGGTCAACCTGCGTCTTTTGCTAATTTTTGTGGTCTTTTCGATGTCCGCCCTTCTCCTCAGTCCAACGAAGGCTTTTACTTTGTACGGTCTAAATCCAAAGTTAGGTTTCTTAGTGATCTAAAGTCGTCACACGGGAAAGGTTGGAAGAATAGGTTTATTTTCGTTCATGGCCCCGAGAACTACGTATGGAGGACGACACGTGAGTGGAGGTCGGGTGGCATTCTTTTGAAGAATATTCCCGAACCTTCATGGGGGCCTGACTTTCCTTCGCAGTTGTCGGAATCGACTTATGACACCAACGCGCTTTTGCGGGAGCCTATTTTGAGTCTAGGAGGAATGTCGATGGCTCCTTTACTTGTCGATTGTCCTACCTTAGGTAGTTTTGATCGTTCTCGTGTTTCTTTGAATAATATATTGATGTATTCTTTTAATATATTTGTTCTTGCAGAAACAAGCGTAGTTCCCATGGCGAATCGAGCTATGAGAGCAATATGGAAGTCTCAGAATCTCGTGAAGCCACCTGTGCCATTGTCTCCGACTCCCGCTCCCGACAAGGCCTCAAAACCCCTTGGTCATTCGAGCAACGTACCTCTGCAGACAAATCATCGAGCAGAGGGAGAACCTGATAGTGATAAGGGAAAAAGGCCGGTTTCGGCTAAGGTCGATCAGACAGAGTTACCGATTTCGAAAAAGGCTAAGCTGGATGATCAAGCGACTCCTACAAGCAGCGAGATCCCCACTCCTGCCGGAGGCAACCTCGAGTCCATTCTCGAGGATCATAAGAGAAAGTTCGGAGCGAGGGCGGCCGGTAGCTCGATAATGAATCCTGCAATCTTGGATTCCTCAATCACTCCTCAGGCGTGGGAGAAATTTTTGTCTACAGTGTCCTTCGAGGACCACGCCATGCTATTGAGGAAAGACGATGCGGATATCCTTCGCTTACAGGCGTCCCTCTTGCTTTCGGTATTCTCCACTCGATGTTTATTTACGCTCTGTTTTTCTTTAGTTCACACTAAAAACGTATGAATTTTGGATCTTGTAGTTAGGCCAGACCATTTATTCTTTTGCTGCTCGACATGATAGCCTGAGGAAGCGCCTTGATAAGAGTAAGGGTTCGAGCTCGCATTTGAGAAAAAAGGTCGGGCATCTGAAGGAGAAGATAAAAGAGGTCGAGGGAAAAATGGCCGTTCTGGAGAAAGAGGCGACGACTAAGGATAGTCGTATCGTTGAGTTGGAGGCAAAACTTGAGCAGAAAGATCAGGAGTTTGCCACGAAGCTGAAGGATCAGGTTACCGAGAGCTTTGAATCGAGTCGACAAGAAGGGCTGAGGAGTCGCAGTGAAGCAACTGCTGCTGAGAGGAAGGCTATTGTTACCGAATTCTTCAACAGCGTCGTTTACGAGGAGATTGTCGAACGCCAATCTGGAACCGACTTGTCAAAGATCTTTGAGAAGGGCTGGAAGCAATGTCGGGCGCTCGGCTTTCTGAACGATCGTTTTGACGAGACGAAGCTCAGCGCCACTTTTGACGAAAACGGTGTTCCTCTCGATCTGGATTTTTTGATAGATGACGGTTCCAAGGGTGCTCCTGAAGATCATGAATTCGGATTCCTACTCGAGCTGCAAGCGGCAAAGTTGAAAGCTGAGAGTGCCGACCAAGGAGGTGAACTCCCCAAGTCGACTTCTTCCGATCACGTTGATCTTCTTAATTTTCAGACCCATAATGATTGTTGACGGCATTTGTTTTGGCCCTGAGATTGAAAAAAGAAAAAACTTTTATTTCCTCTAAAGCTCGGTTCGTTGGTTACCGAGTTGCGTGTGGGCGGCGTGTTTTGTTGTTTATATGTTATTTTCCGTGAATGTTGAATATTTCCCTTTTTAAGAATCGATCGCGTTTAATCTGTTTATCGCCATTCTGCTCGTATGTCGTATATTTTAATTTATGCATGTTAATTGGCTATCCGAGCCTTTCTGTCGTAGTTGTCATCTGAGTATGTTTGATGAATGTTGTTCCTTATTTCTTCGCTTAGTGGTATTGAGTCGATCAAACCTCCATACAACTCGATAATAATAAAAAGGGAAGTTTGATAATTTGACCCTTTTGGTACATTACTTTGATCGGTATATTACTTGGATCGTATGACCGAGGTTCGAATATCCATTTGTATCGAAACGTGTACGCAAAAAAGGTTCTTTTTCTGGTAGACGCATGAGTTGATCTGTTCGACGTCGCTGGGTTCGTTTCATACTTACTAATCGATCACGTGGGGTAGTTGAGGCGGTTGGCGTATTTAATGGAGGCAATCTCAGCCCTTGATCGTGGCGTTCATTTAACCGTTGGATATAGTCCGCGTTGGTTACCTTGGGTAGCGTAACGGTCAGCTACTTAAATTCATTCCATCCGAACCGTAGATCCTGGTAATTCTGGGCCGTTGGATTGGATGGGCCAGTTCTATAAATAGATAGAGGGATTCCTTCTATACTCATACCAAAATCGTACCAACATGTTCCTTTTTAAGAAACATCCGAGAAATATTCTCCTAGATAGTTCGTTCTCCGATACCAAGTTATCGAAGGGTCCCTTTTTTTCCTCCTTTGGATCTTTCATCCTACTCGACCTCCAGATCGAGAGAAAAGAAACATTAATACTGTTTTCGATTGGGTGGTATCGGTAAAGGGAGTACTTCAATGGGTGGGCCTCGTTGTTCGAATGGGTGGCATCGGTAACGACAACGAGGTTTACCCGGGGGCATCTCGAAATCCTCATTGGCTCGGCACTGTGCAACATATGTCGAGTCCTCGATGATTTCGAGGTGCTTCCGAGAACTCGGAGGGCAGGGGTGAGGTAGAAGGTATTGCAGCCGATCAGATGGAGGAGGAGTTAAGACGCCAAAAGTTGGGCGGCTTTTTCCTCTTCTGTCACTTGGTCGAAGCAGAGGGACCCATCACCCATGGTCGATTTATTGACTGAGATGGTGTGTCTATCTGGTAAGCATGCTGCAATTAAAAAAGATCCTCCTGTCCTTCGCTAACGCCGAGGATGAATCGTCCTCCCAAGGCCTCGATCAGCGAGAGATAAAGCTATAGGCGGAAAACCTCCATATTTAAGCCTATAGCTACCCTAGATTCGAGCGTCATCCTCGGAAAACTCTGGATTTCCTCAACTTACTCTTGTCGTCATTGTAATAGTTTGTAATAGGTTTATTGTTGTATTGTTGATTTCATTTGTACCTTTGTATCTATTTCGATATAATGAATAAAGTAATTTTTAATTTCTCTACCTTTTCGATTTGTTTCCTTTATTCAGAACTTCAAATTTTATTCCCGGATGTATTTGTCGACATTGATTTGTAATCCGAGCCTTTATCATAATCGAGATATATCTCTACTTTGTCGATGTTGATTTACAATCGATGCCTTTATCATAATCGAGATACTTGCACCAAAAAAAAAAAAAAATCGAGATACGTTTTATACTTAGCTTTTTATAGCTTTTGCTCCGCAATTTCGATTATTCAATGTAGTCGTCGATCTCAATTTTTATTTCCAAATGTTTTCGTCGATGTTGATTTACAATCGATGCCTTTACCATAATCGAGATACGTCTTATACTTAGCTTTTTATAGCTTTTGCTCCGCAATTTCGATTATTTAATGTAGTCGTCGATCTCAATTTTTATTTCCAAATGTTTTCGTCGATGTTGATTTACAATCGATGCCTTTACCATAATCGAGATACGTCTTATACTTAGCTTTTTATAGCTTTTGCTCTGCAATTTCGATTATTCAATGTAGTCGTCGATCTCAATTTTTATTTCCAAATGTCTTCGTCGATGCTGATTTACAATCGATGCCTTTACCATAATCGAGATACGTCTTATACTTAGCTTTTTTATAGTTTTTGCTCCGTGATTTCGATTATAATCGAGGTACATTTGGCGATTTCGACGACTTGGAGATTTCCTCCCGATGCCTCAGCGGCTATTGAGGAACATATGGCGATTTCGACGATTTGGAGATGTCCTCTCGATGCCTCAGCGGCTATCGAGGAATATCTGCCGATTTCGATGATTTCGAGATTTCCTCTCGATGCCTCAGCGGCTATCGAGGAATATATGGCGATTTCGACGATTTGGAGATTTCCTCTCGATGCCTCAGCGGCTATCGAGGAATATATGGCGATTTCGACGATTTGGAGATTTCCTCTCGATGCCTCAACGGCTATCGAGGAACATATGACGATTTGGAGATTTCCTCTCGATACCTCAGCGGCTATCGAGGAATATATGTCGATTTGGAGATCCATGTAAAATCATTAGAGAATGACAAGAGAACTTAGCATTAGTTTCAAAAAATAAAGGAAAGATTTGTAACTTTCCAGGAAATTACAAAACAGCTGGAAGTACAATTACAAAATAGCTGGAAATAAAGACAAACTAAAGAAAATTTCTTAAGTATAGAATTTTCAGAGGTTTCTCCCATTCCAGGTCCTCTTCACGAGTTCTCCTTCCATCGTATTTAATCGATATGCCCCCTTCTTTCCGACTTCGACCACCTTGAAAGGACCTTCCCAGTTGCTGTCAAGCTTTACTTTCTTCTTCGAGACGTCAACTCGTTTCAGCACGAGGTCTCCTACCTGAAAAAATTTTAATCTTACGTTTTTATCATATGCCTTTGCCATTGTGGTTTTGTAGGCTTGTATCCTTGCGGAGGCCCTTTCTCTTTTCGATTCTAGTTGGTCGAGCTCGAAGTTCCTTTTCTCAGTGTTGTCTGATTGATCGTAAAGATCGACTCTCGGAGATGGTACTTCTAATTCTGCTGGGGCCACTGCTTCGGAACCATAAACTAGACTGAAAGGTGTTTCTCCAGTTGCCGTTTTCTCCTTCGTTCGATTAGCCCAAATGACCCATGGTAATTCATCGAGCCAGGCACCTCCAGCTTCTGACAACCTCTTCTTTAGTAATCTTAAAATTTCTGTTGGTCCCAAGTGGTCAGATGAGGTCTAGAGGGGGGGGGGGGTGAATAGACCTCTGAAAATTTTTGAACTTAAAAACTTTTCAGTGTTCTGTCAGCAGACTAAGCTGATGAAGAACAGATGACTGTGCTGATCGTGAACAAATCTTGAACAGCAGAGTGACCACTCTTCTGACAGTTACTAAGCTGATTAACAGCAAAACAGTTTTTCAAAGAGTATACTTGCAGCGGATTGTTTTAAAGTGTTTTTCACAAGTAGACTAAGTTCTTAAAAGATTTTATCCCCAGTTTTTCAAACTTCTTTTAAAATCTTTTAGTTAATTCAAAGTGTTTAAATATGCAAACTTTAAATATGCAAGAAAACTTGAATGCAAGATAACACAAAGAATTTTTATAGTGGTTATATGGATAAAAATCCTTTAGTCCACTCTTCCAGATCACTCAGATTCTGGGTTATACTATAATCACAAAGATTACAATATTTCTCCACTTACACCTAGACAACAAATGAAAAGGCTATAAGCTCACAATAGGAATTCACAAAGAAAACCTATCCTCTGAAGTAGAATCACTCACAAAGACGGATTCTCACTTCGCACAACACTCAGCTATTACAAAATCACTCAGATAATGTTTTTCTGTTTTCTTCAACTTGGTTTCTGTCAACAGATGACTTCCACCAGACGAGTGAGCTGTTCGAGCTTTTGAGACTTAGAAAATTTCTGCTTCAAAATCGAAATCTCTGATTGTTGTTGTGTGTCTCTCTTTTCGAACTTTGCTCTATTTATACTCGGATTTGAATTTATGACCGTTGAAGCAAATCAAGTCTTCAAATCCATCCTTCAGCTCTTTTGAAACGGCTCCCTGCAGCAATCCGTACTGTGTACAGTACTTTTCTGTCCATCACATTTAATGCTGCATTAAATGCACTCTGCTGATACGAGGATATCTTCAATCATTTGCCATTACTACCCTTCTCTTCCAGCATTTATTACACTAAGTGCATTTATTACCGTTGGACTAATCTCTTGATCTCTTCTACTCTGCTGATCAAAACGACTCTGCTGATAGGTACTCTGCTGATCAAATACTGAACTAATCTGATTTGACTCGGCTGATGACCTACCCTTCTGTTCGCTGTTCCAGCATGAGATCACTAGTCTTCTGAGCTTTAAACTTTGAACTCTTTTGATGTCTTCTTTTACTTGTTCAAAATTCCTCTTAAGGGAACTAAGCTTTCCATACTTAGCTGATTATGATGTTTTGGAAATCATCAAAACCTTCCCTTAATTTCTGACTTCTTTTATCTTCATCTTCATCCAACAATTTCCCCCTTTTTGATGATGACAAAACTTCAGCTAAGTACCTGTACCTAAACTAAAGTTTTGATCCTCAAAAATTTCTGAGATAGAAATAGTCTGTTGGATTAAAACTTGCAATTTTATAGATAATGAACAGATTACATATTACAAGTTTGTTCAGATGAAATGTAAAGAAAAATTACAAGGAGATTCATAGGTAAATAAACATGACTAATCTCCTAGCTTGTCTTCTTTATCTTCTTCAGCAGGTTTGGAAGTTCCAGCTTCCAATTTCTGCTTCAACAGCTCTAACTTCTTCTTTTTAGTCTCAGGATCAAGCTGTTCTTCAGCTGAGTCCATAGCAGCAGCTATCTCCTTATCAGATTTAGCCTTTGCTTCAGCTTCAGTTTCTTCAGTTTCTTCAGCTATCTCCTTATCATCTTCTTCTTTTTCTGTGATCTTCTCATCTGTTGATCTGCTTGTGCCTTCATTTGCTGCATCATTCCTATTATTATCACCAGCAGACTCTTCTAATACTTCTGTTTCTTCAGCATCATCGTTTTCAGAAGTTCCAACTCTTTTCTGTCCAAATATCCTCTCTTCCCCCTTTTTGTCATCATCAGCAGGGTTGATTTGATAATCTGGTAAGATTGGAGTAATCAGAAGTGAATCACAGAGAAGCTTGATGTTCTCTTCCATTGCAGTTATTTGAGCTTGTTGTTTGAGTTGATTGGCCTTAACAGTTTTGACTTCCTTGAGCAATTCTTCTCCTTGATCACCCAATTGAATTTGAGTTCCCACAATCCAATTTGATGAAGCAGTGAAGTCTTTCATCATATTTCCCATGACTTCATCTTCTGCTCGGAGGGCCGTTTCAACTGTTTGTTCAATCTGTCTCCAACCTTCAGTAGTGCTCTGAGTCCGTCTTCTAAGTATATCCATATCTTGACAGATGGATTTAACATTCTGAGCAGTGTCTTCTATCAGATCGGTTGGGACAGCAGCAGCTTTCTGATTTAGTTGTTTGACAGCAGCTAACACTTCTGCAGCTAATTCTTCCTTCATATCCTTCAAAGATTTGATGATCAGTTGTTGGATGGAGTCCAACAGATTTGTCTGAGCACCTTGAGAAGTTGAAGGCACATCTGATGTAGCAGGAAGTGTTTCTTTGATAAGTTGCTCTGTTGATTGAGTTATTAATGCAAGGGACTGATCTGCTGGACTACCAGCATGTCTTGGAGTGCTTTCCTTCTCCTTAGCTTGATCATCTCCTTCAGCAGCAACTTCTTTGTCCTTGGTCTGATCTGCTGGAATGTCTTCTTCTTGCTTGGAATCATCAGCAGCATCAGACTTATCACCCTGTGCTTTGTTCTGATCAGATGGGTCTGATGTACCCTCTTTTTGCTCTGGTTGATCAGAAGACTTTGCTTTTTCTTTATCAGCAGGGGATATAATCTTCCTGACAGTCTCAACTGTCTTCATCAATCCTTCATTGTCCACAGCTGACCTGTTGGAAATCCAAGTAAAATTATCAAGAGGAATAAAAGTGGATGAAGGTTCCTCAGGCAGCTCCTCATAAGGTTTGATATTTGGTCCGTAGACAATGTGTTTGATGTTTGGAAGAGGGACCAATGAGCTTGGTTGTCCCCTTAACTTCCTTGATTTCTTTGCCCAAAGCTCCATTGCTTGAGCAATAGCCAGCTTTATGGATCTTTCCTTGAGGTCTTCTGATTCATCATAATCCTGAGGAACAGATTCAAAGATCTTATTTGCTTCGGCCTTGACTGTGTGACTTATCATTAGCCTCAACCTGTCCAGAAAGAATTCTGAATCAAGTGCTTGAATTAAAGATCCAGTTTCTAGCCACTTCAGTACCCAGGCTTCTGCAGCATTGAAGCCTTTCCATTCGGCCATTTCAGCATGGCTCTTGGTCAGTCTGAATTCTCTCCATCTGTTGTATTTGATCTTTTCAGTATGGAAGAGTGTCAGACGGTTGATCCTTTCATTTTCAGCATCTAGCCTCTTGAGAAATTCTTCAAAGATAGCAGGGTCATCCCTGACAATCTCTAAGGCTAATCTGATTTCCTCTCTTCTCTTTGGCTTTATCTTTGGTGCAGGCATAGCTGGTATTGGTTTGTTTGGATCTCTCTGTTCACCAATACTTAGCCCACCAGTATGCTGACTTCCATGAGCATCCTTGATGCTTGCTTCAATAACAGCAGCCAATTCTGCTGCCTCAACAGCATCTCTCTGCTCTTGAGTCATCTTGCTGGCCTCTTCTTCCAGCCTTTTTAACTCTAGGCTTTTCAGCCTATCTTCTTCTGCCTTTTCTGCAGCTATCCTTTGCTTTTCAGCATCGTCTTGTCTTTTCTTTTCTGCAGCAGTCAGGTAAGTTGCAATTTTCCCAGTCCTTTTTCTCCTTGATTCAGGACTTTCAACTGCTTGTATTGGAGTTGCAGCAACAGGGTTTGGATGCAGAAGGAGTGTCTCTCCTTCACCTGTTGTGGCAGTCTGCTGATCTTCTCCAGCTTCAGCAGATACTACAGCAGAAGAGTCTGTAGTAGGAACTCCAATTGTGGAAACAACTTCTTCAGTAGATTTATCAACAGGTTCTTTAATAACTAATGGCCTCTCAGCTGATGTTGTTGTTTCTCTAACAGTTGCAACAGGCTCTTCAGAGAAGGTGATATTTCTCTTAGCCTTTGACTTTTTAATCCTTTTGGCAGGGGGGTTGGCAGTAGGAGGTCTCCTTGCCTCACTTCTTTTTCTCAACCTTTTTAACCTCTGAAGAGGAATTCCTTCCTCAGATTCTGTTCTTTCAGGAGAAGAACCTGTCTCCATCTGTTCAATCTCCTTTGTAAAGTCTTCAATCTCTTTTTCTGAAATTTCATCCTCAGGAAGTGCTGAAACAGTCTCAACCGCAGACTGTGCTGTTGGTTCAGCAGGTTGACTAGTCTGACCTTCCTTCTTGCTTTTCTTAGAAGGGGGTCTTCTTGGATTTTCCAGTGGCCTTTCTTTTTGGTTGGGCCACCAGTTGTTTTACTGGTTCATACAGTTTAAACTCCTTGCTTGCATGAGTAATCTTTCCACCACCCATAGGGCATTGCAAGGATGCAAACAGATTACTGAGTAAGATGGCATGAGAGAGCCTTTTATTACTCAGCAGCTCATAGACGTGAGCAGCCCAGTTAACTTTCAGACCATAGTATATGCAAGCCATGGTGTAGTACCTTCTTCTGGGTAACCCATCTAGTGAGCTTGTGTAGCAT
>CM064881.1:40726198-40906332 GCA_003313485.2 Penstemon barbatus
CGTAGACGACTGTACTGTTTTAGATCGGACTTTATACGTTTCTATCATTTGGGTTATCGTGATTAATCTGAAACGTTGATCTAATCTGACAGTTTATTAATCGTGTGGATGGGAGTTGCGGATTTCAATTTTATTATTTTAATGTCAGATGGGCGGGAAACTCTATCGACACTAATCTGTTACTTATAAAAGCGCGTTTCTTAAATACGATTTATGACCATGCTTATATAAGATATCAGATGAGTAGAGTTTAACTTATCTGACAGACGAGTGATCTGTTATCTGATATTACTAGAGAATGCCAATAGCTAGTAATCTTCCTCTGCTGTTTGTCAATCCAGCAAGATAAAATAATCTTCAGTCTTCAAGAATTAAGAACAGATCTTCAGATAATATAACTTCCACTAACTGACATTAACAGATTTCATCTTTAGAACAGAAGTACCGCTAGTCTTACACGTTCCCCCTGTCTTTAAGAATCCATAAGCTAACTAGTCTGTTGAAAGTTAATTCTTGAATAAATAACGGATAACTAAGCTGTTGAACTCAGTCTTCTGATGAGTTCCCCCTCAGCTTATGCATCCAAATTAAGTAGTCCTAACTCAGCTCTTAGAGTTGAGAACCTTGCTTCACTTAGAGGTTTAGTGAAGATATCAGCAATCTGATTGTCAGTATGAACATACTCTATCATAACATTGCCTTTTTCCACATGATCTCTAATGAAGTGATGCTTGATCTCTATATGTTTAGTCCTTGAATGACTTGTAGTATTCTGAGTAAGTGATTGCACTTGTATTGTCACAGTAGATTGGAATTCCACTGATTTGATATTGTAGTCTTCTAGTTGATGCTTCAACCAAAGTATCTGTGCACACAAGCTCCAGCAGCTATATATTCAGCTTCAGCAGTAGATATAGAAACTGAGTTTGTTTCTTACTCATCCATGAGATCAGACGACTACCTAAGAACTGACAAGCACCTGTTGTGCTTTTTCTGTCAATCTTGCAGCCAGCAAGGTCTGAATCTGAATAACCAATAAGCTCAAATCCAGATTCTCTAGGATACCACAATCCCAATTCTTGAGTGCCTTTAACATATTTCATATCCTCTTGGCAGCTAAGAGATGAGATTCCTTGGGGTTTGATTGAAATCTTGCACAGACTCCAACTGAGTACATTATGTCAGGTCTGCTTGCTGTTAGATATAACAGTGACCCTATAATGCCTCTATATTTGGTTATGTCCACTGATTTGCCATCTTCATCTTTATCCAAACGAAGACTTGTAGACATAGGAATAGTAGCAGTAGAGCTAGTTTCCATACCAAACTTCTTGAACAGATCTCTTGTGTATTTTGCTTGATTTATAAAGATTCCATCAGGCAGCTGTTTGACTTGTAAACCAAGAAAATAATTAAGTTCACCCATCATGCTCATTTCAAACTTATTCTGCATCAGCTTGGAGAACTTATCACACATCTGTTGGTTAGTTGAACCAAAAATAATGTCGTCCACATATATTTGCACAATTAATATATGATTCTCCCATTCAATTGTGAACAAGGTTTTATCTACCTTACCTTTATGAAATCCTTTAATTAAAAGAAAATCAGATAGGGTATCATACCATGCTCTTGGAGCCTGTTTCAGTCCATAGAGGGCTTTCTTCAGACGATATACTTTGTCCTCTTCTTGATAGACTTCAAATCCAGGAGGTTGTTCAACATATACCTCTTCTTGCAGTTCTCCATTGAGAAAAGCAGACTTCACATCCATCTGATAGACAGTGAAGTTCTTGTAAGCAGCATAGGCAAGAAACAGTCTGATTGCTTCAAGTCTTGCTACTGGTGCAAAAGTTTCATCAAAGTCAATTCCTTCTTCTTGACAATAACCCTTGGCCACTAGTCTTGCTTTGTTTCTGGTAACAATACCATCTTCATTCATCTTATTTCTGAAAACCCACTTAGTGCCAATTACCCTTTGATGACTTGGTCTTGGAACTAAGTACCAGACTTCATTCCTTTCAAATTGATTCAACTCTTCTTGCATGGCTTCTATCCAGAAGGAATCATTTAGAGCTTCTTCAATTTGCTTAGGCTCTATTTGAGATAGAAAAGTGACAGACATAGCATCTTGTGCAGCAGCTCTTCTTGTTTTCACTCTATCTAATGGATCACCAATCACCAACTCTGGTGGATGGTTTCTGAGCCATCTGAGATCAGGTTGCAGGTCTGAATGTTGTCCTCTGTTTTGATCTTGCAACACTACTGTTGGAGTTGCAGTAGTAGTCTGTTGAACATTTGCAGTCTGTTGAACAGTCTCTGGTCTGTCAGCTGTTTGCAACTCGTCTGTTAGACAATCAGCACTGTGATTTTGAACAGCACTTGAGTTATCAGCTGAATTAAGATTAGGTAGTATGATGGGAACATATTCTTCATTTCTTCCAATGTCTAACTTCTGTAAATCAGTAGGCAGATCTTGGTTAATACTTTGATTCTTTTCAGAAGATTGACTCGGTTCATCAAATACTACATGGATAGATTCTTCTATTAGTAATGTTCTTTTATTAAAAACTCTATAGGCTTTACTAACAGATGAGTATCCTACAAAGACAGCTTCATCAGCCTTTTCTGCAAATGCAGTAAGGAGATTTTTCCCATTATTCAATACAAAACATTTACAACCAAAAATCTTAAAGTAATGAATGTTTGGTTTCCTGTTGTTCCAAACTTCATATGGAGTCTTGTTCTGATTTTTGTTGATCATACATCTGTTCTGGGTAAAGCATGCTGTATTTGTTGCTTCTGCCCAAAATCTTTGAGGCAGTTTAGCTTCAGCTATCATGGTTCTGACAGCTTCCTTTAGTGTTCTGTTTCTCCTTTCAGCAACACCATTCTGTTGAGGGGTTCTGGCAGCAGAGTACTCATGATATATTCCTTTGATATTACAATACTCTTCAACAGTAGAGTTTGTAAACTCTGTCCCTCTATCTGATCTGATCTTCAATATTTTGATACTCTTCTCATTCTGGATCAGTTCCATCAGATTTGTAAGATGTTCCTTGGTTTCACTTTTCTTCTTCATGAAAATCACCCAAGTATATCTTGAATAATCATCCACAACAGCTAGGCAGTATTTCTTTCCACCATTGCTGACTGGATCAATGGGTCCAAATAAGTCCATATGTAGCAGCTCCAAGATCCTTTCAGAAGATTGGTGCTTCTTGCTTTTGAATGATGACTTGATTTGTTTACCCTTCTGACAGGCGTCACAGAGCTTGTCTTTGCTCATGACTGTTTTTGGAATCCCTTCTACCAAATCATTCTTGATTAATCTGTTGATGGTCTTGAAGTTTAAATGATTCATCCTTTTGTGCCACAGCCAACTAACTTCACTTGGTGCAGATGCAACCAAACAAACACTTGAATTCTTGTCAGCAGAATCCCAGTCGACTATGTAGACATTTCCTTGTCGTCTTCCAGATAAAATTACCTTCTTTGTACCAATCTGTTCAACAAAGCACTTATCTGTTGAGAAGATGACTGAATATCCCTTGTCACAAAATTGACTTATGCTCAGCAGATTATATTTGAGGCCTTTGACATATGAGACGTCAGATATCTCTATGTTCCCTCTGGTTAATCTTCCTTTAGCTTTAATCTTGCCTTCTTTGCTGTCCCCAAAAGTAACCTTTGGACCATCCACAGCAATTGCATCAGTCAGCTCATGTATGTTTCCACACATGTGTCTTGAACATCCACTGTCCAAGTACCATATCTTCTCTACTTTACTCCTACTCCTAATCCTAACCTACAAAACAAAAATAAAATTGTTTTAGGTACCCTTATTGAGAGGGTCCTGAAGGATTAGTTCCACCTTTGACAACCCAAGATGTTGAAGTCTTAGGCTTCTTAGGTTTCTGAGTTTTCACAGGAGCATGAACAGTTTCATTTTTATCATAATTAGCAGATAAGTCATGTTGATGATCAGTATGATAAGAATAGTGTTCATAGGCAGGGTAAGGTGCATGATAAGCAGGATATGCATGCATTGGATGAGCAGGATAAGGTGCATAGTAACTAGGAAATTGAGGTGCATGATACATAGGATGATATGCAGCAGGTTGCACATAATATGACTCATTTCCATACCAAGCATTTTGATTTTTCTTGTTCTTATGCTTCTTTGGTTTACTTACAGCTTGCTCTTTAACAGACGACTTAGTTTTCTCACTAGTCTGATTAGTCTTAACCTTGTCAGAAGACTTCCTAGGACTCTTCTGTTTGGGTTTACTAGTCTGTTTTTCTACACTAGGCTCTTTGCTCTTTTTAGCCTTAGGAGATTTCTTCTCCTTTACCACTTTCTCAGATGAGGTAGGTTTAGAGGTTTGAACATACAGAATGACCTTACTATTGTCAGCAGAGATGAATTTTTCAGTATGATTCAATTCTATTTTATCCTTTTCTAAAGGTGTCTCCTGTTTACTAGATGTAGGCATGGATGCAACAGTTGACTTGTCATGAGACTCGATGATTTTCTCAAGTTCCATGATTTTTCCTTTATAGACCTCACATTCAGCTTTCAGAGATTCATGCTCTTGCTCAAGCTGTTTATACTCGACTGATTCTTTTGGCTTTTCAGCTTTAAGTTTCAGTGAGTTATTTTGCTCTTTTAGCAAGCTCATCTCTTCCTTAAGCTTGACAAATTCTCCAGCAATAGTAGTATTATTTAACATCATTTGCTCTAGAGAATCAAACAGTTCATTATTTGGAGGAGTTACCTCATCCTCAGAGTCATCAGAGTCCTTTGCCATCAGGCACAGGAGAGCAGGTTTTTCTTCATCAGAAGATTCTTCGTCAGATGAGTCTGAATCTGAATCAGATGAGTAGACAGCAGTCAGCTTTTCTGCTTCAGCCATCATTGCTTTTCCTCTCTGATGCTTTCTTTCTTTTCTCACTTTCTTCTCCTCTTCATTGTATTTCTCTGCTTTTGGATAAGGACAGTCTCTGATGAAATGTCCCAATTTCCTGCAGTTATAACACATTAGTTTTGCTTTATAATCATCTTTCTCTTGAGAAGAAGAGTTAGGTTTAGAAGTAGAAGTAGCATGATTGTATTTGTTTTTCATTTTTCTCTTATAGAACTTCTTGAAGTTGTTCATCAATAGTGCTACATCTCCAGCGGTGTACTCCTTCTTGTTGAGTAATGATGCTTCATCTGATGAGTCCACATCTTGACTTCTATGTGCTGGTCTCCTGGTGTTTTCAGCAGCAACAAGTGCAGTTGTGGGTCCTGAAGTTGAGGTTTCTTCAATACCCATCCTAGGCAGTTTATACTCATAAGCCTTGAGTACAGAAAACAGCTCTGTAAGAGAGATCTTCCCCAGATCCCTTGATTCTTCCATTGCTGTCACCTTCATGTTGAACTTAGGAGGTAAGGCCTTCAGTACTCTGATGGTTATCTCCTTGTCTGTGAAGGTTTTTCCAAGCTTCAATACTTCATTTAATATTCTTGTAAACCTTGTATCCATCTGATCAATGGTTTCAGAGGATTTCATCTTGAAGTTATCCAGCTTTTCTAGAGCAACACTCAGCTGATGCTCTTTTATGGCGTCGTTCCCTTCGCTCATATCTCTGACCTTGTCCCACATCTCTTTTGCAGATTTGCAATGTTTGATCTTGTCAAACCGATCATTGTCCAGGGCTTTAGTCATGATAAATCTTCCAATCTTGTCCAGGTTGAACAGCTTGATTTCTTCAGCTGTCATTTCATTCAGATCTTTCTCCACCACGGTATCAACTTCATTGATCTTTATCGTCTTGGTGAATTTGAATGGACCTTTTGTAATGCAAGTGAACATGTTGTCATTGTAGGCAGCGAGGAAAATCTCCATCCTGATTTTCCAGTCTTCGAAGGACATACCAGCAATGTGGGGAACATGGTTTATGCATTCCGTTTTCAAAAAGTTTTGATTTTTCAAAAAGATGCTCTTTTGAAAAAGTTTTCAAAAACCTTTGAAAAACACTTGGATCAAGCTCGTTGATCAGGCAGTTGATTCAAATGAACCACCTGCTCTGATACCACATGTTGGTCCCAAGTGGTCAGATGAGGTCTAGAGGGGGGGGGGGGGGTGAATAGACCTCTGAAAATTTTTGAACTTAAAAACTTTTCAGTGTTCTGTCAGCAGACTAAGCTGATGAAGAACAGATGACTGTGCTGATCGTGAACAAATCTTGAACAGCAGAGTGACCACTCTTCTGACAGTTACTAAGCTGATTAACAGCAAAACAGTTTTTCAAAGAGTATACTTGCAGCGGATTGTTTTAAAGTGTTTTTCACAAGTAGACTAAGTTCTTAAAAGATTTTATCCCCAGTTTTTCAAACTTCTTTTAAAATCTTTTAGTTAATTCAAAGTGTTTAAATATGCAAACTTTAAATATGCAAGAAAACTTGAATGCAAGATAACACAAAGAATTTTTATAGTGGTTATATGGATAAAAATCCTTTAGTCCACTCTTCCAGATCACTCAGATTCTGGGTTATACTATAATCACAAAGATTACAATATTTCTCCACTTACACCTAGACAACAAATGAAAAGGCTATAAGCTCACAATAGGAATTCACAAAGAAAACCTATCCACTGAAGTAGAATCACTCACAAAGACGGATTCTCACTTCGCACAACACTCAGCTATTACAAAATCACTCAGATAATGTTTTTCTGTTTTCTTCAACTTGGTTTCTGTCACCAGATGACTTCCACCAGACGAGTGAGCTGTTCGAGCTTTTGAGACTTAGAAAATTTCTGCTTCAAAATCGAAATCTCTGATTGTTGTTGTGTGTCTCTCTTTTCGAACTTTGCTCTATTTATACTCGGATTTGAATTTATGACCGTTGAAGCAAATCAAGTCTTCAAATCCATCCTTCAGCTCTTTTGAAACGGCTCCCTGCAGCAATCCGTACTGTGTACAGTACTTTTCTGTCCATCACATTTAATGCTGCATTAAATGCACTCTGCTGATACGAGGATATCTTCAATCATTTGCCATTACTACCCTTCTCTTCCAGCATTTATTACACTAAGTGCATTTATTACCGTTGGACTAATCTCTTGATCTCTTCTACTCTGCTGATCAAAACGACTCTGCTGATCAAATACTGAACTAATCTGATTTGACTCGGCTGATGACCTACCCTTCTGTTCGCTGTTCCAGCATGAGATCACTAGTCTTCTGAGCTTTAAACTTTGAACTCTTTTGATGTCTTCTTTTACTTGTTCAAAATTCCTCTTAAGGGAACTAAGCTTTCCATACTTAGCTGATTATGATGTTTTGGAAATCATCAAAACCTTCCCTTAATTTCTGACTTCTTTTATCTTCATCTTCATCCAACAATTTCCCCCTTTTTGATGATGACAAAACTTCAGCTAAGTACCTGTACCTAAACTAAAGTTTTGATCCTCAAAAATTTCTGAGATAGAAATAGTCTGTTGGATTAAAACTTGCAATTTTATAGATAATGAACTGATTACATATTACAAGTTTGTTCAGATGAAATGTAAAGAAAAATTACAAGGAGATTCATAGGTAAATAAACATGACTAATCTCCTAGCTTGTCTTCTTTATCTTCTTCAGCAGGTTTGGAAGTTCCAGCTTCCAATTTCTGCTTCAACAGCTCTAACTTCTTCTTTTTAGTCTCAGGATCAAGCTGTTCTTCAGCTGAGTCCATAGCAGCAGCTATCTCCTTATCAGATTTAGCCTTTGCTTCAGCTTCAGTTTCTTCAGTTTCTTCAGCTATCTCCTTATCATCTTCTTCTTTTTCTGTGATCTTCTCATATGTTGATCTGCTTGTGCCTTCATTTGCTGCATCATTCCTATTATTATCACCAGCAGACTCTTCTAATACTTCTGTTTCTTCAGCATCATCGTTTTCATAAGTTCCAACTCTTTTCTGTCCAAATATCCTCTCTTCCCCCTTTTTGTCATCATCAGCAGGGTTGATTTGATAATCTGGTAAGATTGGAGTAATCAGAAGTGAATCACAGAGAAGCTTGATGTTCTCTTCCATTGCAGTTATTTGAGCTTGTTGTTTGAGTTGATTGGCCTTAACAGTTTTGACTTCCTTGAGCAAGTCTTCTCCTTGATCACCCAATTGAATTTGAGTTCCCACAATCCAATTTGATGAAGCAGTGAAGTCTTTCATCATATTTCCCATGACTTCATCTTCTGCTCGGAGGGCCGTTTCAACTGTTTGTTCAATCTGTCTCCAACCTTCAGTAGTGCTCTGAGTCCGTCTTCTAAGTATATCCATATCTTGACAGATGGATTTAACATTCTGAGCAGTGTCTTCTATCAGATCGGTTGGGACATCAGCAGCTTTCTGATTTAGTTGTTTGACAGCAGCTAACACTTCTGCAGCTAATTCTTCCTTCATATCCTTCAAAGATTTGATGATCAGTTGTTGGATGGAGTCCAACAGATTTGTCTGAGCACCTTGAGAAGTTGAAGGCACATCTGATGTAGCAGGAAGTGTTTCTTTGATAAGTTGCTCTGTTGATTGAGTTATTAATGCAAGGGACTGATCTGCTGGACTACCAGCATGGCTTGGAGTGCTTTCCTTCTCCTTAGCTTGATCATCTCCTTCAGCAGCAACTTCTTTGTCCTTGGTCTGATTTGCTGGAATGTCTTCTTCTTGCTTGGAATCATCAGCAGCATCAGACTTATCACCCTGTGCTTTGTTCTGATCAGATGGGTCTGATGTACCCTCTTTTTGCTCTGGTTGATCAGAAGACTTTGCTTTTTCTTTATCAGCAGGGGATATAATCTTCTTGACAGTCTCAACTGTCTTCATCAATCCTTCATTGTCCACAGCTGACCTGTTGGAAATCCAAGTAAAATTATCAAGAGGAATAAAAGTGGATGAAGGTTCCTCAGGCAGCTCCTCATAAGGTTTGATATTTGGTCCGTAGACAATGTGTTTGATGTTTGGAAGAGGGACCAATGAGCTTGGTTGTCCCCTTAACTTCCTTGATTTCTTTGCCCAAAGCTCCATTGCTTGAGCAATAGCCAGCTTTATGGATCTTTCCTTGAGGTCTTCTGATTCATCATAATCCTCAGGAACAGATTCAAAGATCTTATTTGCTTCGGCCTTGACTGTGTGACTTATCATTAGCCTCAACCTGTCCAGAAAGAATTCTGAATCAAGTGCTTGAATTAAAGATCCAGTTTCTAGCCATTTCAGTACCCAGGCTTCTGCAGCATTGAAGCCTTTCCATTCGGCCATTTCAGCAGGGCTCTTGGTCAGTCTGAATTCTCTCCATCTGTTGTATTTGATCTTTTCAGTATGGAAGAGTGTCAGACGGTTGATCCTTTCATTTTCAGCATCTAGCCTCTTGAGAAATTCTTCAAAGATAGCAGGGTCATCCCTGACAATCTCTAAGGCTAATATGATTTCCTCTCTTCTCTTTGGCTTTATCTTTGGTGCAGGCATAGCTGGTATTGGTTTGTTTGGATCTCTCTGTTCACCAATACTTAGCCCAACAGTATGCTGACTTCCATGAGCATCCTTGATGCTTGCTTCAATAACAGCAGCTAATTCTGCTGCCTCAACAGCATCTCTCTGCTCTTGAGTCATCTTGCTGGCCTCTTCTTCCAGCCTTTTTAACTCTAGGCTTTTCAGCCTATCTTCTTCTGCCTTTTCTGCAGCTATCCTTTGCTTTTCAGCATCGTCTTGTCTTTTCTTTTCTGCAGCAGTCAGGTAAGTTGCAATTTTCCCAGTCCTTTTTCTCCTTGATTCAGGACTTTCAACTGCTTGTATTGGAGTTGCAGCAACAGGGTTTGGATGCAGAAGGAGTGTCTCTCCTTCACCTGTTGTGGAGATTCAGAACTTCCGTGCATGGAACGTCGCACCGCATGTCGATGGCAGGTTTGTTCGATATCATCAGTGTTATCTTTCTGGTGGTGATTCCTTCTATCAAGTTCCCAAACTTTGAAAGCGCGTCGGCTCTCGTATTTTCAGTTCACCTTATGTACTCCAACTGGAAGGTCTCAAACTTCGAAACTCGAGCCTTAACTAAAGACAAGTATTTGATCATCGAATCCTCTTTGGCCTCAAACAATCCTTCGAATTTTTTCTCGACTAATTGTGAATCGGTATAAGCAACAAGATTCTGAATTCCTGTTTCAGTTACCATTTTTAGGCCGGCCAATAAGGCTTCGTATTCCGCTTCATTGTTTGACACGATAAAATCCAATTTCAAAGCGAATTCCAATTCTACCTCATTGGGGCCTTGGAAATAAATTCCTGCACCACCTCCCGAAGATGTCGATGACCCGTCGACATGAAGCATCCACATTTCTTTTTCCTCTTCTTCTACATGAGTGCTCTCGAGCACAAAATCGGCCAGTATCTGCCCCTTTATCGACGTTCTGGGTTGATATTCGATATCATATTTCCCCAACTCCACGGCCCATTTGATTAATCGTCCTGACGCGTTTGGTTTGGACAACGTCTGCCTTAGTGGTTGATTAGTCAGGACGACAATTTTATGGGACTGGAAATAGGGTCTCAACTTTCGAGCAGTGGTTATTATGGCGAGGGCGAACTTTTCGATTACAGAGTTATTCTTTTCCGGGCCTTGTAAGATTATTATACTTACGTAGTATATCGGGTAGTTGTCCTTAGCTTCCATTCTCAGAAGGACCGAGCTGATCGCCTGTTCAGAGACAACTACATAGAGGTGGAGATCTTCGTTGCCCTGCGGTTTTGCTAGAAGAGGAGGAGACACGAGATATGCTTTTAGTTGTTCAAAAGCCCGATCACACTCCTCCGACCACTCGAATTTCTTCGCGTTTCTCATGATTTTGAAAAAAGGAAGGCTTTTGTCGGCAGATCGAGATATAAATCGATTCAGGGCCGTGATCTTACCGACGAGCTTTTGCACTTCATTTAAGTTACGCGGGGCTTTGAGGTTAATTATCGCTTGGATCTTTTCCGGATTAGCCTCTATTCCTCTTTCGTTTACCAGATAACCAAGGAATTTTCCCGACCTAACTCCAAAGGTGCACTTTGCTGGGTTTAGTTTCATACCATACTTTCTCATTATATCGAACGCTTGTTTGATATGGACAAGGTGGTCGTTCTCGTCAAGACTTTTAACTAACATGTCATCGACATATACCTCCATCGATTTGCTGATCAATGCTTCGAACATCTTGTTTACTAGTCGTTGGTAGGTCGCACCTGCGTTTCTTAGTCCGAATGGCATTACTTTGAAAAAATAGACGCCCATCTCTGTGATAATTGCCGTTTTCTCCTGATCTTCTAGGGCCATAAAAATCTGGTAGAAACCCTGGAAGGCGTCCATCATACTCAAAATAGCACATCCCGCCGTGGAATCGACTAGGGAGTCGAACCTTGGAAGAGGGTATGGGTGTCTTGGGCAGAGTTTATTTAAGTCTGTGAAGTCGTTACACATTCTCCATTTCCCACCTCCTTTAGCGACTAAAACGACATTGCAGAGCCATTCCGTGAACTGAATCTCAGCAATGTAGTCGGCATCCAGAAGCTTCTGGACCTCTTCCTTTATTATTTTGTTTCTTTCTGGGCCAAAGTTTCTCTTCTTCTGCCTGGCAGGACGAGACGAAGGATCGATATTGAGCCTATGGACTATGATCTTCGGGTCGATTCCCTGTAGGTCGGTGGTTGACCATGTAAAGACGTCCACATTTTCCCTTAAGAATTCGATTAATTGAGTCTCCAGCCCTTCGGAGAGTTGAGTTCCTACTCTAGTAGTCTTCGACGGCTCTCCAGGTACCAATTCAATCGATCTATGCCCTTCCAGTGGTTCGATTCTTTCGAACGTTCTTTTCTTGGAATTGACCTCTTCCTGTTTTTCTTTCTTCTCCTGCGTCATATCTGGCTTGATTAAATTATCGGTATCGACTGTGGAAATCGGCTTGACTTTGACGTCTGTGCCTATCTTCTGAGCTTCAGAGCGAAGCTCCTTGTTCTTTGCTTCTTGATTGAGAGAGACTGTGTAGCAATCCCACCCCTCTTTTAGGTTTCCAATTACTTCACCGACTCCCTGAGACGTCGGAAACTTTAGTTTCTGGTGATAGGTGGAGATGATAGCTTGAAAAGCGTTCAGAGCGGGTCTTCCCAATATAACATTATAAGCACACTGCGCCTCAACTACCAAGAATTTTATCATTCGAGTTCTCGAGTTGCCAGCCTCTCCCAAGGTGAGCGACAGGGTTAATGTTCCTTGAGGAACGACCTGGGCTCCTCCAAAGCCGATAAGTGGTGTTACCACGGTCCCCAAAGGAGTTGGACCGAGGTCCATTCTTTCTAGTGCGTCCAAGAAAAGGATATTTTCCGAACTCCCCGAGTCTATCAAGATTCTCTTGACGGTAGCTCCAGCAATTTGGGCCGTGATTACCATCGGGCAATCCGGCACATCCTGGTCATTGAATGGCAAATAATCCCTTTGACGATCAGAGTCATCAAACCCTATTACTTGATTTTGTGTCGTAGGTCGTATTGAGAACACCTCCTTTCGGTCATTCAGGCCTCCGTCTCGGAGTACTCGAGAAACAACTCTTCTCGAGTTCTTACTGTCTCCTCCAGCTGGTCCTCCTGATATCATGTTGACAATAGTTCCAGGCTGGGCTCTTCTGGGCTGCTCTTCTCTGGTGTCTTGATTATGATCCCTCCTTGGGGGAGATCGAGACTGCGACCGATTATTATGTGGTCGGTTTGCAATATGATCATTACTTGGGATTTTCACGTAGCCAGTTAAGTGACCTTCTGCTATCAATCTTTCTATTTCATCTCTCAGCTGATAACAGTCATCAGTATCGTGCCCTCTTTGTCTATGAAAATGACAATACTTCCTCGAGCTAGGGTTGTCCTTGATAGCAACAGGCTTTCTCAGCAAGTTTTTGTCTTGTATGGCAAATAAGATTTCCGACCTGAGTTTTTTTAATGGAGTATAATTGTCGTGGTATTCTTTATTCGATCTTCCCACTCCTTGTTTTCCAGGATTAAAGTTTCTTTCTTCTCCGTATCCTCTTCTGTTCCTCCTTTCATTATATCGATTGTTTGGAATTCTTTCCGACGGTCGTTCTGCAATAACGACTGGCTGCTTGTCTTCGGATTTCGCCAATCCAAAGAAGGTTCCCCTTAGTTTGTTCATTTCTTCCTCGTTCATATATTGATTGGCCATCTCCATTAATTTCTCATATGTCGATGGATTTTCTCTTACTATAGCGCTGGCGAAGCCCCGGTTCAAAGTGCTTTGAAACAAGACAGTTATTAGGAAGTCTACCCTAGGCATCTCGACTTTTAGGAGCTCGTTATTAAATCTACCCATAAAGCTTCTAAAACTCTCATCGGGTTTGTGTACGATAGAGTATAGGTGATTGGCTGGGGGTCTAACTGCTCTTTTGCTACCGAACTGGCTCATAAATTTGTCGCAAAGTTGATCGTAGTCAAAGATGGACTTCTCTTCCAACCTTCCAAACCATGACTGCGCCATTCCCGATAGTGTCGTTGAGAAGGCTTTAGCCGCTACATTGTCCGAGATACCATGGAGCTGCATCTGGATGTTGAATGAGGCTAGATGCTCGTCAAGGTCTTCGGTTCCAAAGTAACGAGGTAGTTGAGTGGGTAATCTTTTGTCGAGTGGTAATCTTTCGAAGAAGATTTCGTCACAAAAGGGTGATTTTCTTAATCGGGAATTTGACACCGGGAGCTCGTTTCTTTTTTCTTGTCTGTCCAACTTTTGGTGAAGCGACCTTACTTCAGAGGCGAGTTTGTTGACCTCCCTAACCGATTGTTCTTCATGATCCTGTTTCCCCAAACGTCTAGCTTGACGTTTATCGGCCCAACTGTCGGCTTGGTCCACTTCGACTTCATTTTCGACGCCATGAATAACAGCGCGTGGGAGCCTTTAGGGAGAGTTATGATTTTCTCTTGCAGCTTCTGCTAGCCACTCTTTCTTGGCATCATCCAAGAGTGCCTTTAAGTCATCTTTGGTAAGTTGCAAAATAGGTGGAGCCGGGGGTCTGGAGGTTCCCCCTTCATCATTCTGTACCTGCTCTGGGTTTCGAGGTAATAAGTTGTCACCCTGACCTTCCCCGTTTTGATCTCGATTGGCTTCTCGCTCTCGAGCCAGAGCTGCTTTAGATCTTTTAGTCATCTTTTACGATTCAGAATTAAAGTTTCCCACAGACGGCGCCAATTGATGAGTGTGTTATCGATAGGATGATAGTTCCTAGTTCGAATCCACGTTTGGGTTACACGACTCGTCAATGTGAGAGTAGGCAGGTCAATCAAGCCTCTCCTCGATTTGTATGGGGGATCCTAACCTGTAATCAAAGACAACTACGTCAGGTTAATGCCGGTGGTTACCCGGCGATAACCCTCCGATGCTAAAGTAAGTATCGAGATATGTAGGAGATCGGTCCGTTTTTAATGCTTAGGAATGCGCGTACCTTTGATCTTATTTATGAGGTCTATTTATAGTTTTCCAGATGGGTTACCGGGTCGAATCATGATTGGACGTCTTGATTCGAATATGGATCCTTGGTCAATGGTTCGATCCGATTGCGGATGGGTCAAGTTTAAGAGAACGTCGGCCACTACGTCGGATAAGACGAAGAGGTCGAGGTCGATGCCGACGTTAGGTTAGTTTGCCTAAGTTCGATGTGAACTCGAAAAGGGGGTCCTCGATATAAATCGATTGACCCATAGTTGTTTATAATGACGAAGACTTGGTACATCAGTTTACAAATACACCCTTACTTGCACGCGAAAGGGTTATGTCACAATTCACAACTTAAGTGACACGAGCCAATTATTTAATATATTGGACAAAAATGGAAAACTGCCAATTTATGGTGGCGTTGAAAGAAAAGCTACCCAACGGTTGCTTATGGGTATGAAATTGCGGACATTCTTATATGGATTTGGACCTCTTAGCTCCTGGATCTGGTGGTTCAGAATTTTTCCTCATTTTTTTTCCTCCCTTCTTCTTCTTCTTTATATTTAATACTTGTATACATGTTTATTGAAAATACAAAACCTAATTATTTCTCATTTTCTGTAGTTGACATTCAAGTACGATCGGCTTGGTTTTCATGTATTGGCTATTTGGCTTCCAATAAGTGTGTAGTGCGTGAATTCATTTGGCCGGATAGTAGTCGGGAGGAACAAAGTTTATTCGATGGACGAAAGTGGTAAAACATGAATATTGGGATGAGTTAATATTTACGAGTTAATGATAATTTATCTTTCTGTGTATAATATTCAATTTATTCCCTTCTAATTTGAAAAAAAAAAAAAACATTATTCCCTATAGATCTTATAAAGTTTCACACTTGTCTGATATTGTGAACTTAAAAAAAATACGAATGGAGAAAGCTACCCCTCTTACGGAGTATGATACTTGACCCATTCAACTTATTTGACACTTTAATTATCCATGTGTTATTATAAATGTGACACTTTATCCCCCTGTATTTTGATGAATGTGACACTTTAGTCAGTGTTATGATAAATTTGACATTTTACCCTCTTATGTTATGATAAATGTAACATTTTACTCCATTGTGTTATGTTAAATGCGACACTTTACCCTCTGAAGAATATTTTTGTATTTTACGCCACACTTTTCATGCTCATTCTCAATCTTGGACGAGTCACTCACCTCTGAAAGAGATTAATTGCTCATTTAAAATTTTCATAGGGTGTATATTGCTCATTTTTTAATTATAGAGGGATAACATTATGCATATTAGTGGTAAACTAGCATTAACCCTAGTATTTTTTATGTCATTTAAGTTTTCTTTTTCTCTTTCTTTTGTGTCCTAAAACAATAGTTGGGTTTAAAAAAATTGAATTATTTTTGTCAGAGTTATCTTCTCTCATTAACAATTGAAACTATTAATTCTCAAACACTATTTTTAAAAGGCATAAATATAAAAGGGTAAATTACGAATATCCCCCTCAGGTAAGGTCGAATTACAAAAATCAGCCTCACATATTGGATATCACAAAATTCCCCCTCGGGTATGTCACCTTCTTACAATTAACAACTTGTCCCTAAAATGTTCCAATTTTACCCTTGAAAGTTATTTGTAATGTTTATAATATGTTATAAATTTTAAACATTGGGTGACATATTAAAATTTTAAAAATTTGAAATATTTATTGAAATTTATGAGAAAATATAAATTATATCAATTATTTTGGTTGTAAATATATGATTATTATTTTTATATTTAGGGACAAGGGGTTAATTATAAGAAGGTGACATATTACGAACAATACAAATAATACCCAAGGGCAAAATTGAAATATTTTAGGGGCAAGAGGTTATTTGTAAGAAGGTGACAAACATGAGGGGAATTTTTATAATACACAATATGTGAGGTTAATTTTTGTAATTATGCCTTACCTGAGGGGTATTCGTAATTTACCCAATATAAAAAGGTTTAAAAGTCACACTTTTTCAGCTATTAGCTAAATATCGCGTCAGAACTCACGAGAACAAAAATAGGGGGGCATAGGAGGGAGTGTATCATTATTTCTTAATTTATCAAACTAAATTTGAATATCAAACTTGATTTAATATAATACAACAAGTCGAGTTCAAACAAACTTTTACAAACGTGATAATTATGTCAAATTGTGTGATTTGATTTTGAAGTGTCCCTAATAGCTTATCAAACTATGTAATTCTAATACTTCATATATAACTTCATATATAAGCGTAAACTCTTGCAAGTTTTTTTTTTTTTTTTTTTATATGGTGAATATATTGTTACATCAAATACTATATCGAATCGAAATTTTATAATGATATCAAAATAAACTAATTAATAGTTTTAAACTAGAGAAAAACTTGTATAAAACTAGAGAAAATATCCACATTCGTAAGAATTGAACTCGTGACCTCCTGGTTATGGAGCCTCATCCTTAACCACTTGCTAAAAGTATATTATTGGTTTAAGCATAGGAGTAGGTTTTGTTCGGATTGACTCGACTTCATTAGGGATAGGTTCAAGTTGAGATTTTGAAGCTAAGGTTAACTCAGAAGGAAATTTCGGGTTTTAATTTTTAATATTCGAATCCCATATAATTTAGAAGATACTGATATTTGAAATATCCAAAAATTCTTAAATTTGGACCGGCATTTTGGGTTTTCTTGACAAAAATCATAGAGCTATATTTTCTAATTTTTAGGTTTGGGTCCTTGTCAAAAAACTAAAAATCAAAGTATACAATGGATGCCTTTTTTACCTCAAGAAAAAATTGCATTACTCCTTGGTGATTTAGCCGCCACAAGTCATCTATTCAAATTGCTGCCATCAAACATTCAAAATAATTTAACTTAATTCATCATGTCATGTCATTCAAAATCATAGTAAAACAACGTATTAGTTCACTGAAACGACTGACACTTATCATTGTTCGTAAAACCTGCATGAGGCGGCTCATTATTTAGCAGGATTAGCATCTATTGATAGTTTAGTTGAACTTCTTGACTCGAGGTATTGTTCTGACGAAAACCGTTTGATTTGTTATGAAATATAACCTTTTATCTTAGAAAAAAAAAATACATTTGTGTAGTTTCTAGTACCCTAATTATTCCCATTTTGAGTAGTTGAATTTCAAGTTAAGCTAATTTTTTGTATTTTCTTAAAATGACTTCCAATAAGTCTAGTGACGAGTGCGTGTATTATATTAGGAGGAGGAAAAAGGTTTATGTCTGGGACGTAAGTGTTAAAAGTTGAAAATTGAGGATGAAGCTTTAAAAAAAAAAAGAAAAAAAAGAAAATTGAGGATGAACGTTGTACGAGGACCTAACGTAATGGGCTAATTATGTGATTTATAATTAATCGTTCGTAATAGACAACATCACGATTAATTGCCAATGTTTAAAATTCTTCTAACACTATTATTGAAATAAACGGTTGTTGTGCAACAATAATTTAACTATAAATTTTAAAGGTAAATATCATTTTTGTCCTACTTATGTACTTCTTTTAACAGTTTGGTCCTCCTTGTATTTTTCTTAACATTTTATTACCCGGTTTTTTATTATTTGTTTCACTTTAGTTCTTTTGAACAGGAGTCGCCGACCTCACATGAATTGCACGTGACCATTTTATGGGGTATTTTCATCAGTTCATTTTGACAATGTTACACTTAAGTCCCCCATAAAACTTGTTTATATCAATTTAGTCCCTGAATTTTATTAGAAATATAATTTCAAAAAAAAATAAATCAAAAAATTATTTTAAAAAAATTCCAAAAAAATAAAATGTAGTTGAAATAGCGAAAAATGTTTGATTCCCTTTGTATGTAAATTTTCTGAACTCAAGTTTGAATTTAAGGTTAGGGTAATGCAGAAAACCACCAAATGTACAAATAACGAAAAAAAAAAAAAAAATGTAGCGTGTGAGCCGAGGGGTAAAGGAGGGGCAAGCTTTTGCCCTTTCTTTCCCACTCCCACTCCCACTCTCCTCCCCCTCCCCACTCCCCCCCCCCCCCCCCCCACCATTGAAGACCATGGCTGGAGGGCAAGTTTTTGCCCTTTGTCTCTCATTCCCCCTCCCACTCTCCCTCCCCTCCCCTCCCCACTTCCCCCCACTATTGAAGACCATAATTCTTTTCCCCCTCAAAATCCCTCTCCCCCTCCCCTAACGATTAGAGATGGCCTAATAAGAAGAATTTGAAGTTGAGGGTATTCTGTTTTGACTAGCTAGGTAAAGTAATGTTTTTCCTTTTCTTTTTAACCTACAAACTTTTTAGAATAGCAAAGCAGCCCCCTGGCCCAGTCATTTTTTGCATCATGTCAAACTCGCCCTTTCGTTGTGTACGAAACCCATGGTTGCATTTTCCTGTTTTAGTCAGTGCTTTTAAAATCGGACCGGTCATTGAATCGAAAGCTCTACTGATAACTGATTCGATCGGTTGGATCGGGTCGATCACTGGTTCGATCGGTCTAATCGATGTGACTTTATTATTACGTAATATATATATATATATATATATATATATATATATATATATATATATATATATATATATATATATAGTTTGATTATCTAAAATACAATTATAATTAAAAAAAATTATCATTCTTTGTCAATGTAAATTTTTATTGTTGCAGGCAAATAATCAAAATGTCTTAAAAATTAAGATCAATGTAAAAAATATAAATCTCAAGTATCCCTCAAAGATACATACATTCAAAACAAGACATCAAAATTAAAAAATTTAACTCATTTTTAAAGTTTTGGCTTGTTCATATAGGTTCTATTGTTGTAACTTGATGTTTATATGGTAATTGATTTGCATAATTTCATACACAAAATAATATTATTCACAATGATGAGAATATGATTGTGTATATGTAAAGAAAAAATGTAATATTGCAGTGATTGTTCCTCATTGATTGTTTAAAATAATGAATGTTATTCCAATTAAAGTATATAAATGTAATTCTATTAAATTTTAAACAAGAGTTCAAATAAATAACAATAACAAAAAATCTTTAAATTTAAAAAATAAAAAATCAAGTGAACCACTGATTCATTGGTTTTATCGATTTTGGAGTCAATTTTACAGGTTCGAACTGATTAATTAGGAAACTGGTTTTTAGGGATAAATCGGACCGAATTAAAGACCGGTTAGCAGTTAAATCGAACCAACCGATCGGTCCGATCCAATTTTCAAAACACTGGTTTTAGTTGTTAATTTAAATTTTTGGACATGTCACGTGACATATCTGGTCCGTGTTCTTGTGTTTAGAGTGTCCGTAACTTCGGGGCGACTAGGGTGCGGCCCTAGGTAACTAGCCACACGTGCAGCCCTATCCTTAAATCGTGCCACGTGGCGCGGTAACTAACCGTGTATATTTGTCTAGGTGGCACCGGTTATTAAATGTCCAATCTACCCTTTTCTTTTATTTTTAAATGAAAAATGAAATTATAACTTAAAATTGAAAAGTCCATTATATCCTTTTTAATTAACTTAAATTTAAAATACTTAAAACTTAATTACACAAAGACACTTATACCCTTTTACATAATAAACCTAAATTTAGTTACAGATTTATTTCCATGATTTAAAAACACAATTAGGGTAAAACTAAATTTTATCTTCCACGATTAAAACAAGCCAACAAAATCGAAATTCCATGATTAAGAATCCAAATTTCAAAAATCCATCTTCACGATTAAGAACAGTAATTACAATTCAAAATTCGGTTAAGAAAACTAACTAGAAGTTCGTTCAAAATCAATCTCTTCATCACTATCTTCTCAAACCTAATCAACCTCTTCATCACAATCTCCACAAATCTAAACATGGTGGGAAATTCTACACTCCCGGATAATGAAGTTGATGCAAGCCGTGATGAATCCACGGGTAATTAATTTGGCAATGATAATTTTTATTATGTGAACTAATTTACGTAAAATTCAATCGAATTTTACATTAAACCTCAATCGAATTCCATTTTTTAATGTGTGATTATATTGTTCGCTTATTTTTTATTAATATACTTTTTACAGAAGTTTTTAATACCTTAGAAATTTAATTCGGTTTTATGTACAATTTATCATAACAATTGAGTTTTGCGTTAATTTGAATTGAGCTTTATAGTAAATTTCAGTAGAGATTTATAGTGGTTTATGATTGACCATGTTGTTCTCTTAATTTCGAGCAATTTAACAATTTACGCCCGGATTCTATCAACCTCGAGTTTGTTGTTGTTTTTATGTTGTTTTTGCACGAAATTTAGTTGTCGTTTTCTAAGATTTATATCATAATGGAACTCGACTGTTAAGACATTAATTATTTTGCAATTTCCTGTATCAAATTATATAAATCAGTACAAGATATAGGTTTGAATATACTATTTTGTTCAATAACATCAAAATCTTAACTATGAAGATGGAGTATTTTCGTTTTAGTGTTGCTATAACTCTACTTGTACATATCATCCGCTTTTTATCATTCGTGCCTGTAGATTAATTTGAAGTTACAAAATCTATATCTTATTCAATTTATCTTTTTTTAGTGCTTAGTTGATTTTACAAGTATTAAATTTGTTATTAACAATAATGATTTTTTTTCGTTGGTGCTCCTTTGTTGTGATATATGTTAAATTTGTTATTAACTGTGACAATATTTTGAAATTAGGTAGTTAATTAATACTTAAAATCATTTATAATTTTTCGGTTAATTTTTGTCAATAAACTTTTATTCTATATGTGTATGTTTTAAAGTATTAAATTTGTATTTACTTTAATTTTTACCTTTTTATTTAGAGTATAGAAACAGTAATGGAACATCCTCCTCCGATAAGGAAGAAAGTGTATCGAATTCCAATTCACACAACCACCGCGACGACACCGAAGTCGAAGAGGGGAGTAACAATTCTGACCCAACTGACGATATCACTAACATTGACCGAGTTCGATCATTAACGTTTAAGACTATTAAGGAGGCAGCATAATTTTATATTACTACGGTAGGCAAGTTGGATTTGATGTCAAGAAGAGCTCGTTAAAAAGGAAGAGAAGTACTGGCCTCGTTTTGAGCAGGGTATGGGTGTGCGCTCGAGAGGGCTTTCGTTCAGAAAGAATTAAAGTTTATGATCGGAAGCGAGAAGCAAAGGCAGAGACACAGTGTGGATGCAAAGCTAGTTTTCGTGTTGCTATTGATAATTCTACGGGAGAATACAAAGTAACGAGGTTCGAGCCCCAGCACAACATCCCCTTGAAACTTCCGATACATCTCACCGCCTACGCTGTAATAGGTAAATAAGCTATTGTAATTAGTTAATTATTTTACAGTGTTTTATGTTATTGTAATTAGTTAATTAGTTTTGTTACAACTTTGAATAATAAAATAAATTATTTAGAGATTGATTTGTTGCAAATTCGCATATAGATATTTGACCCCATCAACAAAGTCAATGTTGAACGTGATGACAAATGTTAGGTTTAGACCTTCTCATGTTATGGATTTTGTAGAAGAATTGGGAGGATCCAGTGCTAGCGGTGTGTTTAATAGGAAAGATGGTTACAATTATTCGAACAGTCAAAGATTGAAAAGGATCGAAGGTGGCGACGTAAATACTGTTTTAGGTCTTCTCGAAGGTATGAAGTTGAAAGATGAATCCCTCAGGTTCAAGTACACTGTCGATGGAAACGGGGCACTTACAAGACTTTTTTGGTGCGATGGAATGTCGAGAGCTGAATATGAGCAGTTTGGTGATGTTGTTTTATTTGACAGTACGTACAAGACCAACATCTATCGTTTTCCTATTGTTCTATTCTCCGGAGTAAACTGTCATTTGTGCACTTGTATATTTGGAATTGCTATTTTATACAGTGAGACGACTGAATCATACAGGTGGTTGCTACAGACTTTCCGCGAAAGCATGAATGGAAAATCTCCTATTGCGATTTTGACAGATCAGGACGCGTCAATGCGCGCTGCCGTGCTTCATGAATTTCCTTTAGCGAAACATCGGCTTTGTTGTTGGCATATCTCCCGTAATGCCGAATCAAATATTAAAACTGGAGATTTTTCAACAATGTTCTCCAGGCTGATGAAAAGGCCGTGCCCTATTGATGAATTTGAAGAAAGATGGTCTGAATTGATTGAGGAATACGGTGTTACAAACCATCAATGGGTATTAGAAATTTACTCAAAACGGAATCAGTGTGCAGAAGCATTCTTTTGAGGTCATTTCTTTGCTATGATGAGGAGCACACAACGGGCAGAATCCATGAATTCATTATTAAAACAGAAAGTGCGTCCCGACTTTAGTTTAACGGATTTTTTTAGACATTACAACAACGGTTTTTTAAAAAAAAATTAGAAAACGGTTTTATCAATTACAAAAAGAATTCGAGGAGCCACCGAAAGAACTTAAAGTTGGATTACTACGAAATCTTCAGAACCATGCTGCACGCATATGCACGAGAGCTATATTTGATCATATACTAAAGGAGATAAATGCGGACGAGGATATTGTTGTTCAGAGTATGTCCTTACTTAAAGATCGGCGGTACCAATTCCAATTTGGCGATCATACCAATAACACTCCTCGCAATTTTGCTGCCATCATTGATCTAGATAAGTCCAAATTCGAGTGTGAATGTTTGATGCTTCAATCTGATGGGATTCCTTGTCGGCACATAATCTGTGGATGCAAGAACATGAGAATTTCAACATTTCCCGATAAGAGTATTAATCCTCGGTGGTTTGTTGAAGTTGGCAAGAAGCTCAGAATGGATTTTCCATTCCTTTCAGACGACAAACCTAAAGAAGTTCGGTTTGCTGTCAAAGTTATCCTCCCAAAAGAGTAAACCATTCTTTGATAAATCAATTAATGCTGTCCGAAATTTGACAGTGGCGGCTGAGGATGAATCCGACGCAGTTTCAGAGTCCGATGGTGAGGAAATTCCAAACGAATTTGTGAAACATTCCCGCAATGTTGTAGATCTCGATAGGATTATTCCTAAAGGTGGAACAAAATCAAAGAAGCAACGTTGTGGCTTGTGCAAGTCAGTTCTTAGTCGTTGTTCTGATGATGTCATGATTCTTTTATCGTATCTCTTGTGTAATCTTGGTCTAATCATGTTTATTACTTTCTTCAGGAAAATCGGACACAAGTCAACCACTTGCGAGCGAAACCCGAAATTTGTGGGTACGTCATGTGGGAGGCAAAATACACAGTCCACTAATTCTCAAATGCCCCATGAACTAACAAAAGATGATTATGTTGGCGATGACAATGATACTCAACATTCGTTGAATCAACCTTCACCAACCATGTCGTCTTTTGGTATGCCTGACAATCACAACACTCACACCAATCTTCTCTTTAGCATGCACGGTCCTCAATTTCAAACTACAAATGCTGGTACTTCTTCTCAAGTACAATTTCCAATGAATCCACAGGTTAGAATTTTTTGTTTCGTATTATTACAATTTCTGAACTTGAAGTGCTTCATTTTTATTGTGTTTTTAACGTATAATAAATTAATATTTTTGTATGTACATCGCAGGCAGGGCAAAGCACTCACAATCCCTATGCGTTTTCCGGTTATATTCCAGGCTTTCCTCCACAAAATTGGACATTTTTCGGTCCACCCAGACCCCCCCCCCCCCCGGAATTGATCAATTTTGTTGTTTCTTTGTTTTTATTATTTATCCTTGTTTTTTAATCATTATAAGAATTTGCCATCTTATTTCTTTTTCCGCACTTCACCCATGATATGTATTTATTTTATCATTTTATGATTGTATTGTATCCATTGAATGAAAATATTTGTTAAATACAATTTTTAGCATTTGAAAAGAGAATTTCGTGTTATTATTGTTTTTTTGTTGTTGTTATTGTTTCATATTATTTTACATATATTTTTATATTTAATTAAATACAAATTAGTATAATATTCTTAGTAAGTCAATAAAAATAACTAGATATATTCTTCTATTGGGCCGGCCCTTAATGGGTTGGGTACGAAATTTTTTGTTGGGCCATAATAATAACAAAAGAAATTAGTCTATTGGGCCGGCTGATTTTTTATTGGGCCGTAATTGTTTACCTTTGGCCCATTTTTTTGAAATAAATAAATACTTATAGATAAATTCGAATGCCTAGGTTTATTTACATTTGGCCGATTTTTTATTTATAAATAAATACTCATACACTTTCGCTTCGATTTAGTGAAATAATAAACTTACCACGAATACATAATTACAAAAGAAAATAATAGATAAATTCGGCTGCCCAGGTTTATTTACATTTGGCCGATTTTTTTTATAAATAAATACTCATAAATAAATAAATAAATAAGCGACCCGAAATGGTTTGTCCAAGTAGCTTAATTACACTAGAAGATTTGTAAAAGTAGATAAAGAAACTAGAGGAAGAATATTTTCGTAGACAAACAAAATCACATAAAATAGGTATCGCTCGACTATAACCCCAAATAGTTGTAACCATCTTTTCTATTAAAAAAGTTAAACAATAAAAGCATGTGATGTGCAAAAATCCATTTGTATAATTAATATATAAGATGCCGAAAAATAAAATATTGTATAATTAATGAAAATCAAATAAAATAATTGTTCAGACAATGCAAATTAACATCAAATAAAAATGTCCTAAGCAGATATAAAAAGTCTAAACTAATAAAAATCAAACCACCAGAAAACCAAATCAAATCTCTATAGTGTCATCCCATTTCCAAAATCAAGAGGATGTGATGGATTCCAAGCAACTTTGTTTTTGTTGCATTTGTATAGCCTCACAGCAATAGCTTCTCTTGCAGAAATAGATTCTTGTTACAAATGATCCCAAACCAATTAATGAAATTAATTAGTATGCAAAACAAGACAATAAAATATGTTTAACGGTAAGTTTAAAAGGTGTGCTCACATCCGTCAATTATTTTTTGAACTCTTTGTGGAACATCATTACCATGCAAGCATACAATCCACAGTCATACATGTACTTTGAATTATTAGGATGTAATAGTTTAAATGCTTCGCTAAATTGAATATATTATTTTTTACCTATTTGGTTGAACAGGTACCCAATCAACTGATTCAAAATTCAATAGATCGCGCTTGAATCTTCTTTTAGCCATAACAAGGTTCCACTGTTGGAACAATTTCTCTAATCTTGAGACCTGTATGATTGAGTTGACAAATAAATATAATATTTTGAGCGGCAATCAAACTTATGAACATAGATAGATTTGTAGGTATTACCAATCGTGTACAATTTCCATTCGATGGCTGGTCATTTGAGGTAGAGAATCACAAACCGATACTGTATAAGTGTCGATGTTTATTACAACACAAAACCAATGATCCATCATGTCGTTAATTGGGATGAAAATCTTTTCACAATTTTCTAACGACCCAACTAACTTTGCACTAGAATCAAAAAATTTCGCAGTAATGGATTGGAGAGTATAGTCTTCATTCAACAATTGTTGCTGCATTAACAATCCAATAAAAAGAATTTTCACTATTATTATATCTCAATTTGTTCGACATTGTATTTTATGGGCAATTTTATACTTACCGAAAATAAACATGGAAAGTACCATCGGGGTTGAGAACGGTCCTTTTCAATCATATCCAGACATAGCATATATGCGACACAATCTATCACCTGCATCAATATAAGAAACATTCATCAAATTTTTATCGGTGCTAAATAAAAAATTAAACTCATTAGATATTAGTACTTACATGTCCCCCTAATTCAATGGCAGGCATCAAGCATCGAATGTCTGTCCTATTGAGATACCAATTACCCAGGTCTGCAACAAGTTCACTACATGCAATATATGATATAGCCTAACTTTAGTTTCTAAATCAATACAATTAATATAATAATCTATTAATTTAAAATGTTATTTTACCTTTGATCGAGATATTGACTGAACAAATATTTAATTATGACTTGATCTTCAGCTAATGGATTGCAAGGTGTAGAATCCAATCCATCCTCAACAGGGTGTACATCCTCTTCTTGTCCAGTTAAATCAACCATATCAGAGGTTTTCGAGCTTACCTTTGAACCAACATTAAAATCCAAAACCTTAGGCTCGAGAGTTTCTTCTTTGCTGTGAGACCTAGTTTTGGGGTATGATGTTTTTTCTTTCTGGCTACTAGGTCGTTTGATTGATTTTGAACAAGAACCCTGATTAGTAAAGGATGGGGTACGATTCATTTTCCCGGATTGCGAATTCAGCAAGTTTGGGAGGGTCTCGCGGATTGTTGATTCAACACTTGTGGTATCTTGTACAGGCAAAACTGGATATTATTGGCAATATTCTCAAATGGAGATAAATGTTTCACCCCCAAAGACATCTCTTTGATTGGTTGCTGCAGTAGTATGGCATTCAGGGTGGTTGTCATTTGGGAGACTTGGAACTCAAGAGCATTAATTCGTTTCGAAAGCAATGCATAAGGCTTTGAATCTTCTGTATCACTAGTCAGATTGGCAGAGTGGGAACGCATGGGATCATCCAAATGGTTGTACGCTCCCATATCATCATAACTGTTTGGTTTATCCCAATTTGGTGAAAATCTACTAAAACTCTTAATCTTATTGGCTTCTCCTTTTTCCAGTTCACTTGTTGATTCTAACTCACGAATCACCTGATCATTTGATTTAGTTATTTCAAAGTCAATACCCTGAAACTCGAAAAGGGTTGTTTGTGTCAGTAATTGCCATTACACAGATTTATAAAATATATTATCTATGAGAAATTTTTGCACGTAAATAGTTACCTTAGGGTTCCAATAACCGCCATTGGACTGCACTTCTTTCATCAACATTGTTGATCGTTCCCTTGAAAGATACTTTATAAAAAGTACTTATGTTTCCAAATCAAGTGCATATTTTGCACGGACTGGACGTACTCGTCCGTAGAATATTATCTGCATCATAGTTACATATAACGTTAACTTAATAAAATATATATTTAAGTAATACATCATATGAGAGAGACCATTAACTATTTACCTGTAATAATATTAAACAACCAGGTATGTAACCCTCCTTTTTTGCTTGGAATGTACGTACTCCCTCATCTAATTTTGTTATCACAAGGCTCGCCCAATTCATATTGGGAACTTCGTCCAGGTCCTTAGATAGGGAGAGGTAATCACTCGGTATGTTTTGTTGGTTACACGGATAGAGAAACAAACCAAACAAAAATGTCAAGTACTGAACCTTGAATTCATTTCCGTGAGCCCCTTCTATAAGCAATGACTCGTACAACGAGGTTAAGTCAACTCTACCTCGTTTCATTGTGACGAATGAACTGTACTTTTTCACGCCAGCCTTATCTGCAGAAGAGTGATACTACGACCTTTGCATGGAACCCCAAGAGCTTCATAAACCGTGTAATCTGTGAGCTCAAACGCCTTTCCATGTATTTTGAGTATTCTTGTGAAAGGGTCATTCTGATTAATTAACCAATGTATCAAAGTGCGGTTGATATCCTCAATATTATTCAATCTAGCCAACGTTCCGAACCCCATTTCAAATATCACCTCCAATTGAGAATTTAAGAGGCCTTTATTCACCGCCATCAATTTATCGATCGACATCCTTGTGTCCAGTCTTTGTTGCTTGACATGTTCAATGAAAAATGCAAGTGTGTTTAGAATAATAAACCAACACAATTTGTATTTCATTTCACCATTTAAATAATAAGTTAATAATATAATATGACACCATATATGTTTATATTTAAAAAGTTTAATACTCCTGAATAATTTAATATGATAAGTTGCTTAGAATATTAAAAAGTTTGATCAAGTACTATAGCAAAGAGAGCCAAATAAATGAGACAAAGGAAATCTAGAGTTTTTAAGGTTTTTTTCAAAACATTCCCGTGTTTCAGTAAACCAAATTTAGAGTTTTTTAAGGTTTTGTCATAACATCCAATGAATTTATATGGGACAAAATGGAATGTAGCCCAACCAAAAAATTTCCATTACAACACCTAATGTTGTGTGATGTATATTCAAATATTTTTTTGATTTAGTGATTTGGGTGGGTAGGGTTTTTAATTCATATTATTGCTATTGATTGGATAATTCACATTTTATCCCCCAGAAAGATTTTAATATTCATACTTAACCTCCTAGAATCATAATGCTCGCACCTGACCCCTAAATATTTGTTAATTGACAGTTGTATTAATTCACCCTGAGGACTATTACTAATACTAATCGGAAAATTTAAGTTTTGCCCTAATTAAAAGTCATTAAAATTGAGCTCTAAAACATAAAATAACAAACAAAATCCAGAATTAGTCATCAAGTAAAAATAAGTCCTAATTATATGTCAATCAACACAATTACGTAATATTAGCATAACCCTAATTATATGACAATCACGACCCGACACATTTTCGACCAACCACCACACACCCATTAATTACCCGACCTGTTTCGACATGAACCGAACCCGACCATTTGCCAAGCCTAATAGCTCATATTTCCAAATATTATTAAAACCCACTGTAATAAATAGAACCCACAAATTTAAATAAACCAAGATATGAGAAATTAATAAATTCACATATGTAATAAGGACACCAGATTGTAATTGAGAATTACTGCTTTTGGCTTTATGAAATCTTGGTAATTCGAAGCCTTCCTCTTTCCATTTGATGACCTGTATAATACCAAAAATATATGTAAATTACTAAAATAATTTTTCGTAATTTTTTCCCCTTAGAACAATAATTAATAAAAGTAAAATAGAAATTATTATTATTTAATTACAACTTAAATAGAAAATTTCAAATACTGGAAAACAATGAATAAAACACTATATAATAATTAACAAACTGGAGGACAAAATAAAAATAATTATGAATGGCCTTTAATATATGCAGAAGAAGATTTGCATCCATTAATATATATATACACTACAATCATATATCGAATAACAAACATAAATTGAATTACATTAATCAAATACAAAAATATGAACACTCACATGTTTTATCAATTCAAATAAACTCAACTCCACACCTCCGAGATTGAACAGATTTTGAATTCGTGGTGTTCGTTTTTTGTTATGTGAAATCGTGGTGAATTTTCTTTTTTTCTTCTTCGGTTTTTGTTATGTGAAATCATACTGAATTTTTTTGTGATTCTTCGGTTTTTGATATGTATATAAGTAAATTTGTGTCGAATTATTTGTGTAGAAGATGGTTCGATATAAATTTTACTTAATTAAGAGTTTGTGTTTAATTAGGAAACTTCTTCTTTAAAATATATACAAATCATGCCATATCTTTTTCAGAATTTATACAATTACGGAAATAATATAGTTATGGGAGTTTGTTAAATATGGAATGGGTTTAGTGGCGTGAGTGGTGTGCTATGTGATTTTAAATCTTAAACAAAACTTTACAAATTAATAAACTGAAATTTTATTACTACATTTTAATAATTGCCTTACATAACAAGTTACAAATCAATGTCAAATAAATAAATGATAGGTCACGACTTTTAGAATTTATTTTTTAGACAACAACTTTTGGAATTTAAAAGACACTTCAAACGGTTTTTATTAAATGAAAAGATGTAATGTACCTATAAATAAGAACCTGATTATTCATTATTAATTAACCAACATAATCTTGATATTTTCTTCAAATATATACAAAATTAAAGATAGTCTCAATATGGATCACAATCAAAATAGCAACAATATTTCCAATGAAACGAACAACAATTCTGCTCAAAATGACAAGGATGATGCGTACTGGTAAGTAAAACAATTTTCTTTTCATAACGTGTGTTAATTTATTTTTGTTTACCTTTAATTTGGTGGTATTTATATATAAGTAAATTTTGAAAACTTGACCCAAATCAATGAGGCAACTATTTTTTTAATTTCTTATGCTAAATTATATATGCAAACAAATTAATTCCGACACTTGGTCAAATTAGGACTTAATATCTCATGTGTTATTTATAGGGATGAATATGAAGCTGAAATGGAGGAATGGGTACGCCAAATTGATGAGGACAGACGATGTGAGAGAGAGGAATATGAGGCTGCGATGGAAGAATCGAGGCGGCAACTAGGAGATCAAAGGCAAGGAGATGATGAACCTATCAAAGAGGAAGAAGAAGAAGAAGAAGAAGAAGAAGAAGAAGAGGAAGACGAAGAAGAATGGACTGATAAAGATGATGATTGAGATGATGGAGATGATTCTGATGAGGATACTGATGACATACTGGACCGAATAGATCGTATATTGGGTCTTTAAAATAATTAATTGTTTTTTATCTTATTTATGGGGATTTTTTTTAAATATTTGTAGTATATTCTATCGTGATATTTTTTATTTTTATAAATAATGTTCAATGTTCAAATTAGTTGGCTAGAGGAAATGAGTAATTAAATGATTTACGTAAAAATAGGAATTAATAGAATAATAGTTAAGGAAATAATTTAATTTAAATTGAACAATTGTTAATAAAAAATGCAAAAGGAGTATATATGTAAAGTAAATAAGTAACTAAAATAACTATGCGCAGCAGGTGGGAGTCGAACCCAGATTCATATATATATATATGCTTTATCTTGTTCCATATATGCCAACAAGCAAACTGGGCAACTTTGACGAAATGAGTAATACGGTATTCTTAATTCATTAGCGGCGATTGTTGTGTAAAGGTCAAGGAATGTAAAATTCAATGTTCAATTATAAATGGCTAATATTAATCTAAGGAGGGAGAAAAATAAAAGTAATCCTTGAACATTACGAATAATAAAGTAAGAAATACTAAAAATTATAGTGTGCAAAAAGGGAAAATTGAACCCTTTATCCAACCGGTACTATAGTTTGACTGAAAATAAAGATACTTTATTAAAACCTAAATAAAGGTGTGCCAATAATAAAACCTATTATCATTAATTATTCTATTAATTTAAAGTTCCTCATCACTTGGACCACTACAAGGATACATTTCTCCTCCAATCGATATCACATCAGCTTCCTCGTTTTCTTCTTTATCTTCCTCATGTTCTTCTTGACCCACGACTTCGTCTGCCGGAACTTGCTCCAAAATAGCATTTCTTGGTTGAGGTGGGTGGACTGACTTAAAAATTATGTCTAGTTCACACCAATACATTTCACCCTCATGTCGGTACTTCTTCGCCCACCATTTGTACTGATCATCCTGTAGCATAAATAGAATAAATAGTTAATTTCAGACTAGATAACTTAAAGTAAACAACACATTAAAACAGAAGATTATCAAATGTGGTAACACATTAAATTTTGTTACCTTAACAAGTATTTCCCATACTTCGTCACTAGCTAGCAATCTGTTCTCTTCTGGTAACAACCTCACAAACCGGCATCGCAGTGCCTCCTGCCACGAGTAATAGCGAGTATGCAGCCTATGAAATTCTCTATTAACCATATCGGATGTGTAATTCTTGTCGGTTTGCTGTTGTAGGCTTTCAACAATTTGCTGAAAAATCGTTTTGTTTTTCCAGGTATAATGTATCATGCCAGCCCTAGTTTCGTCAATCAACATGCCAGCCCTAGTTTCGTCAATCAACATCGCCAAGAAAAGTTGGAGGTCATCTTGAATCCAAAATACGGCAGCCATGATACTAAATTTAATCGAAAATTTTCAATTGTGTTAAATATTTAGGAAATTCACAATATAAATAATAACAATAAAAATAAATCATATCATAAATTTGAATCAAAATAAAAATCGGAACATAAATACTAATTTAAAAAGATGAGATAGCACAAACCATTTTAATTATGTCAATCAACGCAACAATGCTGGATAAATATAAGATAAGATTCTTGTTCAAGCACTTTAATACGAGAAAACAAAATATTGATCAATAATTGTGCAATAATGTAAAATTTTTGTTTCAAGATCTTTAACACGACAATACCAAATATCCAGACATATAACCGAGCAATATATTAGGTAAATTGTTTTAGGAGCTTTGACATTATAATTCAATATGTTGATCAATAACGCATGAGAAATAAAATATTAGAATATGTTAATCCATACCTTAATTCTCGTTAATGAACTATCGTTTTTTGTTGTTCCAGAACTCCAAACAAGCAGATCAATATTGGCAAGGATTTATTTTATTGTAGGAAGCCACGATAATTTAAGAGTCCAATTAATTTGAAGGATTTATTTTATAGTAGGAAGCCACGATAATTTAAGAGTCCAATTAATTTGAGAGTCCTTTTTAGTGTAAGATTTTACTGCCTTTTAAAATTAATATAGATGCAAAATTTAAATCTTGCAATATAACGTGATTTGCTCAATTATCGTAAAAAAGGCGTACGGGATTTACAGTATTTCTTTAATTAAACTGGAATCTATATTCAAGTAGTTCCACTTCCACTAACTATCTTAATTAATTTGTTTCCATGATATCATCAATTCTTGAAATACATAACAAACATGATCATCTATTTACTAGAAAACTATTATATTAACAAGATATGTAAGCAAAACCGAAATTATGTTTCCTTTTCCATTTAAAGTTTAAATACCATAGGGAATGGGAACATATTGAGTTACTTTTTTATTTTTCACTCCGATTTTATTTTACGTGAATTTTATGATAAAAAAATGAATTTTGTTGTTCTTTTTTTTCCAGTTTTGTTAGTCAACAGTCGTAATTAGAGGTTATCGATAATAACATTTAATTACTTATCTTTCCTGTGAAATATTAAAGTAAATAATAAAAAAAAAAAATCTTATGCTCCTTATGGATGTATATTGGTTTGATTCCATGAACATTGAAATTAGGCCAAAATCGATCAGACTCACGCTTTTACGAGACTCGGATGAAATTCAATGTGAATTCACGTTTAACTTGTTAAAATCTATAAATACATTAATTTCATACATCTAACTTAATTTTTTTGAATTTAATTTCTATAAAAAGCGTTGATTAGATATTTACGGAGGTGTTAGTGATACTTTAACTCTCGGTTCTCCTTCTAGAGTAATTTTAGACCAATTTCGAAATAAATGGCTAATTAACGATTTCAGTGTTTATTAATAACATATTATAATACATGCTAAGTCTCTGTTGTGGGATTAAAAGCGGACTTGAAAATTATATTGGATACTAGAAATATTGTATTATATAATTTATATGGATAAATTAACTAAGAAATTGTAAAGGCGGAATGGTTAAGTAATGGATTGAAGTAGGTGGTCTGTGTTCGAATTCTCCTCAGAACAAAACCTGTTTTTTTCCTCTTTGTGGAGAAATTAATACTTTTTTTTCATTTTGGCCAAGTTCAATATAAAATATGGCGGGAGAATATTTAAAATTTTTATTTTGTACAAAATAAAAAGTACTTTTAAATAAAAAATAGATTATACTTATAAATTTTAGTTAAAAATATGGTTTTACGCTTTATTGTTTTACTAATTTATAATAATATATTATTGTAGTAATTTTATGAAGTGTTTATTAATAACAAATTATGGTAGTGATAATTAAGTGTTGATTTTTATGTTATTATTATTTATCCAACGTTGAAACTCAATTTAAAGTAATTTTATTTACGGGGGTGTTAGTGATACTTTAACTCTCGGTTCTCCTTTTCGAGCAATTTTAGACCAATTTAAAAAAAAATGACTAATTAACGATTTACGGAGGTGTTAGTGATACTACAACTCTCGGTTCTCCTTTCCGAGCAATTTTAGACCAACTTCAAAATAAATGGCTAATTAACGATTTACGGAGGTGTTAGTGATACTTTAATTCTCGGTTCTACTTTCCGAGCAATTTTAGACCAATTTCAAAATAAATGGCTAATTAACGATTTACGGAGGTGTTAGTGCTACTTTAACTATCGGTTCTCCTTTTCGAGCAATCTTAGACCAATTTCAAAATTAAATGGCTAATTAACGATTTACGTAGGTGTTAGTGATACTACAACTCTCGGTTCTCCTTTCCGAGCAATTTTAGAACAATTTCAAAGTAAATGGCTAATTAACGATTTACGGAGGTGTTAGTGATACTTTAACTATCGGTTCTCCTTTCCGAGCAATCTTAGACCAATTTCAAAATTAAATGGCTAATTAACGATTTACGTAGGTTTTAGTGATACTATAACTCTCGGTTCTCCTTTCCGAGCAATTTTAGACCAATTTTAAAGTAAATAGCTAATTAACGATTTACGGATGTGTTAGTGATACTTTAACTCTCGGTTCTCCTTTCTGAGCAATTTTAGACCATAATTTCAAATTAACAATTAATATGAATTGTATTATTATTATTATTATTACTCAAAAAAAAATTAACAACTAATTTGAAAATTATAGCACGTGGGGTATAAGCGTTTTAATTTCAATTTTAAGGGGGATAATTGCAATTTAGGCTTTCATATTATATTACCTTCTCCGTTAAAATCGAATTCAAAAGCCCTAATTCACTAAATTCCTCTTACAAAAGCCGCGACTCATCTTCTAATTTTCTTCCACCTTAATCATCAATTCTTCTTCAAACTTCTTCCACTAATGGTTAAATTTAGGATTCGAGCTGATTTTGGGTTGATACGTAAAAGTGAATTCAACGACATGCCCCCCCCCCTCAATATAGAGGTACGGTTTTTTTAATATTGGAAATTCATTAATATTTCCATGTGTGAATTCAACCATATTTTCATGATAGTTAACAAAATCTGATAATTCTATTTTGATTATGTAATAATCCGTATATATTATTAGGGCATCTCCATTTAGTGCAAATTAAGGGGTTTTATCTTCATTAGGGATGATTTATTTAATGAATTCTTAACTCTGCATTCAAGAATTGATGGGTCTAGTGAAATTTTATCTGGAACTTCTCATTTATCTTTTGTTTTTGAAGATGGGTTTGAAAATTTTCGATTGAGAGAGATGATATGTTTACTAGTTATGCTAATTTGCAAAGTGGGGATTATGATGAGTTTTTAGGTGAAAAGTTTAGATCTTCTGTATGGAATATTATGCATTACAGTACCCCCATGTTTATTTGTTATGTATGGAATATGATGAGAATGCATGTTGGATTTTCTGCTTTTCATAGATTAGTATTAATTTATTGTAATTGGTATGAATGTGTTGAGACTTAATTCAATGTTTGGTTGGTGAATGATGGTTGGCTGTTAACAGGGAGTTGCATTTGTAGTTAATTAATGTAAATTTTTTATTTGCAGAGAAACTACACTGTACCTTAACGATTTATTATGGTGGCAGTTTAAGGCATGAACCTAAACCTGAGTATGTGGGGGGTACTTATAGGTGCGTAGACTATTTCAACTATAAGCAAGTGTCAATCGCAAACCTTGATTACATGTGTGATCTGATGGGAATTTGTGGTAAGAAGAATTATTATAGGATTGATGGATACCGTAAGTTTAGGTTGTGTGAATCTGAGACTGAGTTGACTCAACTATTTGGCTGGCCAAGCGGAGTGGTTTGCATATATGTAATTCAGTCCAACGAAGTAGATGAGAAAAGATACAAATTGTCCGAAATAAAGGCTGCAACACTATATCTACTTATAGGAGACGATGCGTATGCATTGGCAAGTCACGTCCAGTGTTTAATGAGAGCTCATTTTGAGAAGACTCGTAATAAGAGAAAAGCACGTGGTGAGAGAGGGATAGTATTGCAATTCCCAGCACCCCGACCCTCAACTCCCGAAGCAGCAACACAACCGCAATCACCACAACAGGGGGATACAGTGGCAAGTCAAACCAACAAATTACAAAGGACATGCAAACAGTGTGGATTGAGAGGTCATTTTGAGAAGACTTGTACTAAGAGAAAAGCACGTGATGAGAGAGGGATAGGATTGCAATTGACAAAGCCCCGAGCATCAACTCCCGAACCAGCAACACAACCGCAATCACCACAACATGAGGATACAGTGACAAGTCAGCCTTTGCAAAGGGCTTGCACAATTTGTGGAGTGAAAGGGCATTACAGGAGCACATGTAAAAAGATAGGTGCAGTGAGAGTTAGTCAAAGATTGCATTCTAATGAGAGAGAGATAGGATTGCAATTGACAGAGCCCCGAGCATCAACTCCCGAACCAGCAACACAATCGCAATCACCACAACAGGAGGATACAGTGGCAAGTCAGCTTTTGCAAAGGGCTTGCACAATTTGTGGAGTGAAAGGGCATTACAGGAGCACATGTAAAAAGATAGGTGCAGTGAGAGTTAGTCGAAGATTGCATTCTAATGAGTAGGACTGAAGAATGTACTGTTTTCATAATTACTTTTATTGATTTCTGGATTTTGTAAGGCTATATTTTGGTTGAACATATTATTTTGAAATCTAATGGTTGATTAGGAATTATGTTTTCGTTGTTAATAATATATTGTATGAATAATAACATCTTTAAAGTTAGCAGGATGTCTTTTCACAATTATTAAAGGTAACAGGGTGTGATTGTCTATTTTTAAAGAATACATGGCGTGTTTGGTCAACTTTTAAAGTTAGCAGGGTGTGTTTTGTTAATTATTAAAGTTAATAGGGTGTGATTGTCTATATCCCTAGACAAACAGGGTGGTCTTTGTCAACTTTTAAAGTTATAAGGGTATTTTTGTCAATTATTAAAGTAAACAGAGTGTGATTATCAATTTTTTAACGAAACATGGTTTTGTTTGTCCATTTTTAAAGTTACCAGGGTGTATTTTGTCAGTTATTAAAGTTAACAAGATGTTATTGTCAATTTTTAAAGACTACAGGGCGTGTTTGGTCAACTTTTAAAGTTAGCAGGGTGTGTTTTGTCAAATTTTTAAGTTAGCAGGGTGTTATTTGTCAATTATCAAATTTCACAAACTAACGATTCACGGAGGGGTTAGTGTTGCTATGACTCTCGGTTCTCCTTTTCTAGCATTTTTTGTTCAAAATCAACAAATTTCACCAACTAACGATTCACGAAGGGATTAGTGATACTATGACTCTCGGTTCTCCTTATCGAGGAATATTTTAGTCCAAATTCAACAAATTTCACCAACAACCGATTTCTCCTTACAAGAGCAAAATAGTTATATTTGTTTTATGAAAAATCAAACTTCAAATGAATACAATGAATGAGTCAAGAGTCTGATTTGATTGACTTACTTTTGAGGGTGCATTAAGTCATTTCAAATGAACCTATCATGCATATTCTTTAAAAATATCACAGTTCAAATTTGAAAAATGTATGCTGACAACGTATTCTTTGTATTAATCACTCCATATTGTTCAACATTTCATTGCTACCTTATAATAAAATGGTCATCCAAAAAATTGTATAGAGTAACAAATGAAGGAAGGTGCATGTTCCAGCTAGGTTTCGAAATTGAGTCATAAAACATGTTACACCATCTAGTCCACTTGGACAAGGTAGATACTCTTGTAGGAACACCAAAACAAATCGTTAATATATAGGTCAAATAATTTCAATGAGTTAGTTCTAATAATATATTTATACTAAATGTGAATATGAATAAAATATATGCAAAGATTAATTGAATGATTAAGAACAATAAACTTCCTACATTTGTAGTAATTAATTGACTGAAAAAACGGTAATTTTGTAGTGCTGACATCATAATTAGATTTTCACAAAAAATCGTACATAATTCATGATTGTTCGATTTTTTCTATGTATAATTCTTATGCTAACAACATATTCTTTGTATTAATCACTTGATATTTTAATAAAATGTTTATCAATCATTGTACTATAGCAAGCTATTGATAATTTATCATAAAATTGTCATCCAAAAAATGTATAGAGTAACTAATGAAGGAAGGTGCATTAAAGATCGAGTTTAGGGTATAAGGTTTAGGGTACGCGATTTAATTAATAGTCATATTATTCATTGTCATTTTGATGTTTGTGGCAACTTAAGTTATTTTTTATTTATGATTAATTACACATTTGTAGAGGGTATTTTACAATTAAGCCCTTATTATTTAATAAACAGGTTATGACGTGAAGGCAATATGTGTAAATTAGAACTGTCAGATTTTTTACCAAAGGAAAACACTTTTTTGGTATAAGGACTGTCAGATTTTTTCCTTTGTTGACATTTTTACCCTTAGGCCTAAACTCTTGAATATTCTATATTTAAATTTATATGGGGCAATATGTGTAAATTAGCAGAAAAAACGGTAATTTTGTGAGACAAAAATATCTTTGCTTTTATTATTAGGTATAGATGATTATCCTTTGAATTTAAAGAATTTTTTATATCAAATTACATTTCAGTTTAAAAATAGCAAGATGAAATACTTTTGACTATATTAATGGCGTTGAAATTTTTAATAATATTTTTTTTGTTACTAAAATACAAGAGGAAATTATTATAGAAAATATTTTTGACAAACAAACATGCAAAATTCAATTATAAGTAGTGTTGACATCATAATTAGATTATCACAAAAAATCGTACATAATTCATGTAAAATAATGGAATAATGAGAGAAACGTAAACTGCTAACTACCAAACCCAAATAAAACCGTTTATAAAAATGGCTAATTTGAAAAGTACTAGTTACTCTATCGATTCTTCTGGACCCTTGTCACTCATGTCTTCTTCTGTTGTATCCTGTTCCACTATATTTTTTCTTGGATATAGTGGATAAAACCCGGAATAAATTATGTCTAGCTCCCGCCAGTATTTTTCACCGTTCTGACGGTACCTTTTTGCCCAGGAACCATGTCGCATAGACTGTAGCACGATTGTAACAACCAAAATGTAAATTTCTTGATAAAAACAAATAAAAAAGAAAAAGATAAAAACAATATAATAAACCAGTGATACTATAACCCATTAAATTTTGTTACCTTAAGAAGCATCTCCCAGACTTAGTCACTGGCTAACAATTTGTTATCCACAGGGTGCCACCTCATGTAATGGCAAATGCAATGCTGATTGCCACCTACTATATCGATCATACAACCTATCATATTTTTCTTCCACAATTTCGAGGTTGTAGTTCTTGCCGGTCTTTTGTTCTAATCGGGTAGCTATTTGCTTTAGGATAATGGTGTTATCCCAAACATAATCGATCTTGCCAGCCATCGTCTCATCAATCAACATCCCAAAAATTAATTCTAGGTCATCTTGAGTAAATAATTCTCCTGACATGATACTAACCTCAGAATATCACAACAATGAATAATTGAAAATTAAGATTAGGTTTTAATTTTCCAATTTAGTTCCGAGATCGAAAATATGCAAAACTAATGTTTAGACTAAGATATACCAATATATAGTTAAGTGAGAAATTGACATGTACAAAGATATAATCACGTAACAATTTACATTAAACACTACTGAATCAAAAAAATCAAACCATGGAAAAGCTCAAAATTGAAATATTGTATCAAAATATTTGAACTGAAAAAAATTAAATATCAAATTGACGTATAATTAACGATTTACCAAGAAGGTGTTCTTCGAATCAGTTTAATGAGTTGTTCATTTTCCTGTCTCTGGAAATTGACCAAAAAGAAATTGACGTATAATTAACCTTCGGAATTTATTTGATATTTTTTCTTTCTTAATATTTTTATTATAACGAGTTTTCCTAAATTAAGTGTTTGTTTGAATTTAGGTAACTTCTTCTTTCAAGTTAGGGATATGCACACGCAAATCATGCCATATCTTTAATAACTAACCAATCATAGAAATAAATTAAATTTGGGAATTATTTAAATACGAGAATGACATAATTATTTATGTCGAAAATAATTTGAAAATTAAATATAGATAGTTGAAAAGGAAATGGATCTAGAAAAAGCATAAGCAAAATTAATTAAAAAAAACAAGGTAATAACAACCCTATTAATTTTTTAAAGTCACGGAGGTTACACATTCCCGAAGCACCACGGTTATTCATATATATCAAAATATTCTCTCTAACATCATCTATCATAAAAATCTAGAAAATAAGCAGTAATGCAAATCAAATGAGAATTTAAGTCCACAAGCTAAAGCTATACATCCCACACTAGCAAGGTTAAGGAATTTACAACAATCAATTCAAGCACTTTAATCCGATCGAGAAAAAGAACCGCAGGTGATATGTGTTTAAATTTTATTTAATAATATTATTATCATTCTTTTCTGAAATATTTGCTTCCAAGTTATATCTAGAATTCTCATCTTATAATTATGCACAATTTGTTACATGATCATTGATTATTCATGCTTATTTAGGGTTTATTACATGATTGATGTGTATTTGTTAGTTTTGTTTTATTAAACATTTGAATGTAAATTTTCAAATATCTTTAGTGGTTAGAAATTAATTAAAACAATATTTACAAGTCCACTTTTTCTTGTTATCATACAAAAACGTCCTAATATGGCGAAATTAATAATAACAAATACACATCCGAGGGGTAAATTGCATATTTTTGTAATTTGGTGGCAAAGTTCAAAAACTTATAATTCAACAAATTGCAAAATTATGAAATTTTTTTAGGGTTGTGTAAAAATTGAAATTTGTTATTACACGATTTTGAGCGGTTTTTATTAGAAGATTTATGATTACCTAGGTAGGACTCGTTTTTCGCTTAAATTACAAAATTTCAAAAATAATTTCGAGTTGTTTTCTTTTATTGTGCATGTGTGTAATCAAAGGTTCTTTTGTCCATTAAACACAATGAGATATACTTATAATTATATATTAATCTGATGATGATTCTGAATGTTAAAAATAGTAAAATGGAGCGAATGTGGACGGAACGTGACGAAGAAATTTTCATTAACTTGTTATTGGAAAAGGCGTTCCAAGGGAACATTCACTGGAATGTCAATAATGAGGAGAGCATTAACAGGATAATTCCAATCATCGAAGCTAGAACAAGAAAAACAATGACTTATAATGAGTTGTTCAAGATTTTCGGTGATCTGCACACTCGATACTCCCTTTGGGAGCAAGCAAAACAATGTCGTCTTGTGAGATGGAATCATACTCTCAATGTTCTGGAGACGGATGATTATATTTGGGATGAGCTTGTACAGGTAAGAGTGCTACGATGATTATTCGGCATAGTGCATAATATACAACAACGCTAATGCGCCCTTTTTTTTTTTTTTGTTATTAATTAAGGAACATTGGTGGGCAAGGTGGTACAGGAGAGAGGGTGAAAGGTATTGGTGGGAGTTTAGCGTGATTTTTGCGTCGAAGCTTCCCATTGATGATCTTGCAGTTTTACCGGATGAAAACCCAGAAATAGTACGGAGGGATAATGCCGTGGATCAAGCTCCCATTGAGGACATCGTGCCTGGAGGTGACGAAGAACCCATAGGAGAAGAAAAATGGACTGGGATCATTATTTTAGTAGAAGACAATGAAGATCAAGCTCCCATTGAGGACATCGTGCCTGGAGGTGACGAAGAACCCATAGGAGAAGAAAAATGGCCTGAGATCATTATTTTGGTAGAAGACATTGAAGAAGATGCTTTTTTTTATATAGTCGAACAAACTAATAATATTTTTAAATCTGTTCTTTATGTTTGCTGATACACTATTTTAAGTCAATATAAACATGTCGATGTTCATTTAATAGCTAAATTTGAGCCTTCTTGAAAATAAGATAATTATTAAGTTATAAATTAAGTATTATAAATTTATAAGTATAATCTATTTTTTTTTTAAAAGTACTTTTTATTTTGTAGAAAATCAAAATTTAAACATTTTCCCGCCAAATTTTATATTGAACTTGGCCAAAATGGAGAAAGTTATTAATTTCTCCACAAAAAAGGTGAAAAAAATCAAGTTTCTGTTACGAGGAGAATTCAAACACAAACCACCTACTTCATCCATTTACTTAACCATTTCGCCAGTCCAATTTCTTGATTAATCTATCCATAGACATAATATAATACAATCTTTCTGGTATCCAAGTCCATATTCAAGACCGCCTTTAATCCCACAACAAGGAGACTTAGCATGTATTATAATATGTTATTAATAAACACTAAAATCGTTAATTTGCCATTTATTTTGAAATTTGTCTAAAATTGCTCGAAAAGGATAACCGAGAGTTGTAGTATCACTAACACCTCCGTAAATCGTTAATTAGCCATTAATTTTAAAATTGGTCTAAAATTGCTCGAAAAGGAGAACCGAGAGTTATAGTATCACTAACATCTTCGTAAATCGTTAATTAGCCATTTACTTTGAAATTGGTCTAAAATTGCTCGGAAAGGAGAACCGAGAGTTATAGTATCACTAACACCTACGTAAATCGTTAATTAGCCATTTAATTTTTGAAATTGGTCTAAGATTGCTCGGAAAGGAGAACCGATAGTTAAAGTATCACTAACACCTCCGTAAATCGTTAATTAGCCATTTATTTTGAAATTGGTCCAAAATTGCTCGGAAAGGAGAACCGAGAGTTATAGTATCACTAACACCTCCGTAAATCATTAATTAGCCATTTATTTTGAAATTGGTCCAAAATTGCTCGGGAAGGAGAACCGAGAGTTAAAGTATCACTAACACCTCTGTAAATCGTTAATTAGCCATTTATTTTGAAATTGGTCCAAAATTGCTCGGGAAGGAGAACCGAGAGTTAAAGTATCACTAACACCTCCGTAAATCGTTAATTAGCCATTTATTTTGAAATTGTTCCAAAATTGCTCGGAAAGGAGAACCGAGAGTTATAGTATCACTAACACCTCAGTAAATTATTAATTAGCCATTTATTTTGAAATTGGTCCAAAATTGCTCGGAAAGAAGAACCGAGAGTTAAAGTATCCCTAACACCTCCGTAAATAAAATTACTTTGAATTGAGTTTCAATGTTGGATAAATAATAATAACATAAAAATCAACAATTAATTATCACTTAATTATTACTAACATAATATGTTATTAATAAACACTTAATAAAATGACTACAATAATATGTTATTGTAAATTATTAAAACTATAAACTGTAAAACCATATTTTTAACTAAAATTCAAATGTGATCACTTTCTTTCATATTTTTAACTGCAATTCAAATTTAATGGCCTTACCAACATTAATTAATAAACACTTAATTATTACTACCAAAAATCAGGAAATCAATTTTTGGGTTGTAAAAAATTTCTAGATTTAGAATATTACCAAATATCGTGTGAATCTATCACTAAAATAAATTGGTTACCCAAAAAATAACAACTCCTTGCTAAATTCATGAGATCACAAATCACAATTAAAGAGGGAATAATCATTTTCCCCACTCCCTCACGTCTCCTTCACGTCTCATGCACAGGCCGGACTTAATTCTCTCCTGCTCCAGCCGCACAAGATTAAACAGCAAACACCTCTCAAAAGTCGCGTCTCTCCAGAAACATCTCACTCCCTCCCTCGTCGTTTCATCTTCTCCAACTCTTTCTCTCTCTCTCTCACACCCCCACGTACTCCATCTCTCAAACGTAAAGCACTAAGTTCACTAAATCGACTCAATCGTCGTCTCATCTTCCGCACTTGGTTTGAGGTTTGTTCTTTTTTTTTTCTTGCTTCAGTTGTTTTAGGAATTTCCAGATTTTAATTTTTGTGTGTATACTTATGAATTTTCTAGGAGTATTTCTTGTATGTATGTAAATAATTAAAAAAAAATGTATGTTTATACTCGAAATATATGCATATCATAGGATTATAAAGAATCCGTGAATAGAGATCTAAATCTTATTTTGTAGTAGAAAATAAATAGTTAAATTAATGTGGGGGGTTTGGAAGAGAAGGGGTTTAACTGTTTTTTGTTTGATCCTCATTATTTGGCAAAGAATCCGTGAAGATGTATATTTCGAGAAGGGGTTTAACAAAGAATCCTCATTGTTTGATCCTCATTATTTGGCAAAGAATCCGAGAAGGGGTTTAACTGTTTTTTGTTTTTGTTTAACTGTTAAACATTTTATTTCGAGTATGCTCAATTTATGATGGGTTTCCACTGATTTTTGTTTGCTCCTCCTTATTTTGTTTTATGAGTTGTATATACATGTAACATGTATATTATATGTGAATTTGAAAATTTTAAATGTATTTTTTTGGGTGAAAATGTATTGGACTGGTGGTTTTGGTTGAGATTATTGAATGCACGAGGAGTTTGAAAGGTGTTTTTTAAGTTAGTGGGGTCTTATTTGTCAATTACTAAAGTTAACAGGGTGTTTTTGGTCAATTATTAATTTGAATTATGATGTGTCATCTATGATAAATAACTAAAGCAATATGTGATATTAGTTGCTACTTGGCATTTGATTCTCTGATTGGGCTGCCTAAATCATGGGTATCAATGGTGAAAAATCCTCTTGTTAAAGCATAGGCTCTGGAAATGCCTATTATGAAAGAAGAATATTGGGGAAAAAATCTGGTAATATAAAGACTCTTAAATAACTAAATTACTTTAGCCAGTACTATAACAAGATCAATAACAGTTAGATGGATATAACTGTTCTGTTCTGCTTCAATTTCCTTGCAATAAATTATTATATATTACTTTGGTAAGGATCCAGCATCCAAGAGCTGATAGCCTCGAAATATTAAATTTAAGACTTTGGGCATCTATTTTTACATAGATACCACTTCATTTAGTAGGAGCATTAACAGGTTTTACTCAAAGTTCATGAGTAAAAGGCACAAAGACCTATTAAGCCACTGCTTTCAAGTACGATTATAAATTCTCACCAATTAGCTTTCGGTTGCATGAAATTGTTAGAGTTTGTTTCAATGTTGTTAGTTTCATATGAACATGGTATTAGAATGTGTATGTTTGATATTGTTTAAATTGTTCAAATTGCAGAAACATGACAAACACAAGTTTCACCACCCACGAGTTGGAGCTTTTTCTGCAGATGTTAGTGGATGAGAGAGCAGCAGGAAGAATACAGTTTAATGGGGCATACAAAGACGCTTTTGAAGATATTCGAGCGAGACTAGAAGCCTATACGGGGAAGACCTTCACCATTGATTTTTTGGAACATGAATATGGAAGGTTGTATACCCGGTTTAGCTTGTGGAAGACGGCACTTGAGTGCAGACGGGTGCACTGGAACCAGGTCGACAATAAATTAGAAGTTACATACGAGGATGTATCGAAGTTACTTTGGCAGGTAAAATGTGTATACAATAATCATTTGTTAATTTTAGTATTTAATTAACTTGTGTGGATTAATTAATCCTAGCTAATTTATGATATATTGACAGGATCCAATTTATTGGATTGTGCCAAAACACTTCCGCAAATCTGGAGAAAGATACTGGTGGGAGCTGGAGGCTATCTTCGGTATACCCGATCCACCAACACCACCTACTATCGAGACTCCATAGTATATGTCCGAGTATATGTCCGAGGAGGATGAAGAGATAGAGATAATTGTGATTTCCTCAAGTGATGAGGAAGATTGAAATTGTTGGACTTGAATTTTAGATAATTGTTTGTAAAAATGTTTGGATGTTTTTATATTTTTGAACATTGTGTAAGTAGTAGTACCTAGTAGTAGCTAGTAGTAGTGGTGGTAGTAAAAATGTTTGGATCTTTTTGTATTTTTGAACATTGTCTAAATAGTAGTAGTAGTAGTTAACTAAATGGTAATTGGATTGTGAAAGAGTTGTGATTGTTGGATGAAGTTTTAAGGCTTGTTTTTGTATTTTGCCAAATGTTTCGAAAAAGGACTCTAAAATTGAGTATATTTGAAATTTATTATTGTTTTGATTAAAAGAATTACATGAAATTTTTACTTTATAAAATCCAAAATTCTCACAGAATGGTTTGGGCTTAATATGCATCGTTGTTGGTCTTATTTTTTAAAACTCGATTCAAATCACGTCTTTATTTTCAAATTTAATTTGAATATTATTTCAAAGATTTCGTCCAAACAATATAAAATTTGGATAAAGTTCAACTCTTTAAATAATGGGTCGGGTGTGAATTTTGAATTTAAATTGTTTTGGTGAGCCATAATGAGTATGAAATCAACGCGAAACAAAAAAATTGTGTTTGTGCCCCCTTTACTTTTTTTGGCCCATTTCAGTGTTTAAAGGGTCAAGGCAATTGGGCACATTATGAATTGTTGAAAACCTAGTGCAAATGTCCTATACCATATACTTTATACTATACACAAAAAAATCTCGACTTAGACAAGAATATTCTATTAGGACAAAAATGGCATAACTAGACTAATTAAATTTATGTCAATAAAAAATTAAAAATTATTTATTCAATCATGAGTAGTGTGGACCTCCAAATTATAGAGATAATTGCCAAGTTAAATTATGTCAACCTGAGTATTCTTCCATGGAAGCCAGATTTATCATTCATGAACCTGAGTGATTTAGGAGATAAATCTTAACCCTCCTTGGACTATTAGATCGTGATTAATTTGATGGGATAAAAAACCTTCTTTACATTTTATATGGTTTATTATTTCAATTTAAACTATCATCACTTAAAACTGTTTTTCTTTTCCCAGGCCCATGAGAGATTATTAAATGAGTACCTCATTCAAACTAACTCTTAAAAATTGGTATCCAATAGAGTTGTGAAAAGGCCCACCCACTGGACTGGGTTTGCTTAGTTTGTTTGGGTTTAGGCCCAAGCCTAAAGCACTCAGCCAATTTCACCTGAAATGCTTCTGCCAATGTTGCAAATTAACACATAATTTTGTTATCTCTGAAAATATATATGTATTAAATCTACTTTATTTTGATATAAATTAATGTATTTTCTACACAATTTATGTTACACAACAAACTTGATTTGATATAAATTCCTACTTAATTTTCAACTATTTTTTCAAAATTCAAACAAACCATATAATGCAGATCGAAAATATTTCACGAATCTCTGCCTTTTCCCGAACAATTATCATAAATAATAAACAAATAGGCCCAATATATTTTAAGCCCTGAATATGGGCTTGTCACGTTCACCTAGCCCGTTAATCCGGAGATGACACATCAACATTAAAAATTAGTCGGTCTCTAAAATTTATTTTAAAGCCCAATCTTCTACATATTGGAAAGATTCAGGCTCTATTAATAGTCCCTTTTTTGGGCCTTGAGAATACTACGGGCTATCAATGGATTGAACTTGGATCGGATTAAATCCAATCCAGATCCGCCTTCGTTTGTATCAGAACGAATTCAAATTTTGTTCGGATCTAAATTTCTTAATTCCAACAGATCATATATCCTATAAATCGTCAATTCCAAAACTTACATTAATATTTTTTTTTTCTAAAATAACTTTGTTAACTTTACGATTTTATTAAATTTAGCTCACATGTTGAGGTTTTAGCAGCGTTCACCAGGGATCAACAAATTTTTCGTAAGAATGAATTTATGAACTTTCTAGTATTTAATATTCATATTTATTTAGATGAAAATATTAGGAAAAATTATTTATGAACAAATTATTAACTACTATTTTAAAATAAAATTATTGATGGTAAAATATTATTAGTGTTACTTATTATTATAAAACACTATGCATACATATAATTTTATTTATTTATTGTCGAATACGGATCTCTTAACTAATAGGATTGACCGAAATTTAAACTATTATCAAAGAAATTCGAACTTGATCGACCGAGTAGAAATAAATAAACAAAAGGGGATTAAGGATAATATACATCAAAATTATTGATTTGAGATATTTATTTCGTGGATGCAAAAGTAATTGAGAATTTCATTTTTTTTATGATTCGAAATTTGTAAAGCAATTTTGGAGAGAATTCATTTAAAAGGTGCAAAAATGGTGGTGAGATTATTGAAGGAATAGATGGTGTAAAAATGGTGGAGAAGTAATAACAAGAAATAATCAATTAAGCTTGAATGATTATGGAATAAAAGGAATTTATTTGTTAGTTTTGAAAGATTAGGAAAGAGAAGGAATTAAGTAGCAAATTAATTGTTAATTTCGGTTTTTAAGTGGGGGGTATAAACGTCTTCTTACAACATAAAATTTAATGGGGGGCAAAAGGGTCTTTTCTATTTTCAGTCGGTTTTTTTTTTTTTTTTTTTTTTGACAAACTAACTAAAAGGGCTTAATAGTAAATTGCATTTTTAATTAGAAATAAACATAAATTAAATCCAATTCCTTTAGTTACACATCCAACGGCTGCTATGGATGGAAGCCGATCTAACGGCTCAGGGATAGGGCCGCATGTGTGGCCGTAACTAACGGGTCCGCACTGTAGAAAAATCGCCGTAACTTTCAAATACTCGTAAATCATAACTTATAATCAATTTAAAAATTACAATAGATAAGATGAATTTGAGTTTTATTTTCAATACTTATTTTACCATACTAAGAGTCAGTTTGGTCTAGCGAATTGCATTCGGAATAATTACTTCTAGGAAATTACTTTTTTATGTAATTAGTTGTACAAGAATTGATTGAATGTTTAAATGCCACTTTGCAAAATGGATTTCATAAGATCATATTTTCCTAAATTTACAAATCACAGTCACAACTTAAGTGGACAAAATTTATTTAATATATTGGACAAAAATTGAAAAATGTCATTTTATGGTGGCGTTGGAAGAAAAACTACCTAACGGTTGCTTATATGGATTTGGACCTCTTAACTCCTGGATCTTGTGGTTCAGAATTTTTTTCCTCCTTTTTTTTTTTCCCCTTCTTCTTCTTCTTTATAGTTAATATATACTTGTATACATGTTTAGTGAATATACAAAACTAATGAAAAAACTAAGTTGTAAATCTCTCTATTTTCTCAGTTGAAGATTCAGATCTCGTAGTTCAAGTGATCCGAATCTTCAAACTCTAATTATTTAGCCAATTTTCTTAATTCTTGAACCAGTGGAACTCTCTGATTGTGGGCAACATTGTCACGAGATAATTGTGTAGTGGTCATCGACGGTGGAACTCCTCCCAAAATTTTTAAATTCAGTTAATTTGTTGTAATGAATTCGTTTAATTCATTACAACTCGGTTTGTGAAATTTTTTGTACGTATTGACTCGGAATGGTGAGACGAGAAAAAATCCTCAACCGATTTCAACCAGCAGCCACCGGAAGTCGGCGGCCATATAGGAGGAAGAAGGCGGTGTGAAAATTGTGATATCCCCTTTCCAGTTTTTGATTTTGTTGCTTAATTGCAAATACCATCTGAAGAGGTGAAAATGGTGACTTAACGGCAATGTGAAGGTTTTCGTACAAAAATTGACGAAAAATTAAAATGTGAATAAAGCCCTTCAATTTTGGTATTCAACGTGTCATTTTTTAATGTTAATTTGATACCACTAATTCTCTTAAAATAACAGTTGAAACCACTAATTCTCTTACACTATTTTTAAAGACATAATTAGAAAATGCTTAAAAGGTTCATTTTTTTAACATATTATATAATTATTTCTTAGATTATCGAATTGAATTCGAATATCAAACTTGATTTAAAATAATAAACCAAGTCGAGCTCAAACAAATTTTTACAAACGTGCATTGTTATGTCTTTTTATTATATAGGGTTAATTACAGTGACCTCCCCTGAGGTTTGGTGAAACTCGCGTTCATTCCCCTCTAAGAATACTAATTACTCGGACCTCCCCTGAGGTTTGCAAAACCTTACAAAACCCTAACAGAGACTAACGGAGGTGGATGGAATGCGTGAAATTACCCTCTTGCCCTCATCAATTTTAATTACTTCGACCTCCCCTAAGGTTTACAAAACCTTACAAAAATTTATATTTGCCTATTAATCCCCACACTTTAATAAAATTAAATTTACACATAAAAAGAAAAGAAAAACGAATGTTCGCGATATAAACTAACACGCAAAGCACGCAAGTATACGTATCGTTCCAAGTAATAAAGAGATAAGTCGAGTGTCGAACCCACGGAGAATTGAACAACTATCTACCAACTAGGACTAAAGCTACTCTACTTAGATTAATGGTTCAAATATGTTTGGATGGTTGTTTTAGCAATTAACACTAAGGAAAAGCAAATAAAAGTAACTCAGGCAAATTATCAAACACTTGGTGGGTATAATGATAAAAAGCTCCTAGAGTTCTATGTCACCTAGTCTAATCTATGACCAATTAGCTAAATCAATTGATGACCCATGCTAGTGATTACTATCCTAGGATTCAAATATATTCACATGTATCTTTCGAGTTGCATATGAACCTATCAAGATAAATTAACCCAATTTATGTCTAAAAGGATTTAATCTAGTTGATGTATTAAGCTTGAACCTATTAGGATATGAAATGAACTAGGTATATTTCTATCCTAGGATCAAATCACAATCTAATTTCCAATTCTAATCTCCAATTTACTTTGTCAAGCACTTTAAAGACCAATAGATAACACCCAATTGGTGATCAAGCAATTAGATGACAATAAGCACAAAATTAGATAAGCAATCACATACAAGCATGTAATCAACAATTAATTCATCATTCAATCATAGATCAAACATAGGATTCATAAAACCCTAGGAATTGGGGATCTAGCTACTCATGATATCAATAAAATCATCCAATATCATCCTCATAATCATATTCATATTCTAAAGATAAAAAGATGAAATTAGAGATAGAAAATGCTTAGTCTCTTGGAGATCTTCACAAATTCCCCAATTATCTCCTCCAAATCTCTCAAATTAAAGTGAAATGTAAAGTGTAGTGTCAAAAGGTGTGAAAATAGGGTTTTGATTAAGCATTTATATCAACCCCAAATAAGTCTTGCAAAATGCCGGAAAAGCCCTCCACTTATCTAGCTGAAATTCCAATTTTTCTTTCAAAGCGTGCATTTTTTTCTGCTAGCCGGAGTCGCGACTCTGGATTTTGAAGTCGCGCCTCTGAATTGCAGTTTTTCTTCTCTTCTATCGGGGTCGCAACTCTGGATTCCGAAGTCGCGACTCTGACTCTCGGCTATTCTGGCAAGGCAGCTTCAAATAGATGTTTCTCCCTCGTCCGACCTTCAAATGCAGATCCGTAAAATCCGTAGCGTAGCTAACTTCCCCCTCTACATCATACTAAAAAATTAAGCTTCATTGGATAACCCATGAAAGAATTTTTACTTGTTGGAGTGAGCAGTCATCTACGTCTTTGCATTATTTACTCCGGAATGTTCTTTCCTTGAAGCTCTTATTTAAAGGCTCCTACGAAAGCCACGAAAACCACGAAAATCAACGACAACAACAACAAAAACAAGAAACAATGAACAACGACACAAAGAAACACAAAAGAAAGGAAAACACCCAAGAACACACGAAAGCTTAAGGACAATCAATATTTTTGAGCTTGAACGTGCCGGTAATAATGACGTTTTCACGACATTATCACCCCCCCAAACTTAAACTATTGCTCGTCCTCGATCAAAGAAAACAAAAACAAGTACAAAGGTACGTACAAGATCAAAACGTCAAATCTTAGGACTTTCACATAATTTTCTCAACAAGTCCCTACGTGTGTGTGTGTCGGCATCGGCTAGGTATCATTCTAGATGAGTAACTCTCGGTGAATCAAGATCATTGAACCTATTTGCATGGACTCCTCAAGTTAACTAAGGTATTTTTCATCAACTTAGAATAAAAAAACTAATTGTTCCGATCACAGCCATGAGACTAAGTGTAGGAAATTTAAGAGTTGTCCCTAACATTGAACTAATTTGGCATTTTTAGTTCCTAACTCTTTCTCACTTGATACAATGCGTTTACAAGAGATATTACAATTCAAATCTAGCACATTGTGTGCTTTACATAAGATTTTGCAATGAGAACTAGCATCAATAGTGAGTGTTTGTGCGACTCGCACTTATTGATTCCAAGGGCTACTAGCTCCTTGTTTTGGTGCTTTACATGTAATTTGAGCTTTACAATTCTTGCACTAATGAATAGAAGAGATTACAAAAATGTCTCATGAATTTCATCATTGAAGGCTTAGCCTTTCTTTTCACTCTAGAGGTGCATACATTTTAGCAACCTCTCTACTCGTTTCTTTTAAAAGTTAGGCATTCAAAAGCTTTTTCATTCGTAGAAAGGGTTCACTCCCCCAAACTTAGGTCACTTCGATCTCTTTACTTTCGATTTATCTAGTTTCAGAAAAATACCTAAGCTACTCATTGGGAGTTCTAAGTTCTACTTTTTCCACCGTTTGTCACACACCTCGAATTCAACCTAACTTTAGCCGTTGTGCGCAATTTTTATAGGGAAAAATTTCAAAAATTATGTGAATTTCAAAAAATTTGACGGGTCGAACGAGCAAGTACACGTACTTGGGACCTCCCCCCCAAACTTAAAACAAAGCAGTGTCCCCACTGCGACAAGAAAAAGAGAAAAACAGAGGGAGGTTGACACGACAACACCACAAAACGCACAAACAAGCACAAACAAAAACACGAAACAAAACACAAACACAAAAGGGGGCTCTAAAGTGTAGAGGTACATTCATCCAAATCTAAGAATGCAAGTAAGCGAGAAAAGGAATCAAAGTACAACCATATCGAATAGGTCAAATAAAGTAGTCTATGGGAAAAACAAGGAAATTAAAATACGTCCCTAAGAGAGCTCGTCCCTTGCAATCCCACGGTGCCTTTGGTTCTCAATTTTCATATTCATTGAAATTCACCTCGTTTCCTTCTTGCTTCATTTCCTTGTACCTACTCACAATCAAAACACACCAAAAACACAAAATCAAAACACGCACGAACACGAACACAAAACAAACACGAAAGACACAAAGACAAAGAAAGAAACTTGGGTTGCCTCCCAAGAAGCGCTTTGTTTAGAGTCGGTAGCTCGACTTGATATGGATGAATACTAGCTTGGGTGACTTTGAATCCCTTTTGGACTCCACTTGGTTCTTCTTGCTCCATTCTTCATGTCATGGCAAGCCAAATGCCTAGGTAAACATTGGTCATCCTTCTTTGTTGCCTCCGACTCAAATTTCTTTCTTTTCTCCTTACTCCTCTTCTTTCGATGTCTTTTCTTCTTCTTTTTGGTCATCTTGAACGGGCTATCCTTCTCGGTTCTTTTGTGGACTTCATCATCCCCATAATCATTCTTTTTCACCTCATCAATCATGTAACAAACATTGGGGGTAATAGAATTATAAATATCGCCAAAAGCATTAAATTTAACCTCCTCATTTTCCACATGCATAGTGAGTTCTCCTTTTGCCACATCTATGAGCGTTTTTCCCGTAGCTAAGAATGGTCTTCCTAGGATGATAGGTACATCTTCATCCGCCTCATAATCTAGAATGATGAAATCGGCCGGAAATATGAATTTGTCCACTTTAACTAGCACGTCTTCAATTTTTCCCTCCGGGTAGGTGATAGAACGATCGGCTAGTTGAAGTGTTACGGTGGTAGGCCATGCTTCTCCAATTCCCAATTTCTTAAACACCGACATAGGCATGAGGTTTATACTTGCGCCTAAATCACATAAAGCCTTTCCTTGGTATTTTTCTCCAATGGCAATAGGAATGGTGAATTTTCCGGGGTCCTTGAGCTTTTGAGGAATTTTCTTTTGAACAATGGCACTACATTCTTCGGTCAAAGCAACCGTTTCAAACTCTCCCAACCTTCTCTTCTTGGATAGTACATCTTTCATGAATTTGACATATTTAGGCATTTGCTCGAATGCCTCAACCAAAGGGATATTGATGTGCAATTGTTTCAAAATGCTCAAGAATTTCTCAAAGTGTTTATCATCTTTCTTCTTTTGAAACCTTTGCGGAAAAGGAGGTTGTGGTTTACTCATCGGAGTTGGTGCCGAAGGCATTCCACTCTTTTGCAACTCCTCACCTTTTTTTATATCATCAATTATTATTGGAGTTTCAGCCTCTTGTCGAGTCTCCCCGAGTTCCTTTGAACTTTCATTAGGTGCTATCGGCCCATCATATGCTTTTCCATTTCTCAATGTGATAGCTTTGCAATGCTCATGCACCCCTTGATTTGGTGCCTCGGTAGTACTTGGCAATGCCCCTTGTGGCCTTAGGCTCAAAGCTTGGGAGACTTGTCCCATTTGAATTTCAAAATTCCTCAATAGGACCGAATGCTCTTGATGTCTTGCATCATTAATTTGTTGCATTTTGGTGGTATGCTCGATCAATTTAGTAAATGCGTCTTCCCAAGATGGTTTGGCATCTACCGGTGGTTGCCTTGGATTCTCTTGGAATTTGGAGGGAACGGAAGCTTGAGCGGCTCCATGAGTTGGTTGTTGACTATTTCCCGGGTTGCTCCAAGAGAAATTCGGATGCTTTTGCCAATGTGGAGTGTAATTGTTGTGATATTGATTGTACCCTTGATTATTCCTATAATTGTTCCCAACATAGTTCACCGATTCGGGATTTTCGGGACACATATCATACACATGTCCTTCACCACAAGACACACAACTCGGTTGAATGGCATGCACATTTTGGACCACCCCCGGTTTTTGATTGAGTCTATCCACCTTGTTTCTTAAAGCCGCTAATTGTGCACTCAATGCCGTGATAGCATCCAATTCAATTTTCCCGGGAGTTTGCTTTGAGGAGATTGCCCTCTCGGATGGCCATGAGTAGTTGTTGTAAGTGAGCCTTTCAAGAAACTCGGAAGCTTCATCATAAGTCTTTGACAAAAATGTTCCACCCGCAGCCGCATCAAGTATAGCTCTACTTGGCCCATACAACCCATTGTAAAAATTTTCCATTTGAGCCCACTCGGGTAGGCCATGGTTTGGACATCTACTTACTAGATCCTTGAATCTTCCCCACGCTTCACACCATGATTCTTGATCCATTTGATGAAAGGAAAGTATTTCATTCCTCAATTTGTTACTTTTTGTGGGAGGGAAATACTTCCTCAAGAATTTTTCCGCTAGATCATCCCATGTAGTGATTGAGTTTGGTGGTAGAGAGTCTAACCATGCCTTTGCTCCATCTCTCAATGAATAGGGAAATAGAATAAGTCTCAAAGCCGCGGGTGTCACCCCTGCTATATGAAATGTGTTACTCACTCCAACGAATTGTTTCAAATGTGCATGAGGGTCCTCGGATGGGAATCCTCCAAATTGGCTATTGGCTTGCAACATATGGAACATAACCGGTTTGAGTTCGAAGTGAGGTGCTGTGATGGTAGGTGGCACAATACACGGAGTGATGTTATCCAATTGTGGTGCTCCATATGAATTGATAGGACGGTTCCTATTGTTTGGAGCCGGAATGGCTATTTGTTGGCCTCCATGTCCTACATTTTGCCCTTGGTCACCCATTTTGTTTGTGTTACTCTTTTTCTTCCTCGTTTTCCTTAGTCTCCTAAAGGTTCTCTCTATCTCGGGATCAATTGGTGTAACTGATTTTCTGGTGGGTCTTCGCATATACCGAGAGAAATATACCTAATGGAAACAAAGATCACAAAGTGAGTAATAAATCCAAACTAAAGCAAACAAAAATCTTAATTGGCAAACAATCGTTACAAGTCCCCGGCAACGGCGCCAAAAACTTGTTCGCGATATAAACTAACACGCAAAGCACGCAAGTATACGTATCGTTCCAAGTAATAAAGAGATAAGTCGAGTGTCGAACCCACGGAGAATTGAACAACTATCTACCAACTAGGACTAAAGCTACTCTACTTAGATTAATGGTTCAAATATGTTTGGATGGTTGTTTTAGCAATTAACACTAAGGAAAAGCAAATAAAAGTAACTCAGGCAAATTATCAAACACTTGGTGGGTATAATGATAAAAAGCTCCTAGAGTTCTATGTCACCTAGTCTAATCTATGACCAATTAGCTAAATCAATTGATGACCCATGCTAGTGATTACTATCCTAGGATTCAAATATATTCACATGTATCTTTCGAGTTGCATATGAACCTATCAAGATAAATTAACCCAATTTATGTCTAAAAGGATTTAATCTAGTTGATGTATTAAGCTTGAACCTATTAGGATATGAAATGAACTAGGTATATTTCTATCCTAGGATCAAATCACAATCTAATTTCCAATTCTAATCTCCAATTTACTTTGTCAAGCACTTTAAAGACCAATAGATAACACCCAATTGGTGATCAAGCAATTAGATGACAATAAGCACAAAATTAGATAAGCAATCACATACAAGCATGTAATCAACAATTAATTCATCATTCAATCATAGATCAAACATAGGATTCATAAAACCCTAGGAATTGGGGATCTAGCTACTCATGATATCAATAAAATCATCCAATATCATCCTCATAATCATATTCATATTCTAAAGATAAAAAGATGAAATTAGAGATAGAAAATGCTTAGTCTCTTGGAGATCTTCACAAATTCCCCAATTATCTCCTCCAAATCTCTCAAATTAAAGTGAAATGTAAAGTGTAGTGTCAAAAGGTGTGAAAATAGGGTTTTGATTAAGCATTTATATCAACCCCAAATAAGTCTTGCAAAATGCCGGAAAAGCCCTCCACTTATCTAGCTGAAATTCCAATTTTTCTTTCAAAGCGTGCATTTTTTTCTGCTAGCCGGAGTCGCGACTCTGGATTTTGAAGTCGCGCCTCTGAATTGCAGTTTTTCTTCTCTTCTATCGGGGTCGCAACTCTGGATTCCGAAGTCGCGACTCTGACTCTCGGCTATTCTGGCAAGGCAGCTTCAAATAGATGTTTCTCCCTCGTCCGACCTTCAAATGCAGATCCGTAAAATCCGTAGCGTAGCTAACTTCCCCCTCTACATCATACTAAAAAATTAAGCTTCATTGGATAACCCATGAAAGAATTTTTACTTGTTGGAGTGAGCAGTCATCTACGTCTTTGCATTATTTACTCCGGAATGTTCTTTCCTTGAAGCTCTTATTTAAAGGCTCCTACGAAAGCCACGAAAACCACGAAAATCAACGACAACAACAACAAAAACAAGAAACAATGAACAACGACACAAAGAAACACAAAAGAAAGGAAAACACCCAAGAACACACGAAAGCTTAAGGACAATCAATACTTTTGAGCTTGAACGTGCCGGTAATAATGACGTTTTCACGACATTATCAACGAACCCCACCCCGATTTATATCATATAAAAAAGAAAAAAAATAGTTTATTAATTATGCAATTAATAGTAATAATAAATATGTAAATAAGATTTTATTTTTTATTTTATATATATATATATATATATATATATTTAAGTTTAAAACTGAAATAACCCATAAATCTAATTATTTACAAATACCTCATAGATAATTATTTTATAAAAGGGTATTTGAATTACTATCTTTAAATTTTATGAAAAAAATATTTATTGATTTTTTTAGTTAAATTTTTATAAAATACATATTTCAATACTATAATTTATCAATAGTGTAAAAAATAATTTATTAATTATGTAAACAAGATTTATTTTAGTATTTTATAGTAAATATTATTTAATAGTATTGGGTTTAAGTAATCAATAAATTATTGTCTGGGATCGCTGGTTCCAGGCCGGCGACGGCCTGGGATATTCTCCCCAGGTCGTCGCCGGCCTGGATCCGGTGATCCCAGACCGTCGGGACGGCCTGGGAAGGTGGTGGCGGCGGGGTTGGGGGTTTGGGGTGGGGTGATTTTAGGATTTAAAAAAAAAAATTATATTTATATTTTTATTATAAAAATTTAAATTATTGAATATGTATTTTTTCTTTAAAAATTGTTATGTTATATTTATGAATAATTAAAAAATAATAATTTCCCACAAATTCTTTAATTATTTCATATCAATAAAACTTGAGTTGATATATGTGTAATATTTTTTCTAAAACATTATTGGCTAATATAAAATTTTATAAACATGTGTAATATTTTTTCTAAAACATTATTGACCATTATAAAATTTTATATTTATAGACATAAAAATTAAACTTGAGTATTTTCAATATTTTTCTATCAAGTAAAATATAAAAACACTAAAAATAATAATAAAAATAAATTTGAATGTTTATATTTATTTGAATTTATATACACAAATAAGAGGGACAATGTGGAAATCTATACATTAAAAATAAATTTCAATGTTTATATTTATTTGAATAAAAATAATTTTTTGTAAGAGTTAGTAGTGTATTTCTCTTTGCATATATTTTACAATAAGTAAGAAAATACTTTAGAAATATTTAAAATGTTATTTTAAATATAAATATACATTAATAAAGTCATTACACATTTTATATAAATTTAACAACATTTTAATCCTCAAATGTAATTTGACATTGCTACTAGATCCATTCTCGTGCAACAATGTAACATTTGCTGAGAGGGGTAATATAGTCCATACATATTTGCTACAGTAAGTCGGAGGCAAAATTGACAATCTTCAAAAAATTTATGATGACGTAAGCAAAAATTAACGGAACCCTAACGATTGTAATATTTTTCAAACCTCGAGGGAGGTCCGAGTAATTAATATTCTTAGAGGGGAATGAACGCTAGTTTCACCAAACCTCAGGGGAGGTCCATGTAATTAACCCTATTATATATATAGTTAATACATGGTTACATCAAACACTATATCGAATCATATATATTATACTCATATCAAAGTAAACTAATTACAAATATTTATCTTAAATTAGAGAAAATACACATACTAGTGAGAGTTGAACCCATAATTTTTTGGTCATGAAGTCTCATCATCCTTAACCAATTCACTGTCAAATTGTGTGATTTGATATTGAATTGAATCTAATTAAAAGTGTTTGTACCCAAAATATCACCCTCGACTAATCGAGGAACGACGGCTCGATATAACAAGCCAAAAATGGCATATGGGCCGAATCAAGTCACTCCAAAACGGATCAGACCAAATCGGATCCAATTTGGACCGAAAATGGATCAAATCGAACCAATGGGTTGGCTATGAGCCCAATTTCAAAACCCGACCCAATTTCGCAATTAATTAACATTTGGGCCAAAAATATATTAATTAATTGATAAAATTAATTAATAGGCTAAAGTTAATTAATTATTAATTAAAGCCAAATAATGATCAATTACAAACGGGCTCGACCCACTTGATGGTTTTGGCTAATAAAAATTATGGACTGATTAATTAAGATTAATTGGGCCAAGTCTAATCAACTGGCCTGTTTTTATAAATAAAGGCCTTTAATTGTTTAAAGGGGTAATTAATTAGAGAAGTTGAGAGACAACAGGGCTCGACCCAGGACCAACCATGGCCCGATCAGCCCAAATCGGCCATGGCCCACCCCAGATCGGCCACTCTCCATTTTTGGGGCCCACTTGTTGATTTGTTGTTTAATTAATGATTAATTAATTAAGGGGTAAGGATTAAGCTAAGTAGTTGGCTTAAAACACGAAGTCCTTAAAAATCTCTTAATTAGTTATCATTAATTCAATTTCAAACACAACGTTTCTTCTTCTCTAAATCACCACTAACATTAATTTTCAGCAACAAAAGAACTACCACCAAAGTAGTGGAAGTAGTGGAAGATTTTTCAAGTAGTGGAGATAGTGGGAAAGTGGCTGTCAAGGCATCAGTTTCTGGCCATCAGCTCTACAGATCCAGCAGCTATAAATACCTTGATACTGTCAGTCGCGCAGGGACACACACACAACTCAATCAACAACTTTTCAGTCTAACACTGATCGGCTCAACGCCTCTCCGGAAGTCCAGCACCTCGCTGCTTCTTTTTCAGCAAACAATTGTCAATCCCTTGATATCAACTGTCCCTCCTCAGCCACCAGCGATCCCTGGCAGCCTGAAGTCTTGCCGCCGCCGTCGCCGCTGCTCACAGTCAGCCGCCGCCGCCGTCTTCCGCCGTCAGCTGACGCTGTCTCGAGCGAAACCTTGATAGCAAGCAGATCACAATCTGTTTTCTGTCAAGTTATCAGTCTGTCAACTCGTTGATATCAGTCTGTCCCTCCTCAGCCACCAGTGATCCCTGACAGCCTGAAGTCTTGCCGCCGCTCACAGTAAGCCGCCGCCGCCGCTCTCTTCCGCCGTCAGCTGACACTGACTCGAGCGAAACCACTCGTATCAACCAAGTAGCACGCTGGTAACTGTCATGTAAGTGCCCACGTATTTATATGACAAACTCATTGAGTAGCCACCTGCTTGATGAGCTCGTCGTCAAGTAGCCATCTGCTTGACGGCTATCGGCTAAGTAGCCATCTGCTTCGTCGATGCCTTGGTCAGTGGCCACCCGCTGATCAGGAGCCCGATTGGTGGTTATCCATCAAGGTTGGTGATAACGTCGTGAAAACGTCGTTATTACCTATCTCTTTAAGCCCAAAACATCTTGTTTTGATCCGAGTTTTCGTGTGTCTTTGCGTGTTTGTCGCGTCTTTTGTGATCTTGGCCCTTTGTTTGTTTTTCGTGTTTTGTTCGTGTTTTGTTCGTGTTTTTACCTTGTTTGTCGGTGATTTGCAGGATTTGACGCATTGAAGCACCTCCGGAACGTTTCGTGCGCGAAGTGCAAGTCGCTATCGACCGCGGGAAGGACCTAACGTCCTTAGAAGTAAAAGAAATCAAGTATTTGGACATGCTGAACCTCGCCGCAGCGAGGTGGAGGCTCGCCGCGGCGAGCTAGAGGCAGAAAATGCACTTTGCCTACGGCATGAACCTCGCCGCGGCGAGGTGGAGCCTCGCCGCGGCGAGGTGGTAGCAGAAAAAGGCATTTTGCCTACGGCGTGAACCTCGCCGCGGCGAGGTCTGCTCTGTGTTTATGCGTATTTTGGGGGCCTTTTTGTATATAACCCCTCTCCCCACTTGTTATTAAAGCTTCCTCTAGGGATCTTTTGGGCTAAGTTGCTATAGTTTTTGGGGCAATTTAGGCATTGGTGGGTGATAGTTGCTAGGTTATAAGGTTAGAAGTTGGAATTCATTCACAACTCTTGCAACTTACAACAAAAGACTTGAAAAAGATTTTTTCTCTTGCCTCCATCAAAAAGAAGAAGAGTTCTTGCTTGGAGCTTTGGTTGGAAGACTAAAGAAGCTTGAGAGAAGAGTTGTAGTGGCTTCCATTACATAAGCTTATCTCTAACCTTTATCTTTATCTTGTACTTATGATTCCATTGAATGTAATGAATGTTTTATTGATAAATATGAGTAGCTAAGCATTTAACTCCTAGGTTTTCATGAAGCTTTGATGGATCTATGATTGAATGATGAGTTTATGATTGTGGCTATGCTTACAAGTGTTTGTTAATCTAGTTTGAGCCTTTGTCAACTTGTGGTTAGGCCAACCATAGGATGAAATGGATTGATCTTTAATGGCTAGATATAGTTGATTAAAGATTAGATTATAAAACTAGGTTGTGATTTGATTTTAGGATAGAAATATACCTAAGTCATTTCTTGTTCTAATAAGGTTTGGGAACTAAAGCATCACTTAAGCTTAATCCTTTTAGACATAAATTGGATTAGTTTACTTTGGTAGGTTCGTACGATATCGAAAGATACGTATGAATAAATTATGAAACCTTGAACAACAAACATAAGTATAGTCGTCAACTTGCGAATCATTCGAGATTGGATTACTCTTAGTGACATGGAAATCTAGGAACCTTTATCTAATCGAATCAACGTATTGTGTTTTTATTCATTTCACTTTTATATGTTTAAACAAACTACAAACCTACTACTTTTAATCACATAAGTTCGCATAAGATATTAGAATAGATCTTGTTAATTATTTGTTATATTCCTCGTGGGTTCGACACCCTTTACCACTTTATTACTTGAAAGCGACCGTATACTTGCGTTTCTACGCACTCGTATTTGGAGCGTAACAAGTTTTTGGCGCCGTTGCCGGGGAGTAGTAACAATTATTGCCAATTTATATTCTTGTTTATCTTAGCTTGAACGTATTATTTATCTTGTGATCTTTGTATTCCTAGGTACCTTTCTCTTAGTGTATGCCAAGAGCTTCGTCATCACCCCTAGCTCTTGTTGATCCGGAGATTGAGAGGACTTTTCGAAAGCGAAGAAAAGCAAGGAAAAAGAAGGGTAAATCTTTACCCATGGACGATCAAGGAGTTAACCCGGCTATGGTTAATCCAATCCAAGTTGCTCCCGAAGAGCCAAATAATAGGAATCGGCCTATTAATGAGTATGGTACACCTATGTTGAATGAGCTCGGTTCTTGCATCGTTAGACCTACAATTACGGCAACTAACTTTGAGCTTACGCCAGTCATGTTCAATATGCTCAATGCCGCAGATCAATTTGGAGGTCATTCTAGCGAAGATCCTCACGCTCACTTAAAGAAGTTTATGATGATTAGTGATTCATTCATCATAGCGGGTGTAACAAAGGAGGCGTTGAGGTTGATGCTATTTCCATACTCGTTGAGGGACCTCGCAAAAGATTGGTTGGATTCTCTTCAATCCCAATCTATTAATTCGTGGGAAGATCTAACGGGAAAGTTCTTGAGAAAGTTTTTCCCTCCCCCGAAAACTATAAAATTGAGGAATGACATTCTAGGCTTCCGGCAATTAGATCAAGAATCTTTATATGAAGCTTGGGAGAGATTCAAAGAGTTGTTAAAGAAGTGTCAACACCACGGCATAGCAGAGTATATTTTGATGCAAACATTTTATAATGGTTTGCACGGGCCTACTAGAGCTCTCGTTGATGCCACTGCGGGTGGTACTATGCTTTCCAAGTCCTACGATGAATCGTGGGAAATTCTTGACACCATGGCTTATAACAATCATTCATGGACGTCCGAGAGAGGAACTTCCGCTAAATCTACGCCGGGAAGGCTCGAATTGGATGCAATTACGGCATTAAGTGCCCAAATGGCGATCTTGAGCAACAAAGTAGACAAGCTTGGCCAAAAGCCGGAAGTGGTACAACAAGTACAATCTATGCCGCCAAGTTGTGTGACATGTGGGGGAGCTCATACTTATGATATGTGTCCCGGAAATCCCGAGGCGGTGAATTACCTTGGGAACAATTATCGAAACAATCAAGGACATGCCCCCTATCAAAACAACAACTATATTCCTCATTGGCAAAAGCACCCAAATTTCTCTTGGAGTAATCCAAACAATGCCCAACAACAACCACCATATCAAGGAGGTCATCAATCCTCCGCTCCCCCCGGATTTCAAGATAGGCAAAAGCAACCCACAGAGTCGAAACCTTCGTGGGAAGATGCATTTGGTGATTTCATGAAACATACCACCAAATATATGGTAGCCAATGACTCTAAGTTGCAAGATGTTTTCAAAAATCAACAAGAATTCTCAAGACATCAACAAGATTTCTCAAGAAGCCAACAAGAACATTCGGTAGCTTTGAGAAATCTTCGAACTCAAATGGGGCAAGTCTCACAAGCTTTAAGTGTGAGACCTCAAGGAGCTTTGCCAAGTACAACCGAGTCACCTAATCAAGGCTCGAATGAACATTGCAAAGCTATTTCTTTGAGGAATGGAAAGAGGTATGAAGGTCCGGCTATGCCTAATGAAAATCCAATGGAAGCCGAGGAGACTCAAGGTGGAAGTAAGGAGTCATTGGTTGAAGAAGTGGAGTTGGAAAAGGAGGTATCTAAAGAACCAATCATTTCAACGCCAATTCCGGCAAGTATACCAACTCCTCCGTTCCCTCAAAGATTCCAAAAGAAAAAGGATGAGAAGCAATTTGAAAAATTCTTAAATATCTTGAAGCAATTGCACATAAACATCCCTCTTGTGGAAGCTTTTGAGCAAATGCCAAAGTATGTCAAGTTTATGAAAGACGTGCTATCAAAGAAAAGAAGATTGGGGGAATTTGAGACGGTTGCACTAACCGAGGAATGTAGTGCTATCTTGCAAAACAAATTACCTCCAAAGCTCAAGGATCCGGGGAGTTTCACTATCCCGTGTACTATTGGTGATAAGTATTTTGGAAGAGCTCTTTGTGATTTGGGAGCTAGCATTAATCTTATGCCCAAATCTATCTTTCAAAAGCTTGGAATCGGAGAAGCAAGGCCTACTACGGTTTCTTTGCAACTTGCCGACCGTTCCATCACTTATCCAGAAGGAAAAATCGACGATGTCTTGGTAAGAGTTGATAAATTCATTTTCCCCGTCGATTTTATTGTTCTTGATTATGAGGCGGATGTCAATGTACCTATCATACTTGGGAGACCATTTTTAGCTACGGGTAGAGCTTTGATTGATGTACAAAAAGGTGAACTTACCATGAGAGTACATGATGAAGAAGTAAAACGATGTCTTTAATGCTATGAGATACCCGGATGACGAGGAAGAGTGTTCTTCCGTTTGTATGATTGATTCATTGGTGGCTAGTACATTTGAAGAGAATCACTATGAGAATTTAATCGAAGGAGCTATCTTGAATAAACTTGATGAAGAAATCGAGGAAATGGCTCAAGTAATCTCACAATTGGAAGCTAATTCGGTTGGAGAGAATTATAGAAGAAGATTTGAATCTCTTGACTTGCCGTTATCAAACCCCAAGCCATTGAAATCTTCTATTGAGGAACCTCCAATCTTAGAGTTGAAACCACTTCCATCTCATTTGAACTATGCTTATTTGGGAGATTCTTCTACCTTGCCGGTTATTATTGCGGCGGACTTAACGGAGACTCAAAGGGAGAAATTGTTGAGAGTTCTCAAGTGTCATAAGAAAGCCATCGGGTGGACTATTGCCGACATCAAAGGGATTAGTCCCACCTTTTGTATGCATAAGATCAACTTGGAAGACAATTTCAAGGAGTCCGTTGAGCACCAAAGAAGATTGAATCCAATTATGAAAGAGGTGGTCAAAAAGGAAATAATCAAGTGGTTGGATTCCGGAATCGTTTTTCCTATTTCGATAGCAAATGGGTGAGTCCGGTGCAATGTGTTCCAAAGAAGAGTGGAATGACGGTGATAACCAATGAAAAGAACGAGTTAATACCTTCAAGAACGGTTACCGGGTGGAGAGTATGCATGGACTACCGAAAACTGAACCAAAATACGAAGAAAGATCATTTTCCGTTGCCTTTCATTGATCAAATGTTGGATAGACTAGCGGGAAGAGCTTTCTATTGCTTTTTGGATGGATATTCGGGTTTCAATCAAATCGTCATCGCCCCTGCGGATCAAGAGAAAACAACTTTCACATGTCCGTATGGTACGTTTGCTTTTAGAAGAATGCCTTTCGGCTTGTGTAATGCTCCCGCTACTTTTCAAAGGTGTATGATGGCTATCTTCACCGATATGATCGAGAAGTTCGTAGAAGTCTTCATGGATGACTTTTCTATCTTTGGGGATTCATTTGATGAATGCTTGGGTAATCTAAGCAAAGTACTTCAAAGGTGCGAAGAAACGAACTTGGTATTGAATTGGGAGAAGTGCCATTTTATGGTTAAAGAGGGCATCGTCTTGGGTCATAAGATCTCAAGCAAAGGTATCGAGGTAGACAGAGCAAAAATTGAAGCAATAGAGAAGCTACCTCCGCCTATATCCGTAAGGGAATTCGAAGTTTTCTAGGGCATGCGGGTTTTTATAGAGGTTTATCAAAAACTTCTCACAAATTTCCAAACCGTTATGCAATTTATTAGAGAAAGACGTTCCCTTTATCTTCACGGATGAGTGCTTGCAAGCCTTCATAACTTTGAAGAAAATGCTAATCTCGGCACCGATTGTTGTAGCACCGGACTGGAGTTTACCTTTCGAAGTAATGTGCGACGCGAGTGATATAGCAGTTGGAGCTGTTTTGGGACAAAGGGAAAGCAAAGTTTTCCATTCTATCTACTATGCTAGCAAGACTTTGAACGACGCCCAACTGAACTATACAGTTACGGAAAAGGAGCTTTTGGCGGTGGTGTTTGCTTTCGACAAATTCCGAGCCTATTTGGTTGGTACGAAGGTAATAGTTTACACGGATCATTCAGCTATTCGATACTTGATGACAAAGAAAGATGCGAAACCCCGATTAATCCGTTGGATCTTATTGCTTCAAGAGTTTGATTTGGAGATCAAGGATAGAAAAGGGTCTGAAAATCAAGTAGCCGATCACTTATCTAGGCTTGAGAATGCTAAGACTACGGAGGATCCCGAGATTATTAACGAATCTTTTCCGGATGAACAACTCTTTGCCCTCGCACTATCTCCAACTCCATGGTATGCCGACTACGTGAATTATCTGGTATGTGGCTTATTACCCCCTGATTTTACTTATCAACAAAAGAAAAGGTTTTTACATTATGTAAAGAGTTTTGTATGGGATGAGCCGTTTCTTTTTAAGATTTGTGCAGACAGGGTCATAAGGAGGTGCATTCCCGAGGAGGACACAAATGCAATTCTAAAAGATTGCCATGCCGCACCCTATGGAGGTCATTTCAAGGGAGATCGTACGGCTGCAAAGGTGTTGCAATCGGGATTCTATTGGCCTACTTTATTCAAAGATGCGCACATGTTCGTGTCTCAATGTGATCGGTGCCAAAGGGTAGGAAACATTTCCCAAAGAAATGAGACGCCACTAACGACCATTCTTGAAGTGGAGTTGTTTGATGTATGGGGAATTGACTTCATGGGACCTTTTGTACCTTCTAACGGGAACCAATACATTTTGGTAGCCGTTGATTATGTTTCCAAGTGGGTCGAGGCGAGTGCGTTTCCCAAGGATGATTCAAAAGCGGTCATTAGCTTCATAAAGAAGAATATATTCAGTCGCTTTGGCACGCCAAGAGCAATGATAAGTGACGGTGGTTCTCACTTTTGTAACCGTTGGCTTGATGTTCTTTTGGCGAAATATGGAGTGAAGCACAAGGTGACGACTGCGTATCACCCGCAAGCTAATGGGCAAGCCGAGATATCCAACCGTGAAATAAAGAGTATCTTGGAAAAGACGGTGTCTCCTAACCGGAAAGATTGGTCGCTAAGACTTGACGATGCTCTATGGGCTTATCGTACCGCGTACAAGACGCCAATTGGAATGTCTCCCTATAAGCTTGTGTTCGGAAAATCTTGCCATCTACCGTTAGAATTGGAACACAAGGCTTATTGGGCTGTCACGAAGCTAAACATGGATGCAAGTCTAGCCGGAGAAAAGCGGCTCTTCCAACTGAATGAACTTGATGAATTTCGTTTGGAAGCTTATGAGAATGCCAAGCTCTATAAGGAAAAGATGAAAAAATGGCATGATCGACGTATATTGGAGAGGAAGTTTGAACCGGGGCAACAAGTGCTACTTTTCAACTCAAGGCTTCGATTATTTCCCGGAAAACTCAAATCTCGTTGGTCGGGACCCTTTCAAGTTGTTGAAGCGTTTCCCTATGGAGCCGTGGAGGTTTTCGATCCATCAACCGGAAACAAGTTCAAAGTGAATGGTCAGCGCCTCAAACACTATTGGGGTGGAGAATTTGAAAGGAATAGGACTTCCGTAGTCCTATCGTGAAGATATCATACCGTATCCAAGTCAAGCTCATGACTATAAACAAGCGCTTCTCGGGAGGCAACCCGAGCCTATTGCTTTTGTGTTTTGTGTTTTGTGTTTTGTGTTTTGTGTTGTTTTCGTGTTTGTTTTGTTGTTTCGTTTTCGTTTTCTTTTTGCGTTTTGTGTTGTAGGTAAACGAGCACGCGTGAAGGATCGAAGTTTGACAAGCACGAATCGAGCGAGGTCAAGCGAACGAACCAATGGATCGCAACGTCATAAGGTGAGTGGTTCGATTTCTTAAAAAAAAAAAAAAAAGGAGAAGGAAAGAGGGAAACAACCTCGCCGCGGCGAGCTTACAGCTCACAGCGGCGAGGTATTGGCCGTAAGCTACGGCACAAACCTCGCCGCGGCGAGGTATTGCCAGTAACTTACAGTGAAAACCTCGCCGCGGCGAGGTCTGACCTCGCCGCGGCGAGTCGAGCCCAGAAAAAAAAATATTTTTTTTTATAAGCCCCCTCCCCCTTAAACCCGAGCTCTCACTCTCATTCTCACCTTACACTCAAAACTCTCTTCCGCTCACTTTCACTTTCCTACATCCACAAACTCTTTCAATCTTCAATCTAATCACACAATCACCCATCCCCCTCTCAATTAATTCAACAATAGCAACAATATCACCCCCAAAACACTCCCAATTCTTCACCATTACATCAAATCCGAAAATCAACCAAAGGATTCGAAATTCAACAAAGTAAGTGTGGCTAAACTTTTCTATTGATTTTGTTGTATTGATATGGTGTATTGTTTGTGAATTGTTGGTATTGAATTTTTTTGGGTGGAAGTATTTACAAATTTTAAAGAGATTTAGTAGAGTGGGAAGTGCACTCTAAGTGTTTGACAAATTGTGTGTGAGAAGTTCTTGCTCATTGTGCTAGTTCTTGATTGTGGTATTGCCGGAGTGGTTGATTAGTTGTTTTTGGGTGGTTGCTACTTGAATTTGGGAAATTGGTGCACTTTGGTTACAAAGAAAAGAACGCTTTTAAACACAATGACGAAAAAATCAAAAGGCGCAAGTTCAAGTGCACCTCCGAAAAGAAAGAGGGAGCCAAAAGGAAAGAAGAAGGTGGTCGAGGAACGATACGACACCTACAAATTCGGGGATAAAACGGCCTGGGATGCTTATAAGAAGGCCATAAGTTGGTCGTTTGTTAAGGAAAGGTTTGTCGACTACGAAAGGGAAGCTTTTCCTTATTTACAGGATCAAATTGAAGCGAGGGGTTGGACTGAATTTCTGAAACGGCCATCTCGGGATACCTTCGACGGTGATATTGTTAGAGAATTCTACGCAAATGCCACTTGGACTAGAGAAAATGGTATCACATACGTGAGGGGTACGGAGGTCAGGTTCGATCCGGACACTATCAATGCTTATTACGGGATCGAATGGCCTGCTAACCAATAGATGATTATGTTGAAGATAAGCGGTGGTATACTTTTGATCAAATGAAAGAGTTCATTGCCCTGCCAGGCACAGTAGTTCGTGGTATACCGAAGGTGGCACGCAACAGGTTAACTCAGGAGGCAAAAGCTTGGTCATTAGTCTTGCTTTCGCACCTCCGTCCTGCCACGTTTACTACAAGCTATGGTGAGGATCGCATCCCCTTACTCTATTCACTCACCCGTGGGCGGTCCTTCAATGTAGGTCGGGTAATATATGAGGTGCTCGAGGAAACCATTTCGAGAACGAATTATAACAGCAGGAGCTTCTTGTTTCCGCACCTCATAGACGGATTATGTAGAGAGGCAAGAGTTGACTTTGAAGAAGTAGGTGAAGTTATTAAGTTACCTACCCCGATCAACACGTTATCTATCTACAGGACCTTACAGTTGGACTATACGAGTCCGTACAACCTTAAAACTTACTTGTACAGTCAGGCAGAACCTGAAGATCAGGCAGAACCTGAGGATCAGGCAGAACCAGAAGGTCAACCGGATCAAGAGGGTAGGGATGGACAGGAAGAGGCACAGGTTGATGAGCAACCGAGCGGTCAGGCGCAGATAGGCCACGGAGATGATATTGGCAGATTGATTCAGCTTGTTCAAGCCATGAGTAACAGGCAAGATGTCATGTTTGATAGACAAGACCAGGTGGCTCGGTATGTTTATGCAATGAAAGACAGAGATGATGCTGTGTACCGAACATTGCTCGGAGACGACCGGTACAATGCCCTTCCCCAAAATACTTTTCCTGAGCGTATCAATTTGCCTCCACAGCCTCCGATGGATCAAGGAGACGAGCTACATTTTGATGATGCAGAAGAGCGTGCACTCAATGCGCGAAACCGTTAAAGACAAGAGCAACCACGGGATGCATACAAAAAGGGACGTTGGTCTTAAATTTACGCAGTCCCGTCGGTTTCTATTGATCTTACAATGTTTTATTCTAGTTTTCGTCTTGTACTGTTTTGCTACTTCGCTATTTTGAGACATTAACTTGTTTGCTAGTTTTAACTTACAATTTGTACTTGTTGAACTTATTTAGAGCCGTGCTCGCTCGTTTACCGTTTCGTTTCGTTTTTTTTTGTCTTGTTTTGCTTTTGTTTTGTCGTGTCGTACCTTATTCCGTCACTCTCAATTCACACAATGGGGACATTGTGCATTTTAAGTTTGGGGGAGTAAGGTCTTTTATTGCATGCTAGGTCGACCCACCAAAATTTTTCAAATTATTATTATTATTTGAACATGCTCTACAAAGCTTAAGACACATTGGCAATGGCTATGATTATATTTAAAGTGGATAACGAACTTTAGCGATAATAGGATCTAGGACTCCTTTTGCTTAACTTAAAATCGCTCCAATCTTTAGCTTGGAAATTAAATGTAAAAAGAGCATAAAGGGCCTAAGTTTGGGGGAGTAAACCCTTTTCGAGAATGAAAGACTTTTAAACACCTAACTCTTAAAAGAAATGAGTAGAGAAGTTGCTAAAATGTACGCACTTCTAAGAGATAAAAGAAAAGATAAGCCTTCAATTGCTAGTTTTCATTGATCATTTTTGGTAATTACTCTATTTCATTGCTTTAGTGCAAAAGTTGTAATAGAAAGAAAAGAGTGGAGCTAGTAGCCCAGAAAAGCAAAATTGCATAAAGTTCGCCATTAGTGCAAGTTTCGTATCGCAATACTCTTGTAAAGCACAAAGTGCTATTTTATTATTGTAAATCAAAAGAAAAGTAAAGAATGGTGAGAAAAGAGTTAGGAGCTAAAATCGTCAATTAACTCAAGAATAGGGACAACACTCTTAAATTACCTATAACTTAGTCCCGTGAAGTGATTTGAGCATTAAGTTTACAGTCTACGGCTAGGAGGGATTCTTTGTTAAGCATTAGAAGCCCATGCAAATAGAACCGATGATTTTGACCTATCGGGAATTATTCACTTAAGATAGAATCTAGCCAAAAGCCATCACACACACACACGTGGAGCTTGTTTTGAGAATAATTTGAAAGTGTTAAGCTTTGGTGATTTGGTATCAAGCATGCTTGTTTTGTTTTTGTTTTGTTTTCTTTGCTCGAGGACGAGCAAATGTTTAAGTTTGGGGGTGTTGATAACGCCGTGAAAACGTCGTTATTACTCATCTCTTTAAGCCCAAAACATCTTGTTTTGATCCGAGTTTTCGTGTGTCTTTGCGTGTTTGTCGCGTCTTTTGTGCTCTTGGCCCTTTGTTAGGCTTTGTTCGGTTTGTGTTTAGTTCGTGTTTTTACCTTGTTTTTCGGTGATTTGCAGGATTTGGTGCATTGAAGTATCTCCGGAACATTTCGTGCGCAAATCGCAAGTCCCTATCGACCTCGGGAAGGACCTAACGTCCTTAGAAGTCAAAGAAATCAAGTATTTGGACATGCTGAACCTCGCCGCGGCGAGGTGGAGGCTCGCCGCGGCGAGCTTGAGGCAGAAAATTCATCTTGCCTACGGCAAGAACCTCGCCGCGGCGAGGTGGAGCCTCGCCGCGGCGAGGTGGTAGCAGAAAAAGGCATTTTGCCTACGGCATGAACCTCGCCGCGGCGAGGTCTGCTCTGTTTTTATGCGTATTTTAGGGGCCTTTTTGTATATAACCCCTCTCCCCACTTGTTATTAAAGCTTCCTCTAGGGATCTTTTGGGCTAAGTTGCTATAGTTTTTGGGGCAATTTAGGCATTGGTGGGTGATAGTTGCTAGGTTATAAGGTTAGAAGTTGGAATTCATTCACAACTCTTGCAACTTACAACAAAAGACTTGAAAAAGATTTTTTCTCTTGCCTCCATCAAAAAGAAGAAGAGTTCTTGCTTGGAGCTTTGGTTGGAAGACTAAAGAAGCTTGAGAGAAGAGTTGTAGTGGCTTCCATTACATAAGCTTATCTCTAACCTTTATCTTTATCTTGTACTTATGATTCCATTGAATGTAATGAATGTTTTATTGATAAATATGAGTAGCTAAGCATTTAACTCCTAGGTTTTCATGAAGCTTTGATGGATCTATGATTGAATGATGAGTTTATGATTGTGGCTATGCTTACAAGTGTTTGTTAATCTAGTTTGAGCCTTTGTCAACTTGTGGTTAGGCCAACCATAGGATGAAATGGATTGATCTTTAATGGCTAGATATAGTTGATTAAAGATTAGATTATAAAACTAGGTTGTGATTTGATTTTAGGATAGAAATATACCTAAGTCATTTCTTGTTCTAATAAGGTTTGGGAACTAAAGCATCACTTAAGCTTAATCCTTTTAGACATAAATTGGATTAGTTTACTTTGGTAGGTTCGTACGATATCGAAAGATACGTATGAATAAATTATGAAACCTTGAACAACAAACATAAGTATAGTCGTCAACTTGCGAATCATTCGAGATTGGATTACTCTTAGTGACATGGAAATCTAGGAACCTTTATCTAATCGAATCAACGTATTGTGTTTTTATTCATTTCACTTTTATATGTTTAAACAAACTACAAACCTACTACTTTTAATCACATAAGTTCGCATAAGATATTAGAATAGATCTTGTTAATTATTTGTTATATTCCTCGTGGGTTCGACACCCTTTACCACTTTATTACTTGAAAGCGACCGTATACTTGCGTTTCTACGCACTCGTATTTGGAGCGTAACAGTTGGGCGAACCATTGACGGTGGTTCTCCGTCGTCAATGTTACTTTCTGTCAATATAATGCACTGTCATGTTTTATCAACTCATCGGCGGGTTCCCTGCCGATCAAGGAGTCAGTTTTCAGAACCTAATAGACTTATCAGCTCGTTTGGCAGACCTTGCCAAGAAAGGAGAACTTTACCGTTTTGCATATTTTTTGTAATGTTTTGTACATCGGGAAACGTACTAATTTTCTTTTATTATTAATGGAAGTAATTTAGTACGTGTATGTCCTCTCGTTTACTTAAATATGCTTTACGTCGACTAATTTCCATTGATATGCTGTTTCTGTCAAGCCTTTGTTTTCTGTCAAGTTGATTGTGTAGAACTGATTGATCGTCGACCCGTTTACTGATTTACAAATCCACTGATATGATAAACAGGCCATTGATTGGCTATAAAAATATGGCATTTCAAGAGAGACTTTCATAAATTGTTTAAGTCCTGCGGCCAGGCAGGCATAGAAAAGAACTAGGGGTAGTGTTTGCCTACTCTGTCACAATCGTTTAGAAGTCAGCCTTATCAGGACAACTTATTTTGATATCAACATGTCTTTGTCAGGACATTTACATTGTCAATTTATCGATATCAACATGTCTATTTTCAAATCGTTATGTTTGCACGCACAAACATTGGCACGCCCGCATTTATTTTATACCATATCGAGGTATTTCACGTCGAGCTATTGGCTCGTCGAGGGATTCACTGACAGGTTTACAGCAAACGATATTTTGGCACACCTTGATGCCAAGCATACCTCGATGTCAATCCCTCGATGCCAAGCACCCCTTGATGTCAGTTTTATTATAAACAATATTTTGGCACTTCTTGATGCCAAGGGTTGCTCGATGTCGTCGAGGTGTTCCTCGACGCTAAATTTATCTGCAAACAGTTCCTTGATGCCATGTATTGTCCGATGCAAAATATTTATCGCAAACAATATTTTGGCACGCCCAGTGGGACTTGAAAGTCTCTTTATTAAAAAACCCACCAGCCAAGCAGTTTATGGCTCGGGGGGGCATGAAAATAATTCTGTATTTTAATTGAGTTGCCATAAAACGATTACCAGCCAATTTTGGCTAGCTGACAGCTTGATTATCTCTTTGCCAAACAGTCAATCAATCGATACTAAGTGGGTGTTTGTTTTGTTGTCATCAGATGACATCACAGGTACCACGAAGGACCCGATCAACCTTGACAAGAACACAGTCTGACTTAACGCATACTTTGGAAAATTTATCAACGGTTCCACTGACTATGGAAGGAACCGACAGAATCGAAGAGCTGACAACAGAGGTCCGCAACTTTACCAGGGACCTTGAGACCAAACAAGGAGAATGGTCTGACATTGTCAGCAAGTTTGAACATATGCTGGGCTCGGCCACTGCTGCTAGTCAGGCCAGTACAGAAGCCAGCCACACTGTAAATAATGCATTGATACACTTGGAGGCAAAATTGACGTCGCTCACTGAAAGCATCAACATGCTCGCCAATGGCATCCAAACGCAGGCCTGGACTGGGCCGCAGAGGACTGCTGTTGACAAGGGCAAGGGCCCCGCAATCCATATCGGGGGAAGTTCGTCAAGAGACGAGACGCCTTGCAGACAGGGCAACGGACAATCCCATGTCCAGGAAAGAAACAAAGGAAGCACTTCCAAAGCAAGGAACACCCGTCAGGACTCGGGGGGCAGGTCCGAAGAGGACCGATTAGAGGCCGCCGGGTACGGCCAGGAGGGATATCAAGCCAACTCAATGGCTTATGACAGGACTGCTCATCGAGCAGTAGAGGGTCCAGAAGACCTCTTGACAGTGAACCAAGCTGAAGAAATGTTCGTCAGGAGACAGGGAAACAGGGCAGCAAGGTATAATAAGCCTCACCCGGAATATATCGATCAGATCCCGTTCCCGTTGAACTACAGACCGCCGAATTTCACACTGTTTTCAGGCGAGGGATCACAATCTGCCACAGAGCATCTGGCTCGATTCTCTCTAGAATGTGGCAACATGACAAATGAGTTAAAATTGAAACTGTTTCCTAACTCCTTGACGGGAATGGCGTTCCACTGGTATGCCAATTTAAAGCCTGGATCGGTCCTCGACTGGTCATCCATGGAAAAAGTTTTTGTGATGAACCACTATCTGGCCCCTCTCGAGGTGTCCGTCATCGAGCTGTCGAACATGAGGCAGCTGACAGGACAGACTGTCGAGGAATACATGAAGAAGTTCATTAGGGCCAGAGGATTCTGCGCCATCCCGCTGCCAGAAAAGGAATGCATCAAAATTGCCATCCATGGCATGCATTTCGAATTACGAAATATCATGATGGCACAATACCACGAGGACTTGTTCGAACTGACCGATCACGCGGTCCGTTATGAACGAGTATTGAGAGACGAGAACGGCCGACAGCCCAGAGGAAGTTACTATCAAGTGGGGATGGCCGACTCTAGTGAGGAGCAGATCAATCAGGTCAGCAGACCGATTGAGCAACAGGGTATCGAGATCGGACTGGCAGAAGTGGTCTGCCCTAAGAACACCATCTGTACGGCTCTCGCAAAGCCGAAAGAACCTCAACCTACTATCAAGGTGCCAAATAATTTGGTGCGACGAGACGCTGAATATAAAACTGATAGAGAAAGACGATACTCTTTCGACGTCTCGAAAACAGAGGCCATATTTGATCAGTTGTTGGCCGACAAGATCCTTCGCCTCAAAGGAGACCACGTGATTCCACCATCAATGAAGATAGCAGGTAAAACATATTGCAAATATCATGATGTTTGGACTCACGCAACGAACGAGTGTCTAGTGTTCAGGTGGATGGTGCAGGATCACCTTGACAAGGGCATCTTGAGGTTTGCCCCGGATTGGAAGATCACGAAACCGATGACGGTTGACACCAACCCATTCCAACAAAATGAAGTAGGGATAAATGTCATAACAATCACGGAATTACCGACAGGCGAGAAACTGTATTCAGATGATGATCCGGAGTATGACATGAGAAACAAACAAATGGGCCTGTGTGCGAGGTGCCAAAACGAATTGGCGACAGTCCCGCTGTTCATCAACCCGGCAATATATGGCCCATACATGCCTTGGCCAAATGTAATGCCGTCAGGGTATCCTTATCAGGTGATGCCGCAACCGCAGGCAAACCCCCAAACAGCGCCGCAGCCGCAGGCGATGCCACCACCGCCACCACCTCGACCCATGGGGCCGCATCCGGTTCCAACTCCGATGGAAAATACTGAACGCGCAACATCATCGGCGGAACAACGCCGGGAACAGGCTAAAACCATGATGCCTCGACGGCATCAGGAAGGTACTAACCGAAACAGCAGAATCAGGGAGAGATCCCCTGACAAGACACCAGTCAGGCAGGTCAGATCGACCGCCAGTCGTAGAGAAAGGACACATGGTCCGTCACCCAAGACTACTCCGCCAGGCTCATCGAGGCCGCGGACTGTTCATACTCCCGCCGACACACCGGTGGATCGATGGGTTCCTGTCAGGCACCCGAAGTTCCCTGGCGACCGAAAGGTTGACCAAATGACCCGAACTCAATATAGGCGTTTCTTACGTCAACGGAAAGGACTGGAAATTGCTAAGGGGAAAGCCCCGATGAAGGAGAGTCAGCAAAGAAACCTTCACCGTCAGGGGAACAGAAACTGAAACAGGCAAAGAAAGAGGCCAAATCTGGCCAAGGGGTCGACAGTAAGGCCAAGACCTCGATGCAGATCGACACTTCCAAGTGGACTCCGGGGAAAGCCCAATTTGGTACAATCGATATAGAAAAGATAATGGCGGAAGATGATTTGTTGTCTGATGGCGATGATGGAAATGATCTCAAGGCAAAGCTTGCCGAGATCTTCGATGATGAGGGCAATAAGGAGAACGAGGCCAAGTCTGGCCAGGCCGTCGAGGCCAAATCTGGCCAGGAAGTTGAGAAACAGGAAACTGAGAAGCGAGAGGCCGAGAAACAGGCCGTCGAGAAGGAATAAAAACAGTGGAAGATGCTACCGTCAGTCAGCCGACAGACGGCTCGACGATGATGGAATGCAATGCTATCGATTCAGAACTTGTTGAATTCGTCAACGAGGAGTTGGAATATTCCACTGACGGTTTTTGGGATGAGGGTATGCCAGTTGTACAAATGGTAGAAGACCTAGAGCTGCTATCGGTTGACGACGAAAAGAGACCGATTGGGACAGAAAAATCGAGACAATATTCCAAAAGCCACCATCTTTTATGGCCAGGCATATCAGGCCATTGTATGTATCAGGGCATATCGACGGAAAACCCATTGACAGGATGCTGGTCGATAATGGGGCAGCCGTCAATGTAATGCCTTCGTCGACGATGTACAAGCTGGGCAAGGTCAGCGAGGACCTGCTGGAGACAAAAGTAATTGTCAGCAACTTTACAGGGGGAAAGGCTGATACACTAGGAATCTTGCCTGTCGAGGTGAAGATCGAAAAGACCAGCTTGAAAATCGCATTCTTCGTGGTAGATGCTGCCACCTCTTACAATGCGTTGTTGGGAAGGGACTGGATTCACTCAGCTCTTTGTGTACCGTCTTCGCTTCATAAATGCTTATTAATCTGGGGAGACTCCCCCGAACCTGAGATTATTATGGCTGACAACAGGCCATTCACCGCTAAGGTCAACGCTGTCGAGGCAGCGTATTATCGGGATGATGTAGGGCCTTATCGATTTATCGGGCAGGACAAATACGGACGACCGAAGGAAGTCACTTCAAGCAAGAAGTTGACGCAGTTGGAAATGGCTTGTTTAGCCAAGGAACTAAGTCAGCCCTGCAACGTCAAGGAGTCGGGGCCGCAAGAAAAGCACTGTCAGGATTAATGAATTGTCCTGAGGACGGAAGACCATCGGCCAGTAAGGCCGACAGACTGGAAATTGATGAGATCGTTGTTATCGGGCCGCAGCAGGAAGCATGTGCCGATTTGATCAGGAGGTTTCGGGCCTATGTGGCCGAATGTTATACAGGTGATCTCATCTTCGAGGAAGAAGCGCCACTGTCGGTCGGCGATGAAATTCAGTTAGAAGAATTAGCAACGGCGCCAGCCAAGCTTGACGACATCAAGATCCAAGTACAGGATCCTGTTATCGAGGTTGAGTTAGGTAGCGAGGAAGATCATAGGCCAACTTACATCAGCGCATTGCTTGATGATGGCCAGAAGGATCGATTGATCCAAGTATTGACGGAGTACAAGGACTGTTTTGCCTGGAACTACGACGAGATGCCTGGGTTAAGCAGGGAGTTGGTAGAACATCGTATTCCGATACTTGAAGGGTACCTACCCCGTAAACAGCCCCTGCGAAGGATGTCTGTCGAGGTCTGCAGACTGATCAGGGAGGAGATCGAAAAGTTGTTGAAGGCCAGTTTCATCGAGGTGGCCAGATATCCGGAGTGGGTAGCGAATGTAGTACCCGTAATGAAAAAGAACGGGAAAATAAGGATATGCATTGATTTCAGGGACCTAAATCTTGCATCTCCCAAAGACGAGTATCCGATGCCAATGGCGGACATGCTAATCGATGCTGCCACTGGCAATATGTTCCTGACAGCCGTCGACGGAAGTGCAGGTTACAATCAGATTTTTGTGGCTGTTGACGACGTGCCAAAACTGGCCTTTCAATGTCCCGGCGGAATAGGCACCTTCCAATGGAAAGTGATGCCATTCGGACTCAAAAACGCCGGAGCAACTTATCAACGAGCCATGAACTGCATTTTCAGTGAGTACATCGATGACTTTGTAAAAATTTACATCGATGACATTATTATTAAATCGGCTAGTTATGATGAACATCTAATACATTTGGCGAAGTCGTTTGCCAAAATGAGGAAACATAAGTTAAAGCTCAACCCCTTGAAATGTGTTTTTGCAGTGGCGTCAGCCAATTTTCTTGGCTTTCTAGTACACCGCAAGGGGATTGAGATCGATAAAAACAAGTCCAAGGCTATCCTGACAGCCAGACCTCCGTCGACGAAAAAGGAATTACAGCAGTTCCTTGGCAAGGTCAACTTTTTACAGAGGTTCATCTCTAACTTGGCTGGAAAAACGAAGGTCTTCTCGCCTTTGTTAAAGCTGAAGGACAAAGAAGAGTTCTGCTGGCAAACGGAGCATGAGCAGGCGTTTCAGGATATCAAAGATAAGCTGACAACGCCGCCTGTAATGATGCCGCCCGTCAAGGGGAAACCCTTGAAATTATATATATCTGCCACGGAAGACACCGTCGGCGGATTTCTGGCGCAGGACGATGAAAACGGATTCGAACGAGCTATCTATTATTTGAGCAGGCACCTGACAGAAACAGAGCAGAGGTACTCACCGATTGAAAAGGTATGTCTTGCACTGTTTTTCTCTTGTAAGAAATTGCGTCATTATATGTTGCCTGTAAAAGTATTGGTTATTTCTGGTATTGATGTGATAAAGTACATGATAGCTAAGCCTGTAATGAGGGGAAGGATCGGTCGATGGGCCATCCAACTGATGGAGTATCAATTACAGTACATACCGCAAAAAGCAGTCAAAGGCCAAGTATTGGCTGATTTTCTGGTTGACCATCCATGTCTCGATATCGATCAAGCCGTTCTCAAGGAACTGGACTCGATGACAGTAGAGATCAGGCCATGGACACTGGCCTTCGATGGGTCTAGAACCGACAGGCTGTCTGGAGCAGGTATAGTCTTGATTTCTCCGTCAAATGTAAAAACTAAGTTATCAATTCAATTTGATTTTGAATGTACTAACAATCAGGCCGAATACGAAGCCTTAATAATTGGACTGGAAATGCTTAGAGAGCTCGACAGCAAGTCTGTCGTCATCGTCGGGGACTCGCAGTTGGTTATCAGGCAAATACAAGGTACTTACAAATGCCGAAACCCAACACTTGACAAGTATTATTTAACTGCGATGTCTTTGTTGTCGGAGTTTGTTGACGTTACATGTTACCATGTGACGAGGGGAAACAACAGCGAGGCCAACAGTTTGGCCCAACTGGCGACTGGTGTCAACCTCCCTGATGACATCGAGGAATCCCTCTACGTCGTCAGGAGACGGCACTGTCCTTCATTTATGTATCGAGACAACGTCCTGACTGTTTTGAGTGTGTTTCAGGACCCTGATGACTGGAGAGAGCCGATCAGAAAATATCTGGCTGATCCGTCGGACCGAGCATCTCGACAAACGAGGCTCAGGGCAGTCAATTATGTCTTGATAGGTGATCAACTGTTCAGAAAAAGCCATGACGGCGTGCTCCTGTTATGCGTCGATCAGCAAGAGGCCATGAGAATTATGATGGAGGCTCATGAGGGAATTTGTGGGGCCCATCAGAATGGTCACAAGTTAGCATGGCTGCTGCGCCGATATGGCTATTACTGGCCAAAGATGGTGGGAGACTGTATTCAATTGGCAAGGGGTTGTGAGAAGTGCCAACGCTTCGGGACAGTCCAAAGAATGCCCGTCGAGGAAATGAACATGATAATCAAGCCATGGCCTTTCAGATGCTGGGCCATCGATATCATCGGGGAGATCCATCCCTCGTCTTCCAAACACCATCGATACATTATTGTGGCCACTGATTACTTTACTAAGTGGGTAGAGGCCAAACCACTCAAACAGGCCAATCAGGCCGAGGTGATGAAGTTCATCAAGGACTTAATCATTCACAGGTTTGGCCTGCCGCAGACTATTGTCACTGACAGGGGACTGATGTTCGTCGGACAAGAGATCAAGGAGTTTGCCAGATCAATGGGTTTTGAATTGGTCCATTCAACACCGTAGTATGCACAAGGGAATGGCCAAGCAGAAGCTTCCAATCGAGTCCTTAAGGACATTATCTCGAAAATGATCGATGAGAACCCAAGAGCTTGGCACTTGATGCTGTCAGAGGCATTGTGGGCTTATCGGACGAGCAAACGGACAAGTACAGGCACCACCCTGTATAAGCTAACTTACGGACAGGAAGCCGTTCTACCGATGGAGATCAACGTCCGATCTCTGCGGGTGATGCAGCAAAACGAGCTGACGCCCGAAGAGTATACTGAAAATATGTTCCAGCAGCTCGATGAGCTCGACGAGATCAGGGTGGCCGCGTTAGACAAAATCGAAGCACAAAAAAGGCTAGTTGCCCGATGCTACGATAAAAAGATACGCAGGAGACACTTCGGCGTCGGGGACATGGTCTGGAGAACTGTTTTGCCACTGCATCAGCGCGAGAAAAAGTATGGTAAATGGAGCGCGACGTGGCAAGGACCATACGAAGTTTACTCGATAACCCGAGGAGGGGGCTACATCTTGAAAAAGCCAGATGGGAATCTCTGTCGAGACCCCATCAATGGAAGGTACTTGAAAAAGTTTAGGCCCACCCTTTGGGAGTCGATGTGCCTAGAACATCAACGAGCTTTGGAGCTTGAAATTGAACGGCGTCAAGAATATTTCAATACGCCGATCCCTCTGTAAATATAAATAGGGTTTATTTTCAGTTTTGTTTTTATTTCTGTTGTCGTTTACTTAGGCTAGGATTTTTAAATTAATAGTAGCAGTCGCATTTACGTTTTTTTTTTTTATTCTTGTCAAAATACTTCTGTTTTAACTTTTAAATTTTATTCCCCGATTTACAAATTTTTTACATCAAGTCATTTCGATCTTTTGTGAGTTGGTATAATTTTAGCTAAGTGTTGTTTGACAAAAAGTGGCGTTTTCTGCTTGAAAAAACTGTTTCGTCAAGTGGTTGGATTGGCAGTGCGGAGTTTCAACACATGGTTTGCTTTTGGCTTTAAGGTTTAACGGAAAACATAATAAAAGGCCAAAACAAATTTTGACAAGGAAAAAGAAAAGCAGTATATGGCTCTCAGGCCATTACATCAACAGGAAAGTGAATAAGTCTGTGGCCGTCGGGCCAATACATAAACAAAGAAATAAACCAAGTCTAGGAAATCAAAGTACTAAGGCACAGGTGCCAAATCAGCGGCTCGCAGGCCGGAGTAATCAGCGCAAGAAGTCTTGTGTAAACCTTGCCAGAAATTCTTTGAGGGCTGTCTCGATCCTGGCCTGATCAGCTGCTGCAGCGTCTGCTCTGGCGATCAGTTGATTTTCAGCGGCCTTCGCCTCGTCAAGCAAATCAGCGGTGTTAGATAGCTCCACCGTAACAGACTCAGCCTCCCCTACAACGTCCTTCATTTTACTTCGAACCGAATCCAGATCCGCCTGTAGCTTGGCAATGGCCGAGATCAAATCGGCCTCTGAGTCTCGGAGATGGATGAGTGAATTGTTGAGGCTGGAACCTTGAACATACAGTTCATTAAATCGTGCCTGGAGAGCCTCGACAGGAAACGTAGAAGTGGTCTTTGCCTTGATAGCTTTGTCATTTTCCTTAAATTCGCTCCTCATGTTGCCAAACCGCCTTGCAAAGTCAGAATAAAAAGGCGCTTTATCGTCAGGAAGTCTGGCGGACAACAGTCGACGCATCAAGTCGTCAAGGGATGGTCCCATGTTTATCATCAGGACCTCCAGCGGCTGGCTCTGATGGTTCGACAACAGCCCATCAAACTGAGCAAGTTCTTCGGGAGTGAAAAGGGTGTGACTCGATGGCTCAGATACGGTCGACAGAGTCTGAGAAGAGGAGCTCATCGACAAGGCATGAATATCAGCGAACCGAGCCAACATTTGAGAGAGCCGTTGAGAGGTGTCTTTGACTTGATTAGACAAAGGGACCTGTGAAATCAAGAATAAGACAAAGACAATCAAGTACAAGATAAGTAAGGAGATTTCAAATGGCTTGATGATGAAAATTACCTCTCGGTTAGGAAGAGGAGCTGCAATAGGAGTCTCCTTGACAGGGACGGTCTGAGGGATAGGAGGCTCAACCTCTCGAGGGCTGCGACTGCATCGCCTGATGTCACCTCGACGACAGGGTCGACGAGGGGTTCCTCGACGTGTACTGGAGAAGGCGGATGAGGTGGAATCTCCACTCGCTGAAAACGCGACCCATCGTCGTCACTGTCCGTCGAACTGTCAGCCATCTTTCGAACTTTCTTGCGAGGCAGAGTGCTTTCCTTGACAACTCGACGTTTGCCTTTCGAGCTGACCTCCTGACAGACAACAAGATATCACAATAAGTCCGAAAAATATAGCAAGTTAAAACAAGTAAAGGCTACCTCCTCGTCGGAACTGCTTACGACTATGGCATTCGTGCCACCTCGCTGCTGAAATAGCCGACGAGAGCGCCGGATGAACACAACAGAAAGATCTGTTACCTTATCAACGGAGGAGTAAGCCTCAGACCCTTGATGCGATTGAGACACGACAGGCGACGGTCCTGACGGACTGATGATCTGCAGCGGAATGGCCGTAGGAATAATCGGCTCTTTGGCAGCTTTCTTCTTCTTGTCGGTCGAAGGAGCCGATGACTTCTTTCCTGCGAAACCAACAAACGTGTTAGTACATAACAGCGACTAAAGGAAGAAAAACGGTAAGGCTACCTGATAAATCGAGGGCGATGGTACCCCCGTCTTTGTATTCACACAAGATATAAATCTTCGACATGGCCTGAGGGTCATCAGCCTGATACCCCGTAAAAGTAACTTGGGAGGTACCTTGATGACTACGAGGCTGTGAATTAATACTTGTGCTAGACTCAACGGAGGGAACCACATACCCCGACGACTCGATGAAATCAGGGAGTAACGGAAGAGAAAGGCCAAAAGGTTTGTAAAAGGAGTGCCAAGGAGGAACCTCGCCGGGACCTCCCCGTTTTTTGGCTAGTTTAGCATGGGCCAACATGGCTTTTCCTATTCTAATATTTTTTTTATCGACTCAAAATTGGCAATGGCTTGTTCATACACCCTATCTCTACAATCAGGGTCCCAAATCACATTGTAAAATTTTTCAAAACGAGAAATAACATACAATGTACCTTTCTTAGAGGCCTTGACGGTGGCAGCCGCCGACTGGTCAAGGAAAGGACCGTCGGTAGAGATAATCTCCGGATGATTGGGAACCTCGTACTTTGCAACAACAGCATGAAAAGGCTCCTGGCGGGTCGATGCAATATAATCACCCCACCAATCAACAAAATCAGGGGAAGCAACAGGAGTAGGAGCGAAGGGCCGAAAGACGAAAGCGTCACGGGCCGCCCGCCAGCATCGCCGTAGTTCATCAAAGCTGTCCATATCCTCTACCTCCATCAATTTATCATTCCTTTCCGCCAAGGAGTCACCATATCGAGGTATCTTCTGTACTAATCCAAATTGACGAGCCACGTAATGCGCAGGGTAAAAGCGGACTGAACACCTGTAAGGTTTGCGCTTTGTCGGAGTTCTTGGCCCCAGTAACTTTGAACCCTGACGGAAGGTCTCTAGGTGTCAAGAAACTGGCCCACAGCCGTTGATACTCCTTAAAGTCCTCCGCCGACATAGAGGGGTCATAGGTCGATAACACCGACGGATAGAAAACTGAAAAGTCCGGTGCAAGACCTTTCTCAAGACTGTAGAACCTGCTGAAAAAGTAATAAAAATTGCAAGGTGGCGCTCTCTGTCTAGCCACAAACAAAGCATATATCTCACTATCAACAGGATAACCATCAAACACACGAAAATCCGGAAAATAAGCAAGCAACCAAATTTGCAATAACCAAATGGGCCCCTGCAAAGACGTGCAACTCGAGGCCAAAAATCCCTCGATTCCAGTACAAAAAGTAGAGAAAACAACAGGCCCAAGTGCCACTCGTTCACCCCCGGCAAGGGAGATTGCGAGGGCATTATATTCTTTCGTTACCGACAAAGCAGGGTGGCAAAAAAGGTACCTCGATAACCATAGAGTCAAAAAATGTACGTGCTCCGTATGCGTTACCTCGACAGCCTCGGACAGACCCTTGTACCGACCGATCACGGGTCCGTATGACACGGCATTGTCCCCCCCACCTACAGCTGTCGGAAAATGAAAAGCTTCGTCACTCGCGGACGGTATTGGATCGACATAACGCCCCGTTGGACCCAGGCCAGTAATGGCCATGATATCTAAAAGGGTTGGTGTCATCGGACCATGGGCGAAATGAAAAGTATTGTCTTCCTTACACCAGAATTGAACGGCCGCGCGAATCAATGGAAGATTAAGGGAACCCCTGTTTTGCAAAATTGGATAATGTCATAAATACCGCTGCTCCGCCAAACCGAAGCATAAATTCTTTCAACTCGGGTACACCAAACGAGCCAATCAGAGTGGGTGATAGAGCCTGCCCACGGCCACCCACGAGTAGTGGACGAAAATTCTTTCACCCCCGTGGCGAATGGGAGTGACTCTATCGAACGTATGAGTGGGTGTTGCTCCAATGAAGGCAAATCGGCTTGGGTGTGATGAGGGCCGATTGTAACTCCGAGGGGGGTGTCTTCGAGTGCTTGAGTGATAATCCGAACATCCTTCCGTTTAATCCGAGCTCCAGCCATAGTCTCCCTGCGAAAGAAGTAAAATTTCGTAGTAAGTGGCTAAACCCAAAGCTTCTCGGCTATGGAGGATTTGTTGGAGTGGGTTTTTCGGGTTTGATGATTTTTGGAGATTTAAGTTCGGTTTTTGCACACCTTGGGTGGAGGAGAAGCCGTGGGTAACATAGGAAACGAAATGGAGGGCTCGATTTCGAAACTTTGAAGCTTTTGGCTATGGTGGAATTTGAATGGGTTTTTTCGGATTTTAGGGTGTTTGGGGAAGATGGTGATAGTTTTGGATTCCTCGGGTGATGGAGAATCCAATTTTAGCAATTTTAGGGAAAGAAAATCGAAGCAATGAGCTCAATTTTGGAAGAGAAAAATCGGCTATGGAGTTGGGTAGAGGAGAAATCGGCCGTGAAGAAGAAGAGAGAAGGAGAGGGTGAGTAGGAAAAGTGAGCGTGGGGCCCAGGGGAAGTAGAAGAGTTTTATTTGAAAAGGAATAAAGTAGATATGTTGGGAAGTGTGTGTAGAATAGACTTCTAATTAATTTAGAAGCTATAAAAATGCCAGGCTTCATTTGAATTTACCCGGGAGTTGGGAATGAGTTGGGGAGTTGACATCTGGCAAAGGAATTAACAGATTGGGAAGAATTCCAAAATCCCAAAAATGCTGATATAATTTAATTGGCTAAAAATGGCCAATTTTAATTATCAAAGCATGATAAAATCAAATGCCAATCGAGGAGTAAGAAAAAGGGGGAATTTTTTAAAAAAACTAAGTCTATCCGATAAAATTTTATTTCCGGATAAAATTTATCAGATACGACTTACGGGGGGCATTGTTTGTACCCAAAAAATCACCCTCGACTAATCGAGGAACGACGGCTCGATATAACAAGCCAAAAATGGCATATGGGCCGAATCAAGTCACTCCAAAACGGATCAGACCAAATCGGATCCAATTTGGACCGAAAATGGATCAAATCGAGCCAATGGGTTGGCTACGAGCCCAATTTCAAAACTCGACCCAATTTCGCAATTAATTAACATTTGGGCCAAAAATATATTAATTAATTGATAAAATTAATTAATAGGCTAGAGTTAATTAATTACTAATTAAAGCCAAATAATGATTAATTACAAACGGGCTCGACCCACTTGATGACTTTGGCTAATAAAGATTATGGACTGATTAATTAAGATTAATTGGGCCAAGTCTAATTAATTGGCCTATTTTTATAAATAAAGGCCATTAATTGTATAAAGGGGTAATTAATTGGATAAATTGTGAGACAACAGGGCTCGACCCAGGACCAACCATGGCCCGAGCGGCCCAAATCGGCCATGGCCCACCCCAGATCGGCCACTCTCCATTTTTGGGGCCCACTTGTTGCTTTGTTATTTAATTAATGATTAATTAATTAAGGGATAAGGATTAAGCTAAGTAGTTGGCTTAAAACACTAAGTCCTTAAAAATCTCTTAATTAGTTATCATTAATTCAATTTCAAACACAACGTTTCTTCTTCTCTAAATCACCACTAACATTAATTTTCAGCAACAAAAGAACTACCACCAAAGTAGTGGAAGTAGTGGAAGGTTTTTCAAGTAGTGGAGAAAGTGGGAAAGTGGCTGTCAAGGCATCAGTTTCTGGCCATCAGCTCTACAGATCCAGCAGCTATAAATACCTTGATACTGTCAGTCGCGCAGGACACACACAACTCAATCAACAACTCTTCAGTCTAACACTGATCGGCTCAACGCCTCTCCGGAAGTCCAGCACCTCGCTGCTTCTTTTTCAGCAAACAATTGTCAATCCCTTGATATCAACTGTCCCTCCTCAGCCACCAGCGATCCCTGGCAGCCTGAAGTCTTGCCGCCGCCGCCGCCGCCGCTCACAGTCAGCCGCCGCCGCCGCCGCCGTCTTCCGCCGTCAGCTGACGCTGTCTCGAGCGAAACCTTGATAGCAAGCAGATCACAATCTGTTTTCTGTCAAGTTATCAGTCTGTCAACTCGTTGATATCAGTCTGTCCCTCCTCAGCCACCAGTGATCCCTGACAGCCTGAAGTCTTGCCGCCGCCACTGCCGCCGCTCACAGTAAGCCGCCGCCGCCGCCGCCGCTCTCTTCCGCCGTCAGCTGACACTGACTCGAGCGAAACCACTCGTATCAACCAAGTAGCACGCTGGTAACTGTCATGTAAGTGCCCACGTATTTATATGACAAACTCATTGAGTAGCCACCTGCTTGATGAGCTCGTCGTCAAGTAGCCATCTGCTTGACGGCTATCGGCTAAGTAGCCATCTGCTTCGTCGATGCCTTGGTCAGTGGCCACCCGCTGATCAGGAGCCCGATTGATGGCCATCCATCAAGGTTGGGCGAACCATTGACGGCGGTTCTCTGTCGTCAATGTTACTTTCTGTCAATATATTGCACTGTCATGTTTTATCAACTCATCGGCGGGTTCCCTGCCGATCAAGGAGTCAGTTTTCAGAACCTAATAGGCTTATCAGCTCGTTTGGCAGACCTTGCCAAGAAAGGAGAACTTTACCGTTTTGCATATTGTTGTAATGTTTGTACATCGGGAAACGTACTAATTTTCTTTTATTATTGATGGGAGTAATTTAGTTCGTGTATTTTGCTCCATTTACTTAAATATGCTTTACGTCGACTAATTTCCATTGATATGCTGTTTCTGTCAAGCCTTTGTTTTCTGTCAAGGTGATTGTGTAAAACTGATTGATCGTCAACCTGTTTACTGATTTAAAGACCCACTGATATGATGAACAGGCCATCGATTGGCTATAAAAATATGGCATTCAAGAGAGATTTTCATAAATTGTTTAAGTCCTGCGGCCAGGCAGGCATAGAAAAGAACTAGGGGTAGTGTTTGCCTACTCTGTCACAATCGTTTAGAAGTCAGCCTTATCAGGACAACTTATTTTGATATCAATGTCTTTATCAGGACACTTACATTGTCAATTTATCGATATCAACATGTCTATTTTCAAATCGTTATGTTTGCACGCACAAACATTGGCACGCCCGCATTTATGTTATACCATATCGAGGTATTTCACGTCGAGCTATTGGCTCGTCGAGGGATTCACTGACAGGTTTACAGCAAACAATATTTTGGCACACCTTGATGCCAAGCATACCTCGATGTCAATCCCTCGATGCCAAGCACCCCTTGATGTCAGTTTTACTATAAACAATATTTTGGCACTTCTTGATGCCAAGGGTTGCTCGATGTCGTCGAGGTGTTCCTCGACGCTAAATTTATCTGCAAACAGTTCCTTGATGCCATGTATTGTCCGATGCAAAATATTTATCGCAAACAAATAGCTTATAAAACTATACTGAAGTACCAATGCTTTCAAATTCCCTGAAAGTACACGATAAAATCTAATCTTAATTTCAATACTCTATAAGCTAAAACTACTGCAAAGTTAAAATATATTATTGATTTAAGTATGGGAGTGGGTTCGCCAAAGTTCACCCGACCTAGCTCACGAGGTGTGGATACGGGACGGGATTTCGGGATCTAGGGTAGTTTCGGGTTTTACTTTTACTACCCAAATCTCTTATAATTTAGCGAATCCTGTATTTCAAGTATCAAAAAATTCCATGACAAAAATAAAAAGTTATCGTTTCTACTCCCTCTGTTTCTTTTTATTTATCGCTTTGACCAAAATTTTCTTTTTTACTTTTATTTGTCTCTTTAGGATCTCAATGTAAAATTAATGTTATTTTATCAAATTTACCTTTTTTACTAATACCTTTCATTAATGCTAAAAACTCTTTTGATACCAAACTTTAGTCCAAACAATACATTTGATACCAAGCTTTTTCAAAAGACACATTTCATACCATTATTCGTCATATCATGATTCGCACCATCTTGACACATTTACTTTTGTCGTCAATTTTTGACGAAATTCAACACGTGCAGTCAATTGTGAGTCTTTAAAACCCGTGCATGTTCTTCATCACATTGTCAATATAACAAGCACATGATCGGAACATGTTGAATTTCGTCTGAAAATTGACGGCAAAACTAAATGTGTCAAGATTGTGTGAATCATGGTATGAAATGTATTTTTTGAAAAAACTTGATACCAAATGTGTTTTTTGATCTAAAGTTTGGTATTAAAAGTGTATTTCCCTCAAACTTATTTGATTAAAAGAGTACTTAGGATTTTTTGCTTAAAAAAAAAACCTGTTTACAATATTTCTTAATTCATTTGCAATCCTACAAAGATACGAATAAAAGAAAAACGGAGGGACTAATTTTTAGCTTTGGGTCCATGTCCAAAATTTAAAAATAAAAGTACACAATGGGTGCTTTGTTAGCGAAAGAAAAGAATTGCATTATTCCTTGGTGATTTAGCCGCCATAAGTCATCCATTTAAATTGAAAGCCTCCAAATAATTTGACGGTATCGCATTTTCCAATACTTTAATTACGGGAAAATTGCTTTTTTGGTATCGTAGTATAGGCTGACTTGCACTTTTGGTATCATTGGATACGAAAATACAAATTTGGTACCATAGAATATATTTTCATTGCAATTTTGGTACCAAACCCAATTTTTCTACAAAGTTAATGGCAATTTATCCCCTATGAAATGCATAATGTTCAATTTATCCCTCTATAATTTGAAAAAAATCAATTTACCCCCTGTAAAATTTAATGAAGCAATTTACCCCTTTCAGCCGGAGATTGTAACTCACTTGCCGAAATTGAGAGTATGCATACAAACTATTTTATTTAACATAGGGGTATAAATTGCCACATTTATCATAACACAATGGGTAAAAAATCACATTATCATAATAAAAAGTGGATTAAGTGCCGCCTATAAAAATATCAGGGAGGCGATGTGAAATTTTTACAAAATTTCAAGGGGTAAAATGCTCTTTTTTAAACCGCGAGGGGTTTCATTGAACATTATGCATTTAGTAGGGGGTAAATTGCCATTAACTTTGTAGAAAATTTTGGATTTGGTACCAAAATTGCAATGAAAACCTATCATATGGTACCAAATTTGCATTTTCATATCAATGGTATAAAAAGTGCAAGTCAGCCTACCCTATAGTACCAAAAAAACAATTTTCCCCTTTAATTACGGAAATACAATGTATTAATGCTATTGTGATATAACTAGTCGTTATGTGGTTTTAAGATTGGGTACATATCACTTATTGTCCTTCTTATTAAAGATTTACAAAGTTGTCTTTTTTAATTTTTTTTTTTTTTTTTTATAACTCAGCTGTACAAGCTTACACTATACTAATCCTGGACCTCAGAACCCTTGCCCTAGAACCCTGAAGGATGTAAATCGCAGGATGTGCCTCCACCAAGCCTCGGGATCCCACCATACTGATGTACACTCTGCGCACAAAGGGATCTTCACCGCAAATGACCCTTAGATAGACCCATAGAAATGCTTCCATCCAAGTTCCAAATGGGATTCGAACCCCCATCCTTGCCGCTGGAGCAAGCCTTATGAATTGTTGGCCAGTCAGTTGGAGATATGCCCTGGGGGCTTTTAATTTTTTTTTCTCTTATATAAATCCATACTAAGAGTGATTTAGTTCACTTTGGCCATTGCCCTTTTTAGGCTGAACACGACGACGGATCCTATGTCATGTGATTTGCGATGTAGGTTTTATGGGAATTTAATTGTAACACTATCATAGCGAATAAAGAAACGCACCCTCACGTGCAGGTCAATGGATATCAGGGCCTTCGTTGTTCGATCTAAAAAGGGCCAAAAAAAAAAAAATAACTCTTAGTAGGGGTTAAAATGGGGAAAAAAACTTAAAAGGAACGACTTTGTAAAAAGTTAATGATAAGGAGGACCATTAATTTTTGTTTATCCGTATGATTTTTCTGATGTCAGTGCAATGTGAGAGAAGATGGAAGTTGGACCGTTCATCTAGCTAAAAGTGCGGGAAATCCTTACCCAAATCGGGTTTTGCCAAACCTAAAGTAACTAAAAAGCAAGTGTAATACACTTGTTTTGGGATTGGATGTAACTCTCAGGAGAGTGACCAATCACAAAGCAAGTGCAATACACTTGTTTGGTAGTTGCATGGATTTGGCCAAACCAGACTTGGACAAGAATTTTCCCTAAAAGTGCTCAAATTAAAATTGTTCTCCTTTCGATAATTGGGGTCTGATAATTGTTGTACTAATTTACTGACTTTGCAATTTTTAACTCAGCAAAGTTACAGAAAACGTTTCAAATTAATTAGTGATTTTAGATTTTCGTTTTAAACTATATCACTTCACCGAATTTTATCCCGTAAAACTACTGTGAGCGGTCTAAACTTCGATCCTTTTGGTTTAATATTATTTCGAAATATTGTTTCAAACTAATTACTTATTTTGGTTTCCCCAAACTATATCAACTTGCCTATTTTCGTTCCATAATATTTCATTTTGCATGAATTTAGTCCCAATATTAAAATTCTAATTTAATGGAAATGTCGGTTCAATTTTATAATTATTTTGAGACGAATTCTGAAATATTCTATAACTGTTCATGCTAAAATTTGTTACGTCATGACACGTAAACAATCATGTGGCATTTAACGGACGCATATGCAACTTCAATCTCATGATTAACAGTGGGACGACATTTAAAAAAAAATTAAATTACGGGTCGAAATTCTGTAAAGTGATATAGTTTAGAACGAAAATAAAAAATCACTGATTAGTTTGAGACGGTTTTTGCAATTTTACCATTCTCAGTTGCTACAAGATTTCCTATATATTAGTCAGTGTTTTGAAAATCGGACCGGACCTGCCGATTAGCCCGGTTCAACCGCTAACCGGTCCCCAGTCCGTTCCGGTTTGGTTTATCCCTAAAAACCAGTCCTCAAATTAACCAGTGTGAACCGGTAAAACTAGCTCCAAACAGGTAAAACCAGTGAACCAGTGGTTCACTAATTTTTTTTTTTAAATTTAGAGATTTTTTATTTTTATTATTATTTATTTGAACTCTTTTTTAACATTTAATAGGATTACATTTATATATTTTAATTGAAATAACATTCATTATTTTAGTGTTTTAACAATCAATGCAATATTAAACTTTTTTTTTTTACATAAAGAAGTACATAGCTATTTTCTAATCATTGTGAATAATATTTTTTGTATGAAATTATGCAAATCAATTATCATATAAACATCAACTTACAACAATAGAATCCAAATGAACAATCCAAAGCTTTGAAAATGAGATGAACTTTTAATTTTGTTCTTGTTTTGAATGTCAGTATCTTAATTTGATGGATACTTGAGATTTATATTTTTGACATTGATCTTAAATTTTTAAGATATTTTGATTATTTGCATGAAACAAAAAAATTATATTGACAAAGAATGATAATTTTTTTGAATTATAATTATATTTTAGATAATTTAAAAATATATATATATAAATATTACATAATAATAAAGTCACACCAGTTATACCGATCGAACCAGTGATCAGCCCGATCTAACCGGTCGAACCAGTAACCAGTTGAGCTTCCGCTTCAATGACCGGTCCGGTTTTAAAAACACTGATATTAGTAGTATACTAGATAAGAGAAATTTTACCTCAAAAAAAAAAAAAGATAAGAGAAATTTAAATATTAATAAATACTCCAACTATATATACAGGTTTATGCAATAAATTCATATAAAAACCATTTTTTATTTTTTGAAGCATCAACGTGTCTTACTATAAACATCAACTAGGTAAGATTGCAGAAAACAAATTATTTTGAAATCCAATTTTGTACGCCAATTTTGCACTCAAGATCAAACTTTGTATGCGATTACCGTGTGAAGCAGTTTCTAGTATTTCAATAAAATAACATATTAGTTCATTGAAATTAAATTACGAGATTTTGCATTAGTTGGGTAGTTTCTAAAACCTAATTATTTTTCATTTTGTGTAGTTGACATTCAAGTTCGATCGGCTTGGTTTTCATGTTTTGGCTTCCAATAAGTGTGGAGTGCGTGAATTTCATTTGGCCGGATAGTAGTTGGGAGGAACAAAGTTTATTCGATGGACGAAAGTGGTAAAACATGAATATTGGGACGAGTTAATATTTACAAGTTAATGATAATTTATCTTCCTGTGTATAATATTAATATTCAATTTATTCCCTTCTAATTTAAAAAAAAAAAAAACATTATTCCCTATAGATTTTAAAAAGTTTCACATCGTTTGTTTGACATTGTGAACTTAAAAAAAAAATACGAATGGAGAAAGCTACCCCTCTTACGTAGTATGATACTTTGATCCATTGATCAACTTATATATATATTGGACACTTTAATTATCCATGTGTTATTATAAATGTGACACTTTATCCCCCTGTATTTTGATGAATGTGACACTTTAAGTCAGTGTTATGATAAATTTGACATTTTATCCTCTTATGTTATGATAAATGTAACATTTTACTCCATTGTATTATGTTAAATGTGACACTTTACCCTTTAAAATTAAAAGAGATAAATTGCTAATTTAAAATTTTCATGAGTATATTGCTCATTTTTTAATTATAGAGGGATAACATTATGCATATTAGGGGTAAAGTAGCATTAACCCTAGTATTTTTCATGTCATTTAAGTTTTCTTTTTCTCTTTCTTTTGTATCCTAAAACAATAGGTTTCAAAAATTGAATTATTTTTGTCAAAGTTATCTTCTCTCATTAAGTAACAATTGAAACTATTATTTCTCAAACACTATTTTCAAAGGCATAAATACAAAAACGCTTAAAAATCACACTTTTTTACCTATTAGCTAAATATCGCGTCAAAACTCACGAGAACAAAAATAAGGGACATCGGAGGGAGTGTATCATTATTTCTTAATTTATCAAACTAAATTTGAATATCAAACTTGATTTAATATAACACAACAAGTCGAGTTCAAACAAATTTTTAAAAATGTGATTATTATGTCAAATTGTGTAGTTTGATTTTGAAGTGTACCTAATAGCTTATCAAACTATGTAATTCTAATACTTCATAAGCGTAAACTCTTGCAAGTATTTTTTTTTTTTTTTTTTTTTTTTTTTTTTTTTTTTTTTGTGATATGGTGAATATATTGTTACATTAAACACTATATCGAATCGAAACTTTATAATAATATCAAAATAAACTAATTATTAGTATTAAACTAGAGAAAATACTCACATTCGTAAGAATTGAACCCATGACCTCCTGGTCATGGAGCCTCATCCTTAACCTTATTTTTGGCTAAAAGTATATTATTGATTTAAGCATAGGAGTAGTTTTTGTTGAGGTTGACTCAACTTCATTAGGGATGGGCTCAAGATGAGATTTTGAGGCCAAGGGTAATTCGGGAGGAAATTTGGGGTTTTAATTTTTAATATCCGAATCCCATATAATTTAACATATAACGATATTTCAAGTATCCAAAAGTTCTTGAATCTGGGACCGGCATTTTGGGTTTTCTCGACAAAAATCATAAAGCTATATTTTTTAATTTTTATGTTTGGGTCCTTGTCAAAAAATTTAAAATCAAAGTATACAATGGATGCCTTAATTACCGCAAGAAAAAATTGCATTACTCCCTGGTGATTCAGCCGCCACATGTCATTTATTCAAATTGCATGCCATCAAAGATTCAAAATAATTTGACTTAAAAGATGCATGGTTCTACTTCGTCAGATATTTATTCGAGTATCTGGAACACGAAATATAAGAACTAGATTAAGAAATTTTTGAACTATGATTCATACTTAATATCTGACCTCGTGTCCGGGACTCCAAAAAAAATTTCAAACGGTTTCAAAAAAAGAAAGATTTTTCTTTTTTTTTCCGTCATTTTATATAATTCGTGATGATCCAATGGTTATTACTCAGGGAATCTTCATCATGTCATGTCATTTAAATTCATTTTCAAAAACTTTCATTAAAATGTTACTCAAAAAAAAAAAAAAAAAAAACTTTCATTAAAATATAATTTGCTCTATGTATTAATGCTATTGTGATATAAATAGTCGTTATGGGGCATAGGATTTTAGTTCTCTTCTTATAATTGACTGTCACTCTACAATTTTGTTCTCTAGCGCTACAAGGTTTTCCTAGATTTTAGTTAGATAAAAGAAATTTAAATATTATTAAACTGTAAGTTTTATGCAATAAATTCATTAAAAGTATGTTAAAAGTATCACGTGTATTAATATAAACATCAACTAGGCAAGATTGCAAAAAATACATCAAATCAAATTTTCTATGTCACAACATATTACATCTAAGATCAAATTATGCACGCGAATACAACATGCATCGGTAGCTAATATTCTAATAAAATGACGTATTAATTAACTGAAACGACAACACTTAGCATTGAGTAGTTTTTGTTGTTTTTGTTCGTAAAACCTGTAATGAGGCGACTCATTCTTTAGCAGGATTAACATCATAACTTATAATTAATTTAAAAATTACAATAAATAAGATGAATTTGATATATTGGACAAAAATGGAAAACTGCCAATTTATGGTGGAGTTGGAAGAAAAGCTACCTAACGGTTGCTTATGGGTATGAAATTGCGGACATTCATATATGGATTTGGACCTCTTAACTCTGGATCTTGTGGTTCAAAATTTTTTTCCTCCTTTCTTTCTTTTTCCCTTATTCTTCTTCTTTTTTTTTATTTCTTTCTCTTCTTCTTCTTCTTTGTAGTTAATACTTGTATACATGTTTATTGAAAATACAAAACTAATGAAAAAACTGAGTTGTAAATCTCTCAATTTTCTCAGTTGAAGATTCGGATCTCATAGTTCAAGTGATCCGAATCTTCAAATTATGATTATTCAACCAATTTTCTTAAATTTTGAACACCAATTAGTCTGAAAAAGGGAAGCCGCGCCAGAAGAACTCTCTGATAATGGGCAACATTGTCATGATATAATTGTGTAGCGGTCACTGACGGTGGAACTCCTCCTAAGGTTTTTAAATTCAGTTAATTTGTTGTAATGAATTCATTTAATTCATTACAACTTGGTTTGTGAAATTTTTTGTACGTATTGATTCGGAACTGAGACGATAAAAAATCCTCAACCAATTTCAACCAACAGACACTGTAAGCCAGCGGCCATAGAGGAGGAAGAAGGAAGTGTGAAAATTGTGATTACCCCTTTCCAATTTTTCGGTTTTGTTGCTTAATTGCAAATACCCTCTGAAGAGGTGAAAATAGTGACTTAACAACCATGTGAAGGTTTCCTTACAAAAATTGACGAATAATTAAAATGTGTCCTTCAATTTTGATATTCTACATGTCATTTTTTAAGGTTAATTTGATACCAATAATTCTCTTAAAATAACAATTGAAACCATCAATTCTCTTACACTATTTCTAAAGACATAATTATAAATTGCCGAAAAGGTTCATTTTTTTATTACATATTTATATAATTATTTCTTAGTTTATGGAATTGAATTCGAATATCAAATTTGATTGAAAACAATAAAGCAAGTCGAGCTCAAACAAATTTTTACAAACATGATTATTATGTCCTTTTTTTTTTATAGTTAATACCTCGATGCATCAAACATTGTATCGAATCATATCTATTATACTCGTATCAAAGTAAACTAATTACAAATACTTGTATTAAATTAGAGAAAATACCCATAGTAATGATAGTTGAACCCATAATTTCTTGATCATGAAGTCTCATCATCCTTAACCAATTCGCTTTCAAATTGTGTGATTTGATATTGAATTGAATCTAATTAATAGCTTATAAAACTATATTGAAGTACCAATGCTTTTCAAATACCCCCGAAAGTACATGATAAAAATCTAATCTCAATTTCAATACTCTATAAGCTTAAACTATTGCAAAGCTAAAATATACTATTGATTTAAGTATGGGAGTTTGATGAGGGGTACTTTGGAATCTTTATTCTGGGAGCTCATGCTGGATCAAAGAACCTAAATTTCGACCTTGAGCTCATTCGAGGCCCTGAGTCCGACCTTGAAGGCCTAATTTCGACCCTGGGTGCATATTTCCAACCCTGGGATGCCTAACTTCGACCTTGAAGGCCTAATTTCGACCCTGGGTGCATATTTCCAACCCTGGGATGCCTAACTTCGACCATGAAGGCCTAATTTCGACCCTGGGTGCATATTTCCAACCCTGGGATGCCTAACTTCGACCTTGAAGGCCTAATTTCGACCCTGGGTGCATATTTCCAACCCCGAAGCTTTGAACTCCAATTAGCTCAGTCCGATCGCCAGCAGAGGGGCTCATGGTCGAATCTATCATTGGGCCAACCTCAGGCCCAAGCCCATGGGCCAATCCCCATCCTCAGCTATAAATACCTCAAGCATTTATGACACAGGGGAGAGATTTTTGGGGGGCTGCTCCTTGATCGAAGCCTCCTGCTCGGATTTTCTCTTGGGCTAGATTAAATCACCTTAGTTTGTATGTACTTAGCCTCTAGCTTGTACGGCATCCTATAATGCTCAAATAGGACCCTCATTACTTGTAATATGTACACTCATATTAAAAATATACTTTATTGATCTTCAATCTCATATCATAGTGTATCTCGCATGCATACCTTATTATTTTGATCTCCGACGAAAATGCGTAAGATCAATTGGCGCCCACCGTGGGGCCTTATTTGGGTGTTAGATCGAAATATGCCTACTACGAGGCAATTCACGTACGATCAAGGGGGAATCTTCTTATGCAAGAGGAGCTCGAATTTTTAGATCTCCAAGCTCAAATTCTCTGTGATCAAGTTATCAGGTATCTAAGGTCGAATTGTTAGACCTCCAAGGTCGAATTTTTAGATCTCCAAGCTCAAATTCTCAGGATCAAATTATTAGATCTCTGTGATCAAATTATCAGGTATCCAAGGCTGAATTGTTAGACCTCCAAGGTCGAACTCGAATTTTTAGATCTCCAAGCTCAAATTCTCTGTGATCAAGTTATCAGGTATCTAAGGTCGAATTGTTAGACCTCCAAGGTCGAATTTTTAGATCTCCAAGCTCAAATTCTCAGGATCAAATTATTAGATCTCTGTGATCAAATTATCAGGTATCCAAGGCTTAATTGTTAGACCTCCAAGGTCGAATTTTTAGATCTCCAAGCTCAAATTCTCAGGATCAAATTATTAGATCTCTGTGATCAAATTATCAGGTATCCAAGGCTGAATTGTTAGACCTCCAAGGTCGAATTTTTAGATCTCCAAGCTCAAATTCTCAGGATCAAATTATTAGATCTCTGTGATCAAATTATCAGGTATCCAAGGCTGAATTGTTAGACCTCCAAGGTCGAATTTTTAGATCTCCAAGCTCAAATTCTCAGGATCAAATTATTAGATCTCTGTGATCAAATTATCAGGTATCCAAGGCTGAATTGTTAGACCTCCAAGGTCGAATTTTTAGATCTCCAAGCTCAAATTCTCAGGATCAAATTATTAGATCTCCATGATCAAATTATCAGGATCGAATTCTTATCTCTCCAGGATCAAATTCGTGGATCTCCAAGATCAAATTCTTGGGTTTACAAGATCAAATTCTATGATCTTCAAGATCAAAATTTATTATCTCCAGGATTAAACTCTCAATCTTCAATAACACCCATATGGCAAAAAAATTAATTATATTATATTTTTATATTAACAAGTCATTAATATTTATCAATGTTTGCAGGTATATGAAACATTATAAGACCAGACCGGCCATACTAATTACAATATGATCTTCTGATCGAATTTTATGATCTTCTGATCGAATTTTATGATCCTCTGGTCGAATTTATGATCTCATGGTTGAGTTTTATACTCTCTTGGTTGAGTTTTATACTCTCATGGTCGAATTTCATGCTCTCATGGTCGAATTTTATGATCTACAAGATCAAACTCTCAGATCTCCAAGGTCAAGTTTCCAGGATCGGGTTTTATGATCTCATGGTCGAATTTATGATCTCTTGGTTGAGTTTTATACTCTCTTGGTCGAATTTATGCTCTCATGGTCGAATTTCATGCTCTCATGGTCGAATTTTATGATCTACAAGATCAAACTCTCAGATCTCCAAGGTCAAGTTTCCAGGATCGGGTTTTATGATCTCATGGTCGAATTTATGATCTCATGGTTGAGTTTTATACTCTCTTGGTCGAATTTATGGTCTCCATGGTCGAATTCTATGATCTTCGAATTTTATTATCTTCAATCTACGACCTTCAGGATCAAAATTTTATTATCTTCAATCTATGATCTCCAGAGATCTTATTATTTCTATTGCATGCTCTTGCAAGTATCATCGAATCACGATTGACCTCTAATCTATTATTCAAATAGGGTGAAAGCTGTTGCTACGACCCTCGAAAATAAATTGACCAAGGGTGAAAGCCGTTGCTATGCCCCTTGGATTCAGAAAATGGGTGACGACCCTCAAAAACGACTAAGGGTGAAAGCCGTTGCTATGCCCCTTAGATCGAAATAAATATTCCGGTGAAAGCTGTTGCTATGACCGAAAAAATGACTAGGATCGGCTAAAAATGTCGATTATCATCAGTCAAAACGACTAAGGGTGAAAGCCGTTGCTATGCCCCTTAGATCGAAATAATTATAAGGGTGAAAGCCGTTGCTATGACCCTCAGGTGAAAGCTGTTGCTATGACCGATCAAAGCTAAAGGGTGAAAGCCGTTGCTATGACCCTCAGGTGAAAGCTGTTGCTATGACCGATTAAAGCTAAAGGGTGAAAGCCGTTGCTATGACCCTCAGGTGAAAGCTGTTGCTATGACCGATAAAAAATGACTAAGGGTGAAAGCCGTTGCTATGCCCCTTAGATCAAATCTATTATGGGTGAAAGCTGTTGCTAAGACCCTTGAAGATAAAATTCTACGATCATATTCCACGATCAAATTCTATGATCTCCAAAGTCGAATTTATTATTTTCAGGATCAAGTTCTATGATCCCCAAAGTCGAATTTTGTGATCTCCAAGGATCAAACTCTATGTTCTCCAAGCTCGAATTCTACTACCTTGGCTTTGTCTTTGAAATCTTTCGAACCGGACATTATGGATCTGTATGCTATTGGTTATTAGCTTTCAGGGTTTTGATAAATTCGACCAATAATCCCCGATTTAGGGTTTCGATTCTTTATTTCGGAAACTCATGCTAAATTAAAGATTCTGAATTCAAAATCTCGACCTTATACTCTTTGAAGACCCTAATTTCGACCTTATGCTCTTTGAAGACCCTAATTTCGACCTTATGCTCTTTGAAGACCTAAATTTCGACCTTATGCTCTTTGAAGGTCCTAAATTTCGACCTTATGCTCTTTGAAGACCTAAATTTCGACCTTATGCTCTTTGAAGGTTCTAAATTTCGACCTTATGCTCTTTGAAGGTCCTAAATTTCGACCTTATGCTCTTTAAAGACCCTAATTTCGACCTTATGCTCTTTGAAGACCTAAATTTCGACCTTATGCTCTTTGAAGGTCCTAAATTTCGACCTTATGCTCTTTGAAGGTCCTAAATTTCGACCTTATGCTCTTTGAAGGTCCTAAATTTCGACCTTATGCTCTTTGAAGACCCTAATTTCGACCTTATACTCTTTGAAGACCTAAATTTCGACCTTATGCTCATTGAAGGTCCTAAATTCTGACCTTATGCTAATTGAAATCATGTGTGATCAAACACTAGAAAATCCGACCCCAAATGCATAACTTCGATCCCTAATACATTTTGGAGTTTCTAAGATATGCACTCTTTTTCCCTGGTTCGGTTTTTATCCCACTGGGTTTTTCCGAGCTAGGTTTTTAACGAGGCATATCCGAAACACTAAAAAAGCGATCCTCAAGGATTTTCTACTTCTCCGAGCTTCAACTTCACTTTACGCTCAAAGAAGTGGGGGAGTATTGATGAGGGGTACTTTGGAATCTTTATTCTGGGAGCTCATGCTGGATCAAAGAACCCAAATTTCGACCTTGAGCTCATTCGAGGCCCTGAGTTCGACCTTGAAGGCCTAATTTCGACCCTGGGTGCATATTTCCAACCCTGGGATGCCTAACTTCGACCTTGAAGGCCTAATTTCGACCATGGGTGCATATTTCCAACCCTGGGATGCCTAATTTCGACCTTGAAGGCCTAATTTCGACCCTGGGTGCATATTTCCAACCCTGGGATGCCTAACTTCGACCTTGAAGGCCTAATTTCGACCCTGGGTGCATATTTCCAACCCCGAAGCTTTGAACTCCAATTAGCTCAGTCCGATCGCCAGCAGAGGGGCTCATGGTCGAATCTATCATTGGGCCAACCTCAGGCCCAAGCCCATGGGCCAATCCCCATCCTCAGCTATAAATACCTCAAGCATTTATGACACAGGGGAGAGATTTTTGGGGGGCTGCTCCTTGATCGAAGCCTCCTGCTCGGATTTTCTCTTGGGCTAGATTAAATCACCTTAGTTTGTATGTACTTAGCCTCTAGCTTGTACGGCATCCTATAATGCTCAAATAGGACCCTCATTACTTGTAATATGTACACTCATATTAAAAATATACTTTATTGATCTTCAATCTCATATCATAGTGTATCTCGCATGCATACCTTATTATTTTGATCTCCGACGAAAATGCGTAAGATCAGAGTTGACCCGACCTAGCTCACAAGGTGTGGGTTTGGGACGGAATTTGATTTTTACTATCCAAATCTCTTATAATTTAGCGAATATCCCGTATTTCAAGTACCAAAAATTTCATGACTAAAATAATAAGTTATAGTTTCTACTCCCTTCGTTTCTTTTTATTTGTCGTTTTGATCAGTCTCTTCGTTTCTTTTGATTTGTCGCTTTGATCAAAAATTTCTTGCTTACTTTTATTAATCACTTTAGGATTTCAATGCTAATTAATGCTAAACTTATTGAGGGAAAAATACTTTTGATATCAAGCTATAGTCCAAAAAACACATTTGATACCAAGCTTTTTCAAAAAACACATTTCATACCATGATTCACATCATCTTGACACATTTACTTTTGTCGTCAATTTTTGGACGAAATTTAGCATGTACGTGCCGTCAATTGTGAGTCTTTAAACCCGTGCATGTTCTCCATCCCATTGTCAATATAACGGGCACATGATCGGAACATGCTGTTTCGTCTGAAAATTAACGGCAAAACTAAATGTGTCAAGATTGTGTGAATCATGGTATGACACGTATTTTTTTGAAAAAGCTTGGTACCAAATACGTTTTTTGGACTAAAGTTTGGTATCAAAGTATTTTTCCCTCAAACTTATTTGATTAAAAGGGTATTTAGGATTTTTTGCTTAAAAAAAGTACCTATTTACGACTTTCTTTAATTCGTTTGCAATACTTCAAAGCTACGAATAAAAGAAAAACTGAGGGAGTAATTTTTAGCTTTGGGTCCATGTCCAAAATTTAAAAATAAAAACTACACAATGGGTGCTTTGTTAGCGCAATCAAAAAATTGCATTATTCCTTGGTGATTTAGCCGCCATAAGTCATCCATTTAAATTGAAAGCCTCCAAATAATTTGACGTAATTCATCATGATGTTATGGTCACTACACTATACATGGACTTCATAGTATTCGACGGTATCGCTTTTCCAATACTTTGATTACGAAAATACGATGTATTAATGCTATTGTGATATAACTAGTCGTTATGTGGTTAAGATTGGATAAATATCACTAATGATCCTTTTTATTATAAATTATTTATAAAGTTGTCCTTTTTAATTTGTTTTCTCTTATATGAATCCATATTAAGAGTGATTTAGTTCACTTTGGTCATTTTGCCCTTTTAATATTAAGCACGACGACGGAACCGATGTTCACGAGATTTGCAATGTAGGTTTTATAGTGATTTAATTGTACCACTATCATAGCGAATGAACAAACACACCATCACGTGCAGGTCATGTTGGTGTCTAACCATTTGTGTACTTAAATATTTAGATCGAACACAAAAAATAGTGAGAAATACTTACTTCTTTCGAAACCAAAGATCACTTGAATCTTTACGTAAAAACAAGGAAATTAGACTGAGGCTTGCCGAAACAAATTTTCTCAAAACAATATTTTCGGGGCTGGCACGGTGCATAAAGCTTGATTCCCGGTAGTTTCCCAAGATACAATAGTCTGTTGTTCATTATTTGCACAAATAATGAACCAACGGCGAACTTGAACAAGCAGAAATTTCGAACTAAATTTTGACGAAAGTAAGAGAAAGAGAGAGTAGTATTTTTTTCTTATAATTAATATACTAGTCTATTCTCGTGCTATGCACAAACTTAAATAATTATTTTAATTTACATCAAATAAACTACAATAAACTGTTTATCACTATTTACATGGAAGTGATATTAGAATTCACCACATGAATTGGGCTAAGTCCACTTACTTGGCTTGGGCCTAACTCAACCTCAAAAGCTAGCTTGTAAGGTGAGGATTGCCCAATACTTTATAAGGTGGACTTAACTATTGTTTTCAACCAATGTGGAACATTTAATCTCAATACTCCCCCTTCACGTGTGGGCGGGCAGAATGTGTGGGTGAAACAAGCCCAACACGTGACATATGAAAGCCCAACCTTGTGAATTTGCGATATGTGGGTGAAGATCCAACACACGAATAATGACACTCCGGGCCTTTGTTAACCGGAGGAATAATGAATCTCCAAGTCTTGAATAACTGGAGGAATAATGACAACCCAGACATTTATTATCTGGGTGAAGTGTGTTGATAGAAAATGAAGCCGATCATACGAACAAGAAGGAGTCCATCACGAAAGGAGGCGGCCCACTTTAACCTGGGGCTCTGATACCATATTAGAATTCACCACATGAATTGGGCTAAGTCCACTTACTTGGCTTGGGCCTAACTCAACCTCAAAAGCTAGCTTGTAAGGTGAGGATTGCCCAATACTTTATAAGGTGGACTTAACTATTATTTTCAACCAATGTGGGACATTTAATCTCAATAAGTGAGAATACAAAATGAAAAATTTTATTTACAATGCTTGAAATATTGTAAAGTTATAGTTTAATCAAAATCAGAAATATGAACTTTGAATGCAATACATCATGTTATCATATAAAATCTTGGAATCACTACAAGAAAAATCGGTTTTAGCGACTGTAGTTATTGGTCGTTAAAAGCTTGAAAATGGTCGCTAAAAGTTATAGCGACTAAGACTTGACCAGTCACTCATAGTGGCGACTAAAAGTCCGCAGCGACAAATCATTAAATTGGACGTTGAAAGTGTTAGTTTTAGCGACCAAATATTATCAGTCTCTATTGGTAACGACATTAGGAACAATTTTTTTTACTCGCTAATAAAATATTCATGGTCACTATAACATCCTCTTGGTGGTTGTAGCTATACAAATATCAACCATAATTTTATATTTAGTGACAAGCATAGTAATGGTCTTTAAAGATGTCGCTATTAGCAACAATTTTATGGTCGTTAATGTTAGTTTTCATAGACACTATATCGTTGTCTTGGTTGCTATATCAATAAAGATAGCAACCACAATTTATGGTTAGTGACCAAGGAATTTATGGTCTCAAAAGATACAAGCATTAGCAACAATTTTTTTACTCACTAATGAATTTTTTATGGTTACTATAACATTCTCTTGGTGGTTGTACCCATACAAATAGCAACCAAAATTTTATGTTTAGTAACATGTGTAGTAATGGTCTCTAACGATGTCGATATTAGCAACAATTTTGAACTCGCTAATTTGAGTTTTCATGGACACTATAACATTGTCTTAGTTGCTATATCTATAAAAATAGCAACCACGATTTATGTTTGGTGACCAAGGAATTAATGGTCTCTATAGATACATGTATTAGCAACAATTTTTTTCACTCGCTAAAGTGATAATTCATTGTTGTTAAAATCTTATTTATAGTGACCGGAATTAATGGTCTATAAAGATACATGTATTAGCAAACAAAAATTTCACTCGCTAAGGTCATCATTCATTGTTGTTAAAATGTTATGATCGGTGACAACATAATTTGGTTGAACTAAGTTTCGATATAGTTGCAAAATTTATATTACAATCTAATATGATTTAGTGACAAGAAAAAAGTAGTTACTCGTTGCTAATAAGGAAACAACTATAATTAGCTTTTATAATTTAATCATGAAATATAGAAAAAATAAAAAGATACACCAATGATTACTATATAAAAGAGATTTTATAAAATCACTATACAATTGTTGTCGCTAAAAAACATAAAAAGTTACACGGAGTGATAATTTTGTTACCTAGAAAAAACAACGGAGGAGCACCAAAAAAAAAAAAAAAACTCAATTTTCCAATCCTCATATAAAGTTGCTGACTTCTATATTTAACCTTCATTTGTTAAATTTCATCCAAGCTTTATGCATCATGCTCCATTGACAATCCATTCACGTCCCTTCAAATGAGTCAAGCTGCAAACATCAATTTTCCACCTATTCGACATCATCAACATATTTCAATTACAAGCACTTTATTCATCTACTCATCTACAAAGTACCAACCATTTAATCACCATTTATAGTATTTGCATAGCCAAAGAAGACATACTAACATATAGTGAGTGTAAGGATGCTACTTGGCTTGAAATCTACAAATGAAGATGGGGTTATTTAGTAATTTAATATAACAGTAGATAGAAGAAGTAAATATATGCTAACCTTGTCATTTGCATCATGTGCATTAGCCATGAAATTGGGCACATAAACATCTAAAATACTGTAAAACACATAATAAGTCCCACCAATTAATTCAAATCAAGATTAGCAATTTAATTCAAGATATACAAAATAAATCTAACTAATATTAAGATTAATACAAAACAAATTACCTAGAGGATATATAGAGCAATTTATGAAGTTTGGCTGATGAACAATCTTGGCAATGTTGTACATCATCGGCTGCAACATGCATATTTAATACTCCAAGTCACTATCAACGTAAGCTTGAGATGGCTCTTCATCGTCACTGCTAAAATATTCAACCCATGTATCGTCTCCTTCATCACATTCTTCACCTTCACCTTCACCTTCATTATAATTATTTGTGCCTGGGGAAAATTAGATTTTCAGCAATTTCAACCTCTAAAGGAGCTTCATCATTGCGAACTATTGGTCCCATCTCACGATTATTGTCTTCAACTTGTATACATGCACAGTCATCTTGTTGGTATGCATCATTCTCATCATGTTCTTCTTCAACATTAGATTGAAGAAGAGACGGATCAAACAGATATCGATGTTGTGAACTTTGAACTACTTTCCAGTTTCCACCTAGTTTTGTATTGTTAACATAGAAGACCTAATTTACTTGATTTGCTAATACATATGGTTCACTTTGATACCATAGTTTGCTTACATTTAGGGTTGTGAAGTCGTCATCTATCTTGACTGGTTTATGTCGATCTAGATCAAACCATTTGCAGCCGAATAACACACACCGATAGTTATCCACATATCTTAACTCAACAACATCTTCTAATACTCCATAAAATTTCATAATTTTACCCTTATGTGTAGATTCCGTGCACACTCCACTATTTTGTGTCAAGCGTCGATTGTCTCTTTCACTAATTAGATACTTGACTCCTTCTACTATGCACCCACTACAACTAGTCATATGAAAATCGGGACCTGATGCAAGTGCAAAAAGCTCATCACTAGCTTCTGATGATCCAATTTGCCGCAATCCCTGAATCTATTATGAAATATTTATTTAAGTTAAAAACATAGATAAAAGAAATCATTCATTCCCAATTAATAAAATCAAACATTGTTACTTTAGATTCTTACTCGGTCCTGGAACCATGAAGCAAACTCTTTCTTTTGTCTTGTCTCCCAACCAATAACATTTTCTTGTTTCAGTTCATCTTGGTGCTCCCTAAACAAGAATAAAAGTATAATGATCACAATTGATGTGAAATATTTAAACGGAAGCTAGATATTGCAAACAAAAAACTTATTACTTCAAATATGGTTCTATCTCTGGACAATTACTTAAGACAAACCAATGCATTGCACTGTGCTTTTCACGCGTCATGGGGGTATAACGTGTTTCTCCAATGATACGAACTTTAGTTTTAAATACAGAAATGGTTGTATTTGAATGCTCATCACCATTATGATTGCGCTAAACTCTATTGTATTTTATCTCAATTCCATGAAGATACATCGAACAAAAACTCAAACACTCTTTCACAATATAGGCCTCTGCAATTGAACCTTCTGGACGAGCTCTGTTTCGAACCATCCCCTTTAGACCACCGAGACACCTATACTTAGATTAAATAAAAAAACAAGTAAACGCAGGTTTAAAGTGAGCAATTCAACTTTATCTTAAAAAGAAATGAAAGAAAAAAGGAATATACTTTTACCTTTCAAAAGGATACATCCACCTATAATGAACAGGTCCACCAAGTTTAGCTTCTTGTGCCAAATGAACTGATAGATGGACCATAACATCAAAGAAAGCGGGTAGAAATATCATTTCCAACTTACACAGTATGACGGGTATCTTTTTCTCCAAATCATCAAGGACACTCAATTTAAGTGTCCTAGAGCAGAGTTGTCGAAAGAAACTTGACAACTCACTAATGGCAGTAAGAACATCCTTATGTAGGTAACCACGCATCCCTATAGGAAGCAATCGTTGAAGTAAAACATGGCAATCGTGACTTTCAAACCTGTTATTTTACCATCTTTAATGCTCACACGTCTAGAGATATTTGCAGCATACCCATCGGGAAATTTCACACCTTTCAAGAATTCACAAAAACCTTGCCTCTCCTTTTGGGATAGAGTATAGATGGCACGAGGTTTCAAAAGTTTTACTTTACCCTCTTTGTTTGCTTTGACACCCGTTGATGCTTTTAAGTGTAACTCACTTCTAATGCCCATATCCTCTAAATCCAAACGAGCTTTCTCAGTATCCTTTGATTTACCATCAATGTCAAGTATAGTGCCAATTATATTATCACATATATTTTTCTCAATATGCATCACATCCAAATTATGTCGCAATTTGATTTTCGACCAATATGGCAACTCAAAAAATATACTTTTTTTGGTCCAACATGATTGTTGAGGAAGACGTTTTCGCTTATTATTGTTACCAGAATGCTTACCAAGCTTCACTTGTTCTACCTCTTTGAGTTGTTCTAAAATCTCATTAATGGTAAATTCTTTCGGCTTAGATCTGTGCTCGGTCTTCCCATTAAATTTAAGACTTTTTCGATAAGAATGACTTCGCGGCAAGTACCACCTATGGTCTATATAACAAATTTTACTTCTCAATCTCTGGGAAGGATTATTCATGCTACATCTTGGACAAGCACAATATCCTTTTGTTCTATGTCCGGATATATCACCCAAAGCAGGGAGGTCATTAATTGTCCATGTTGGATAAGGATGAAGATGAAGAACACTGAAGACATTTTTATAAGGGAGGTTTTGATGCATTCCAAAACTTCAAAATCGGCTAAGTATGGAGTAACTTAGCTGATGTCCCTTTGGAAGGAATTTTGACTAAGTATAGAAGATATCAGAAGAGTCAAAATTTCAAGGTCCAAGACTTCTGATCTGCTGAAGGAAAGATATCAGACTGATGAAGATCAGACGACTCAAATCAGATTTGTTCAAGTTTGAGATCAGCTTAGTTCGCCATCAGACCTGCACTTTCATCAGCCAAGTGGAAAGGATCATAAAGTCTTCCCAACGGTAATAAATGCCCCTGGGAGTAATAAATGCTGAAGTACAAGGTTATTAAAGACAAATGATTGAAGAAATGCTTCGCATCAGCTGGGTGCATTTAATGCTGCCTGCAGAATAGTACTGTTGACAGTACGGACATACTGCAAAAGAGCCGTTCGTGGAAATTAAGGACCAATACTCGAGGAATTTGAATCTTGTCTCTCTTCAACGGACATTTTTAAAATCTCAATTATAAATAGCTGAAAGAGACGAAGAGAAAACAAGAACACAATCTCTGAGAAATTTCCGAAGCAGAATTCTTTAAGTCTCAAGAACAGCTCACTCATCAGCTTAGTCATTTGTTGACGAAAAGCGAAGTTAAAGAACAAAGCTAAATACATCTTCTGAGTGAATTTGTAAAACTGAGTGTTGTGAGAAGTAGATATCCATCTTAGTGAGTGATATTACTTCAGAGAGTAGGATTTCTTTGTGATTTCTTACTGCGCACTTACTGCATGTTCATTTGTTGTTAGGCGTAAGCAGAGTGTACTGGTTACTTTGTGTTTCTAGTATAACCCAAGATCTAAGTGACTTGGAAGAGTGGACTAAAGGATTTAAATCCATATAACCACTATAAAAATTACTTGTGTTTTTACTTGCATTTTTACTTGCATATTTCAAGATTGCATAAAACACTTTACTTAACTGTTTGAAAAGAATTTAAAAGGAGTTTATAAAACTGGGGAAGCATTTTTCAAACTACTGAGAATACTTGTGAAAAACACTTTGAAAATCCGCTGCAAGTACTCTAAGTATTAAAACTGATTTTGACAAAATCAGCTAAGTAGCTATCAGTTTAGTGGTCTACGAAGCTGTTCAAAGATTTGTTCGCGATCAGCCGAGGAATCTACTGTTGATAACAGCTTAGTTTGTTTGAGTTAACAAAAAGGTTTTAAAGTTAAAAATTGCAAAAAGTTTAGAGGTCTATTCACCCCCCCCCCCCTCTAGACCTCATCTGACCACTTGGGACCAACAGTCCATAAAATTGCTGCATGCAACCGAAAACATTATCCACTTTTCGCATCACGTGTCATCACTCCAACCTCCCATAATTCCAGTAGCTCTTCCATCAATGGCCTGAGATATACATCAATGTCTTTACCAGGTGATCGAGGACCAGGAATCAAAAGAGACAACATCAAATAAGGTTCTTTCATGCATAGCCATGGTGGTAAATTGTATACCGTTAAGATCACAGGCCATATGCTATAAGAATTACTCATATTACCAAAGGGATTGAACCCATCATTAGCGAATCCGAGACGTATGCTTCAAGGATCTTGACCAAACCATGGGTACTGCTTATCAAAATCTTTCCAAACTTCTGAATCTGCAGGATGGATCATTGTGTCATCTGATTCAACTTTTCCGTCTTTATGCCACCTCATATCAGAAGCCGTTTTCCTGGACATGTACAACCGTTGTAACCTAGGTTTTAGAGGGAAATAGCGCAAGATTTTATGTCGTATCTTTTTTCTCTTGGCATTATTAACCTTCCATCTAGACTCATTGCACACCGGGCAATTTTCTACGTTCTCATATTCGTTCCTAAAGAGAACGCAATCATTCTTACATGCATGTATAAGTTCATACCCCAAACCAATGCCTTTTAAAACCTTCCTCGACTCATTAAATGAAGGAGGAACGATATTACCATCTGGTAGATATTCCTTGAACAAAGCAACAATCATGTCATAACATTTGTTAGTCATTCTATTCAAAACCTTTATATGAAGTAACTTAACAAGAAATGACAATAATGTTTTTGAGCAACCAGGATATAAGCCTCGTTGTGTATCTTCCAATAATTTTTCGAATTTATCGATTTCCTCATCTGGTATTAAATCGGGTGTACCATTGAGATGCTCATTAGGCAAATCTTCTAACATCTCTTCCTCCTCTAATGTCTCATCTATATCACCGTAATTGTTATCTTGTTCTAATGGTATATCAGAGGTTTCACCGTGGTGCAGCCATTTAATATAACCAACATCTATACCATTTGACAGTAAATGCAATTTGATCAGGGAAGTTGGGTACGCTTTTAGATTCAAGCAGTTTCGACAAGGACAAAGCATTTTATTGTTATCTCTCGAGTTCTCCAATGCAAATCTTATGAAACTTCTAACTCCGTTAGCATAATCATCTGATGTGTAGTCATCAAGTTTCATCCAACTCTTATCTATTTTTATTGTTTTGCAAACTAAAATCAAATCACATGTAGAAAAAAACATATATAAAGTGGTGTATTAGATTCTTATAACAAATATTACAATTCAGAAAAAGTTCTAAGTTACAATTTCATTTTAGTGAATTCTCAGTTACATTTTACAGGTCCCAGAACCAAAAGATCTTTTTTCTGTCATTTCTATTGCTAAGGTACACTTTTAGCGATTGTCTTCAAGTTGTTGCTATAAGCTTAGGTGTAGTGACCATTTAAAATTAGCCACTACAGGCTATTTGTCTAGTGACGATAGTATTTGGTTGCTATTCGTCGACTTGAGATAGCATTTGCAGCCAATCAAATATTTTCTTGTTGAAATGGTCGTAGTTGATATTTTTTTATAGTGACTAAGAAAATCTATCGCTAGAAGCACTAATCTTGGTCGCTATGTCTGCCCCAAACATCCAGCAACCATTCACAGTGACCAAATGATTTTTGGTCGCGAAATAACCTACGAAACCACACCTTAGCAACCAGTTCAGTTTTCTTCGCTATATATAGATATATAGCAACCATTTCGACTTCATCGCAGAGAATTTGGTTGCTGAAACTAGATTTTCTTGTAGTGAATTAAAAAAACGAAAAGTATGAATAATAATAGTATTATTAAAACTGATGAAAACGAAAGTAATGAGATTAAATAGTTCACCTATTTAATATAATAATTTAAGAGTTATTTTATCAGATCTTTTAATTGAGTTCATTTCGTAGGATGTTGGTTTGATGACTTCATATGGGTTAGTGAAGAGATGACATGTGTAAGTTTCTACTTAACATATTATTGCCTTTTATAGTAAATTCATTTTTTAGTTCTTGTGTTATAAAAGAGGTAAAATTTGAATAAGAAATAAAACAACAAAATAAATGCATTTAATAAAAGTCAGAATCGTTTTTGATATTTTAATAATGAAAAAGAAGGAATAAAATTTCTTACACACTCACAAATTTAGTGTCTAAGACAATCAATGTAAAATTCCCCTCGTAAAGTTCATTGACTAACAAAAATGTCATAAAAGATGATGAATCCTCTCATGTGTATAAGAACACAATATATAATAACTATTTCATGTTTACTTGAGTCAATTCATATACAATTCACATACAATTAAGCAATCATATACAGTTCACATTTCATACGAACATATAAGTTAAAAAAATAAAAAAAATCAATCACAATTATATTAAATTAGAGGAAGCTTCCACTTGATAATTCTATTATAATATCCATATTATCTAGAAATTAAAACCATCAAAATCACTTGATAATTCTATTATAATATTCATATTATCTAGAAATTAAAACCATTAAAATCCAATGAAAAGAAATTCATGTGATCAAATAAAAAATAGTATAAATTACCAAAAGAACTGCCGAATGAGTGGAAAAAATCAAACCATGCATTTTGAACACTGTAGTTTACGTGGGTGTGAGACTACAACTATTGATATTAGTATTTGATAAAAATAAAATGTTAAAGATCATAATTTTATGTCAATAATTTACAAAAGCTAATAACATTTAAATTAATATCATAAGTTTACCTTTTAAATTAGAGTCAATGCTTCACAAAATTCCTGGAATTACACATGAAAGAATATGTACATGGTTAATATGGAATCACCAATTCAATCCATTATAAATAAAATATACAGTCAATCATTAACGTGTAGTCAAATATCCGATAAATAGTAAACCCAACCCAAATCTACATGTCCTCAAATTCATATATATATATATATATATAAGTTTACCTTTTATATTAGAGTCAATTCTTCACAAAAATTTCTGGAATCACATATGAAAGAATATGTTCATGGTTAATATGGAATCACCAATTCAGTCCATCATAAATAAATATTCAGTCAATCATTAACGTTCAGTCAAATATAGACGATAAAAAGTAAACCCAACCAAAATCTAAAAATCCTCAAATTTATAAATATATTAAAACTTAATGTACTTCAATATACATATCCAATACTACATGGGCCATTTTGACTTCGGAAAAATGAAATGATATGGATCATGAAAATAATGTTAAAAAACGATAGAAGTATGCATAAAATAAATTGACAAATTACAACAATATAAAAATATAGTGATTAAGTACGCACAGTACGTACCTTTACTATAATTTCCCTATAAAAAAAAAAAAGGAATGAATTAAAGGTTGGAGATTTGGAAGTGGTGGCCGTGAGTTGGTTACGCAGACTAAGGAAAATTGAAATTTGACGCCGTGGTGGTAATGGGGATCGAGAAGATATATATAGAACATATAATTGTAAACCTTAATTATAGGAAGGGGAATAATATGATTTTACTGCGTGGAATCATATAATCAAGCCTTGATTTGTGTAGAGTTTATATATGAAATACATTATCTTCCAGAATTAGCGTCATTAGTTTAAAGAAGGAATTAAATCACCATTGACAATATTGAAAATCATCTTATGAATTAAGGAATTTTAAATAAATGCCAACTTTTTGAATGCATTTCCTTCAAACATTTAGGCTAAATTAAATTAAGTGATTTTTTTTAGGAACACAAGAAGATAACAATATCTAGGATAGATAAAGGTAAAACATTGTATGCATAAGATTCCTTAAAAGAAAGTCGAGCAACTTCATGAACCGCTTTGTTCCCATCTCTACACACTATAACCACTAGTTTTGAACATTTTCGGGCAAAATTAAGTTATTATAAGATAAGGAAATTCGTTCTTGACATGTGAGAGAAACTTTCAAAATATACATATTTACCATAAATTAATGATATATATATATATATATATATATATATATATATATATTTCAAATGATAAAAAAAATTCAAAATTACCACAAAATTACACCAAAATTCAAAATTTAGAAAAGGATGATGACTATTAATAAAACTCTTTTAAAACTGAAATTATTAATTTGTTGGCCAATCAAATTCTTTTAGAAAGTAAAATAAATCAAAATTACCAGAAATTAGTATTAAGTCCACATTGAAAGATTTTGGTCAAAGACCATTCTCCTATATATATAATAACTAGCTTATTCCCGTGCTATGCACAAAATCATGCCGTTAATATATTTATAATAAGTTGTTAAATAAAAATCTTAAATATTACTAATTAAAGTTCAAGAATATCCAGAATGTGAAGAATTTTTCAATGAATATAATACTAATAAATAAACTAAACTTAAAAAAGATAAAAATTATGAAGAGTAACATAGAATAAATATAGCAGCTTAACATCTTTCACATTGCAATTGTTGAAGTGAAACTTATAAAACATTTTATAGGTAAATATATATATGAGTGATATTTTCAAAAATTGAAACTTTATATATCACTAATTTAAAAATATATTTGTGTTAATTGCAACAAATTGTACTCACCCTTCTAATTCTACCGCAAATGGTCTACTTGATAGATGTGAGCATTCTTCGGACCAATCAACTGACAGAACAAACTTCACTGTGCAACGAATTGGTGGTGCCTTTCTTGGTGATACTGGAATGATAAATGAGAAGGAGCGGTCCAAAAAATGTATCTAAATATTGTTGCAAGTTCTTCCTTCCACCATCCTAAACAATATAAGTTATTGTATCAACCTTTTTTAATAAAAGGAATATACTTTAGTGAAAATTTGAGAAAAGAATTATACCGTATCTAGCAATTCTTTTATATAAGCAACCTCCATTTTGAATATATATTTTGCTTGAGAATTATATAGTCTTAAGTCGATAGCCCCACTACCATCTTTAACCGTCATATGAACTCGGTACCTACATATTAACAAAATTTTAAGGGTTAAGATAAGTTACTATCATTAAAAAAAAAAAAAAGACAAAGTATCAACATAACAATTAAATTGCATTTCAAAATTTATACCTGATTGTTGTATTGACCACATCACTACAACTCATACAAATTATTTTACGAAATGTGATTTGCACTTTTCACCACAATGATTACAATTTGCATACCACATGTTATCAATATCAATGCTCTGAATGCGGGCAAGAACCCGAAAAAAACTTATCTGTAAAAAAAATAGTCAAGTCAAACCATAATATCAATATCCTTACCATAGTCATAACATGAAACTTTTAAACACTTACATTGTCCTGATGCTCATACTGACGTATCCAAATTCTTTTTGCATTGGTAATCATTAATGCTTTGGATACACTCAAACTACTTCCTCGCAAGATTGATACCATTTCTTTAGCACATGCATCTCCATAAAACCTGTTTGAAAAAATATCAAGTCTCAAAAAATATACAAATGAAATTGTGAACATGATAAGTAACTTGTAATTACCATGTCCGTAACCGATCTATACGGGGCGTGTGATAGTTGATGAACAATTTGGTAAATTTATGACTATATATGGAGGGTCCTGCAATAATAGATTGAGTTATGATGAATTAAGTTTTTAATTAAATTATTGTGGAATAGTTACTAATACAAACCTTTAAAATATTTAACTATAACTCCATATGCAAGGATAATATTATTTCGATCAAGGTTCATCAATAATGATTGACCTTCTTCAATGGCAAACTTCTCACACAAGATCAATCGAACAACTTTCATACTATGAGACATTAAAAAGTAATTAGATCACAAATCTTATATATCACATAAACTAATTGAGAAATTTTAATTGAAAGTTGTACATACTTTATATCAATGATGAGGATTTATCTATTTGGCAGACCATCATTTGTTGTGTGACAATCGCTAACACGAACAACCAACCCAATCACATCTGAAGGGATTATGTATATATATATATATATATATATATATATATATATATATACATATACATATACTTTTGCAATCGTTAAAAAAATATATAAAAAAAATTAATATCTTACCTATTAGGTGGTCTTCAAAATTAATGTAGTTCCCGACATCTTTTAACTCCACAATAGAATCAAAATCATGCAAAAAGTTATCAATATTTTCAACCGTATTTTGAATTTTGCAATCAGGTCCAAGTAGTAGTTGATAGTGATATGGTACTAATTTAAATTTTTTATCCACAACGATCACTTGTACGTCATGAACACGGTAAATATCACCTTCAATGAGCTTAGAACCAAAGATCTCCACATTATCATGGAATACCACTCCTTGCATGAAGAATCCCTGATAAATTCAAACTTTAAAAAAGAGACAACTTCAGATGATATTTATTTTATCCACTATGAAAATTGTACACTTACCTCCTGATCCACAAAAATCAACTTCAATAATCGCATTCCACGGTTACATGTGGTTACACATACATATCTGATCAGTTTCACTATAACATTAAATCTTGAACCATGTGGATTGAGCATGTGTAATGGAGTATAAGTTATCTTCACCCCTTCTCCTATTTAAGCAAATTCATAGAAAATTTATTTATATATGATGTTTCCATGTTTTACTTAAATGACAAAAAAAAAAAAAAATTATAACCAACAAAAGTATAATAAAATTCGAGATAAATGGAAAATATATTATAAGTATTTTGGAAAGAAATAAAGAAACAAAACTTCGTAAGATAAATTGGTTGCCATTAATTTGGACCAGAATTGACTAATACATTGTTCAAAAGTAAAAATACTTTTATGCTTCAATTTATCAATATAATGTTTGAAATACTCTTATTCATGAACCGCATCAAGCACTTCACGGTAAACTATATTTTTTGTGCAGTTGTGAGGTACTCCCGACCTATTATGAATAAGGATTTTCAATCCGGATGGATTTGTCACGCGCGACAACGCGACATATAGTTGACCATGAGTAAAAATAGGATTTGGTAAGTACAATCCTACTTTATCAAGTGATTGTCCTTGACTTTTGTTGATAGTCATTGCAAATGCCAACTTTACTGGAAATTGTCTTCTTTTCATAGGATGGTAAGTCTGAGAATCAGTTGTTGTCATAATAACATGTGGAATCAGAACTTCTTCACCCGTACGTGAACCTGTAATAACACGTGCTTCAAGGAACTTGTCACCCATTTTCAATATTGTAAGTCGAGTCCCATTGCACAAACCCAAAGCTTGATTAAGATTTATGAGAAGCATTATAGTAAGTAATAAGGTTTAGTAGTATCATAATTATGTGAATGTAGAAGCATATACTTTCTTAACATGTAGTTCAGGTTTTAATTTCTTTTAAATTAGATGCCAAATTATACTATTTTCAAAGTAGTAGAAATAGGGAAAAATTTGCTTTTATATTGATTGCTTAATTTTATTTCTTCAAAAGATACGTAAATAGGCCAGTTATTGAAATAGATTACTATCACATTAACAAAATGTGAAAATAAAAGTATAACAAAAGATATGATAAAATTGTAGCTTTACTGGGGAAACTTAATCACATTAAAAATAATAAAAGTTTAGAAAAAAAGAGCCCAAAACCTTACATATTAAGTCTCATCTACTTTTTCTTATGACATATCCCAGAATATTATCAAAATTAAAAAAGAAAAATCTCGAATCAATAATCAAATAATTAAAATATATAACATGAGGTTTCAAATGTACCTTAATATAAGAAAAGTCTATATAATAATAATCAATATCGATGTACCTGTTCAAAAAAGTGTAGTTCTCCACAACATATATATCTGTCCAACCAATAAATTAAAATTCCAAATATACAATTACATAAAATAAATTACAAAAATTAACTGTAAGAAAAGAGAGATGAATTGGAGTAGATGCTTACAAAATAGAGAATTGCTTTTGAGAGATAGATGTCCAAATTCCAAATGTGAAGTTTTTCAAGCAAGATTAAGACAATGAAATAAACATATCTTATATATATGGTTTGGAAAGTTCTTTTAACTCTTTCTTATTAAATGTAAAATCAGAATAGTAAATAATTTCACTAAATAAAAAAAAAATCAGTTAGATGTTTTAGTGGATGAATAAATGCCTAAATATTTGCAAGATATAATAATTTTACCATGTTTAGCTTGTAAGTGAATTTTTTTATTTTTTATTTTGTAATAAGTGGATAATTTGTGCAATTAGTTAAATACGTATGTTTTGCTGGATGATAAATGCCTAATTTTAAGCAATAGTTAGACTCCATGATCTAATACGTATTTTCATGTTTAGCTTGTAATAATTTTTTTCCTTTTTTTTAAAAAAAAAATAAATAATTTTTCATGTAGAAAAATAAATTTTATCAGGTTTTTTTATTATAATTTAAAGAAAATTAGGGATATTTATTTAGTTAATTGTCAAAATAAATATATTAGTTAATCAAAAATAAAAAATAAAAAATCGATTAGATGTTTTAGGGGATGAATAAATGCCTAAATTTTTGCAAGATATAATAATTTTACCATGTTTAGCTTGTAACTGAATTTTTTATTTTTTTTTATTTTGGAATAAGTGGATAATTTGTGCAATTAGTTAAATACGTATGTTTTCTTGGATGATAAATGCCTAATTTTAAGCAATTAGTTAGACTCCATGATCTAATACGTATTTCCATGTTTAGCTTGTAACAATTTTTTTTCCTTTTCTTTTTTAAAAAAAATAATTTTTCATGTAGAAAAATAAATTTCATCAGGTTTTTTTATAATAATTTAAAGGAAATTAGGTATATTTATTTAGTTAATTGTCAAAATAAATATATTATTTAATAAAAAATTCTATATGTATGTATTCATATTATTTTATTGAACTGTTTTGAATATTATGAAATATTTAAACTAAAAATATTAAATATAAATATTTAAAATAAAAGTAACAAAAAACCAAATAATGGGAAAAACACAATCTAAATAAATAAATAAAATACTCAGAAATAAAAATATATACCCATTTAGAAGTTATAACAAATAAAATAAATATACCTAATTTTAATATTAGGTATATTTATTTAAATGAATAAATAAATAACAAAACTTTAATATTAGGTATATTTTAATAAAGTAATAAAAAAATATAACTAATTGATTTATATTTAAATGAATGAATAAATAACAAATTTTTTTTTTGCATATTTTTAAATAATTGAGCTATTAAATATTCAGATTATAGTAATAAATAAAGTTCAAATATTACTATGAATAATTGGTAGAAGATTAATAACTGTTATCTCATATCATATATAAATTAAATCAAATTTGAATCACATGCAAGTAATAGAAAAGATAAAACAAAAATTATACGATATTATATTAAAAAAGAATAATCTCCAACCCGTCTTTAACAATTTATTGCAACCAATTTCTTACAAAGTACTGTAATGATAATGACACTGCGAAGTCCCTATCCAAACTATTTCTACTTGCATGTGATGGTATTTACACCCGAATAAAAAATGACACAAGACTTAAAATCAAAATTTTACATTATTACATTTAAGAAGAACGACCTCCAACACCGTCTTTAACATGTTGCAACCAAATTTTGACAATTACAGTACTACATTTAAGAAGAACGACCTCCAACACCGTCTTTAACCTGTTGCAACCAAATTTTCACAAAGTGGTTTAGTAATAATGATAGCAAAGTGTCTACTCTCTAGGTAAATAAAAAAACACGTAATGAACTACATATTCTGTTTTTTACCTTCAATAAAAAATATGATACGATTTGGGAGTACTATGAATCTTTAATAATAGGTCTTTCCTGATATTAGAATAAGAGAAAAATATTATGAATATTCAAAACTTACATAAAGACAATTATATAAGAATGTACAAAATGTTATACAAAATAAAAACATGCTTAATTGTAAATATAAATGTTCACGAAAAATACAAAAGAATGAGAATGAGGATGTATGTGATGAAATATATATAGTGTGACTTGTCATCAAGATTTCCTAATTAATATCTTACTGAATTGCCGATGAGGCCTTAGCCAAGTGGTTAAGGATGAGGCTCCATGACCACAGGGTCATGGGTTCAACTCCCACGAATGTGAGTATTTTCTCTAGTTTCATACTAGTATTTCTCTAGTTTAATACTAATAATTAGTTCACCTTATTATCATTGTTGGAATAGTTTCGATTCGATATAGTGTTTGATGTAACAATGTATTCACCATCTAAAAAAAAAATGTCTTACTGAATTTTAGGAAACGGATTTGACTAATGCATCTATATGATTTAATTTTTCTTTCCTAATATTAAGCCTACAATTTAGGGAAACTGATTTTTTCCCATTCAACTATACACGGCATTATAGATTAGGTAATTAAAACTTCATAAACTTAATCAGTTTTTTGAATTTGAATTGACCAATCATATATATTATAATAATAAAAATAATTCAAAAGCACCATAAATTAGAATTTCAGTTTAAATTGGTCAAAGACCATTCTCATATATATATATATATATATATATATATATATATATATATATATATAAAAGATATGATAATATGAAATGTTATTTACTTATTTATGTAATATCATAATAAAATTTTGTTTATGAATAAAATATCTAAGAGATTTTATTATTATGCCTATGATATATGAACATGGAAACTGTGACATGAATATCACATTATTGATTTTAAATTAACAGGATATAATACATCATGAAAATGAATACAATAAAATAATTAATTATATAATTGGAGATTAAACTTTGATTATCATCTTTCGGTTCAGAAAACATATAATTGGGGGTTGGATTATAATTTTTAATTAGAACAATAGAATAAAATGAATATTGATTTCAATTTGATTTTTTCAATATAAATTATACCCAGTGATTCTGAAAAATCAAACAAAAAACATGTATTCTTAATTTATCGGACACAACTTCAAGTTGTGCCTAATACTGTTTTTAATTTATTATTCTAGTACGTATCGAACGTGCTATATATGGCATATAATACCCAACATCCACTACATTTTATTAATTAATGGAGTATCCATATATCATAAATATATTTTCTATTATATCGACACCCGTCAGAATTCAAATAGAAAACAAAAACAATAACAATAAAAACCAAGAAATTGATCACTCTATAATTTGATCAAACAATATACATATTTGACAATTGACAACCATGTTTGATTTTGCGTACTGGTTCATTATAATCATTTTAACATTAACTATTGGATTTCTCATAATTCGAAAGCTTAAGAAAAGAGTGAAATTTGTCATCTTTCTCCTAAGCAATAAAAACTAAATTTAAATATTGTATATGTCTAATTGAAAAATGTATTTAGGATGGATGAAAGATAATTTGAGTTTAGTTATAAAACAATAATTAAGTCACAAATGTATTTAAATATAAGAATAATATGGACGAAAGGTGATTTGAATTTATTTACAAAACAGGAATGAATTGACTATGCAATTTAGGAAACTCAATGAGAATGGAGAGAGAGAAAATACATCCATTAACTTTTATTTAACACACGTAATAATAAAGGGTAAATTAGTCATAATAAAAAAAATTACTCTGACACCAACAATTAGTGCTCTGGCAATAACACTAATCATAATATATCACTTTTTTTTTTTTTAAACAATACTACTGGCATTGTTATTAATGCCAACGGGATTGTCTTACATAATCTATCCAAAAATCCGTGCCCCTGTGATACGAAGCAGTAGGTATGTGATTATTATATTAGAAAGCAATTATTGCATAATCAAGAGGGTAAGGTGAATTAACAAATATAAACCCTCCATTCATCTTTAGTTAACAAGTTCTTCTAGGAATTGAAAAGAGTAAATCGTGCTTCTGATCCTTTTTATGGATTAACTTTTGCACTTTTGTCCCTTTTAATTTTTTATAGTAGATTGATCCCTCTTATCAATGTAGTATATCACATTTGTCCTTCATAATTTTTTTGTATCATATTAGTCCCTCTTATCAATATAGTGTAACACATTAGTCCCTCTTAAATACAAAATATATCACTTAAATTCAAAATATATTCTTAAGTGAACGAAAATTGATGCATTTTGTATTAAAAGGGTCTAATGTGTTACACTACATTGATAAGAATGCCGAATTTGCTATAAAAAAATTAAGAGAGAAGAATGTTTTATAACAGGGACGAACGTGATACATTACATTGATAAGAGGGAGCAATCTACTACAAAAAATTTCAGAGGGACAAAAATTAAAAATTTGACCTATAAGAGGACCAAAAATGATATTCACTCAATTGAGAAATGGTTTAGATCGATAGGTCATTTGTAGGACCAGGATTTGTAATTTACAACAGACACAAGAAAAATTATATTATCTTTTCTAGGACCTCAAGTACTGTTGCGGATTTTACACACGCAAATAAACGCAAGTGCACGTATCGAACAAGTAATAAAGAGTAAGTATAAGAGTATCGTCTCCACAGGGACTTGACTAATATCTACCAATTCCAATTCCTAATTTACTTTTAATTGATTCCAAATTCGTAAGTGTTTTCAGGTTTAAATTAACAAGATTAACTAAATGAATTAACTAACCTAAATACTTGGATCGAGTTCGAATAATGAGAAGAGAAACCTAGGTTTATAATCCGCTATGTCATCTATCGATTGCTCAATTGAGATTTTCGTAGTTATTGTGGTGACAAGAGTGCTACCCGAGGATTCAAGTATATTCCTACGTATCTTCCGAATTACATAAGAACCTAATGTATTATACAAATCGATCCTATTCTTAGGTGATTCATAATTAACACAAAGCATTAAACACGAACCTCATGTAACGGGTATAAATGCCTTAAGTATATTCCTATACTAAGAGTCGTTTACTATTCAATTTCCTATCTAATCCTAATCTCCCTTTTCCAAGTTCGAAAAGAATATTAAATCTAACAACTAGGTGATCAGTCAAGTTGCAAGCATAAAGAACGAAATTAAATCAAACACAAGAATTGCCCCTAACTATGAATAATCCAATAAAAATAATCAAAGTAACATGGTTTCATAAAAACCCTAGATCCTAAAGAATTAGTTCATGATAAATATAAGAAGAAAATAATAAAGGAAAACAAATCTGAGTTCATGTGGTTTTATAGACAAAACGATGAATCTGAGATAGAGATCTTCAATATTGCGTTCTTCTTGCTTGGGTGATCTTCAAGACTTCTCTATTTTCTTCTTCAATCTTTCTCCAAGTAGATCTTTGATGTTGTAGGTGTATTCTATGAGAAAAGTATGTTTAGATCTGATCAAAGATGTGTAATTTCGTGACCTAGAAGTCCTTAAATAGATCTACCAAGTTGAGTCCAAGTAGGAGACTTTGGGCCCAAGAATTCCCTTAAAAGCCCGCTGAAAATCGCAACAGATTTACGTGACAGTTTTGCAAGTGTCATAACTCTCAGCTCCGAACTCCAAATCAAGATCCGTAAAATCTGTGGTGTAGCTAACTCATTCCTCTACATCATAGTCGAAATTCAACTTCATTGGAGCTTCCTTGAAAGAGTTATGGTCCTCGGAGTGCATAATAACATTTCTGACAGCATTTTCCTTCTTCGTTCTTGCACTACTTGACTTCATTTGATCTTTAATTCGTTGTTCTTCGCTTTCAATCATGTCTTTAAATCCAAAATAGCTCGGGCCGACAAATATGAACACAATATATAAGAAAATATCCCAATTCATGCATAAAACAATTAAACCAATGACTCGAGCGATAAAACACAAAACTAACCAAAATTGCCTAAAACTCTATCAAAACTCTAATAAGAATAATCGAATGAGTTAAGGAAATAGACTTGATAACACTGTTTTCACAGAGTTATCACACCCCCAAACTTAAACTATTACTCGTCCTCGAGTAATGTCAAAAACTCAGACAACGACACGAACATTTACAATCATGCATCCCAAGTCAAACTCAGACAACGACACGAACATTTACAATCATGCATCCCAAGTCAAACTACTAACCATCAATTTCAAAACTTTATGCATTTTATCATGTAGTTCCTGTGTGTGTGTGTATACATAAAACGAGAATTTTGGAATCACTTAGATCACTATAGCTTCGAAATCATTGAGCCTAATTGCATGAATTCCTAAATTGCCAAACATATTCTCTATTTCCTCAGGTTATCATACTAATTACTAAGTTTTAGCTAAGCTTTCAGTCGAAGTTATGGAATCCTTTAAGTTTGAACTTTTACTTAGCATTTTCTTCATTAATTAGCATAACTTAAGTATATTTACCACCACCCACACTCATAACTCGTTCTAAAGAAGCAGTCAAAATAGAGGAATGCAGAATAGTAGAATAGTTAAGTCGATACACCCATATTTCGTTCATCTTATCGCAGTCAAGTTAGAGGAGTGCAAGTATAAGTCTCAAGCGATGAGGTTTTTCAGGTCTCATACAAGTGAGGTTATTTTCTTTGAATTTAACTTATAGTTTTTTTTTTTTTTTAATCATTTGCTTCATTTGGTTCTTGTTAAAGTTATCCTTCCCCCCAAACTTAGACAAAACTATCACTTAGACCCTTAGCATTTTACCCTCGAATCTAAAGATTAGGTAGGTGAGAAAGGATTTCTTAAGCTCTATTCTAACTATAGTTCTCTAACGTCATCCTAAATTCTCGATAATGTATTCGTGCTTAAAATGTGCAGGAAAAACAGTCAAAAACACATAAAATTTCAAAAAAAATTAGTCAAAGTCGACCTAGCCTGCATGAAGTAAATGCGACCTCACCCCCAAACTTAAAACGAACAGTGTCCTCACTGTGACATAAACACACGAGTTGAAACATGCCAGATTAACCAAACAGGAAAAACGAGAATATGCACATGCATACAGTAAGACAACCACCAACAAAATATAACAGAGAACAGTGAAAATAATACGTCCCTACGAGGCTGTGTCTGGCGGTCTCCTGCATGTCTGTCCATCCTACGCATCATCCTCGGGACCGCTCGACTTCGTGGTGCCATTTGGTTCACTCCACCAAAACAATCAGTTCACAAGTATCTCACCGAAACTAAAATCTAATCAATCCCAACCACTCCTACCAACTATTCACACAATCAAGCAACAATATCGTAACCACAAGAACCGTTCAAGACACCGTTCCTCCACACTTCTCAATTAATCACAAGCAAAAAAATCCAAAAAATAGCATAACAACCCCTCCAACTAGCAATCGAAATCAGAATCAGGAATCGAGCCAAGAAATGCAAAAAAATCAATTGTGTTACCGAGGCCCGGCACTTAAGAGATGCCCAATTGAGCTAGAGGTGCTGCGGCGACGTTAGGGTTTCATCTAGGGGCTGTTTTGGGCAAGAGGCGGCAGATCTGCGGCTGTGTGAGGGGGCAGGTCGCGGCGGCGCGGTGGTGCTTGCTGTGGTGGTTTCGGCTGAGGAAGGAGGCAGGTCGCGCGGCGGTTCGATGTTCGCTGTGGTGGTTTCGGCTGAGGAAGGGAGCAGGTCGCGCGGCGGTTCGGTGTTCGCGCTGGGTGCGGCTATGTGTGACTGATGGCGGCGGAGGGAGATGAAGATGTGACGGCGGGGCAGATCTGAGGGGAAGAAGGTCGTGGGCGGCGTTTTTGAGATTTCTGGGCGGCTTGGTCGCGCCTGTGTGTGGGTTTCGGCGCGGCAGGGTCGCAGCTGGGATGGGTTGGGTTCGGCTGTTGTGCGGTGGTCAGCGGCGTTGGGGTTTCGGTGGTGGCAGATCCGTGGGAGATGAAGGGTTTGTTTGTTTGTGAAAAGAAGGCAGCCCCCGTTTGTTTCTGAATTTTTTTTTTTTTTTTTTTTTTTAGGCCATGGCTCGATCCAATTTGAGCCATGGCCTTTCGAATCTGAAAATTTGCTCTTTCTTGCACTTGAAATGGAGCCATGGCCTTATTCAAGTTGTGCCATGGCTTAAAGCTGCTGGAATTTGTTCACTTTATTGTTCAAGAATTGAGCCATGGCCTGACTCAAGTTGTGTCATGGCTTCAAGCTTCTGGAATTTTTGCACTCTTTTTGATCAAAATTGAGCCATGGCCTGACTCAAGTTGTGACATGGCTTGATTATTCTTCTTCTCCACAACGTCCCAGTCCACGAAATATTCATCTCCTCGTTACCTTGCACCGCGATACGCCTGCAAAACCCGACAAAACACCACATATCACACTAAAACTAAAACAAAACGAAACAAAAAACGCAAAAACAAAAACAAATAAAAGCTTGGGTTGCCTCCCAAGAAGCGCTTAGTTTTAAGTCATTAGCTTGACTTTGATACTTCCCTTTTAAGGTGGCCAATAATCGAATAGGGTCCCGTCCGGATCAAGCATAAGTCCGGGCCTTTTTGCTTTCTTTGTTGTCCCGAAATTTGGTCTTTCCCTTGTAAGCTCAATTGGGACAAATTTGAACCTCGTATCGAATCGACAAGCTCTATCCCCAGGTTCAAATCTCTTGTAATCTTTACCAACTCCAATCCAATTCACGCTTTGAGGATGGGTATGCATATTGTACTTCGTTTTATCATCAACCCTTCCTTTTTGCGTATCTCTCACTAATATCTCATCCACACCAAAATAAGACCCATCGCCTTTTGACTCATAAATTGGAGGTATGATAACCTCAATTGTATCCTCCTCTATCTCCATTACCTCAGTTTCATCTATCAACGTCATTGATTTGTCGATTTCGATGTATTCCCTAATTTGATCGTCCTCTGAAATGGTTAAGATATTTTCTTCTGCATCTGGGATCCCATTGTTATGACGAACATCGAAACTTATCAATTTATTGCTATGTGGCTGCTCTATTTCACTCTCAAAAATAAGAGAATTTGTCTCGCTCGGCTTAGTATCTGATAATATCGAATTATCCTCTTCATTCTAGAGTGAGCCATGAGGTAGATTACCCATTCTTAAATTGAATGCGTTAATTTCAGATTCGATCATTTTCATCTTCTCCATACAATCGGTGAATGCCATCATAAATGCAATACTTGGTTCTGTTGATGGTTGAGAATACGCTTGATCAATTTTAGATCTGATCATTTTCATCTTCTCCATACAATCGGTGAATGCTATCATAAATGCAATACTTGGTTCTGTTGGTGGTGGCTGAGAATACTCTTGGTAGTTTGGAGGTATGAACGAGTTGGTCATCATGAAATTTGTGTATTGATTACTACCCAGATCATCGCTCCATGGAACAATTGGGTTAGTCCCCCACCCTGAATTGTAGTTGTTGGGGTGAAGATTCTGACCATACTGACTATCCTGAAATTGATCCACGTATAACCATGAATTTGAATTCAGTGGGCAACGATCGTACGAGTGTTCACCTGCACAATACACACAAGTTGTTCCTTCATTACCCCAATGATAACTGCTATGATTCATACCAAATGAAGAGAACGAGAAAAAGAATAACTAACTAGGAACCAACCAAAAGAAAAATAAAAAATAAAAATTGGCAAATAAATGTTGCAAGTCCCCGGCAACGGCGCCAAAAACTTGTTGCGGATTTTACACACGCAAATAAATGCAAGTGCACGTATCGAACAAGTAATAAAGAGTAAGTATAAGAGTATCGTCTCCACAGGGACTTGACTAATATCTACCAATTCCAATTCCTAATTTACTTTTAATTGATTCCAAATTCATAAGTGTTTTCAGGTTTAAATTAACAAGATTAACTAAATGAATTAACTAACCTAAATACTTGGATCGAGTTCGAATAATGAGAAGAGAAACCTAGGTTTATAATCCGCTATGTCATCTATCGATTGCCCAATTGAGATTTTCGTAGTTATTGTGGTGACAAGAGTGCTACCCGAGGATTCAAGTATATTCCTACGTATCTTCCGAATTACATAAGAACCTAATGTATTATACAAATCGATCCTATTCCTAGGTGATTCATAATTAACACAAAGCATTAAACACGAAACTCATGTAACGAGTATAAATGCCTTAAGTATATTCATATACTAAGAGTCATTTACTATTCAATTTCCTATCTAATCATAATCTCCCTTTTCCAAGTTCGAAAAGAATATTAAATCTAACAACTAGGTAATCAGTCAAGTTGCAAGCATAAAGAACGAAATTAAATCAAACACAAGAATTGCCCCTAACTATGAATAATCCAATAAAAATAATCAAAGTAACATGGTTTCATAAAAACCCTAGATCCTAAAGAATTAGTTCATGATAAATATAAGAAGAAAATAATAAAGGAAAACAAATCTGAGTTCATATGGTTTTATAGACAAAACGATGAATCTGAGATAAAGATCTTCAATATTGCGTTCTTCTTGCTTGGGTGATCTTCAAGACTTCTCTCTTTTCTTCTTCAATCTTTCTCCAAGTAGATCTTTGATGTTGTAGGTGTATTCTATGAGAAAAGTATGTTTAGATCTGATCAAAGATGTGTAATTTCGTGACCTAGAAGTCCTTAAATAGATCTACCAAGTTGAGTCCAAGTAGGAGACTTTGGGCCCAAGAATTCCCTTAAAAGCCCGCTGAAAATCGCAACAGATTTACGTGACAGTTTTGCAGGTGTCATAACTCTCAGCTCCGAACTCCAAATCAAGATCCGTAAAATCTGTGGTGTAGCTAACTCATTCCTCTACATCATAGTCGAAATTCAACTTCATTGGAGCTTCCTTGAAAGAGTTATGGTCCTCGGAGTGCATAATAACATTTCTGACAGCATTTTCCTTCTTCGTTCTTGCACTACTTGACTTCATTTGATCTTTAATTCGTTGTTCTTCGCTTTCAATCATGTCTTTAAATCCAAAATAGCTCGGGCCGACAAATATGAACACAATATATAAGAAAATATCCCAATTCATGCATAAAACAATTAAACCAATGACTCGAGCGACAAAACACAAAACTAACCAAAATTGCCTAAAACTCTATCAAAACTCTAATAAGAATAATCGAATGAGTTAAGGAAATAGACTTGATAACACTGTTTTCACAGAGTTATCAAGTACATCTTATGGTTTTAGCATTTTACACCCTGAAATTATAAGATTTTGACACTTTGTATTATGACTTAAAAGTTTTGATAATTTATACCCTGAAATATAAGGTTTGAACCCTAGTGTGTATTTTGGCCAGAAATTTCATTGGTAGAAAAGTAGAATAATATTTTTTGATTTTTTTTTGGCACTTTGCACAATGACAATATATATTATGCACCCTGAAAATATTGGATATTGGCCTTTTTTATATCATAAAATTATAAAATATTGGTGCTTTTCATCCCAAATTTAATTTATTTGCCACTCTGCATCCTAAAAATATAATTTATATTGCATTTTGCACCCATATGTGTTTTCCTTAAAAAATCATGAATGCCATCGACGTAGAGATAAAATGTCATTTTTATGCAAAACAATCATAATATATTATTCTTAATTTACTTTATTTTATAATAACTTATTTTAATATTTTTTTCTCAGTAAAAAATTTAGATTAAAGTAAAGACGTTGTCTTCATTTTGTTTTCAAGTATCCTATATATTATTTATTTTATATCTAAAATACACATTTATAAATCTAACATGTTATTATATTGCAGTTATTTACATTATTTAGAGGGAAATTTACTTAGACACCCCCTAGGTATAAGCCTAATTACAGGAACTTACCCTCCGATTGCAAATATTACAAAGACACCCCATCTGCCAAAACAATATTACAAGAAGACCCCTTACGGTGTCAATTTTTGACGACAGAAGATGACGTCATCAGAAATATTTAATATTTTTCCAATTTTGCCCCCAAGGGGTGTATTTGTAATATATTTTGTGTTACAGGGAGTGTCTTGTAACCGTGTAATAAATAACTTAAATAAATTTATTAAATCTTAAAATTATAACAAACAAATTTAAAATTTAATAAATTTATTTATGTAAAACAATTCGATAAATAAAGCTTTAATAACTTTACAATAACACATTTATTTTCATTCAAAAATCAAACCAACCAAATTAAATTTATTTACAATAACACAATTATTTAATAACATATATTTTCTTAAAAAAAAACCATCTTAAAATTTAATAATTTATTTACAAAAACACAATTCGTAAATAAAGTTTCACTTTAATAACAAATATTTTTCTTACAAAAATAAACAAACCAATTTAATATTTAATAAATTTAGCTACAATAACACAATTCGAATTCTTGAAATCCAGAGAATTTTTTGGGATCTAGGGCTTGGTGATTTTGTTACGGTATTATTTCATTTTTGCTGCCACAACTTAAGCTTACTAGCATTTTTACCCCATATCTTTTTGGGTTGGCACATTTGGTGCCACACCTTCAACTTCAGTGGCAATTTTGGTCCAAATTCAAAATTAACCCGAAATCGCCTATGTGCGGGCCACGTGACATATAAATTGTGAATTTTGACCAAATCAAAATGAAAGTTTGAGTTTTTTAATATATGTAGGGACATATTATAAAGTTGGGAAAGTACAATGGGTCAATTTGTGAATTGGGATAGAGGGGCTGATTTTGCGAAGATGGAAAGCCGCCATTGACGTGAGCTTTGGAAATGGGAAACCTTCAATTCAACACCAAATTGGACAAGTTGATACCAAAATGACCGCCACACCAAGGGGATTCTACGGCTGAAAGGGGAGGCGGTGGGTCAAATCCACCGTCGACGGCGGCGTAAATTCGAAAAACACACCAGATTCGTAGATCTGAAAATAGAGTGACGGGATAAACTTGGAACTGTTAATTAATGCCTAAGATTTGTAGAGGACGTGAAGACGAGTCTATAGCCATCAAATAGAGCTCAAACCGTGTCCGGAGTCGCCGAAAAAGTGAAAAAAAATGAAGGTTCAAGCTTGAGAGCGGCGACCATGGAGTTTTTTTTTTGTGTGTAAATATTAAAAACAACTAAGGGCATTTTGGACATTTTACGTGTACCGTTAAAGTTGACTAACGGCTGTTAAGTCAAGTGGGTATCTTTGTAATATTTGCAACAGGAGGGTAAGTTCCTGTAATATTTTTGGGGCACAAAGTATCAACATTCTATATATTCATGGTGCAAAGTGTCAAATTCTATACTTTTATGGTGCAAAGTGCCAAATATTAAAAATGATTATTCTACCCTTTCATCAATGAATATTTTTTTTTCAAAACATATACTAGAGTGCAAAGTGCCAATACTAATTTTAAGTCAAGGTGCAAAGTATCAAAATCCTATAACTACATGATGCAAAGTGCCAAAAATCCTACAATCTTATTCTTAGAATCGGTTATTTAAGAATTCATGCTGGTTACAATTTTAATGGTTTTTTCTCATTAAAATAGGTTTAGTTTTGTCATGAACAAATTGGAACACTATTTATATTGGGTATGTATGTTGAATGTTTGTGACTTTTGAAAATTTGATATACATGACAAACATTACTTATTTGATGTTTTACAATAAATAACATTTATGCCTTTAAACTTACAACACAAATAGAAACTCGAATATCATGAGAGACAACGTAAAAGCATGATCCCAATTGGCATGTCTATTTATAAATAATAACCTTTTAGATTTGGGTGAATTCTATCTCAAATTAGGTTTGTTCGAACTCAGTGCATATTAAATCTTTTAGAAAATCATGCGATTTCAATATATTTGATATATTTATTATGTAATTAGTTGAGTTTTACAAATTCACTTTACAAAATATTTCCATATATAGATCCAATATAATCACGAGAGAAAAAAGTACTCCCTCCATTTTATTTTAATTGTCGTTTTAGGCTTTTGCATATGTATTAAGAAAGTTAATAATTAACCTAAATTCTAGAAAATTTGGAGTTATACCTAAAATACCCCTCTTCTCTTTATACTCTTAAAGTATAATAGAGTGAAAAACAAGGAGTAAATAATAATAAAATTGGAAGATATGTAATTATTGTTAAATTGAAATAAAAAGACAATTAGTTTGGAATAGGAAAAAAAATTTTAAAGCAACGATTAAAATGAAATGGAGGAAGTGTTTTTATTGTGGGTCACAAACAATTTGAGACAATAAGCCAACTATTTTGTGCACCAAACTCACCATAAGACACAAATAATCTCCTAGCAACCACGGTTAATTTTCAGTAAATGAGCCAACAATGACAATATGTTGAGAATCGTAGTTTCATGTTGGTGGTCCATTTTAGATTTAAGGCCCAAAGGGAGCAAATTGCATTCCTTAATAATGATAATTTATTTCTAGGTGATATTCATAATGTTCAATTTATCCTATTGTGAATTGAAAAAAAAAAAAAATTATCTCCCTCCCACTGTAATATTTTTGTAAAAAAATTTACATTGCCTCTCTGATATTTTTATATGTGGCACTTTACCTACTGATGTTATAATAATGTGATAATTTACCCCCCGTGTTATGATAAATGTGACAATTTATTCCCTATGTTACAAAATTCTTTTCATGTCCACTCTAAATTTCGACAAGTGAGTTATACTTTCCAGCTTAAAGAGGTTAATTACTTCTTTAAAATTTTTACAGAGGATAAATTGCTCTTTTTCAAATTACAGAATGATAAATTAAATATTATGAATATCACAATTGAATAAATTGCCATTAACCCTCTTTAATGCAGATGGACTTGGGGAAGAAACAGAAACCCGTATGTTAACAAAAATTATTTTCCGTTAATAAAAGACTCGAACAATTTCCACTTAATGAGTAAGACTATCAGTTATGGTGGTTCAACTCGAAGTTCAATTGCTGTAGTCTAGATCTGTTCGATTAAATTTGAGTAGAGCCTAAATAATTGTAAGCCAAGTTGATTTAGAGTCTTTGTATTACGTCAGATGAGTTCATATATATATAAATCGATTCAGAATAAAATCAGATTAAAATTAACGTAAATACTTTCGCAGCAAGGAAACTGAGCTTAAGTGACAAAAAATTTTAGTGATAATATGGAAATTTCACTTTTTGTATGCAATTAATGATAAAAATATTAATTTTGTCATAATAATAATGGTGACAAGTGCAATAGTGATAAAATATATTATTAAGTTGTTACTAACAACTATTAATGATAAATATATGGTAAGTTGTCACAATTGACAATTAGCGACACTCTTTTAGTGACAACCTAATGATAATAAATATTATCACTATGGTATAGTGACAACTTTTTATTTGTCACTTTTGGAGTATCGCTAAATGTCAATAGTGATAACATTTTTACAATTTTTGTTACTAGTATATTTATGAAAACCGTTTTAGTGATAATATTTGAGTTCTTGTCACTTAATATATATAATAAGTGTTGTCACATAAAAATTTATTACTAAAATTTTTTTTTTTTAGTGTTTTAGTACTATTAGAAAACATAGAATGTAGGGAAAATGCATTTTGTCAATCAGAACCTTGCAAGAGAATTAAATATTTTTTATCCCACAAAATAATGAGTCTAGGGATAGTCTAGAAAGCCTCACCTCGTACAAGAGGCATAAACGATCGTGCAAGGTACTATCTTGTGGACGAGTACGACCCCGACCCTTACTTAAACCTTGTAAATTCTAAAATGCCCTTTCATTAAAATATTTAAACTTTAAAACATTAATCATCATCTCCATTTTTTCATTCCTTATTAGGAGAAACTCTTGGAAGAACAATGTTTAAAAACTTGAAATTATCTTCAAGTAGGAAGGAACTCGAACCATCCCCAAATTTGCTACATTTGTTTGCTTATCCTCTCCATTGTTGTGTCAAGCACTATTCCTTTCTCCATTGTTAAATCAGTTTCTTTCGCTCCAACAAATCAATTGCAATGGTTGCAGGTATTTTTCCCAATTTTTGATAATTAGTTTATCCTTTGTTCCAAGTTTGGCTAATTATACAATTGTTGGGTTCCAATTGGTCAAAATGGTCTAGATGTAAATAGATCTTTTGAAATATTTTTCTTATATAACTTATGAATTCTTTTCCATGCTAAGATATACTGATTTGTTAGCAGGAATATCGTAGTAGATCACTCAGCTGCTGCAGAAAGCAATGAGCAGAGATAAACTTCGATGTGTGACAGACAAATAGATAACACACTTAGTAAAATAATTTGTTTTCCTATATAGCCTTTTACACAAACGTATTTCCCAATATGACTCAAACTGAAAAGTATTTCCCTAAATGTACCTTTTATGTAAAATCGCACTTGGCAACAACGATTCTACTGAAAAATCGCAACTGCTAAACTCGATTTATAAATCATATTCGATAATTAAAAAAATATATATATAATAAAAATCATGGTTACTAACCGATTCTTGTTAATTATAGTAATTAGGGCTTAATTAATCAGTGGAAGAATTGCATTGGCTAACTGCGATTACGTGCCCTAATTTAATCAGGTGAACGAATTAATTAATTCACTCACACTCACTCCAAATAAAGCCCGATCAGTTCTCCCTCTGCCCTGTGTCGTCCGCCTTTCGACTTCCACCGTTTGCCATCTGCCGTCCTCTGCTTCCGTCCCTCCATCAGTTAAACATGTAACTATTCATGCCCTTGCAACTATGATGATTCATTTAGTTTACAAGTTGTGTGCCATAAAGAGACAAATCTGGTATTTTGTGTGAATATCTATCTATGCTTCATATTATTTCAAATTTCATCTCACATATAGACTGCTTCACCCTTTTTTAAACCATTTTTTTAATATTCATATTTTCCATTTGTAATTGATCCTCATTTTTTTTGTTTGTCATTAAGAGTTGAATTAATTTGTTATCATCAATACCATTAGCGTTGTTCAATTTCAAGAAATGATTAATTAGCTCAGGAATGCTGAAATATTTACATCAAAATCCCCCAAGTTCTATTTGTTTGGCAATTGCACAAATAGAATAATAGTAGAATGTACTCCTAAACCTACCTAGTAATCAATTTTTCCATTACAAAAGATAATTAATGGTCTCGGAATACTAGTAAATATATTAGCATATCAATACCTTTCTTGCATCATTAACATATCAAGTAAATGATGAGGAGTGAATGATGGAATATGTTGTAATTCTAGATTAAGATAGTTTAAACCATAGTTGTAGAAGGCACGTGAAGCGCGCGCCATTGCCCGAGGCGAGCCCTCATCGCCTCGCCATGCTCGTTACCAGAAAGCGCATCCAAGGCCTCGCCTTGAGGCGCACCAAGGCGTGACTTTTCGGGGGAACCTTTTTTTTTTTGAAAAAAAATTTGAAGTCAATAACTTAATTTGACTTCAATTAAATTCCTATTTTGCCTATTACACTCTCTCTCCCCGATTTCTCTCTCTAAAAGGGTTGAAATTGAAAACCCTACCCTAATCCTTCACCTGCCGCCACCGCTTGCTACTGCCGCCGCCTCCAAGACTCCAAGGGAATAAGGTAATAATAATTATATTATAGTTATTAACTTATATAGTATACTAATATATATGGTATATACTTATATTAAATAGTATAACATTTATGGTATATACTTATATAGTTACCTTCCCACTTATACACTTATATAATTACCTTCACAAATCCCACTTTAATAATTAATAGTATAATATATACTGTATATACTTGTATAGTTATAACTTATAATGTTATAGACTTATATATATTTATATTATATTTTATATGTATTATGTATATGTATAATTGTATATTATTGTTATTATTAACTTACTTAGTAGTTACTAACTTACTATTATAATTTATAAATTTATATCAATCACTATAAATTTATAATGTTAATTATTTGACTTGTTGTTTACTTGTTCATATATAATTGTGAATTTGTGATCATAGATCATCCAATTGATTGTGTAAATTTCTTGAATATAGAATGTCTAGTTATGTGGACCCTGGGTGGAAACATGTGATTATGTTGACTCTGAATGATAAGACGAAGAATTTAAAGTGCAAGTATTGTGCTAAAGTAACAAATTGAGGTATATCAAGAGCAAAACAACATATTGTTGGAGGTTTTAAGAATGTGACATGTTGCACAAAAGTCTCCCCCGCCATCAAATTATTTTTCGAAGAAGTGTTTGATGCCAAACAAACCGCAAAAAGAGTATTGGAGGAAACACGATTGGAAACGCCTCATTTTGATGAAATTACGCTCATGGCCGTAAAAGGCCCATCTCTTCTAGCCGACCACCAATGGTTCCCAAAAAGTCGAGACAACTAGGCTCCATCAATTTGTTCTATAATAAACAATCCGATGAGGATGTCCATAGAAAGAAAGGTGATTTATCCAACTCTTTCTTAGAAGTTCAAAAGATGATGAGGGAAAATGCAGTTCAAAGATTCTGTAGATGGATGTATGATGCCGGCATCAAATTTAATGCGGCGAACTATGATAGTTTTAGAGCTATGATTGAAGCTATAGGACAATACGGTCCTGGAATGAAACCTCTTACTTATCACGAGGTAAGACTTAGTTATTTGAAGAAGGAGGTGGAGCACACAAAACAGTTGATGAAGGCAAATGAGGAAGAAAAAGAGAAGTATGATTGTTCTTTGATGGCGGATGGTTGGAAAGATGGAAAACAAAGGTCTTTGATCAATTTTTTGGTCAATACTCCTCGAGGGAGCATGTTCATCGAATCAATTGATGCATCAAGTTACTCTCACACGGGCGAAAAAATGTTTGAGTTGCTCGATAATTTTGTGAGACGTATTGGAGAAAAAAGTGTGAGTGTTCACCGATAGTGCAAGTGAAAATGTTTATGCCGTTGAGTAATAAATCATTAATCTCGTGTATTTTATAATATAATTATTATTAATTTTATTTAATTTTATTTTTTATTGTTCGATGGATAGGAAAGAGGTTGGAGCTTCGATATCCTCATATGTTTTGGACTCCATGCGCAGCTCACTATTTGGATTTAATGTTCGAAGATATGTTCAAGTTACCCAAATGGAAAATGACACTTGAACGTGCAATTAATATCAATGAATATATCTATAATCGAACAATAGTTTTGAACATGATGAGAGAGTTCATTAGCCAAAGAGATATGGTTAGGACGGGATCAACTCGCTTTGCAATGGCTTTCTTGACTTTGAAAAGATTTCAAAAGCACAAGTCGCAATTGAAGGACATGTTCATTTCTGATAAATGAAAATCTAGCAAATTTGCAAAGGAAAGAGGCGACAAACAAGCAGTGAGAGTTATTTTGAATATCGAATGTTGAAAAATGATAAGTGTCATTTTGAAGTTTGCTGGCCCACTTGTTGAGGTTCTCTGACTTATGGATGGAGAGAAAAAAACTCCAATGAGATACATATATGAGGCAATTGACCGTGCAAAGAAGAAAATTACGTTGTCTTTCAACAATAATGAGCAGAGGTATGCCAAGATATTTGGAATCATTGACAACCGATGGCAAAATCAACTTCATAGGCTTTTGCATGCCGCAGGACCTTTATTGAATCCCAAGTTTTATTATGCAAATAAGGAAATTGAAGATGTTGAAGTGATTACCTCTTGGTTTGACATGCGTTGAAAAGTTGGTGGAAGATGAAGATATACAAGATAAAATTGCCTCGGAGCTAAAGTTTTATAAACAAGCAGAAGGAACTTTTTCAAGCAAACAAGCTAGTAGGCAAAGAACAAAAATGGCACCAGGTAATAAAAATATTAAATATACACGATTAATATTAGTTTTAATTTCATGAAAATGACAGTAATACATAGTTGTTAATAGCGCCGGAGGCGCTCGCTAAAGCGCGCTTCCACGCGAGGCGAGCCTACGGCGCTTCGCGTCGCTTTTTTTAAGGGTTTGGGAATAGCGACGCTATTCTGGCGTTACGGCGCTTTTCGCTTCGCTCCGACGCCCGGCGCTACGGCGCTATTCCAATTTCTTTTTTTTTTTTTTAAAAAAAAGACTTTTTTTGACTTTCTAATAAAATAAAAAAAAAAAAAGACGGGTTCTCTATTCCAATTCCAATCTCGAAGAGAGAGAGATGAGAGAAGAAAAGTTGAAACCCTAACTTACCTCTGCCGACGCCGCCACCGCCACTACCTGGGTCCGCCGCCGCCGCCACTACCTGGGTTCGCCGCCGCCGCCGCCGCCACTACTTGGGTCCGCAGCCGTTGCAGCCTGCCGTGAGTGAGTATAAAACTTTGTCTTCTAAATTTTTAGATTTGTAAGCACTAAGCAGTAGCACATTAATTTTAAAAAATTGGGATAAATTTTATTAATTTTTAGATTTCTTCTCCACTTAATTTTTAGATTTGTATTTAATAATTAAGGTGCTAGATTTATATGTAAGGTGCTAGATGATTGTTCCCCACTTATATTTAATAATTTATATGTAAAATGCTAGATTGTTCTCCACTTATGTTTAATAATTTAATTTCTCCAATTGTGTGTACTAATTCTCCATTTTAATGCATATTCATTACCTTTTAATAAATAACATATTAATTACCTTTTAAGTTAAAAACATATATTAATATGATTATATTTATACTTCAATTATTAATGCATATATACTATATAGAATATGATTATTAATGTATATTGAAGATGAAGATGGTAGTGATGGTTACGATAATGAGGAAGAGAAAGATAACGCGTGCTATAAAGATGATGACCCCGATGAAGATATAAATGAAGAAATTTGAGTTGATATCTCTTTTGATTTTTGAGACTTTGAGATTAGAGATTGGAATAAATTACATTGCATTTTAAAACTTATTTGTTTAATTTCGAAGTTATTTTTGTAATTGGTACTTGTGATATTTGATTTTCTTTTGGATAATTAAGTATGATCTAGTTTGTTTTAATATTTAAATTTATTTTTTATGTGTTAATTGATGCATGTATTTATTATATATTGATTGTCTTTATACTTAGTCATTTATGTTATATGATTATAATTTATTTTTGGAGGATATATAATTATAATTGATATATATATATATATTAATTATATTGTATATGAGCGCTATTTTCGGGAAAAGCTAGCGCTTTTCGCCTCGCTTCGCTCCGAAGCAAGGCGATACCCCGTCGCTTCGCGTCGCTATTTGCTATTAACAACTATGCAGTAATATTTTCTAAATCTTTTTTATTTTCAATTAGCTGAATGGTGGGGTGCATATGAGAATTTGGCGCCAAATTTGAAAAAACTTGCCATCAAAATTCTCAGCCTCACTTGTAGCTCTTCCAGTTGTGAATGTAATTGGAGTGTATTTCAACACGTAAGTGTCTTTGCATTCCATAATCTAAAGTTCTAACATATATTAATATAATATTCTAATAAGTTATTATTAATTAAACTTTGCAGCTCCATTCCAAGAAAATGAATCGTTTGGAGCAAAAACGTCTTAATGATTTAGTGTACATTAAGTACAATAGATCTTTAGAATGGAGATATGAGTTGCGTGATACCATCGACCCTATTGGCTTGGAGAATCCTTACGTAGATGGTACCGATGAATGGTTGGTGGAAAAAATAGGGGAAGTGACGAAGGATGATGATGATATTGATCTTGTGCATTACGACGATGATTTAATATGGGAACAAGATGCCCATGCATCAGGGGCAAATGAACCTGCATATTCTTTGAGGAAATCGAAAGGTTCTGCTTCTACATCTAAAACCCTGATAGATAAAGTTTATGCACACAAGGGAAAATCATCAAATAATAGAGCACCGACACCACCATCTACTTTGCCAACTTCCTTATCATCTACACTACCATCATCCTCATCTACGTTGCCGACTCCAACATCATCTACATCAAGGGCGGACCTAGACCATTTTGGTTGGGGGGAGGGGGGGGGGGGGCGAGAATCTTTTAAAAAATGCATTCGATAATTTTTCGGGTTTACATAATAAAATAATAAAAAAAAAAAGACAAAAGTAATATAATATTGCACATAAACGTTGAAATATACATACATTAAAGAAGCAATCATTTTAATTGGCACCGACGCTTTTTCTTTGCATAAATAAAAATCATCATATAATAGACTTCGTGCTAAAAGATTCTGCAATCTCTTTTTCAATATGTAGAAGCATGCTATCTCTGAGAAATTCGTTGTCCATTTGGTTCCGAAGCCTAGTTTTAGTAAGCTTCATAGCAGAAAATGCTCGTTCTGTAGTAGCCGTTGAAACAGGAAGAAGCATAATTAGACGAATCAACCTATCAACCAAGTGATATGTCTGATTTTTTTCGTCTTTAATAATGCTTCACATAATGCCACAATAGTGGACAATTCCCAAAACTGGATGTTGGATCATGTCAAGATGATGATGTTGCAACTGAAACTTCAAAGCGATTTTTTCTTGATCTGTGAAATATTCAGGATAGTATTTTTCAGCAAGATTGCAAATATGATCTATGTTAAAAGACTTGTACGAATCTCTCGGGTACAATGCGGAGCTCAAAGTTAAGAGTTCTATTGTTTGATCATTAAATCTGCTATTGAACTCTTGCAACTGTTTGTCTATTGTCTTCACGAAGATATCATAATGGAAATGATGCTCAAAAGTAATGTTAATATCTTGTGGCTGATGAATAGACTTCCCTCGAGCTAGTCGAGCTACTTTATAAGCGAAATTCATATCACGCATCTCAACACCCTTACTTTCACAAAATGATATAACATCTTTTAGAAAAGTATCCCACCCTTGTTCTCTTAATTGTTGAAGGAGTTGTTTTGTAGTTGAGACTAAATACATAGTATTTAAGATGTCTTGAGATCTTTGTTGCAAAGCTTGACACGGAGTCTCAGTAATTTCCATTACCTCCTTCATCAAAAGCAAGATGAAAACAAACTCAAATGATATATCATACTCTTATAAGCGGATTTGACTTGATTACGTTGAGTATGATTTGCTTCTTATTCCATAATATCTTCAAGCACAGTGGCCGTAGCATGATACATGGTTAATAAGCTACAAACTGAAGAAAAATGAGAACTCCAACGAGTATTTCCAGCTCGTTGCAAATTTCCAATTTGATTAGCTCCTCTACCAAACTCAAATTCATTAATGGATATTAAATGATAAACTTCAATTTGCTGTGCACAAATTAACTGATCATTTATCTTGCAAGAAACACTTACAATATTGACTATGGAACCTATATGTTCGAAAAACTCATGAATAGAAAACTCCTCTTGTGATGATGCAACTAAGGCTAGTTGAAGTCAATGTGCAAAACAATGAACATAATATGCATATGGGCAATCCTATAAAAATAATGCTTGTAATCCATTCCATTCACTACGCATATTGCTTGCACCATCATAACCTTGACCTCGAAGGTTTCCGACATTCAAAGCATGACGAGAAAATATAGTCAAGACGAGAAAATATAGTCAAGAGCTCTCTTTTAAGATTCAATGAAGTAGTATTTTTAACGCTTACAAGATCAAAAAAGCATTCTTGGAGATTAGAACACTTATTGACATACCTCAAAATAAGAGACATTTGTTCTTTTTTAGATTCATCCCGTGCTTCATCAACAAGAATACATAATTTAGAATCACCAGTGTCTTCACGAATCTTGTGTCTCACTTTTGAAGCAACAATACTCAATATCTCTTTTTGGATTTTTGGAGATATGTATTTGGCAAAAGAAGGAGCATTGTCTAAAACAAGTGCAGCTACTTTTTCATTATAACTTGCCTAAAGCTTCACCAACTCTAAAAAAATTCCATGGTTACTTTATGTCGCTCCTTCATTATGACCCGAAAAGAACATGATTGATATGCTAGCCATCAAACACAATCAGTCGAGGTTTTGAGTCTCAAACGATTATTCAATATTTGTTCCTTTGATTGTGTGTGCATGACCTTGTCAACATAGTGAGATTGATACATTAGATTCTCACATGATCTTAAAGAGGATGAATGTGAGGAAGAATGATGTCCGACATGGTTTAAGAAAGCACATTTTTTCCAATCATTTACCTTTTTCCAGTTTCGAAATCCTTCTATTGTAAATGCATTTGCCCCAAAACGAGATGTAGGCTTATCAGAAAGAAGATAACATGGCAAACAATAAGCAGCATCTGTAGTAGGTGAATACTCCAACCAAGAACGGAATTGGGCAAACCAAGAATGTACAAATCGTCGAGGATTCTTTGTAGTTCATGAATAAGGATATTGAGATGACTGAAATTGGTACGACCTCAATCTGATATATGCACGCCAAATTTCATCTCGTTGATCAACGATATACTCCCAAATTGGAGGATGTTTTCCCGGATCACGTTCCAAAGTGTTGCTACTATATCCTTGACTAGGTTTAGGTATAACTTCAACTCCACGAGTAGAAATATCATTGGCCTTGTGTTTATCAATAGAAGATCTATCAACATTAGAAGTCGATGGCGCTTGTCGATCACTTTTGAAAAATGAATCAATGTACTACTTTTTGGTCGCTTGAATTGATTGTTAAACATTACGGCAATATATTAGAACCTGGAAATATTCAATACTTGTCATTTTGTAAAACATTCAACTAAAGTAATAGTTTAAAAGTAATGTGATAAGGTTACTAATTTATGATATGTTATCTCTTCAATTCTTATCTACGCATTAAAATATTGGATTCAAAAGGCAAGTGGAACAAAGAACTAATATTATATTTTGAATGGGGACACCAAAACTTACACAAATGCCACAAAATCAATTAAAGAAATCATATGAACAACTATGAACATATTATACTCTCCAAACAAATTTTTTTCAAAGCCAAAAATACAATATTCAATACAAATTCAAATAAACAAATCCAATCCAAGACTCCCAATAAAAATTCCTAGAGGACCTAGACTGTCCCAATTTTTTCAACTTGAGATAATGTTTTAAATGATTTCAATTTTCATATTATGCTCAATAGTCAATACACTTCAACAAATACACTAACTCTCCAATTCTCACGCCACATCAATTCTATCTCTATTTCATTCTTCAAGTTAAGAACTTGAGTTAATGCTGAAGAGTTAATCTCTACTTTTTTTTTCTCGTACAATCATCAAAGTCTTCAAAACTTCAAAATGGTACAAATTTCCCCTACTTCCCCAACCAAAGTGGGTTCAAATTTCCTCTTCTCCCACAATCAGAAAATGGCTCGGGTTTGTCACCCCTGTTAGGGAGGTTTACAAATTACAAGAAATTTTTGGCATAAATCTCCATTTTTTCATAAAAAATCTGAATTTAATGTTTTTATTTTTATGAAATCACCTCGAATTATCGATGGATGTCGGAGTTTCAACGGGTCTCCAACTGTGCCTTACTTTTGAGGTGGTCCGATATATCTGCTGCTCGCCTATCCGCTGCTGGAGGTGACAAGGAATTGAGAAAATTGGAAAGATTTGGTCTGAGAATTTTTATGGGATTAGTTTCTGCCTTTCTGGACAGGAGAAAAAGTTGGGGAAAATAAATTAAGATGGGTTTTGACTTTCGTGTTGATGATTTGTACGTTTTGCATTAGATATTGTTCATTGTTAAAGAACGATTTTTTTAATGGCCAAATTGCAACTTTAGTCTCTAGGAAATTATAATTGTTGAATACCTATATAATTTTTTTTCTTTTTTCCTTGGGGGGTGATCACCTCCCAGCTCCTTCTATCGTCCATATCTGATCTACATTACCAACATCCTCATCTACATTACCACATCTTCGTCTAAACATGATGTTATTGGTGATAGTGATGATGATGATGAAGAGGAAGAGAAAGATAATGAATGTTATAAAGATGATGACAACGGAGGAAGCGGCAATAATGGCAGTGATGATGATGATAATGATCATGTGATTGAAGGAGAGTGTTCTGATTAGAGATTCACATTTATTGATTTATTATCGTTTTACATTGCTTTTGAACTTATTTGCTCAATCTACGACTATTTTGTATTTGACTATTGCAACTTTAAATTTATTTTGGGTTATGAATTTGGTTTTTGAGATGTTGCATAATAAATATATTTATTATATTGTCTTTAAAAGTCTTGAATTTTAAAATTATTGTTGATAATTTGATATATATTGAAAAATTCATATACAAGCGCTTTATCCCCAAAAAGCCATCGCTTTTCACCTAGCCTTCGTCACCTCGCATCGCCTTGAACCTCAAACAACTATGGTTTAAACTGAGATAAATTAGTAAAATTTAATATTTTTCTTTTACTTTTAAGTTTCTTTTTTTTTTCAATAATTTGATAATTCTGAAAGTTGAAAAGTTTAATTTTACATTATATATGGTATTATTTATATGGAAGATTAGACCATCATAAATAGCAGTCACTTGACTAACAACTTGATAATAATATGGATTAATGAAAATTACACAAAAAGATCCTGTGACACTATAAGCATGAACATCACTTTAGTTGATTATTGAGGGAGAATTTAACTAGCTATTTGTTTTTTATATTTAAATTCATATGATAATTCTATACAGGCCATTTTCCTAAACGCTAATCAACAAATTTGAGTTTTTTTTGGTAACAATCGATTTATTTAGTAAAGATGGATGCCGATCATTTCACACATTATTGTAAATGTTGGTCAATATATTCGGTAGTTCTCACTCAGCAGGATCATCACCGGTCTACATATATTTGGCTAGGGTAAGATCTTGGGCCCCTAAAGTGTCGTCGTGCATACATAATTTAGACACGATCGGAAACTTCAGTTAAGGTAGTGTAGCTTTAGAATATTTGTATCGTGAGTTATATCTGGCCACTAAATCACATATTATTCAGATTGGTTGGTGTTTAACGCTATTACATGTACAACAATTATACTTAAGTAACATATTAATTACAATATCTTTTGTATATATACTTATTTTGATAACTGTAAAACAGATTTGGGCATGAGAGAGATTTTGGTGCATGCGGCCCGATATTGAGTATGGCCTTCAGTATACGCCTCATATAGATCCCTCTGGACCTCATGGATACAAGTAAGTACGCATACTTATTCTTTACTTATGAATCAAGCACTTGAAAATTAGTATGATTAATTTGAATTTTTTGAACCATAATCAGGTGGCGTGCAACGAAATTGCTAGAACATGTTCCTATTCATGTCTTACGCGTGTCGAGACCAACTAGACATGCTCACAGATAATCAATTTGAGTGACAACCTTAACAGCTTAAGAAGTTGCCTCGTTATTGTCTACAGGGATAGAATATATGGAGGTCTATGGTACCTCTGATATGTTTTGGCAGAGTAGAGTGGCACTTTTTAGATCGAGTGCTTAGACAATTTGGGATGTGGCAGAATATCCCAGAACCATATGAGACCAATATGGCCCCTACACAATGTAGACCTCTGGGGGCGTAACCAAGTTGATTGGTTTGTTAATCACAATGATTATGTGAACTTGTGGGAGCAACGCGACCATCTAATCGTCATGTCAAATGCAAGGGAAGAACATATAGGTTATAGTGAAGCTTACAAGATTTGGTATAGGAATATTACGAGCATGTTGATATCAACCCATACCAAACACAACAAAGTGATGTCACAGGGTACAGGGGTATCAATGGTAGATTTGAGGGTTTGGTATGACAACCAACATTAACCGACTCTATGTAATATATATATATATATATATATGTATATATATTATCTAATAAGGAGCAATGGTTTCTCCTACAATAGATGTAAATATAATTTCCAATTAATTATGGCCTCTTTAATGCCAAAACGGGCCCGTTTTCCCTATTTTTCCTCACTTTTGTACATGGGCTGAATTTCTTTGTCCTTTAATTTTAGCAGCTCTATTTATGGTCAAATATCCTGTGTGGCCCCAACCCGGATTAAATATTTTTTTGGGCCTGTATTGATTTGATATACGACACCGTATATTTCTTATTCAACGACTTCATCTACCTGTAAACGACGTCATTTTCATCTTCATTTATAAGAAATTTGAATTGAATTTTCTACTTTCCCAAAATCGATTGCAGTCGTCTTCAATTCTCTCCTGTGTGCTTGTCTTTGTACAGAACATTGACCTTATCTCTTCCCTCTTCCCCAACACCCCATTCACTCTTCCCCAACACAAATATCTCTTCACTCTTCCCCACGACGTTTTCCCATTATCTTACTTGCCGCCTCTCTTTAATCTCCTGTCTCCCTCCCAAGAGTTCCTATTTTTCCTCTCTATCATCCAAATTCGAGCAAATTGAGTCTGATTATTTGCGTTATTTTATGACCCAAAAGTTTCTCTCTTATCCTAAATGAATTTTCTACTGAGACGATTTCCCCCCTTCTTCTGTTTTTCTCTTAATTTTTTTATTTAATTTCATATAATTGATTATATTGCAGGGGTTTATGATTTTTGGTGGTTGGCTTCTCTTTCTGCGCTTATTGCTTTGTTTATTTGTAGTGTGTTCTTAATTTTCTCTCAAGATTTTTGTGTTTTCTTTCATCTAATGTCTTTTCTCTTTTTAGTTGATTTACTTATTAAGATTTAATTTGTTAGTGGAATTTTTTTTGTTTGGTTTGATTGGTTTTGCTAATCTGTTATTCTTTCTTTTTGTAGACTGGGCTTCAACATTTTCTTCAGGTCTGTTAGTTTCCTTTTTCCTTTCATTTGCTGATTGTTAAGAGTTTATTGTTATCTTTTGGGTTAGTCTGGTTGGATCACTGAAACCTTTTTTGGGGGCTTTTTAAATATGTGTGTGGACTCATTTTTCATGTATTCCTGTACAATTTTGTTTTGTTCTTCTTTGTTTTGGTTTAGATGGTTTGCTAATTTTTATATCTTCCTACATGTAGGTTGGTCTGTCTGTGTTTATTGAGGTATCTTCGTTTCTTTTTGCCTTTGATTTGCTGATTGTTGAGAGTTTTATTGTTATTTTTCGTTTAATATTGTTGGATCACTGAAACTTTTTTTGGGGGCTTTCTTAATACGTGTTTAGATATTTTCTGGTTTGTGTAACATTTGATATAATAAGCTATAATTGATAGTTTAAACTGTGATTTTGTCGCTTATATGATATGATCCATAGTTATATTTTTTTGGGGTTTTCTTAATATGTGTGTACGTATTTTCTGGTTTGTGTAACATAGGCTATAATTGATAGCTTAAACTGTGATTTTGTGTTTTTTTGGTCTTCTCATTTGGCTGTCCTTACTTTTAAGTGCTACTGTAAGATTTTTTTTGTAGTTTTGAATGTTTATTGCACATTTGTCATCTTTTTAATATTGCGTGTTTCCCTATTTTTCATTTTCTGATTTTAACGGTATTTTTATCTATTTGTATTTCCCAGTCTCCTGTTGGTCATAATATGTGAAATTTCTCTGCTTTTGCTCTTTTCTTTATCGAAATTTGGGGAATAAAAATTTACTTGATTATCTCTAAATGGTCGAGTTGGATTTTCTTGTATTCAATTTAGGCAGAACATGGGCTTTATTTAATGATAAAGATTTTTGTGTACGGTAGGGATCATGCTGGTGGCAATGACAAGTTAAAGCAGTTAATGCCTGAGATTAAGATATATGATGGGGTTCTGTTGATAATGTTCAAGGGTGCACTAACAAAGTTGAAAACGGTGATAAATTGTCACTTGGTGTGATATCAGCATATTGGCTCTTCACACACCTTGGTACGTGCTGCACTTATCTTCCTTTGATTTATATGCTTCAACCTTTTACTTTTCCAATAATTGAAAGCTTATGCATACTATCCTCTCAATTGTTTGCTCAATGATGGTTCGTCTATTTTTCTTTATAATTTTGGTGATGTGATTTTATATTGAAGCACATTTTGAGTTCTGAGTCTTAATCAGAATCCCATTGAATGATTACCATGTACTTTCCTTCGAGCATCTCGATTATGGTAATTCTATTTTGGATTTGATAGCTCATTTTCTTGTTGGCGGATTATGTTGCTGTAGTAGTAACTTTATCATCTTTCGAGTTTTGTTTTATCACTTTTAAGTTTTTAACTGTTATGTTTCCCTCATCAGCCACACAAAAAAGGTCATATAAGCTATTTGCCCTGATGAATAATTGATTACTCAGACTTATCTCCAAAACGCTTCTCCCACAGGTATCTTTAGGATTTCCTTTTCCTCTCCTTCTCTTAAGTTGTTTCCACGAGATTTATTTTTCAATCATGTGCTATTTTTCTCGGTTTTATATTTCCATTCTCTATTTCTTATTTATTTTGTTCTCTTATTTTGCAGGTGAAATTATTATTTTTTCTCCACAGGTCGTATGTTCTTCTGCCAGGTAACAATTCTTCTTTCTTCTTTCTTCTTCCTATTGGATTGTAGTGGTGTGATTTGTGGCCAAAATATTTCAAATTCTTTTCTGGATATTGTTATTCGGATTGTTCACGGCAGTGTTTAGTTCTAATTCGTCGAACCCACATGTTTCTGCAGCCAATTTTTTTGTGGGCCTTTACCAAATTGTTTGGTCTCTATTGTCATCTTCGTGTGATCGTTGGGGCCTGCTTGTGCTAACCTCATCATTAATTAATTTTTTTTGCTCATTTTTTTTAGATTCATTTTGGGTTGTGAAAATTCTTTTTTCCTTTGTGTCTTTGGCAACTGATTGGAATTTATTTGTCTTTTATTTTGTTAAGTTGTAGTTAAAAGATTCATGGAAACTGGGACAGACAAACAAGAATGGAAAAAGAAGAGTTCACAAAAGTGTGGTAAGAGAACCGCAAAAAAGTATAACTCATCTTATGATACAAGGTTTATGCATTTCATTTTAACTTCCTTTTGTTAGTGAAAGAGATGATCTGAGACAACCAGCGCGACAACTGACGCACTGAATAGCGATATGATACTTGGTTGTGAGGTGATGATGGTTCCACTTTATTTTTCTTCCACTTGTTGATTTCACTGATTCTTCCACGAGATTACCGTACAGTTAACTTCTTGCACCCATTTCTAAATAGATGCTCTTGGATTAATTTTACCTTTGGTTTTTATCTTTGCTAATTTTGTTTTTGTAGGTTAGCCCTTATTCATTGTCTTAATCCATTTTGTTAAAATGTACTCCACCTGAGTTACAAACAATATTCAAAAAAATTTGCACCTATATAACAGAAATATAAAATAAATTTAAAGTAAATGAAAATGAAAAATGTTACAACAACAAAAATTAAGAACAAATTAACCTATTAGTTCAGTAAATCAAATTAGTTGCTACAATCAATGTAGTCTCATCTAGTACCCTGCCTTCAACACTGAATGCTGCTGCAGAAATAAGTTTTGGTTCTATTGAAGATGCTGACAGTTTTTATATTGAACATGGTAGAAAAATGGGGTTCGATATTCGTAAGTGTCATGTGAAAACTGGAAAAAATAATATTGTGAAGAATAAACATTGGGAATGCAATTGGGCCGGATACCCGCCTCCTTCAAATAATCATTTTTCACGACGACGTAAAGATACAACAAGGTGTGGATGTAAAGCTCGATTTCGAGTAGCTCACGATATTAATGATGGATTATACAAGGTGAGCTATTTTTCACCCCACCAAAACCATGAATTGGAAACTTATGAAACACAACATCGGTTGAAGTGTAACATGTACTAATTTTAGGATAATGGGTTTATGTTTTAATTAATGTGTGTGAAATTTATAAGTTGATATATTGATCAAGATAATTTTTCATAAATGTTAGGTATATGTCACCAACTCATAAGGCATTGTTAAATGGTTTGACTTAATCTGGAGTTAAGGCTTGTCAAGTCCTCAATTATTTGGAGAGATGTGAAGGAGGAGCATCCCAATTACCCTTTAATAGGAGAGCTAGATACAATTTCTTGCAGAAAAGCAGAATGCAACTCATCAAGCGGGGAGATGTGAACACTGCACTTTCTTTTCTGGAAGGCTTGAGGGTACATGATAAAGATTTGATAGTCGAATACACAGCAAATGAGGACAAATCTCTAGAGAGGTTGTTTTGGACGTATTGTTGTTCAAGAGCTGTGTATAACTTGTTTGGTGATGTACTTATATCTGATAGTACCTACAAAACAAATACTTATCGTTTTCCTTTTGTTGTTTTCTCTGGTATAAACAACCATATGAGCACATGCATATTTGGCGCTGCCATGTTATGTAATGAGACTGTTGATTCTTATACATGGTTGTTGGAGAAGTTCAATGAAGCAATGGGAAGTCAAGCTCCATTATCAATCCACACCGATCAAGATGCAGCTATGCGTGCAACTATCCAAAATGTGTATCCTGATGCAAAGCACAGATTATGCAGCTGGCATTTAGAGCGTAATGCCCAGAACAAAGCTTGTATCCCGTCATTTACAACTGCCTTAAGAAAGCTACTCAAGAAGAATCAGTCCATCGAAGAATTTGAGCAAGCTTGGATAAAGTTGATCCAAGATAATTGCGTAGAAAACCATCCATGGGTTGTTGATATATATTCTAAAAAGGAGTTATGGTGCGAGGCATATTTTCGCGGCTATTTTATGGGAAGGACTAGAAGCACCCAAAGAGCCGAATCAACCAATGCCCATCTTAAGAGTGGGGGTAGAAAATCCTACAGGATTGCAGAATTACTTATGCACTTCCACGAATGGCTTGATAAATGTAGATCATCTTTTAAAAAGAAACAAGAATCATGTGAGCGAGTCGACAGTAAACCAGCACCTGTGTTCACTGCAATACCGAACCTTGAGATTCATGCTTGGCATCTATACACTGAAAAGGTTTTTTATGTGGTTCAAAGGGAAATTATGAAGGAGCAAGCACTCTTGCTTGAATCAGTAAGGAACGAAGATGATATAATATTCCATTTCACACTTGGGCGGTATGGCAAGGCAATTTCTAAACGGGTGTGTGTAAGAATTGATTGGGAATCTGGAACATTTGAATGTGAGTGTAAAATGTTAGAGTCTGAGGGTCTGCCATGTAGGCATTTATTTTCGAGTTTCAAGTTTATACAGATCTTTAAGATTCCATCCCCTTGCATATTTGAGAGGTGGACAAAAAATATTGGACATGAATTGCTAGACATCATACCAAAGACAATTCCGTTGATAGAACCCCAAAGGCAGAGATTCTTACGACTTTACAATGAGAGTTCTAGTCTTTGAGTAAATGCTTCTCAATCTGAATCAGTGACCAACATGTCCTTAAGGCGTATTAGAACAGTTGCAGAATAGGCGAAGAAAGCTTATATTGATGATATGGAAGATGAAAATGGAAAGCTGGAAACTGAAAATGGTTGTGATAAATTTGATGATATTAATGATCCAGTCAAATTATCCAAATATCCTGAAGTTCATGATCCTAAGAAGATTAAGTCAAGGGGAGCTTCAAAGGCAGTGAAGCAGAAATGTGGCGCATGCGGGTATATGATTATATTAATCCCATCTTTAACTTTTTTTTTTCTTCATATATGTTCAAATTAATTTTATCCTAAGTTGTTAAATTTTTCATTTTAATTAGGGAGCCTGGCCACAAAAGTACCACGTGTCCTAGTAAAACATGTTGTGAAGACGATGACAACCTCAACAAAAAATAACACAAAAAGGCGAAGGACACAAAGTAGAAGCCCTAATGTCACGTACTTCATAATGTCATCTTTAACATGGAATGATAAGTTTTCCAATCTTATTTAATTGTACTTCATAATGTCATGTACTTACGAATTAAATGACTTCATATGGTTTTAAGGATTTAATGATCCATATAGGGAAAAAAAATCTTACTTCTCTATTAATCCTAGTTCCAGTTGTTGTTGCTAATGTATTGGGACAATAATAACAATATGTAAGTTGATGATAACTACATCCAAATCATCGACTAATCCCCAGCATAATTTAACATCCAAACTATTTATAAATTCATCTCAACATAGAAGGAAGGCGGGTTTGTCAATGCTTGAAAAAAAATTACTAAAGTTATCCACAAATTGATCAAAATTAATCAGCCAAAATATCCACAAAAATTCATTAGAAAATTTTCGACTAATCCCAGCATAATTTAACATCCAAATTATTCACAAATTCATCTCAAAAAAATTACTAAAGTTATCCACAAATTGATAAAAATTGAGCAGCCAAAATATCCACAATACCTCATTAGAAAATAAACTACCAGATTTCAATATGCATCATAAAATCTAATAAACATGCGAAGTCTTAACAAAAATTAGTACAGCACGACCATCTTGATGAGCATAATCTAAATCTAAAATATCAAATTGACAATGATCCCCTAGGTCAATATTGTTGTCGTTGCAAAAAGACTCCCACCCATGAGTTATTGCCACACGCCGCTGTCCGATTTTGTAAAACTTGATTTATGCTTCCCAAAACATATCTCTACACCTAAAGACACACAACTATTTTCTTGTTTTGGAGCTTTAGTGGCTTCCATGTTGTCGGGGGAAAAACCTGCATGAAAAGTGAAATGTTAATTAATAATATAGATAAGCATATAAAGTTTATTAATAATATAAGGAAATTAATCAACTTGAAAAACAGTGAAATGTTAAATAAACATACAAGGCGCGAAATTGAGGCTGGTTTACAAGTTTTGGTGTTGTAATATTGGATGGTTCTTTCAAATTGATAAGGACTCGTAATGCCTCCTCTAACATCTGATTGGGGTGGGAGTTCCACGATCGTCTCAACTGGAGTTTCAGTTTCACAGGGGCAAACAACCTTTGTCTCCATCTCCTTGGGTTCTTCTGCAATTTCATAAATTTATTATAATTTACTTCACCTTTGATAATAAATCAAATAATTTACTTCACCTTTGATAAAAAAAATCAAATAATTTAGTTTACCTTTGATAAAAATCTTTCCGTTCAGCATGGACCGAAGCTCGCAACAAGATTCGTCAAACACAAAAGCCAAAAACGTCAAATTATCACAATATTCAAAGAAAAGTACAGAGTTCTCATCCAATCATAGTTCTTGCACAAAATCGATCCAGCAAGGTCCAAAAAAATTGTGCTATACTATTGTTCTTTTGAAGATTTATCCTCCAAATCCCACAACGTGTAATAACTTTGGCATTAACAACACTGCCATCTTCGATATTCAAAAATCTAGAAAATTCAGTAGGCAACATCTGCACATGGGCCAACATTAGCAAAGTAATTGATTGGTGTATAATCATGATTTATGTTAAATAAAAAAAATAAGAGACAAAAATTACCAATTTTGATTCATAATCTTCAGTCATCCCTGTACAAAACTTTATCGGTATCCTCTTTAGAAACTTATCAATTTTGGAAGGTCCCAAAATAGTTACATTAAATTTTATATAACCAAGATATTCAAAAAAAAGTATATCATCTCGTCCGACAGAATAAATATGCAACCAATTTTCAAAATCCCTTCCACAAAACTTGAACTTTCTCTTTACCAAATCAATTTCAACTTTAGTAACCTCTACTGCTTTAGTATGAGTCAAACCTGTAGTTCTAAATAAAGCCTTCATTACAATTTCATTCCTCGTCAACTCAACAAACTCTTGAGGGAGATCCAATGCCTGATATAATCATGAATAAGAAATCTTCAGTAGATATCTTACCTAAACCCTAGATAGGTAACGTGACTAAATATCTTACCTTTTGAGCTCGAAAATCAATTCCTTTTATAAAAAACCTCGTGCCTACAGCCATCCTTTTGTTGGTCATCTGCGTTTATATAACACAACATCACATAAATAAAAAAAAAAAAAAAAAAAACAGCTTATAAAATTTTCAAATATTATGTAAATAATTGCTTTGTTGCCTTGTTGCCCTTTTCCTTGTTGCCTTGGCCTGATCTCTTCAACGTGAAGAATCGAGATGAAAGACAGAGGGTTTGGTTTTGTTTTGAAGTGGGAAAAATCCAGAAAATTCACTGAAGACAGAGGGTTTGGTTTTGTTTTGTGTCTAGTATATTAAAAATGATATGAAGAAGACAGATAAATTAATACGACTTGGACAGCTGGGCATCATTAATCCTACGTGAGTTCTGAAACCCTAAAACTTTTCAGACTAGACCCAGTTGCCTCTTTTTAATGAAACCCTAGATTGGAATAGAACACGCAACCTAATTCCATCATGTACATAGTAAGCTAAATTTGGATGTTTATTTAATTAATGCAGGTCTAATTTATTAAATACATTTTCTTATCATAATGTTTAAACCTCATTAATTAATCTAACGTGAAATATATTTTCAAATCACGTAAACCACATGATTTAGGTTTTTAATTAAAAATTTGATTTAAAAAAATAAAAGAAAATAGGGAGGGTCAATTTTATAAATAAATTTTTTGAAAAGGTCATTTCTCTTAAATTCTCTATCATTTATATAAAGCTATAACTAATTAGCAATTTAATAATAGTTAGGCACTTTCAACATTCAACATTGAACATTCAAAACAAAAAAACAACCGACATTAAAATTACAAATTAAAACCCAATTGACTTGAAAATAAAATAAAATAGAAGAATTTAACATCCTGAATTCCTGATCCATCTTCAGGCACTGAAAGGAAATAACTGGGCAACAGCAACCGTGAGAATGGTGTGCTTGTCCATCAATTTCTCACACATAGAATCCGTTAAGAAAAGATCTTCCATCGTTGCAATTCAACCAAACATCCCTTTTGCACGAACTCCATTACATCTCATTAACTCAGCCAACAACTCAGCCTTACCACGCCCTTCTTTAACAAAAAACTGATTGAACATCATGGCATCATGCAAGCCAACCATATCTCCTTTGTAATCAACACAGTGTCGTTCTGGGTGAATACCTCTCGGGTATCACCCGGGCCTAGCATCTTCTAAGTAAGATATTCTTTCACAGTGAGAGAAGTCTGATCGGACAAATCATCAACATAATAATAAACAATTCCCGTTGGGGGCCAGATATACGCGATATAGTTTGATAAACTGGCAGTAAATGAAGTTTGTCTCCTACCATATTTTTCCCGTTCCAAGAAGATGCTTATGGCATGGTGACGGGCATTAGTGAGTAACTTTCCTCTCATCTGGCCTTTAATATGTTGTTCAAAGTCCAAGAGACCCCATCGTTTTTCTTTTTCAGCCATACACTTAGTATCAGGACCGTGGGTGATGGTTTGATCAACATTTAAGTTGTAATTTTGTTCAAGATATTTTAGAAATTCTCTGGTCTCGCATCTAAACTCTTCATCAGGAATATCTTCAAGTTCAGTATATACAAGAGATTGAAGTGGGCTTACGTATTCTGGTACTTTTGTTGAAGGATTCATTTTGAGAGGATGAATAATTTTGATAGGATTGCCAATGTAGACTGAAAAATTATAAATTTTCTAACAAACGCAAACACTAAATGAGCTCTTTATATGGAACCGTTTGGAAGAGTAAGGAAAAACCTTAAAATTGTGTGGGGTCAATGTTGAATGTTATACATTCCCACTAGATATTTGGTAATTTTACTTTTAAATAATTATTACATCACTTCATTTCAACTATTCATTTATATATTAACAACTTTGAATTATTATGTATATATAATAAATAATGATACATTTTCTAATATGAAATATGAATATAAATATGTAATCGTATTTTGTATTTCAGGATTCATACAATTTTTGAATTTGAATATAAAAAGTAAGGGCCGCGTTTGGTCCATTTTAGCAATAGCTTGAAAATAATATTTCAATGTTTTATTTGTTTTTAGTAAAAATATATTTTTTCAGGTGAGTTTTTCTTAATAATAATTCGATATTACTATGTGTTCCTTAGACCTCAATATTATTCGTTTTTTGTAATTTTTTTTTAGGTGAGTTTTTTTTCTCTTTAATAGTAATTCGATATTAGGGTTCTTTAAATTTTTTGTAGTATAAAATACTTAATAATAATCACAAAAACACAAATTAAATACAGACAATAATTACCAATACAATTAAAATACCAAAAACTTAACTTAAAAGATTTAAAACTTAACAAAAACTTACTTAATTACATAAACATAATTAACAAAATAAAAAAATATAATTAACAAAATAAACATAGCAGCCAGAACAGAAACCATTAGCAGAAAGCATATTGAGAGTAGATTAAAGGTATCCTTGAAACAAAAACGACCCGACAGACTCACCCAACCACAACCTTAATAAGATCCACCCGGACAACCACCTGAAGACCCGCCCGAGCAACCAACCCCCTTATTACAACCCATTTTTTGAGCCTCAGCAAAGATATGGCATGATTTCTGGTGCATTAATTTCTCAATCACACGTCCAGGAAGCTCCTTTGTATCACTTATGGTTGCAAGCCAACCTTACATCTTACCCCTCAACTTTCCTCCAGATTCCTTGAACAGCCATAAAAAGTTCCCCTTTCCACAACAGATGTCCTTGAAGGATTGGTTCATCAAAAGGGCATTATGGAGGCCAACCATGTCCCCAGCAAAGTCAACAAAATGAAAACCGGTACGGCCCATTTGTTTGGTTTCCCAAACTTCCCGAACGTCGCCGGGGCCAACATTTTTTTTCGTTTAAATTTTCCTAGACGATAGAAGATGCTTAATTGATAAGTCAGGTTCATAATAATATACAATGGCCGTAGGAGGCCAGACATACACAACCGTCGTTGAAATGCACGCACGGCTAAGAGATTTCTCCTTTTCTGCATTTTTTACAGATTCAATGAACTTGAAAATGGCATGGTGACGAGCATTTTTTAACAGGTCACCAACCATGTTCCCCTTAACATGTTGCTCGAAATCAGAAAAGCTCCATCGTTTTTCTTTTTTCATTAAACATCCAGTATCCGGACAGTGAGGTATTGTTGCATCAACCTTCAATGTAAAATATTTTTGTAGATAAAGAAAAAACTCGGAAGATTCCATTTCAAACTCCTCCGGATCAATTTCCTCATTTTCTGAATAGTCCATAGATTGAAGTGGGCTAATATATGGTCTTTTTCTGGAAAACATTTTTATGGGATAATTTTGATAAAGGTGCATGACAATACGAAAAAGTTTAACATATTTATAAGAGTATAAAAACCGACCTTCATTAACCAGCCCACCTCTTCATTAAACCGACCCACCTAATTAATTTGACAAGACAATCTAAAAACAAAATATATATATAAGCGACAGTTCAGTTTTATAAAATGAACCATCACAACAAGATACAGCTGCGTTCACTTTAATTACAGTATATAAGCGACGGTTCAGTTTTTTAGAATACCATTGCAAAAAACAAAATTAAAAAAAAAAAAGTGAGCAGTCGATTTTATCTCTCCTACAGTAAATTCAGATTCGAGTAGCCGACTGCAAATATTCTCACACGAAATCCGGATTCAGAAAATTGCTGCACACGCTTCATGTCATGATTATTATGATTGAGTAAATGTTTGGGATATTGTGTACAGTATTTTATTCGGGATTTGGTATTCTGGCCTATATATATACATACACACACAAACACACACACACACACACACACACACATATATATATATATATATATATATATATATATATACAAAAATGCTACTTAAGATTTTGAGTTAATTGTGTTACATGTTTAAATTATTTTTCATAACTTATTATAGCATAAAATTTAATTAACATAGTTAAAAAAAGTATAGTCGTAAGAAATATTTAATTAACAGTCATAAGAAAAAAAGAATATATTCATAACAAATATTTAATTAACATAATTATAAAATTCAGTTAACATAGTTAACAATTTTAAGATAAATTTATCACATTAAAAAAAAAATTTAATACAAAATTAACCAGTCTAGATGAAATATTTACTTAAAAACATGTTGATGATACATTATAATAACATTACATATATATATAATAGCAACTATTAAAATATAATAGGGTTTTTTTATTCTGTTATAGGAGAAGAAAAATGAAATTGTAAAAGTAATGTAGAATTAATTTCTAAACTTTTGGAGTTAATGGAGGAAATAATTATAATATGATTTTCATGTCCGATTATACCTATTTATATATATATATATATATATATATATATGATTTTCATGTCCGATTATACCTATTTATATATATATATATATATATATATATATATATATATATATAATTATATGCAGTCATAATGGAGTATATGTTATATATAGTTATTTTTATAATTAAGAGAGCTGCATTGTGAAACGGAGTGAGTAGATTGTCATTGTCTCGAGGTCTGATACAAATCAACAAGTTTGACAAACAAATCCACAATCACGTAAATGGGGGCAACGCGAATTCCAAAAATACTTCTGCAAATAGATACAGACCACTTATTAAGAAAACGACAGCAATATGCGCCAGTTCTTCCTTTATCACTAAAATTGACTTATTTGGAAAACGTACTCTGCAGAAATTATCCCATCTTTCCTACATCCCATCTTTCATACCTGATTTTTTTTTTGTCTAAAAAAACCTTATTTTTGTGCCATAACCCCTATAATGTAGAAAAATTTGTATACGTTGTTGATTAGTGCCGGAGGAGTCTTTGTAGATGGCAAACGAGGCATTTAGTATCAGAAGTTTAGGAAATGTAGGGTGCGTGAAATTGATAGAGACACCTTCAACTACTACCACATCGTTGATGCACATTTAAAGTTGAAACTTCCGGCACCGGCCGGTATTTGGTACTGCTTACCAAATACAAACTTTCGTGAAGGACTACGCTGCATCAATGGTGATGAAGATATTGTGCCCCTCTTCGATATTTTTCAGTCAGCTGGCTTAAGGGAAATAAAAATTTACACGCAATCCTAGATAATACATCTACCCATAGGAGTGCCAATGCCAAAAACTCGCCGGGACGAAATGCTAATCAGGAAGGCAATTAGAAAGCTCAATGAAGACTCGTCGAATGGATTCGCCATATTACCGTCCGACATAATCAAGCCCTATAAGCCACCTCGTAATTATTATCGGCGTAAACATTCTTCATCCGGTTCTTCATCCGTTTCTTCATCCGGATCTAACTAGAATTATTAAGTGGCTTCTTTATTTAAAAAGTCTTATGGAATTTGTATCAGTTGAATTTTTATTTCCGAAAGTTAATTATGTAAATATTTTATGTGACATTAATAATTTGTGTTGGCTTTTTAGAATTAAAACTATGTATTAGTCGAGTAACATAAATTTTATAAATCAAATTTTATAAATCAAGCAATTATGCTAGACATAGAACACAAACACACAATCCAAAAAATCGACACAATCTGAATTACAATCCAAACATCAATTAAGCTGCATAAGTTTGGAATTCAAATTCACACCAGTACCATTCATCAACACGAATACCAAAACAATTAGAAATAGGGCACTTGCCAAACTGGCTTTCTTCAATCTAGATTCACATAATTCCAATTTCGACTTGTAAATATTAGTCTTCATCTTCCACAACTGCAATTTCTCTTTATGCTTACACTTCTCTGTCTCCAAAAGCCTGAGCATATTTGTGTCTTTCACTTTTTCATCTTCAAAATTATTAATTTTTTTAAGTAGTCCAGGAATTATTTTTCTAGCTCTTTCACAAACTCTACTATCATACCACTGAAAAAATCCACAACCTGATGGTGTCTGAAATTGAATCAAAATTAGATACAGCTAATGTCATTTTCAATATATCAAATTTCAGAACAAAAGATGAAACTCACCCCATAGTTTGGGCATCTGTGGAAACCTTCTCCCGGGGTCATCTTTCTCCCAGTAGGTAACTAATTTTAAAGCATGTCCACACTCACATCTCACGACTGGAATTCTCTCACCATAGTGCCAATATGTTGTGGATGTGGAAGAGCTATTGGAAGACATATGGCTCAAATCTTGTGATAAAGAGTTAAAAAAACAAACACTTGAATGGATTTGAAGATATTGAAAAAGTTCAGAATGTGGCAGGGGGCGGACTTTATATCCACAATACCCTAAATCTGTAAATCTCTAACCCTAACCCTAAACCCTAAATCTCTAACCCTAACTCTGAACAATATTTCAATTCGTAAAATTATACTAGACCGTTTCATCGAAAAAGGGACTTAATCGTAAAATTTTCAAAAATCGTTACGTGTTCTCACGTTACGGAGGACATGGTGTCACATGACCTTATACTAGATCGCTTCATCGAAAAAAGGGACTTAATCGTAAAATTTTCAAAAATCGTTACGTGTTCTCACGTTACGGAGGACATAGTGTCACATGACCTTATACTAGACCGTTTCATCGAAAAAAGGGACATAATCGTAAAATTTTCAAAAATCGTTACGTGTTCTCACGTTACGGAGGACATAGTGTCACATGACCTTACTAGACCGTTTCATCGAAAAAAGGGACTTAATCGTAAAATGTTCAAAAATCGTTACGTGTTCTCACGTTACGGAGGACATACTGTCACATGACCTTATACTAGACCGTTTCATCGAAAAAAAGACTTAATCGTAAAATTCCCGATCGGGTCGGGATGGATCCCCCTAAACCCGACCCATAAAGAATCTTATTTTATAAAAAAAATTAACCGAAGTTGTTCAAAATTTATTCTAAATTTTTTTATTCATCAAAACCCAAATATTATTTTATTCTTGAATTTACAACTTGTTCCAAATTTATTCTAATTTTTTTTAGGGAAATTTAACTAATTACAAGAAACCACGAAATAAAACATAAATCCATGCCCGCTATTGATTTATGGAGTTTTCATACATACATATTACTAATTTGCTATTGAATTTATAGCCACATATGCCATATTGATTTGTATGAGAAGCAAGATTTTATTTAAAAAGAAAATAATTTTAATACACTGTAATTGAACAGAACGAGTTGGCTTCCACTTGCCAGGTGTCGGCCAAAGAGGGGATGTGATCAATCCAAAGGTGTAGTATTAAAGTAACCCGAATGAATGAAGCCAATTTTTTTAAATTACCGCTATTAACTTTGCAATTAATGTCAATCACCAAAATAGGTCTGCTCAAGTTTGCATGAAGTGGTGAAAGGCTGAGTAAACCTTCCCATTTTTGTCGATGATATTTATTTTACAATATTTTATAGTACACCAGAAATAGAAACCTTTAGTAAATGTCTCAAATCGGGGCTGCTTTTGATGTCATTGACACACTGGTATAATTAATTAAATTCATAGTTGTCTACTCATAATTCAGTCGGGGCTGCTTTTGATGAATATAAACAACCACCATAATATTTGAAAATAAAGAATAGGAGGAGAAGAAGAAGCCATTAAAGAAGCACAACCAACCACTTCAAACATAATAGGAGTGCTACCAGAAAGCATTAAAATTGATGTAAGTCACATTTATGTGTAGTATTAAATGTTGGATGTATTTTTTTTTTGTACAAGTTGGATGTATTAAATGGTTGAGTGATAATGTTGGATGTATACTACTCCAATCCCAGATATTAAATGGTTGTGTGATTAATGAGTATATTGTAATAACATAAATTTATTGATTTATTACAGGGATAAGAGCAATTAAAAAAGAAAGTCGGATGCTCTAATCCCAGATATTAAATGTAAAAGTGGGAGTGCACGGGCTGGAGTAAAATGGAAAGATCCTATATGTTCCCCTCCATCAGTGAAACCTACTATGTTTGGGATGCCCCCACCCATGTTTGGAATGCCCCTACCCATGTGTAAAGGAATGTCACCACCTAATGTTGGATGAAGATGAAGTTGAAGAGCAAAGAAGACAAGTAATTAAGGGAAGGTTTTGATGATTTCCAAAACATCATAATCAGCTAAGTATGGAAAGCTTAGCTCCCTTAGAAGAACCTTGAACAAACAAAGAAGATATCAGAAGAGTTCAAAGTTCAAAGACCAGAAGACTAGTGATCTCATGCTGAAACAGCGAACAGAAAGGTAGGTCATCAGCCGAGTCAAATCAGATTAGTTCAGTATTTGATCAGCAGAGTGCCTATCAGATGGGTTGCTTCGATCAGCAGAGTAGAAGAGATCAAGAGTTCAGTCCAACGGTAATAAATGCACTTGGAGTAATAAATGCTGTAAGAGAAGGGTAGTAATGGCAAATGATTGAAGAAAACATCGTATCAGTAGAGTGCATTTAATGCTGCTGCAGGAAAGTACAGCAGAGAAAGTACTGTAGCAGGTTGCCGTTTTTTATTCTGGCAAAGGCTATGGATTTGATGATGTGATTTGCTTCAACGGTCATAAATTCAAATCCAAGTATAAATAGAGCTGATTTTCAACGAGCGAGACACACAACAACAATCAGAGATTTCGTTTTTGAAGCAAAATTTGTCTAAGTCTCAAAGCTCAAAACAGCTCACTCGTCTGGTGGAAGTCATCTGTTGACAGAAACCCAGTTGAAGAAAACAGAAAATTACGATCTGAGTGATCTTGTAATAGTTGAGTGTTGTGAGAAGTTGTGATCCATCTTTGTGAGTGATCAAACTTCAGAGAGTAGAATTTCTTAGTGATTTTCTATTGTGAGCTTATAGCCTTTTCATTAGTTGTCTAGGTATAAGTGGAGAAATATTGTAATCTGTGTGATTATAGTATAACCCAGAATCTAAGTGATCTGGAAGAGTGGACTAAAGGATTTCTATCCATATAACCACTATAAAAATTCTTTGTGTTATCTTGCATTCAAGTTTTCTTGCATATTTTAAAGATTGCATATCCAAACACTTTGAATTATTAAAAGATTTTATAAGGAGTTTCAAAACTGGGGATAAAATCTTATTAGAACTTAGTTTACTTGTGAAAAACACTTTCAAACAATCCGCTGCAAGTATACTCTTTGAAAAACTGTTTTGCTGAAAAACAGCTAAGTATTTGTAAGAAGAGTTGTCAGTCTGATGTTCAAGATTTGTTCACGATCAGCTCAGTCTGCTTACTGTTCTTCATCAGCTTAGTCTGCTGACAGAAGACTGAAAAGTTTTTAAGTTCAAAAATTTTCAGAGGTCTATGCTCCTCCCCCCCCCCCCCCCCCTCTAGACCTCATCTGACCACTTGGGACCAACAAGTGGTATCAGAGCAGGTGGTTCATTAGAATCAGCTGCCTGATCAACGAGCTTGATCCAAGTGTTTTTCAAAGGTTTTCAAAACTTTTCAAAAGAGCATCTTTTTGAAAAATCAAAACTTTTTGAAAAATGGATTGTATCAGCCATGTTCCCCACATTGCTGGTATGTCCTTTGAGGACTGGAAAATCAGAATGGAGATTTTCCTAGCTGCTTATAATGACAACATGTACACATGTATCATTAAAGGTCCATTCAGATTCACAAAGACCATAAAGATAAATGAGGTTGACACGGTTGTGGAAAAAGACCTTCATGAGATGACTCCAGAAGAAATAAAGCTTTACAATCTAGACAAAGTTGGGAGATTCATCATGACTAAAGCCCTGGACAATGATCGGTTTGACAAGGTCAAACATTGCAAGACTGCAAAGGAAATGTGGGACAAAGTCAGAGACATGAGCGAAGGCAATGATGCAATAAAGGAGCATCCGCTCACTGTTGCTTTGGAGAAACTTGACAACTTCAAGATGAAGTCTGGAGAAACCATTGATCAGATGGATACCAGATTCACCAGAACTCTGAATGAAGTTTTAAAGTTGGGAAAGACCTTCACTGACAAAGAGATCACTGTCAGAGTACTAAAGGCCCTACCCCCAAAATTCAACATGAAAGTGACAGCAATGGAAGAATCAAGGGATTTGGGAAAAATCTCTCTTACTGAGCTGTTCTCTGTACTCAAGGCATTCGAGTATAAACTGCCTAGAATGGGAATTGAAGATACCTCAACTTCAGGACCCACAGCTGCACTGGTTGCTGCTGAAAACACCAGAAGACCAGCACAGAAAAGCAAAGAAGTGGACTCATCTGATGAAGCCACTCTACTCAACAAGAAGGAGTACACTGCTGGAGATGTTACACTGTTGATAAATAATTTCAAGAAGTTCTACAAAAGAAAAATGAAGAACAAATACAACAATGCTTCTACTTCTAAACCTAACTTTTCTTCTCAAGATAAAGATGATTATAAAGCAAAACTAATGTGTTACAACTGCAGGAAATTGGGACACTTCATCAAAGACTGCCCATATCCAAAAGCAGAAAAATACACTGAAGAGGAGAAGAAAATGAGAAAAGAAAGAAAGCATCAGAGAGGCAAGGCAATGATGGCTGAAGCAGAAAAGCTGACTGCTGTTTACTTATCTGATTCAGATTCAGACATGTCTGATGAAGAATCGTCTGATGAAGAAAAACCTGTTCTCCTGTGCCTGATGGCAAAGGAATCTGATGACTCTGAGGATGAGGTAACTCCTCTTAACAATGAATTATTTAATTCATTTGAACAAATGATGCTTAACAATACTGGTATTGCTGAAGCATATAAAAAGCTTAAGGAAGAGATGATATTGCTAAAAGAGCAAAATAGTTCACTGAAACTTTTAGCTGAAAAGCCAAAGGAATCAGCTGAATACAAACAGCTTGAGCAAGAATATGAGTCTCTGAAAGATGAATGTGAAGTTTATAAAGGAAAAATCATGGAACTTGAAAAAGTTGTTGAGTCTCATGAAAAATCATCTGTTGCATCCACTCATATATCTAGTAAACAGAAGATACCTTTAGAACAGGATAAGTTTGAACTGAACCATACTAAAAAATTTGTATCAGCTGACAACAGTAAGGTCATTCTTTATGTTCAAACAACTAAACCTGCTTCACCTGAGAAAGAATTAAAGGAGAAGAAATCTCCTAAGGCTAAAAAGAGCAAAGAGCCTAGTATAGGAAATCAGACTAGTAAGACCAAACAGCAGAGTCCTAAGAAGTCTGCTGATAAAGCTAAACTGAATCAATCTGCTGGTAAAACTAAGTCAAAACCAATTGAGCAAGCATCTAGTAAACCAAAGAAGCATAAAAACAAGAAAAATCAAAATGCTTGGTATGGAAATGAGTCATATTATGTGCAACCTGCTGCATATCATCCTATGTATCATGCACCTCAATTTCCAGGTTACTATGCACCTTACCCTGCTCATCCAATGCATGCATACCCTGCTTATCATGCACCTTACCCTGCTTATGAACATTTTCCTTATCATACTGATCATCAACATGACTTATCTGATAACTATGATAAAAATAAAGCTGTTCATGCTCCTGTCAAAGCTCAGAAACCTAAGAAGCCTAAGACATCAACATCTTGGGATGTCAAAGGTGAAACTAATCCTTCAGGACCCTCTCAATAAGGGTACCTAAAACAATTTTATTTTGTTTTGTAGGTTAGGATTAGGAGTAGGAGTAAAGTAGAGAAGATTTGGTACTTGGACAGTGGATGTTCAAGACACATGTGTGGAAACATACATGAGCTGACTGATGCAGTTGTTGTGGACGGTCCAAAAGTTACTTTTGGAGACAGTAAAGAAGGCAAGATTGTAGCTAAAGGAAGAGTTATCAAAGGAAACATTGAGATATCTGACGTCTCATATGTTAAAGGCCTAAAGTACAACCTGCTGAGCATAAGTCAATTTTGTGACAAAGGATATTCAGTCATCTTCTCAACAGATAAGTGCTATGTTGAACAGATTGGTACAAAGAAGGTAATTCTATCTGGAAAAAGACAAGGAAATATCTACATAGTCGACTGGAATTCTGCTAATAAGAATTCAAGTGTTTGTTTGGTGGCATCTGCACCAAGTGAAGTTAGCTGGCTATGGCACAAGAGAATGAATCATCTAAACTTCAAGACCATAAACAGATTAATCAAGAATGATCTGGTAGAAGGGATTCCAAAAGCAGTCATGAGCAAAGACAAGCTCTGTGATGCATGTCAGAAGGGTAAACAAATCAAGTCATCATTCAAAGGCAAGAAGCACCAATCTTCTGGAAGGATATTGGAGCTACTACATATGGACTTATTTGGACCCATTGATCCAGTCAGCAATGGTGGAAAGAAATACTGCCTAGCTGTTGTGGATGATTATTCAAGATATACTTGGGTGGTTTTCATGAAGAAGAAAAGTGAAACCAAGGAACATCTTACCAATCTGATGGAACTGATCCAGAATGAGAAGAGTATCAAAATATTGAAGATCAGATCAGATAGAGGGACAGAGTTTACAAACTCTACTGTTGAAGAGTATTGTAATATCAAGGGAATACATCATGAGTATTCAGCTGCTAGAACCCCTCAACAGAATGGTGTTGCTGAAAGGAGAAACAGAACACTAAAAGAAGCTGTCAGGACTATGATAGCTGTAGCTAAGCTGCCACAAAGATTTTGGGCAGAAGCAACAAATACAGCATGCTTTACCCAAAACAGATGTATGATCAACAAAAATCAGAACAAGACTCCTTATGAAGTTTGGAACAACAGAAAACCAAACATTCATTACTTTAAGATTTTTGGTTGTAAATGTTTTGTATTAAATAATGGGAAAAATCACCTTACTGCATTTGCAGAAAAGGCTGATGAAGCTGTCTTTGTAGGATACTCAACTGTTAGTAAGGCTTACAGAGTTTTTAACAAAAGAACATTACTAATAGAAGAATCCATCCATGTAGTATTTGATGAGCCAAGTCAATCTTCTGAAAAGAATCAAAGTGTTAATCAAGATCTGTCTACTGATTTACAGAAGTTAGACATTGGAAGAAATGAAGAATATGTTCCCATCATACTACCTAATCTTAGTTCAGCTGCTAACTCAAGTGCTGTTCAAAATCACAGTGCTGATTGTCTAACAGACGAGCTGCAAACAGCTGACAGACCAGAGACTGTTCAACAGACTGCAAATGTTCAACAGACTACTACTGGAACTCCAACAGTAGTGTTGCAAGATCAAGACAGAGGACAACATCCTGATCTGCAACCTGATCTCAGATGGCTCAAGAATCACCCACCTGAGTTAGTAATTGGTGATCCTTTAGATAGAGTGAAAACAAGAAGAGCTGCTGCACAAGATGATGTGTTTGTCACCTTTCTATCTCATATAGAGCCTAAGCAAATTGAAGAAGCTCTAAACGATTCCTTCTGGATAGAAGCTATGCAAGAAGAGTTGAATCAATTTGAAAGGAATGAAGTCTGGTACTTAGTTCCTAGACCAAGTCATCAAAGAGTAATTGGCACTAAGTGGGTATTCAGAAATAAGATGAATGAAGATGGTATTGTTACCAGAAACAAAGCAAGATTAGTGGCCAAAGGTTATTGTCAAGAAGAAGGAATTGACTTTGATGAGACATTTGCACCAGTAGCAAGACTTGAAGCAATCAGACTGTTTCTTGCCTATGCTGCTCACAAGAACTTCACTGTCTATCAGATGGATGTGAAGTCTGCTTTTCTCAATGGAGAACTGCAAGAAGAGGTATATGTTGAACAACCTCCTGGATTTGAAGTCTATCAAGAAGAGGATAAGGTATATCGTCTGAAGAAAGCCCTCTATGGACTGAAACAGGCTCCAAGAGCATGGTATGATACCCTATCTGATTTTCTTTTAATTAAAGGATTTCATAAAGGTAAGGTAGATAAAACCTTGTTTACAATTGAATGGGAAAATCATATATTGCTTGTGCAAATATATGTGGACGATATTATTTTTGGTTCAACTAACCAACAGATGTGTGATAAGTTCTCCAAGCTGATGCCAAATAAGTTTGAAATGAGCATGATGGGTGAACTTAATTATTTTCTTGGTCTGCAAGTTAGACAGATGCCTGATGGAATATTCATCAGCCAAGCAAAATACACAAGAGATCTGTTCAAGAAGTTTGGTATGGAAACTAGCTCAACTGCTACCATTCCTATGTCTACAAGTCTTCGTTTGGATAAAGATGAAGATGGCAAATCAGTGGACATAACCAAATATAGAGGCATTATTGGTTCATTGTTGTATCTAACAGCAAGTAGACCTGATATTATGTACTCAGTTGGAGTCTGTGCAAGATTCCAATCAAGCCCCAAGGAATATCATCTCTTAGCTGCCAAGAGGATATTGAAATACATTAAAGGCACTCAAGAATTGGGATTGAGGTATCCTAGAGAATCTGGATTTGAACTTATTGGTTATTCAGATTCAGACCTTGATGGCTGCAAGATTGACAGAAAGAGCACAACAGGTGCCTGTCAGTTCTTAGGTAGTCGTCTGATCTCATGGATGAGTAAGAAACAAACCTCAGTTTCTATATCTACTGCTGAAGCTGAATATATAGCTGCTGGAGCTTGCTGTGCACAGATACTTTGGTTGAAGCATCAACTAGAGGACTACAACATCAAAATCAGTGGAATTCCAATCTACTGTGACAACACAAGTGCAATCTCTCTTACTCAGAACACTACAAGTCATTCAAGGACTAAACATATAGAGATCAAGCATCACTTCATTAGAGATCATGTGGAAAAAGGCAATGTTATGATAGAGTATGTTCATACTGACAATCAGATTAACCTTCAACAGACTAATTAGCTTATGGATTCTTAAAGTAAGGGGGAACGTGTAAGACTAGCGGTACTTCTGTTCTAAAGATGAAATCAGTTAATGACAGTTAGTTGAAGTTAAGTTATCAGAAGATATGTTCTCAATTCTTGAAGACTGAAGATTATTTTATCTTGCTGGATTGACAAACAGCAGAGGAAGATTACTAGCTATTGGCATTCTCTAGTAATAACAGATATCAGATCACTCGTCTGTCAGATAAGTTAAACTCTACTCATCTGATGTCTTGTATAAGCATGGTTATAAAGTCGCATTTTTAGAAACACGCTTTTATAAGTAACAGATAAGTAACGTTTGAGTTTCCCGCCTGTCTGACATTAAAATATTAAAATTTGAAATCCGTAACTCTCATTCACACGATTTAAAACTGTCAGATTAGATCAACGTTTCAGATTAATCACGATAACCAAATCAAAGGAAACCTATAAAGTCCGATCTGAACAGCACAGTCGTCTTACGCACTCAAACACTCTCAAATTCTCTAACTCTCAAGCTCTCCTGTTTCGAAAGTTTATTGCTTTTGCAGAATTCTACTCACTAATCTCAGAAATGGAAAAGATTATTGATGGAAGATACCTAAACTACAGCAAATTTCACTTTTCGGGTACTGATCTGATGCGCTCAATTCTGGAGAAAATCAAAGAGACATCACTTGTTCCTGTTCTTGAAGCACATGAAGATAGGGTTTACCTAGAAGATGTTGATCACTTCTACAAGACCAGGGAATTCTCCAAAAATGACACTGTTATGACGGTTGTCATTGGTGGTAAGAAAATTGCTATCTCTGCTGCTGTTCTTAGTGAAATTTACAAGTTAGCAGATAAGGGAGGAGATGTGACCAGCTTAGGGTCAGAAAAAGAGGATGAATTTTGGGCAATTTGTGCGAAAGAGGGAGAAGAGATGACTGGGACTCTGATGAAAACTCAATTAAAGGATGAGTATCAGAGGTTCGCAGACATCATTGCGAAGGTGCTGGATTGTAGCACGAGCTCTCTAGATGGGCTACCAAGGAAAAGGTACTACACCATGGTTTGCATATACTATGGACTGAAAGTTAACTGGGCTACTCACGTCTATGAGTTGCTGAGTGATAAGAGGCCTTCTCATGCCATCTTACTCAGTAATCTGTTTGCATCCCTGCAATGTCCTATGGCTGGTGGAAAGACCACTGACAGTAGCACGGAGTTCAAATTGTATGAACCAGTGAGAAAAGTGGTGGCAGAACCAAAAAGAAAGGCCACTGCAAAATCCAAAAAGGCCCCCTCTAAGAAGAGCAAGAAGGAGGGTCAGACAAGTCAACCTGCTGAGCCAACAGCACAGTCTGTTGTTGTGGCTGGATTGGCACAAACTGAAGATGCAGTTCCAGAAAAGATGATTGAAGATTTCACCAAGGAGATTGAGCAGATGAAGACTGACTCTTCTCCTGAAAGAACTGAGTCTGAGGAAGAATTTCCTCTTCAAAGGTTGAAAAGGTTGAGAACCAGAAGTGAGGCAAGGGGACCTCCTACTGTCAACCCCCCTGCCAAAAGAATTGCCAAATCAAAGGTCAAGAGAAAGGTCACTTTCTCTGAGGAGCCAGTTGCAACAGTAAGAGAAACAACAACATCAGCAGACAGGCCATTAGTTGTTGAAAAACCTGCTGATAAGCCTACTGAAGAAGTTGTCTCTACAGTTGGAGTGTCTACAGAAGACTCATCTGCTGCACTATCTGCTGAAGTTGAAGAAGCACAGCAGACTAGTTCAACACATGAAAAAGATGCACTCTTGTTGCATCCTACTCCTGTTGCTGCAACCCCTCTTCAAGCAGTTGAAAGTCCTGAATCAAGGAGAAAACGGACTGGTAAAATTGCAACATACCTAACTGCTGCTGAAAAGAAAAGACAAGATGCTGCTGAAAAGCTAAGGAAAGCTGCAGAAAAGGCAAAAGAAGATAGGCTGAAAAGCCTAGAGTTAAAAAGGCTGGAAGAAGAGGCCAGCAAGATGACTCAAGAGCAAAGGGACGCTATTGAGGAAGCAGAGTTGGCTGCTGCTCTTAAAGCAAGCACCAAGGATGCTCATGGACCACAGCATACTGGTGGAATAGTTATTGGTGAACAAAGAGATCCTAACAAACCAATACCAGCTATGCCTGCACCAAAGATAAAGCCAAAAAAAAGAGAGGAGATCATATTGTCTTTGGAGATTGTCAGGGATGACCCTGCCATCTTTGAAGAATTCCTTAAAAGGTTGGATGCTGAAGGTGCAAGAATCAACCATCTGACGTTATTCAATGCTGAAAAGATCAGATACAACAGATGGAGAGAATTCAGACTGACAAAGAGCCCAGCTGAAATGGCCAAGTGGAAAGCCTTCACTGCTGAAGAAGCCTGGGTGTTGAAGTGGCTTGAGACTGGATCCTTAATTCAAGCACTTGATTCAGAATTCTTTCTGGACAGGTTAAGATTGAGAATAAGCCACATAGTCAAGGCTGAAGCAAAGAAGATCTTTGAGTCTGTTCCTGAGGATTATGATGAATCAGAAGACCTCAAGGAAAGATCAATCAAGTTGGTTATTGCTCAAGCAATGGAGCTATGGGCAAATAAGTCTAGGAAGCTGAAGGGACAACCCAGCTCAATGGTCCCTCTTCCTAACATCAAGCACATTATCTATGGTCCAAACATCGAACCATTTGAAGAGCTACCTGAGGAACCATACTCACCTTTTATTCCTCTTGAAAATTTTACATGGATTTCTCACAGGTCTGCTGTAGATAATGAAGGTTTGATGAAAACAGTTGAGACTGTTAAGAAGATCAAGTCCCCTGCTGACAAAGAAAAACAAGAATCTTCTGATCAACAAAAGAACAACGAGGGTACATCTGACCCATCTGATCAGAACAAAGACAAGGGTGACAAGTCTGACACAGCTGATGAATCAAAGAAAAGAGAAATTATCCCAGCTGATCAGATCAAAGAAAAGGAGGCTGCTGTTAAAAAAGACGATCAGACTAAGGAGAAGGAAAGCACTCCTAGTCATGCTGATAAGGCCAAGGAAGCTGAATCTATTTCTGGTCCAGCAGATCAGTCTCTTGAACTGATAATTCAAGCAGCAGAGCAACTTAGTGGAGAAACACCTCTTGCTCTACCTCCTATTCCAACAGATATTCCTTCCACTTCTCAGGCTGCACAAACATCTTTGTTGGATTCCATTCAACAAATGATATCAAATTCATTGAAGGAAATGCAGGAGAAGTTAACTGCTGATGTGTTGGCTGTTGTAAGTCAACCCACTCAAAAAGCTGCTGCTGTCCCAACTCATCTGATTGAGGAGACTGCTCAGAATGTTCAATCTATCTATCAAGAGATGGATGTACTCAGGAAAATGACTCAAAGCACAGCTGCTGGTTGGAGTGATATCACAGAAACTGTTGAGATGGCCATCAAAGCAGAAGATGAAACATTGGTAAATATGGGCAAAGCTTTCAAATCCTCTGCTGATATGGTACTTGCAACCCAATTTCAGTTGGGTGAACAAGGTGAAGTTGTTCTCAACAGAATGAATGCTATGGAAGCTAACCAATCAACCCTTGCTGCTCAAGTTAATATTATCAAAATCAATCAGCTAAGGCAAGGAGCTCAGATGGATGCTCTAGAAGAAAACATCAAACTTCTTTGTGATTCACTTCAGATCACTCCTATCCTACCAAATTATCCAATCATCCCTGCTGATGATGACAAAAAGGGGAAAGATTGTGAGGAGCAAGCAACTGAAACTGACAAAAAGGAAGGAACTGAAGCTGAAGCTCCAAGTAGTTCTGCTGATAAGACTGATCAAAATATTGAAGGAACAAGCAGACTAACAGAAGAGAAGATCACAGAAGAAGAAGAAGCTGACAATGCTGAAACTGAAGCAAAAGCTAAGTCTGATAAAGAGATAGCTGTTGCCAAAGACTCAGCTGAAGAACAGCTTGATCCTAATATTAAGTACAAGAAGATAGAGCTGCTGAGGAAAAGATTCTGTGAAGAGTTGGAAGCTGAAACTTCCAAACTGTCTGATGAAGAATCTGAAAAAGAAGACAAGGAAGCTGAAGAAGAGAAGAAAGATTCAGAAGAAGAGAAGAAGGAAGAAGACTAGTTTAGGCTAGACTTTTCCTTTATCTTAAAAATACTTGTAATCTTTTAAAGTACTTTGCACTTTTCATCTTTCAACACTTGTAATATGTAATATGTTCAATTATCTATAAAATTGCAAGTTTGAATCCAACACACTATTTCTATCTCAGAAATTTTTGAGGATCAAAACTTTAGTTTAGGTACAGGTACTTAGCTGGAGTTTTGTCATCATCAAAAAGGGGGAAATTGTTGGATGAAGATGAAGTTGAAGAGCAAAGAAGACAAGTAATTAAGGGAAGGTTTTGATGATTTCCAAAACATCATAATCAGCTAAGTATGGAAAGCTTAGCTCCCTTAGAAGAACCTTGAACAAACAAAGAAGATATCAGAAGAGTTCAAAGTTCAAAGACCAGAAGACTAGTGATCTCATGCTGAAACAGCTAACAGAAAGGTAGGTCATCAGCCGAGTCAAATCAGATTAGTTCAGTATTTGATCAGCAGAGTGCCTATCAGATGGGTTGCTTCGATCAGCAGAGTAGAAGAGATCAAGAGTTCAGTCCAACGGTAATAAATGCTGTAAGAGAAGGGTAGTAATGGCAAATGATTGAAGAAAACCTCGTATCAGTAGAGTGCATTTAATGCTGCTGCAGGAAAGTACAGCAGAGAAAGTACTGTAGCAGGTTGCCGTTTTTTATTCTGGCAAAGGCTATGGTTTTGATGATGTGATTTGCTTCAACGGTCATAAATTCAAATCCAAGTATAAATAGAGCTGATTTTCAACGAGCGAGACACACAACAACAATCAGAGATTTCGTTTTTGAAGCAAAATTTGTCTAAGTCTCAAAGCTCAAAACAACTTACTCGTCTGGTGGAAGTCATCTGTTGACAGAAACCCAGTTGAAGAAAACAGAAAATTGCGATCTGAGTGATCTTGTAATAGCTGAGTGTTGTGAGAAGTTGTGATCCATCTTTGTGAGTGATCAAACTTCAGAGAGTAGAATTTCTTAGTGATTTTCTATTGTGAGCTTATAGCCTTTTCATTAGTTGTCTAGGTATAAGTGGAGAAATATTGTAATCTGTGTGATTATAGTATAACCCAGAATCTAAGTGATCTGGAAGAGTGGACTAAAGGATTTCTATCCATATAACCACTATAAAAATTCTTTGTGTTATCTTGCATTCAAGTTTTCTTGCATATTTTAAAGATTGCATATCTAAACACTTTGAATTATTAAAAGATTTTATAAGGAGTTTCAAAACTGGGGATAAAATATTATTAGAACTTAGTTTACTTGTGAAAAACACTTTCAAACAATCCGCTGCAAGTATACTCTTTGAAAAACTGTTTTGCTGAAAAACAGCTAAGTATTTGTAAGAAGAGTTGTCAGTCTGATGTTCAAGATTTGTTCACGATCAGCTCAGTCTGCTTACTGTTCTTCATCAGCTTAGTCTGCTGACAGAAGACTGAAAAGTTTTTAAGTTCAAAAATTTTCAGAGGTCTATTCACCCCCCCCCCCCCTCTAGACCTCATCTGACCACTTGGGACCAACACCTAATACTAGTAAATGGAATGTTGATAAAGAAGGATGTACTTCACGCTTCGGGAAATCAAGATTAAGGGCCAACGCTTGCATCCCACATGAAGTTAGTTTTAATTTTAGATTAAATGCACTATATTGATGTGAAGAACTCCCTCAAATGAATATTCGTAGACTTATTTGTTTTTGTTTGTATTTGTTATAATATCAGCCAAGTACACCTGGAACTCCCTCAAAAAAAAATTATGCATTCAATGCCCAAGACTGTTGATTTGGACCCACAGGTAAGGACCATAGGCAGGGACTCTATTTCGGGACATTGCATTTTGGCCCCCTTAGCATACAAATATTGTTCTCGATTCCCCTAAGCATAATTAGTGTCTTAATTTCAAATGTTCAGGTTTTAAAGGCTGAACACAGAACCTCGCTCTCTAAACTAATTGAGGTTAATGAGAAGCTAAGTCAGGGACAATTAAACGCAGTTAGGTTGATGGGCTTTGGTAGCTTCACCCAAACTCGTATAAAATCTGTGGATAAGAATATACTACACTTCTTAATTAGAAGCTTCGACACTAGTACAAGTGTATTGAGTTTGTTTGGTAGAGATATTCCCATCAACATTAAGACGGTTGGTGATGCATTTGGAATCCCTATTACTGGAATGTCCATTAAGGAAATTGGAAAGGGGGGTAAGAAAATGTTCAGCATATTGTTTGCACAAAATGATAATGAAGAGCATATGGACTTGTCTGGATTAGTATCGAGAATATATATCAAAATGTACTACACATGGCCGTGAGTTCAAAGTACTCTACATGATGCTTTTATTTACTACAATATTTCTCCCCCGGTATGGGAACAAATTAGATATGGAAAATTTGGAACTCCTAACTGATTTAGACAACATGTCAACGTACAACTGGGGAGAGTATGTTTTGGAGAAACTTATTGAGGGTGTCAAAACATACAAAGACAAGAACTTGAAGTATATAACTGGATGCATCGTATTGTTGAAGGTAAGTTCGATGTATTTTCAAATTTTAATTATATGTGAAGTTACTAATGAGCTTTAACAAATTATGTTCACATGTTATCAATTGCAGTTGGTATTCCTTTCGGTTTTGTCGGAAAAGTACTTGGTTCGTGACGGGAACAATTTACATTACATTTCGTACATAGAGAGGTGGGATCAACAACAAACAAGTGAAATGATAAAATTGTTCACAGACAAGGGCGGCTTCTTCAATAAAACTGTACGTATCAAATAGATTAATAGATTATCAACCAACATTAATTTAACAAATTTCACATTTATTTAACATATTTCATGTCTAGGATTGGAGTGTTCCTACAAAGAAATCAAATATCTCTTTTAATGATGCTACCGGCAAACAAAATGAAGGAGTCATGCAATTTTTGTGTAAGGTATTTGTGATAATGAACCAAAGACTCACAGGTTTGGAGAACCTAATGATCAACTTGTCGAGTAGCTGAAACATTGATAATTTGAGTGTCCTTACTGAAGAGATGCAAATGATAAGAGCCCAACTGACGACATTGATAAGTTCGGTCAATCTGGACATCCCACAAAAACGGGGGGGGGGGGGGGGGGGGAGATGAGAAACAAGCTAGTGAAACAAAACAATCAAAGGTGCCCTGCAATACTAGCACAACTACGAATTCTGGAGTGGAAGGGGACCTAGAAAGCACTGTAAAACCTCATGTAATGGAATTTGAAGAAGAGGAGAATAACAATCAACGAAGAATTGACTGTTATGAGCTACTTTGTGAATGCCTTCAATCTAATAAAGAAGCAGAAAAATACATATTTCAACCACTTTTCAGATCGAGGTACTATATCAACAAATCATTTCCTCGTTAAATTTAAACAATTTATCACTGATCATGGATGTGGATTTATTTTGTACAGATAAATAATTGTTGATTTTGGCGATTGGACAATAACTAGGGAGGAAATGTTATGCTTAAATGAAAAATCATGGATTTCAGGATGTGTAAGTACATTAAAAAAAAATCTTGCATAGTTCAATTCGGCTTACCTTACTTGACGCAACCAGATCCTGTATTTACAGGTGATTGACTTTGTTGCTTTTATTTGTTGGTCTGAAAGAATAAGACTCTTCCAGGATTGTCAAAATTGGTTTATCCCCGCTATGTTTTGTGTAGGAATTGCCTTTTAATAAGTGGAAATGTCTTACTTAGACTACATCATCTACTCACATGTAACTTGTTATTCTTATAGAACATGGCTTCTTCTGACCAATACAATGACAAGGAAATTCATAAAGCAATATTTGGTAATTGTGATCGTTTCCGGGGTCCAACAGAAAAGTGTCGAACAATTACAATGCCCATGAACGACCAAGGATCACACTGGTATATGGTCATCGTTCGTATCGATTTAAAAACGATCACAATATATGATACACTACGTACTTCGTCCAGTGATGCACGTAGGCAATCAACGGTAAAAAAAATGGTAAGAAAATAACCCATAAATAAATTGGCCTTCAACAAATTCTTGGATGATTTATTTCTGATTACTTGGTGCCTAAAGCTGGAACGTTTGGAGAGAATTACTGTTTCAGAAGATGCTAATGAATTTAAAGAAAAGCATTGGTCAACATCCTTCAAATGCATAAACTACAACAGTATTCCACAAGATAATAGGTAAACTGCTCCTTCTTCATCATATATGTTTTTCTCATAATTAATTACTATCTAAAGCTTTATACGTGTTATAATCAGCTACGATTGCGGCCTATATGTGTGCCTTATGATGCTGCTATCACAACCTTACCTTGTTGATCTTGTATTCACAAAGGTATCAATACGATTGTTGGATGAAGATGAAGATGAAGTGCAAAGAAGTCAAAAAGTAAGGGAAGGTTTTGATGATTTCCAAAACATCATAATCAGCTAAGTATGGAAAGCTTAGTTCCCTTGGAAGAATTTTGAACAAGTAAAAGAAGACATCAGAAGAGTTCAAAGTTCGAAGCTCAGAAGACTAGTGATCTCTTGCTGAAACAGCGAACAGAAGGGTAGATCATCAGCCGAGTCAAATCAGATGAGTTCAGTATTTGATCAGCAGAGTATCTATCAGCAGAGTCGTTTTGATCAGCAGAGTAGAAGAGATCAAGAGATTAGTCCAACGGTAATAAATGCACCTGGCGTAATAAATGCTGAAAGAGAAGGGTAGTAATGGCAAATGATTGAAGACATCCTCGGATCAGCAGAGTGCATTAAATGCAGCATTAAATGCGATGGACAGAAAGGTACTGTACACTGTACGATTGCTGCAGGGAGCCGTTTCAAAATGAGCTGGATAATGGATTTGAAGATGTGATTTCCTTCAACGGTCATAAATTCAAATCCAAGTATAAATAGAGCAAAGTTCGAAGAGAGAGACACACAACAACATATCTGAGATTTCGCAATTGAAGCAGAATTCTTTTAAGTCTCAAGAAACTCGAACAGCTCACTCGTCTGGTGAAGTCATCTGTTGGCTGATCCAAGTTGAAGTCAAAAGAAAAACATTATCTGAGTGATATTGTGAAAGAGTAGTGTTGTGCGAAGATTTGATCCGTCTTTGTGAGTGATCAAAATCTAGAGGATAGGTTTTCTTTGTGAACTCCTATTGCGAGCTTATAGCCTTCTCATTTGTTGGTTAGGTATAAGTGGAGATTTGTATTGTAATCTTTGTGATTATAGTATAACCCAGAATCTAAGTGATCTGGAAGAGTGGACTAAAGGATTTTTATCCATATAACCACTATAAAAATTCTTTGTGTTATCTTGCATTTAAAGCTTTCTTGCATATTTAAAGTTTGCACATTTAAACACTTCGAATTATTTGAAAAGATTTTAAAACAAAAGGAGTTTGTAAAAACTGGGGATAAAATCTTTCAAGAACTAAGTCTACTTGTGAAAAACACTTTGAAACAATCCGCTGCAAGTAAACTCTTTGAAAAACTGTTTTGCTGAAAAACAGCTAAGTTACTGTAAGAAGAGTGGTCAGTCGTCTGTTCAAGATTTGTTCACGATCAGACTAGTCTGCTTACTGTTCTTCATCAGCTTAGTCTGCTGACAGAAGACTGAAAAGTTTTTAAGTTCAAAAATTTTCAGAGGTCTATTCACCCCCCCCTCTAGACCTCATCTGACCACTTGGGACCAACAAGTGGTATCAGAGCAGGTGGTTCATTTGAATCAACTGCCTGATCAACGAGCTTGATCCGAGTGTTTTTCAAAGGTTTTTGAAAACTTTTCAAAAGAGCATTTTTTTGAAAATCAAAACTTTTTGAAAATGGAATGCATAAACCATGTTCCCCACATTGCTGGCATGTCCTTCGAAGACTGGAAAATCAGGATGGAGATTTTCCTCGCTGCCTACAATGACAACATGTTCACTTGCATTACAAAAGGTCCATTCAAGTTCACCAAGACGATAAAAATCAATGAAGTTGATACCGTGGTGGAAAAAGACTTGAGCGAAATGACAGCTGAAGAAATCAAGCTGTTCAACCTGGACAAGATTGGGAGATTTATCATGACTAAAGCCCTGGATAATGATCGGTTTGACAAGATCAAACATTGCAAATCTGCAAAGGAGATGTGGGACAAAGTCAGAGATATGAGCGAAGGCAATGATGCTATCAAGGAGCATCAGCTGAGTGTTGCTCTAGAAAAGCTGGATAACTTCAAGATGAAGTCCTCTGAAACCATTGATCAGATGGATACAAGGTTTACAAGAATATTAAATGAAGTTCTGAAGCTTGGAAAAACCTTCACAGACAAGGAGATAACCATCAGAGTACTGAAGGCCTTACCTCCTAAATTCAACATGAAGGTGACAGCAATGGAAGAATCAAGGGATCTGGGGAAGATCTCTCTGACAGAGCTGTTTTCTGTACTCAAGGCTTATGAGTATAAACTGCCTAGGATGGGTATTGAAGAAACCTCAACTTCAGGACCCACAGCTGCACTGGTTGCTGCTGAAAATACCAGAAGACCAGCACAGAAAAGCAAAGAAGTGGACTCATCTGATGAAGCCACTCTACTCAACAAGAAGGAGTACACTGCTGGAGACGTTGCACTGTTGATGAACAATTTCAAGAAGTTCTACAAAAGAAAAATGAAGAACAAATACAACAATGCTTCCACTTCTAAACCTAACTTTTCTTCTCAAGATAAAGATGATTATAAATCAAAACTAATGTGTTACAACTGCAGGAAATTGGGACACTTCATCAAAGACTGCCCATATCCAAAAGCAGAAAAGTACACTGAGGAGGAGAAGAAAGTGAGAAAAGAAAGAAAGTATCAGAGAGGGAAAGCAATGATGGCTGAAGCAGAAAAGCTTGCTGCTGTCTGCTCATCTGATTCAGATTCGGACTCGTCTGATGAAGAATCTTCTGATGAAGAAAAGCCTGCTCTCCTGTGCCTGATGGCAAAGGACTCTGATGACTCTGAGGATGAGGTAACTCCTCAAAATAATGAATTGTTTGATTCTCTAGAGCAAATGATGTTAAATAA
>CM064881.1:40955451-41059945 GCA_003313485.2 Penstemon barbatus
TATAGAGTTGTGGTATTAACCAATCAACCATTAAGACAGGTCTTAGCAAAGCCAGAAGCCTCTGGAAGATTGATCAAATGGGCGATCGAACTCGGTCAGTTCGACATCGAGTACAAACCGAGAATTGCAATCAAAGCACAAGTCCTAGCCGATTTTCTACTAGAGACTCCAAGTCGGGAATTTGAAAACCCTGAATCGACCAGCCATACACATGATATCCTGATCGTAGAAAATCAAACCTGGTTAATGCACGTCGACGGCGCTTCATACCGAGAAGGAGGAGGTGCTGGAATCAACTTCACCGGGCCAAACAAGGAGGATATCAATTACGCGATAACATTAGACTTCATCGTGACAAACAACGAAGCGGAATATGAGGCATTGATCGCAGGAATGGAAATGGCAATTAAAGCAGTCATAAAGAATCTTAAAGTATTAACCGATTCAGAATTAGTACAAAGACAAATAGAGGGCCTATATGAGGCAAAGGAATTTAACATGGTCAAATATCTGGCCAAAGTGAAACAACTGGCTGAAAAATTCGAAGAATTCGGGATACAAAACATTCCAAGATCGGAAAATAAATGGGCCGATCAACTCTCTAGATTTACAGCATCCAACGACGGAAAGACTGAAAGAGTAATAACTTGGCTAATGTCTAATACACCAGCAATCGATATCGATGAAACGCCGATAACTCAAGTAATGAAAATCGAAGAGGTCGAAGCAAATTGGATGACTCCGATGATAGAATACCTTCGAGAAGGAAAACTCCCGCTCGACCAAAACGAAGCTCGCAAAATAAAATATCGTGCTCCGAAATATACATTGATAGAAGACAAACTTTACCGAAGATCGGTATCAGGAATTCTTCTAAGATGCATCTCCGAATCTCAAACCAATGATATACTCCGAGAAATACACGAAGGAGAAGCAGGGAATCACAGCGGAGCGAGGGCGTTGGCTTTAAAATTTCTTCGAACGGGTTACTATTGGCCTACCCTCAACAACAATGCCACACAGTACGTACAAAAATGTCATCATTGCCATGTCCACGCTAATATATGTCATCAACCAGCCGAAAACATACACCCAATACCAGTGTGTTGGCCCTTCGACCAATAGGGAATGGACATTGTAGGACCTTTCCCTGTAGCTAGATCCAAGAAAGTATACGTTCTGGTTGCTGTTGAATACTTCAGCAAATGGATAGAATGCATCGCCCTTGCACGGATAACTCAGTTCCAAGTGATCAACTTCCTCTGGAAATTCATAGTATGTCGATTTGGCATCCCGAGAATTCTAATATCTGATAATGGAACCCAATTTGCGGGAAAACAGGTAATAGAATGGTGTTCAAAATTAGGGATTCAGCAAAATTTCACTTCGGTCGAGCATCCTAGAGCGAATGGACAGACTGAGGTAGCAAACCGAGAAATAATAAAATCCTTAGAAAAAAGATTAGGGGCAGCCAAAGGAAAATGGCTTGATGAACTCCCAGGAGTACTCTAGGCTAATCGAACCACTGTCAGAACCTCAACCGGGGAAACCCCATTTAGCCTAGTATATGGCTCGAAAGTTGTTATTCCGATCGAAACTCTAATTCCAACACCAAGAATTGAAATGTATGACGATCAGGAAAACGATAAGATAAGAGAAAATGACATCGATTTAACAGAAGCTTTAAGAGAAAAGGCCGCTGTACGTTTGCAAGTCACTAAAGCAAATATGGAAAAGGCGTATAATCAAAAGGTACGCATCCGAACCTTCAAAGAAGGGGACCTGGTCTTGAAAAAGGTAGAAGTATCCAAGCATGTGGGAAAGTTACAACAAAATTGGGATGGACCTTACGTTGTCATTGGCGTAGGAAAGAAAGGTTCATACAAAATAGCACACTTGGATGGAACCGCCTTACCAAGAACCTGGAATGCAGTCAACCTTAGAAAATACTATGGTAAATAAATTTTAGTAGATTATGCTACTTTATTTTATTTTATTAAGATTTATTCTTTGTAATAAAGGCCTTAGCCTACAGTTCGATTATTAAAAGATTTTAGCAATTTTAAATATTAAATCAAGATTGAGTATAAATCGATTGTTTCGGTAAACACTCCTTGGAATTCTACTATCATATTGGTTGAGAACGGGACAAAAGGAGTTAAATATACATTGATCCGCTCATTAAACACTCCTCGATCCAACCATACAAACGAGTCGAGTATACATTGATCCGCTCAATAAAAACTCCTCGGTCAATTTTTCAACGATCAATAGACTTCTAGTACTAAAAACCTAAGTCCAAATAAAACAACGAGTCGAGTATACATTGATCCGCTCAATAAACACTCCTACTAAAAACCTAAGTCCAAATAAAATGAGTCGCGTATACATTGATCCGCTCAATAAACACTCCTCGATCTACTTATGACGATCAATAGACTTCTGGTACTAAAAACCTAAGTCCAAATAAAACAACGAGTCGAGTATACATTGATCCGCTCAATAAACACTCCTCGATCTACTTATGACGATCAACAGACTTCTGGTACTAAAAACCTAAGTCCAAATAAAACAACGAGTCGAGTATACATTGATCCGCTCAATAAACACTTCTCGATCTACTTATGACGATTAAAAGACTCTTGGTATTAAAAACCTAAGTCTAAACAAAAAGAGTTGAGTATACATTGATCCGCTCAATAAACACTCCTCGATTACTTTTCAACGATCAAATAGGCTCTTGGTATTAAAAACCTAAGTCTAAACAAAAAAGAGTTGAGTATACATTGATCCGCTCAATAAACACTCCTCGATTACTTTTCAACGATCAAATAGGCTCTTGGTATTAAAAACCTAAGTCTAAACAAAAAAGAGTTGAGTATACATTGATCCGCTCAATAAACACTCATCGATTATTTTTAATGATTAATAAGGCTTATGGGTTAAAAACCTATGTCTAGACAAAAAAGAGTTGAGTATACATTGATCCGCTCAATAGACGCTCCTCAATCTATTTTTGACAATTAAAAGACTTTTAGTATAAAAACCTAAGTCTAAATAAAGAAGAGTTGAGTATAAATTGATCCGCTCAATAAACACTCATCGATCTGTTTTAAACGATCAATAAGAATTGGTAAAAACACCTAAATCTTGGAAATGAGTTGAGTATAAATGAATTTGCTCGATAAACGCTGCTCATAAACAAGATTAAAACAATACCAATGACAAGAAGAATGCAAGGAATAAAATAAAGTTTTATTCATCTGTGAACATGTAACAAATTACATACAAATAGCTTTGACCATGTTACAAAGGTCTATATTCGATTTACACATCGTTACAATTATTAAACGATCCTATCCTATGGATCTGGGATCTTCACGACAATGTCCACGGAAACACCAATCTCCTCCCTAGTACCTCGACGATTATGATAGATCACCTAAAAAGCATGCTGCTCAGGATGATCAACTTCTTTAGTTCGATGGCCAGGCTCTGAAGATCAAATGTTCTTCCAGAGAAAATGATTATTACCAGCCAGATGACCGGCGATAATCATTCACCCACAACAAGATACTGCTTCTACTTTTGGAGTTAATATTTTATCCTAGAGCAGCATCTCTTCAGGACCGTCACAGAAGAAAAAATTTACCAGCACACCACAATGGACGACCACTCCTGAGGTAACATCCAAGAACAAGGATGTCTGGTAAATATGAACCCTCCATGTGCAAACAGAAACCACGGACCTCAAATCTGTGTAAACAAAGATTGAGGCCTCATGGGACCCGTTAGTACAAGGTAGGGCTTCCATGGGACCCGTCAGTACAAGGAAGAAGAACATTAAGCTATTATGGTATGAATCACGATAATGTGACTTTTTGAATATTATGGGATCTGAAGGTAAAATAAAATCAAAGGAAACTGAGATCTCCATCCTTTTTGAGAAATTGCAAATGAAGTACGCAAATCACTTCCCTATTTATAGGGATAGATCTGAGCAATCCAACGGCTGAAAAAGTATTTGATCAAGGGACGGAAATGCGACCGTCTGACTTCCTATAATTAATGCAAGTAAGTTGGAACGGCACTATCTGGTCGACTCAACAAGTCGATAACAAAAGAAGCCGTAGATCGAAGCGATCAACGAAATAACCCAAGCAGACCTAAAGGAGCTCCGGACCAGAAAGGTCTGCATGCTCATATATGATAGTCGCTCAACAGAAAACTTAAAGATCCTCAACGAAGGCATGCAAGTTTAAACCGTTGTAAAAAGGATACTTGTTCGCCTAGAAATAAAAGACCAAACCCTCCCCCATATGAGGGTCGTCACTGCCTTATACATCATATGGGGAACTATTAACTTAGCCATACAAGAACTCCATTGGGGTCCAAGAAATCTGACGTCGTTACTGGAACGATTAATACCACCATGCTAGACTGCAAGATCGTCACTGCCTAATTTTCCAAAGAATTGCTGAAGGAGGTCTTATCAGGCCAGATCTAGCTAATAATTCTAAGTTTTCCAATTCCTCCCATATCAAAGAAATGATATAATGATACACTGGTTGTTCTGTTTGAAGAACATGTAACTCACAACCAGTACAGAGAAACATAAATGTTAGGAAGATACCTAGAGGGATATCTTCTCTTCAAAATTAGTCTTATGAAAGGAAAGCACAAGAGGGAATGATAGCCTCCTTATATAATGTAGACATGACAAAAAGATAAAATTACAAGGCATGGATTGAACATCGACCAAAATGCTGAGCGTTCCTCAACAATTATTTAATCGATTATCGATACGAGTTGCCTACTGTCTACATTTTAACGTCTAATGTGACTTTGGATATGACCCAAGGGACCATACTGGATTGATCATCAAAAAAGTTTGATTTGCAGAATAAACATTATATCATTCAGTTACTTAAACACTGATTGAGCAAGATTAAGCTACCTTTTTTCTCTATTGAGAATACTCTCCGCGAAGATCAATATCAGATAAGTATGCTAAACTACGCTGATTATTTCATGATGTAATATTTATGCATAATAGCAAAACGTGCATAACAAAATATATCTACAGAGTAAATTTGATCAAGGCAGGGATTTCCCTGCAAGAGATCATGGGTTTTAAATTGAATCGTTCTCCCAATACAAAAAATTCAGCCCAAGCAACTACACAAAAAAGTTGGGCACTAAAAAAAAAAAAAAAAAAAAAGAAACAGTCCAAGGCCTGCCAGGTCGAACAGATCACTGAGAAGAGCTGTTAACGGGCCGACTAGCAGAAACAGTCTTCCGAGGAGTCAAGTTACCAGCAAACGCCATCAACTCCTCCTGACGCTTGACATAGCCGGCATCATAACCTTCCTCATAGGACCTTCGTCGAGACTCCTCTGCTAGAGCAGCAGCCTGAACCAAGTCACTTTTCTCTTTCTCCCAAACAGACTTTTCTTCTTGCAACTTTTGCAGATCATCATTGGCAAGCTGCAGTTGTAGACTCTGCCCCCTGACCTTGGCCGACTCTGATTCCAAACGACGTTGATAAGCATCTCTGCTTATCCACAGATCGTCATTTTGCACACCCAGCTGGAGTGCAAAGTACTTAGCCTGGAAAAAGAAAACAGTCCTTACGTAACAAGGCAATCAAAATGAAAGCAGAAAAAATAATGAAAAATAGGTCTACCTGCTCGCACAACTTCACTAGCGACTGAACAAGGCGTACATTGGAAGTACTCTCAAGCTTCCTCAACTCACCGGGCAAAATAGTTCTCAAACCCAGATCCCAAGACAAGGCATCGGGCTCAACAGAGCCCGACAGTTCAATAAGAAGAGGGACATTGTCAGGGCGGGGAGTCGCTGACCGCAAGATATCCTTAACTTGCTCAAGAATACAACGATCATCTAACAGAAGAGGGGATTCTCTCTCATTGGGGCTAACAGAGGTTTCCTTACCCGAAGCAGATATAACGGTCCGACGACCAGGCCTTGACTCAGTTCGACCTCCAGAAGGTCCGCCAGATTCAAAGGAGGCATTAACAATAGTAGTATCATGAAACAAAAAATCAGAAAAATCATGTGACACATGTTGTGTCATAGACGAATCCAAAAAAGAATCTTCGCCAGCTACCCCCGCTGCATCTCCCCTTAAGGGTCCGCTCGCAAGCGGGGCGGAAGAAAGAGAGCAAGAAACGGAGCTGTTAGGAACCTCTCCGTCAAAGGCATGCTCAAAGGAAGAAACACCTGAAGTAACAGGGATATTGTAAGTTTGCTCCTCGTTGGACATATCGCCAAAAGCCACCCGACCAGGGGAAGGCATATTTCCAACTTCAGCGGAAGAAGGAAAAGTGGGTTCAGCAAACGATGAATTAACTACAGGAAAAGGTTCGGAGTGGACGACAAGGGAATCGTTCACCGACCTACTAACAGAAGATGAACGAGGAGGCTCCATCGAGGGTCCTTCTGTTCGAGACTTCTTCAGTCTGGGATTTCTAGCGTTCTCTCGGGAAGGACGCTTTGATGTATTACCGAAAAGATTAGTCATGATCGGAATTCAAGAAGTAAATTTAAAATATCGAGAAAGCTTATCGACCTGATAAAAAGGAGTATTCTGTTGAGAGATAAGCAAAGCGGTAAATAGCGAGACAAATTTTTACCTTTTATATTTATACTATACGAAAAGACGTGATAGACCCAAGGAAAGGGCGCGAAACAGAAAAACTGACCTTGAAATAAACACTAGAATTTGAAAAGACACACGCATAATGATTACGGCAAAGTTAATAAGTTGTTTGAATTATTACGGCGAAGATGAAAAGACGTGACTGTCAGAATTTGAAACGTTTAGCGTACAAAGGGAGTAAAAGTGTAAAATTACATTTAGACCTACAATAAATGATTACAAAGATATTTCCATGAATCAATGTATCATACAGCCTGATCGCCCTCCGGAGTCATCTGTTCGCCAGCGACGTCTTCTCCTTTTGCTGGTTCAATAACCTCTTCCTCTTCCTCTGGATCGATAAAACTGTCATCAAGCTCATCGTTAACATCAGAGGGAGGAATCGGCAATAGGTTTCCAAACTCTTTGACGAGGTGAGCCAAAGGAAAATTTTGATATACGATGTCTGGAAGCTCGCAAGTAGAGTATACCTCGCCATAGCGGTTCAATCGAATATGTGCCGTTTTAAAATATTCCTTTCGACGATCCTCTATCATTTCAAAAGCAACCAACTGATGAACCGCCTTCTTGAAAGTATTTTCTAGGAGCGGACCGACCATTTGGTATACCAACGCCGTATGGACAGGAGAATTAAGGAATTCCAGAATCACTTTTTCGTCAGGATTTCTGCCATAACGATCCCTGAGTCCACTAAGAGGAGTATCCTACTCATACTCCTCTAAAGAAGCCTGAAGACTTGATACTTGAGATCCCAAATCGCTAATCCGAGCAGTACTCTGAAAATGGAACTCCTCTAACTTTTTAGCCATTTGGTTGGCTTGTTCTTGAGCACGGGAAATCTCCAGAACCCTGTTTATAATCTCCTGGTTTTCGGTCCCCGTAGCCCTAGTCTCTATGACCGGAACGGAAGAAGACGTTGATGGGCCTACCTCTGAACCAGAGGACTTATGAAGTAAAGCTTTGTATTTCTCGTCCAGAAACTCACATTGTTGTTTCCAGAGAGCAGTTTCATAGGCGTATGAGGCTAAACAAGTCTTGGTCTGAAAAAGTAAAGGGGTAAAACAAGAAATAAGTTGGCAAACTAAAATATCTTCGAAGAAAAATATCCTATAAAGCAAACTTAAAAGGAGGTTACCTTTTCAGCATAAAGAGAAGCTCGCTGAAATTTCTCCAGAGGGTCCTTCCGAAGAAGCTTATTCAGATCTCGAGTAAAAACGCCGGACAAAAGTACACGAGTTGCCTTATCAACCGCATTCTCGCTATCGTCATGAACAAGTGAATCATTCTCAGAGTAGCCAGCGGCTATCTTTCCCTCTAAATGATCTTTGATCATTTCGACCAAAGTAGGTTTTGGATGATTGTCACCGAGTGAAGAAAGATCGTTACCAGAACGACCATAGTAGCTCCTTTTTCTCTCCATCGGATTATTATTAGGATGAGGCATCGACCAGCTACGACATCCACGAATTCCCAAGGACGTTCTAAGTTGAAGGGGGGGATAACCGGATCCGGTCCCCTGACGAATAGGGGACTCTTGGGAAGAATCTGGAGAATCCTCTCCGTTCTCCTCGGACTAATAACTCAACTCCAGCTTTCTCTTCCGAGACGCTCTCTGCTCGATAGGGACGTTCTCTATAGATTTGGAGGATTTGGACAATACCATTTTTCCCTTTGAAGAATGTCGGGAATTTTCTACCATATGAGCTGAAAAAGAAACAAAATGAAAGTTAGTTTCTCAGTATAGAAGGTATCATCACAACACTAAGCTAAAGTGAAATGCTTACCAAGGGATTCAGATGATGAACTGATTGGAAAATTATGAGCACTCAATCCCGCTTTACGAAGGAAAGCTTCCCCAATCAGAAGAGCACTCTGATATTTGTTGGCACGCATAGCGGGGATTTCACCAATAAACTAAGCATCATCAGGAATGAGTTCACCTGTCGGCAGGCGACCTCCTTGAACACAATTGGAGCCATGATCCCATGAGAAGGGCATGGTCGAACCATCTGCCAAACGAAGACGAGATGGGGGGCGAACAAAGAAGAAATGAGATTTCCAAGAAGGGTTGCTAGAAACTGGGGAATCGAAGATCGCTCGACTAGGCCTCTGACTAGCAAAGAAATATCCGTGATTGGAGGAACTGGAAATATTGAACCGAAAAAGTTGTGTAAAGTTACGAAAGGATGGTTTGAACCCTTTCGCGATCATTAGGACAGAAAAACAAACCACGAAGGCCACAAAATTAGGAACTAATTGTGTCAAGGACACGCTGAATATCTTTAGAATATCAAGAAAGAGGGGAGGCAACGGAAGGCGCAGACCACTATTAAAATGGGCCGTGTAAAAGGCTCGACATCCTTCCGGTGGTGATGTAACCCTATCAGAAGGAGAAGGAAGAACTATCTCAGAACCCTCCGGGAAATATTTGGCATAGTTGTTCACAACCTCGGGGAAAGTATCCACCGTGTAAGCACAAGCTAGGTCCTCAATTGGTTCAGAAATTTGAGGAGCAGCACCTTTGCCTTTCTTGGCTCGGGCAGCGACATCTGTATCGGAAAGAATTTGTACCTTAAAGGTATCTTCAACAGGAACAACAAATTCAGAAACTCCAGTTTGCTCGCTCGGAGGATTAGAATGCAACTCTTCCTCGTTATGGGGAGCGACATTCTCCCTAGAGGAAGAAGAAGATTTTCTTAAAGAGGCCATGTTTTTCGGATTCTCGGAGGATATAAGTCGATAAAAGGAAAACTTTATATGATGAACGACTAAGCAAGAAAATGACTACGAACTATGAGGAAGTATAAAGAAGAAATGACGAACTTAATAGTCACCTATTTATACTGAGAAAAGAAAAGACGTTTCGAACTCGTCACAACTAATCACATTCCCGCCAAAAACGGAAGAAGATAAAAAGTCTCCTCGAAGGGACGCGTGGCGATTCATAATTGGAAAGAGAAAAACGACTATTCTATGATGCGTAGCACTCTTTTCCTTACTTAAGATTTTTTCCCACGGGGTTTTTTCTTAAGTAAGGTTTTTAACGAGGCACCATTCAAAGAAGATAACAGTCGTAATAAATTGTCTACTTCTACGAGCTTCTATTACTTATACGCTCGAAGAAGTGAGGGAGTACTAATGGGGGCTATTTCGTACCCCTTATAATGTACGGATCAACTGAAGAATAGAAGATCGGTTCGACCAGACAAGTGAGTTCGGGATCATCTTATCGACCCGGCCGAATACAACTCTCTTCGACGAGAAGACTATACTCCGGACTCAAGAAGGACAATTGGGCCGAGTCCTATTAGGATTATATTTCCTTGTAATGCTAGGTTTAGTATGATATAAATACCTAGTTAATCATTGTATGAGAGAACTTTATGAACACACGGTTAATACGCCACTGAATCCTGCATAAACAGCAGAACTCAATATTATTCAAGAAAAGAGCTTTATCTTCATATTAGTATTATTTTTATGTTGGTTATGATAATGACTGATTGTTCCTTCAAAGTTGTTCTTCTTTGAGATAGATCCATCCTGAATAAAGTAACAGAGCCCCATAATCATATGTATATATTGTGAATCCCCAATATCCCAAATTCACTGATACAATTAACCCTACGAAATCAGGTTAAATCAGTGATGTATTCTTACCAACAATTGATGTAGACGGATGCAATTTATATATCACTCCATAGCTTTTGAGGCTTTCAAGACTTGTTGAAATAACTATACATATATGAAGTTTGCGTCCATACTTGACTGCTTCTTAGGTTCGCTTTCTTTCTTCTTTACAAAAGAAAGTTGAGAGACCAATGGCCTATCGCTTAGGGGTTTCTTTTCTCTTTTAAAAGCATAAGACTACACATGATCGGAATAAAAATAGTTATTTATCTTTTTTATTCCATATAGTATAAGGTTATTTGTCTTTTACATAATACACATTTAATTATCTATTCATTTTAATTACGTAATCGGACTTCGTGTAATCTTTTTTAGCATTTTAAGACTACAATTTTTAAGTTAATGCCACTAAATAACCATATAAAAAGATACCTTTTCCAAATTATTTACTCGTGGCATTTTATGATTAAATGCCATTAACATTATTTTAAAAATTGTGACACTTTGTAGAAAACGTCAGAAAAAAATTAAGTTAATGCCACAAAATTATCAACTAAAGTGACATTTTTGTAGAAAGATGTAGCAGTGACATTTTAAGAGTAAATGTCATCCATAGTTAAATTAAATTGCGACCTTTTGTAGAAAATGCCACTATGTTTTTAACTTAATGATACTAAATGTGAATGTTATGTGACACTTTTTTAAAATATCATCTTATTAAAATGTTATGGCATTACTAGATCAAATGACATCATTATTAAGATGTAAATGTCACCGGTGAATTAACTATTGTGACATCAACATAGAATGTAATTTTATTATGTCATTTTGATGAAAATCCCAATATTTGAATGCCACTAAATATCATCTTTGTTGTAGTGCAACATGCGCCCCCGGTTGAGATGGCCATACTTCCGGCTCAGGTTCAATAGGTCTATAGACAATGGCACATGGCACCACACCACAAAGAGTACTTAGCTCGCTCACCTTCTTAATTAGTCCCTTCTTTCTTTTGTAAAAAGAAGCCTTTCTTCGATACTCATTAGTAATATATGCAATGACTACTTTTTTTCTTGTCATTTTGACTATTTTTTCTATCAATTGAAGTATAGGTATAAATGTTGTTTGTGTGAAGGGAATATATAGAAGTGAAATGAGAATCTTTTATTTTTAAGGTCATTTTAGTTGTTGAAAATTTATTGTGCATTGCTAGTTTACATTTGGAAAAAGTTTTGTAACTTCCTTTGGATTTTAACTAAATTGTAATAATCCTTATTTTAGATTTGAATTATTACATTATTTCAGATAAGATCAATGATTCTTTTGGAACCATTTTCTTTATTTCGAATAACAAGGGCTTTCTCTTTTTTCTTAATTAAAAGTGTCCAATCAATTTTCACTATGTGGTAGGTAGCCATGAAATTTAGTCTAAAATACTTGAATTTTAGAATTTTTTTTTTTTTTTTTTTTTTGCAGATTTCGAACTTGCATGGCCATAATCTTAGTTATTAGTACAAGAGAAATTAAGTCTTTTAAAAAATAATAATTATCATGTGGCGCAATAATAGAAATAATAGTAGTTTCGTTTTTCAATTGAATATATATATATATATATATATATATAGTCCTGTAATAACTAGATTCGTTGGGAAAAACTTTAAGATTCGGGCTAGTAATTAACTCCTAAAATTAAATTAGTTTGGTAATACTAACAAAAACTGCCTATGACGACAGTCATTTTATATTTAGAATGACAATTAAATAAATATTTAAAATAATATAGCAATTTCAGTTCAATTTTAAATCGAAATTCTTAAAATTTTCAAATTAAGTCACGTGTGACAATGTGGCTTAATCGATTGGGGATTTTAGTCATGTAGAGAAAAGAGGGCAAAACTATAATACAATTTTGAGCTGAAATACGACTGAAATTTCAAAATGAGTTTAGTTACTTGATTTTATTGTCAGTTTGAATCTTATAATGAATTTTTTCGCTAACAAGCCTTAATTACATGGCGATTTTTGCAATTTTAAGAATTCTGGTCTTTAATAAAAATTGAGATTTTAATTTATTTATAACTTAATTGTCTGTCCGAATTTTACAAGAAGTTTTTGCCAGAAAGCCTTAGTAGTTGGATTTATTTACAATTTTTCTATTAATAATGACCAAGTCAATTCACAGTAATATTTCAAAATTCTTAGAAACAAATCTATTTTGACCAAAAGTGAAAGCTCCAGGATGGGTGTATTTTTTAAAGATGGAATAGTGCTTGTAAATATTTTCCAATATGTTGTACAAATTTCATTTTGAACTCAATCAAACAAATTTTGAGTAAAATAGTCACTTCAGATTTTTATTAGAAAGAAATATTCGAACTAACAAGGAATTTTAGTGTATTTAAATAGATCACCCTCAGTATTTTTAAAAAATTACACAAATTACCCTAGAGCTAGACTAGCGTCCGGCTAAAAGAACTAACTGAGATGTATAAAGTATGCTCGTCTTTTCTTATAGAAGTTACATGTAAGAAATCACAAGCATTGGGGTGATTTCTGTAATTACATTAAACTTTATAGGTAGTTTGATCTATTCTTCTAATAATTAATATTAGTACATTTAAATTTAAGGTATTTTTAAATAATTGAACTAAAATAATAAAAATAAAAATATATAGTATAAAAAGAAATAAAAAGTCAAGTAATGTTCAATAAACAGATCATATAAACTTAAATAAACTGTTAAATGATTCTGTTTTTATATATATATATATACACGCTTGATATGGTTTCAAATGGTTCGATAATTGATTAATTTCAATCTATAACAAATCAAATGTAGAAACTTGTAAAAAAATCAATCTAATTAACTGTTTTTTTTATAGTTTGAAATATTTGTTGTCATGATTGATTTTTTTTAGTAACATATTGACCCCGGTGAAATAACTTTTTTGTTACACCACTACGTTTATTGATTTTTTTTAAAATTGCATAAGATGTAATTGTCGGGGCTTGAACCCACAACCTCGAAGTAATAATGTGATTTCTCAACCATTAAGAGTGAGTTTGGCTCAGCGGTTGTAGCTCTTAAAAGCACTTATAGATTTCTATTGTGATTTTTGAAGTGTTTGGCCCGGATTATTAAAATTATTTATGCTCAATCGTGATTTTCATGATGTTTGGCCCCCAGGATCATAATCACTTTTGGGATCTCGAGAAGCAAAAAATCAACTTATTTTAGAAGCTACTAAAGTTTTACTTTTGCAAAAGCTATTATACAAAAGCAATTATTCTATAATTAATTATTGTTATAATCAATTATTACCAAAATCAATTATAGTAAAATTAATTCTCCTATAATTGATTTTCGAATCGCTAGCCAAACTCACCCTAAATCAATTTAGAATCACTCTTATATTTTTGTCTTTGTATTGGGTCTTCAAATTTACCTAAAGAAATTATTTTTATTGATTCAAGATTTAAAGAACAGCCTTGAAACATGGAGGAAACATATACACAACAAAATAAGGATCATGTCATCATCGCCAAACTTTGACAAAAATCAATTATATCATTATTAGTAATTACAAACTGAATGAGGTGCTGGGTCCGCGAGTGTGGTGGGGCTGCGGTCTTTAGTGCTGGATTCAGTGGCGGAGCGTCACGGAGATTGAGTAGGACGACCGGCCCCTAAGAAAAATATTTTATACAGTAGTGGTGGGCTTGTTAAGGGAATGTGTGTTCTCCTTGTTGTTCTGAGTTCGACTTTTTTGGGGAGCATTTTATTTTTTGACATTTTACACATATTTTTTTTATTCTCTTGCTAGAGCTAATTAATATAGATTAAAATCACTACCGAATATATATATATATATATATATATATATATATATATATATATATATATTATTTTAATTTCTTAACAAATTATTTCTTCTAGTTTTTCAAGAATATTTAGGGAACAATTATTTATGTTGAAGTAGTTTTTTTTATTTTTATCATTTGCGTACTTATATATTATATTTTTCAAAAGAAAATGTTGACTCTTTTAAGGAGGAATCGATAAAAACTATTTATATTCAATAAAATATTGTCGATTACTATTTAAATGATTCTTATTCTTTAAGTTATTTATATTTTCAATTTTTGTGTGATTTTTTTTTTTTTTTTTTTTTTTTTTTTTTTTTTTTTTTTGTATAGCTTTATCTTATTTTTTGTCATTGTATCAAAATATTGAGGAAATAAAAAATATCAAGAAAGTATTTGACAAAAAAAAATTAGCCCCCACCCTCCTGAAAGAATTGTTCCTTGCTCGACCACTGGTTGGATTGGAGGAAAAAGGTGGTGGATAAAATTAAAATTTGTAATATCAATTTGAAAGAAAATTGCTATTCAGATTGTATTTTTGACTTTTAATGGATGAAATGAGATATCTTATATAAACTCTAGCCCCGTGAAATTTTATTTTAGAAAGACCCTTGAAACATTAAGTTATAATAATCTCACTAACTATATAAATGGAGGGTTTCACATATAACCCCTTTTAAATTTACTTATTTTAACGAAATATATAAATTCGAGGAAGTGTAATACCTTACCTCTACAAGTACAACCTTAAGCAAATAAAACATAACATAAAAATCAATATAAATAAGTCCATAGTTTGGGTTGAGCCTATTTATGAACCTAATTTCCATTGGACCCTTTCATTCGAGAGTTTAGCTCCTGCTCAAATTCTTTCATGACCAACTTCATATCTTCCTTGTCGCGCATATCAAAATCGGACAAGCTAGCCATTCCATACATGCATTTAAACATAAATTCTTTCAATTCCTTCTTTTTGTTCTCCTTTGCTATAAACTCTTCGTCGACCACCTTCTTTGAGTGCTCCAATATGGTATGTGCCGTCACATGGGACGGCCACACCTCCGTCTCAGGTTCATTAGCATAGTGGATGCTAGCATATGCCTCCACGCCGCAAAGCGAGCTAAGCTCGCTCACTTCCTTAATCAAGTCCTTCTTCCGTTCGTTGAATGCAACTTTCCTTTGCGATTCATCAGTAATGTACGCAAAAGTTGCATTTCCTTTTTCCATTTTAGGATTTTAGGTCAATTGTATATGTATAAATACTACATGTGTAGGGGTTTATATAGATGTCAAATGAGAATCTAAATATGTATGGTCATCATTTTAGTTTCTAAAAATCTTTTGCGTCATTGCTTTACCGGTGGATAAAATTGAATCTAAAATAAATTGTCATTATAATGCACGTTTTTATATTTTTTTTCTTTCTTTGAATTTTTACTAAATTGAAATTACCCAAAATGTATTATGTAATGATTGCATCATCCATGTTTTAAATTTTGAATGATTATATTTTTTCATACAAGAACATTTTTTCTTTATTTCGAGTCAGAAAGTTAATTTTTTATTATTAAAAGTGATATAAGAATTTTTATTTTGTTTTAATTCCTATCAGGTACTTTTAGTATTATGGAAGGTTTTCTACCCGTGTAATCGAGAAGGGACCACACCACAACCCCTAGGTGAAAATTTTTATATTTTTCGTCGAAAATATCGAAAAGTTTCAGTTTTCAGAATAATCGAAACGAAAATGAGGCGTATTTCTAAAACACTATATTTGTCTTGAAATTTTCATTATGTCTTAATTTAATAACTTTTATTCATACATTTTCCTATTTTTTTTGAAACTTCTGAAAAGTTTCTTATTTTTAGCTGACTGAAACATACATTAAAACCAAAACTTTGATCCATGCCTACACCGCTAAAACAACTTTTTAAGGTAGAAATGTGTGTAGAGTTGTTTCATTTAGCATGCCAACTTGATAAATTATTTCCCTAATTATATTCAAAGATTTAATTATCCTTAATATTTAAAATAATATATGGCATTCACCCATTAAAATATTTAATAATACACTCCCTCATAATATTAATTATAACAAGTTACCCAAAATTTTTTCAACTATGAATATTATGAAATTACTATTAAATTTTATGGACCAGATTGTCCTTAACAAAAAAATTAACTTCCTCCCTACTAGTTCACATATCTTTTCACCTTCTAAATCGATTGAGTGTAACAAAAAATTCTTGTAAATGAACTTAAAATTTTATTTGCTAGCGCAATAAGGTAGCATTTAGTGTTAAAATTCTTCTAAATTCTTTATATTATTCATTAATGGAATTTTTCCCTATCGGTTTTCTAAAAATAAAATAAAAAATAAAGTTAGCATTTAGTGTTACTTATTCAATGAGACCCGATTGTGGGCCTGTCAATTGTGGGCTTTTCACCATACTCCCTAAAATTAAGCAGGTAAGAAACCCGATTCGACCCTATCAATGATGGACATTTACAATTGGTTAATAACAATAGGGTGGAAAAAAATTATGAAATTTATTTAATAATCTTACGGAAGCACTCCACCTGAGTTACAAACACATGGGTGAAATAAAAACTATAACAGAAGAGGGTAACTGTTACAATTGATACATTATGGGGTTAACTGATACCACCCCTATACTTTAAGGAGGGAAAGTGTATTTCACCCCAAACAAAATTCAAAAAATATGCACCTATATAACAGAAATATAAAATAAATTTAAAGAAAATGAAAATTAGAAATGTTACAACAACAAAAATTAAGAACAAATAAACCTATTAGTTCAGTAAATCATATTAGTTGCTACTATCAATGCCTCTACTATGTCCGAAAGCAAACAAGCACGTGACTTAACTAGTGCCTTCCTTCAACACTGAATGTTGCTGCAGATGCAATTGTAGCAGCTGGCAGACCCAAAATATCATGATCTATTCCAAAATGAGTAGTCTCGGACTATTATGTTTTCACCAATCCAGGATATGTAATTTACCTACTCTAGGGTATCTTTCTTTAACTAAATAAGTATCCAACTCTGACTTCCTATGGCTGAAAAATACGTGATCAATCACACAATCTTTCAAACGCACTTAAGTTAGTCCGCTTCAACAATAGAATTACTTAACATGCCAACTTCATTCGATGAAGAGTCAATACTATCTCCATATGACAAGAACAAATAATTTAAAAATCATGAACTCGTTGAATGTGTGGAAGAACATTGGAACCGTTAATATTCAACGATTTGTATCTGAAATCGTTGGTTAAGAACTACTGCAACCCCTAAAACCAAGCTACCTTCATCACGATATTTGTCAATTCTTTATTTTGACAAGACATGTGACGACCCGCTTGATAGAAATAGTGTCCGGCAAGCCAACTGTATGGCTGGCATTTAATGTAATAAATGAAGGAACTATTCAATTTCGATTAATAAATGCACTTTATTATATGGTCAACTTTATCTTATGTAATAATTATCTACGCATAAGGATAGAAGTCCTTAGATCATAGGGCTATCGGACAACCCGTGGATTGATCTCCAAGGCCATGATCTAGAAAATATTCAAGAGTCGTAGAATCCAATCGAGACAGGACATCGTTGGATTCGGTTAGACTCTCACTGTTGTGTATACTCCGATGAACTGGAGAACGTTGGGGTCCACGAGCGTGACTGAGATAGTCGATACACATAAGTGGGTGACTTGCTGGGATGGCAAGTGCACTGAATACCCCAATTAGGAAATAACTCACCATGGAAGTGATAGAAATAGTGTCCTGCAAGCCAGCTGTATGGCTAGCATTTATTGTAATAAATAAGGAACTATTCAATTTTGATTAATAAAACACTTTATTATATGGTCATTTTAATCTTATGTAATAATTATCTATACATAAGGATATAAGTCCTTAGATCACAGGGCTATGGGACAACCCGTGGACTGATCTCCAAGGCCGTGATCTAGAACATATTCAAGAATCGTAGAATTCAATCGAGATAGGACATCATTGGATTCGGTTAGACTCTCACTATTGTGTATACTCCGCTGAACTGGAGAACGCTGGGGTCCACGAGCGTGACTGGGATAGTCGATACACATAAGTGGGTGACTTGCTAGGATGGCAAGCGCACTGAATACCCCAATTAGGAAATAACTCACCATGGAAGCGGTAATGGCATATCGGGGTTGAAGTTATTCCAATTTACAATAGTATACGAGGAACGATCCCTAATTACTTGAGATGATAGGGTTTATCTGGTACGAGAACGTCTATGCTTTGATATGAGTTCCGATTGACTGGAGATCACCAGAAAGTCTATGTGGACTCATATTGGGTATAAAGGAACTCGTACGCAGATTCATTTCATCAACAAAGGATCCATTGACCCGATTTGATAGGTTGGGAAATTCTCCTATGGATTTCTGTGAGAAATTAATTCTGATAAAATCTTTGGCCAAGGTATCTGACGGCTTTATGTAAGTAACTCATAAAGATTAAGTCAAAGAGAATTATTTCGAGACCAGAATACAAAAGGTCAAGACAAAATAAAAGGGAGACCGATGAAAGACCATACTCTCAAGTCTCGACTGGGAGATTGATCGATGTAGAGATTATGTCGTATATGGAAATTGTAAATGAGTTAAAAGGTTCATTAATTCACCAGTGATTGGGCTCCATGGGCTTGTGGCTGGATATCGACCGTGGAGTGTGGGATAATTCCCAAATTGGCAGGGGTGCTAATTTTGGAATGATCAGTAGACAGAGTGTTCGATTGATTTAGAGTAGATGTTGCTCGAATAACTAAATTATATTTAATTATAACTCACTACCAATTATGTGGTGAACCTACGGGGGCATACACAATACACATGAAGCGAAAAGCGAGAAAAAGAGAACAAACTGGGTCGACCGAATCGACTGGGTCGATTAAAGTGACTAGGTCGACCTAGTTGGAGCTAAAATGGATCCGATTGGAATTGGATCAAGATCATAAATTAAATTGGAATTTAATTTGTGAGTTAATTAATTAAGTTGGATTTAATTAATTAAAGGAAAAATTAATTAAATAGATTTAGAGTCTAGTTTAATTAATTGGGAGATCAATTAATTAATTGGGCTATTTAATTGAGAAATTAAATGAAGCCTAATTAAATTAATTAAGTGGGTCATGGATTAATTAGGAAGACTTGGTCTTCTAATTAAAGAGGGCCATGACCCATGTAGGAGAATTAAAGTTCTAATCCTAAGAGGACTAGGTTAATGAGATAACTATAAATAGGTAACTTATAGTTATATCATACACACAACTCTAAGAGCAAAACCCAGGCAAAGAAAAATTCTCTCTCCCTCTCCCTACACAGAATCGGCCGAACACTATTTCCTTTTTGGAAGAATTTTTCGTTTTCGATTTTAGCTCCTAAGTCGTTCTTTAATCCTAGATATTAATATACCCTATGTTCTAGTCGATTATGTTATATTAATTTTCATGATATTGTGGTGTATCAACTCGTAGAGGCGCAACACGTGGGGCGCTACAAGGAGGCATTGGATCGACCTACCCGAGGGAGAAACGCAACTTTGCTGAGCTATTTGGATTTGTAAGGAGACATGTATAATTTGGATCTAATTATTCTTGTCGTTATTATATTCATATATATACAACTAGAGATTATCCTGGCAAGATTCCGTAAGAGGTCCTATAAAATTTTAAATTATGTTGTGCCTAGGGCTGTTTATCTTACCGAATCCCAACAGGAAGCGGTAGTCGCATATCGGGGTTGAAGTTATTCCAATTTTCGATAGTATACGAGGAACAATCCCTAAATACTTGAGGTGATATGATTTATCTGGTACGAGAACGTCTATACTTAGATGTGAGTCCCGACCGACTGGAGATTACCAAAAAGTCTCTGTGGACTCATGTTGGGTATAGAGGGACTCGTATGCAGGTTCATATCATCAACAAAGGATCCATTGACCCGACTTGATAGGTTGAGAATTTCTCATATGGATTTCAGTAATTCTGGTGAAAATCATATATGCAAATTAATTCTGGTAAAAATCATTGACCAAGGTATCTGACGACTTTGTTAAAGTAGCTCATAAAGATTAAGTCAAAGAGAATTATTTCGAGACCAGAATGCATAAGGTCAAGACAAAAGAAAAGGGAACCGATGAAAAGTCCATACCCTTAAGTCTCGACTGGGAGATTGATCGATCGAGAGATTATGTCGTATATGGAAATTGTAAATGATTAAATAGGTTCACAGAATTAATGGGATTGTGGCCAGACATCGACCGTGGAGTGTGGGAGAATTCCAAAATTGGCAGGGGTGCTAATTTTGGAATGATCAGTCGACAGAGTGTTCGACTGATTTAGAGTATTTAATGTTCGAATAATTAAATGAATATTTAATTATAACCCACGGTCAATTATGTGGTGAACCTATGGGGGCATACACAATACACATGAAGCGAAAGCGAAGAAAATGGAACAGCTGGGTCGCCCAAATCAACTGGGTTGATTGGGTCGACTGGGTCAAGTAAATCGATTGGGTCGACCCAATTGAGCGAAAATGATCCGATTGGAATTGGATCAAGATTATAAATTAAATTGGAATTTAATTTGCGAGATTAATTAATTAAGTTTGATTTAATTAATTATAGGAAGATTTAATTAAATAGACATGGAGTCTAATTTAATTAATTGGGAGAGTGATTAATTAATTGGGCCATTTAAATGGGAAATTAAATAAAGCCTAATTAAATTATTTAAGTGGGCCATAAATTAATTGGAAGACTTACTCTTCTAATTAAAAGGGCCATGTCTCATGTATGAGACTTGGAGTCCTAATCCTAGGAGGATTAGGTTAATTAGACATCTATAAATAAGAAGTTATATGTCATAACACACACACACACAACTTACAAGAGCCAAAAACTAAGTCAAGCAAAAACACTCTCCCTCTCTCCCAAGTAAAATCGGTCGAACCCTTCCTCCCTTTAGAAGAGTTCGACTTTTTCGATTCTTGCTCCAATCTCGTTCTCTAACCCTGGATCTTAATATATCCTGTGTTCTAGCCGATCAGGATATATTATTTTTCGTGATATTGTGGTGTATCAACTCATAGAGGTGCAACACATGGGGCGCTGCAACAGGGCATAGGATCGACCAACCCGAGGGAGAAACCTGACTTTGTTCGTTGACTGGTTTGCAAGGAGACAGGTATAACATGGATCTTGTTATTAATGTCCTTTAATTTAATATTCATATATAAACTACCAGTGTAGTATCCTGACAAGATTCCGTAAGATATCCTAAAATTATTAAATTATGTTGTGCCTAGGACTGTTTATCTTACCGAATCCTAACAACTATGACCCACGGCCAATTATGTGGTGAACCTACGGGGGCATACACAATACACATGGAGCGAAAGTGAGTAAAAGAAGAGCAACTGGATCGACTGGGTCAACTGGGTCTGGGTGACTGGGTCGACCCAATTGGAGCGAAAGTGATTTTAGTCTTTCTTGTTCTTTATCACCGGTTAATGTAGATGAGTTAATTTTTTGTTGGATAATAGCCATAATGATCCATTAGAAAAATCTGGAGAAGATGGAAGGCTTAAACTGTATATTAATACTTTTATCAGTTTATTTTTGTTCTTTTTTTTTTTTTCAATTTATTTTTGTTCTTTCTTAGTTTTATGTTTGTTAAATTTGGATTAGAGGTTTTATATGTAAATATTAGAATCAAGAAAGGTCATTTGATAATTTTATGGATCCGGAGTTGATTTTGATGCAGTGTGTTGGTTCTTGATTTTGTATGTAGGAAGTCACTTCAAGCCAACAAAGGAAGCCATGTCAATATATATTTCTTTTCTTTTTAATTCAATTAAGATTTTTTGTCATATTTTTTGTGTTCTAATTTGTACTTAGGGTGAGATAAATTGAGAACGGATGTATTAGAAATTTCCATCAATCTTTTCAATTATCTTTCTGATCTTTCTTATCAATTATATCTTCTATCTTTTTTGTTGTAGGCTTAATGACCAATTCTCTGGCATGTTCAGTATATAGGAAGAGTCGGTGTTTCCGCATGTTGAATTTGGAACTGAGGTATATAGCCTTTTGAATACACAATTCTTGACATTGGTAATTTTGCAAGATATCTCATTTATCTCCTTTGTTTGTGGGATGTGTCTCCTCTAATATAAAATCTTTTACTCTATTTGAGTGCTTATTGGTGGATAGTGCCTGCTAGGAAATAGATGAAGAAATTGTAATCAGTATTATAATTTGTTAATGTATAAGTAAAACAAATTTTAAAAATGGCTGAGAGTTTCAATCTTTGATTACTTGTCTCGACTTTTGTTCTTGTTCTAGATCTCAAGTATGAAATATGTAATTCTTGCTATGAATGGGAAACTTTTTTTTTTCACATACCTATTGAAGCTTTAATTAGTTAAACTTTACATGGCCTAAAGTTTGAAATAGATACAAAAATTGTATGTTATTTATGGCATTTGATTACTGTATTTTTCTGTAGTAGATACAGTTATCCAGTCTCAGTTTAGACTGCTATATGACTTATCTATTTCTACTAAATGATAAGATATATTTTCAAGTTTAATATGTAGACTTACGATTGTTTTCTGGACACATATATCATTACTTTACAATTCAATAGTTTTTAGATGTGCTTGTTTTCTTATGATTTATTTTCCTTCACTTTAAAACTTTCACAGAAACAACACGAACACTGGAAAACCAGCACCGCGCAAGAGCAATGGGCACCCGACACCGCGCCTTGCGCGATGCCACACCCCTAGTATATATATATTAACGTATATGTTTTTGTCATCATGCAGATTCAAGAACTACATCGATCAACCTCTTACTTGGGGAATTCCATATCGCCTATGATGCGCAAAAGGTGACGGAAGCTCAAGAGCACGTCGTAAGTGCTTTAACGTTAGTTGGAGAGCAAGAGCGACTAGCAGGTTAAGTACCGTCGATATTTTCGTATAATGCTCCTCCTATAGAGTTGAGGTGGTTGAATTCTCGTCGTAAACACGGGCAGAACCACAAGGCCCAGCTCATGCATCTCCTCCTGCTACTTCAGATGTTCCAGCCTCATCATCTGTACCTCCTCCACCTCATAACCGTGAGTTTGTTCCACTACCAAGGTATACGCACACCGAGTATTCTACACCGAATTAGATTGAGTGACTTACTCAGGCTGGTACGACGAATGGTTCTCAGGCTGAGCCCCCAGTGACCCCGTCCCCAATTGTCAAAGGAGGTTGACTCAGATCTTGAATAGAATGAATAAACAACAGGAGAGGAGAGCGCCAAATCGCTATATACCGTCCCAATGATTTTAGTTTAAGTTGTGATTGTAACTATACGAGGATAATCGTATTATCATTTTATTACTAATTGTTAGTTAAGTAGGCTTAGTTGAAATATATTGTCTTAATTTGATATATATTGTGATGGTGAATTGATTATGTTTTTAGATTGTTCTTGATTGTTTATGTTGATTATTTTGCATTTTGGTATTAGATATTGTGACGTTGTGTTGATGATATGTGACTGCTTAGTTTGATATATGTTGTTGCTTGAGTTAAAAAACCCGAGGTTATGCACCTTCATATTTCATAAGATTAAAAAAAAAAAAAAATTTTAAACCGCAGTTGCTAACTGCGATTTTATTGAAGAATCCTAGTTAGCAACTGCATTTTTTATTCCTCACGCGGTGAATATAACTGCGAGTCTTCTATAACATTGTAGTTATCAACTGCGATTCTTATATAAATCACAGTTAACAACTGCGATTTACACCTTTTCTTTTAATTGATTATTTTGCATTTTGGTATTAGATATTGTGACGTTGTGTTGATGATATGTGACTGCTTAGTTTGATATATGTTATTGCTTGAGTTAAAAAACCCGAGGTTATGCACCTTCACATTTCATAAGATTAAAAAAAAAAAGCTTAAACCGTAGTTGCTAACTGCGATTTTATTGAAGAATCCCAGTTAGCAACTGCATTTTTTATTCCTCACGCGGTGAATATAACTGCGAGTCTTCTATAACATTGTAGTTATCAATTGCAATTCTTATATAAATCACAGTTAACAACTGCGACTTACACCTTTTTTTTATCTTGTGAAATGTGAAGGAGCACAACCTCAGTTTTTTTAACTCATAAATTCGAGAATCACAATAATGTAAGCACACCTACAACCTCAGTTACCACAATGTAAACTTAAACAAGTTTAATACATAAAATGTCTCAACAATAATGTCTCAGTCACAGTAATATCTACGAAAATATGTCCTATTATTCGTTCATTTGTGACGCGTATGTCCTTCCTTTCCACAATTAGAACAATGAATCACCCGTTTCTCGGCTTGAAAATCCTTTTTCTTGGGAATGCGCCTTGATTTTGGTCGACCTTTTTCCCGTTCAAGCTTGGAGTTTGGTTTGAACACTGGACCATAATACTCATTCCAATAAGCCTCATTCTCCAATAGTTCAAATCTACAACTCCTTGTCCTCGAATAATTCTCAACGGTATAAAATGATGACACAAAATATAAATGATCAACATTTTGGTTACTAGAACAAGCAAGAACATGAGATCAAAGAACATGATAGGCAACCACTTACCACATGCGCACGTCCTTTCGCCAATGCGCATAGTTTGAACATTACCTCCCTTCATCATGCGACGACCTGTGGTCACAGAATAAATCCCACCGCCCCCATGTATAGAATTTTGAAAATTGTTACATGCATACTCCAACCTTCGAGGTGTCGTGGAGGAGCATTTGATAAACCTTGGGGCTAAATCTAGTTTGGGGTTCGGTGTTTGGTAGGCCAACGTTTTGACGAGCAAGTTCAGCAACCAAGTCTAGATTGAAAGTAATAAACACAATGATAAAATGAAGTCTCAATAATTGCTTCAATAGGCATACCACGAGCACCTTTCATTACATCATTGAAAACTTCTAAAATATTCGTCGTCATTATACCATATCTATAACCAACATCATGTGCAATTATACATGTTTCGGGAGTTTATTCAACCATTTTCGAGCATCAGGACTTAATAGCTCAATTTGATCCAACATAGTTTGAAACTTGCGATCCTGGTGTGAGCAATCTGCCTTCCACACTAGCCTTTTTAAATTACCACCCGTATGGACTTTGCAAAAATTAGAACTCACATGCCTCAAACAATATCAATGTTACACATTTGTCCATCTCCTTACTCCTTACTCGGATTGTTGCCAATATATCTTTATGGCGATCAGAAATCAAACATATATGACGACCCTTCACAAAATGCTATTGCACAAGGTTCAAGAACCAATTCCAAGTTTTAAAAGACTCATTTTTTACAATAGCAAAGGCAAGTGGCTATATACTATCATTTGCATTATATCCCATCGCAATTAGTAATACTCTCTTATATTTTCCATGAAGAAAAGAACCATCAATGCTAACAACTGGACGACAGTGTGTGAACGCTTCAATACCAGGCCCAAATGTCCAAAAAACACAGCGGAATACATCCATTTGACCGGATGGTGTAGGTCTATAGTACTCAACAATTGTCTCAGGGTTATATTGTTTGATAGCTACAAGTACTTTTGACAACTTTTTATAAGATTCCTCCCAGTCCCCATTGATATGTGCAATTGCTTGCTGTTTCTCACACCATATTTTTTTATATGATATTGCTTTAGTGAAGCTATTCTTCACATATTAAACAATGACATGAATTTTCAAATCTGGATCAATCTTAACAAGATTTAGGATATCCCCAGTAATTAACTTAGCGTCCCGATGAAAATGTTCTTGGCCTAATCCTGTAGACAAACAAGTATGCCATCCAAAGTAACATGTAACTTCCCAAAATCCATTTTTCTTGATCAATAAACTAGTATGCAGATAGAAATTGCACGGATACTCTTTCTTATAACAAGATATTACCCATATTTTATCAGTGCTCTTCTGTACCTTGTATCGCCAATTATTTGTTATATGATATTTCTTCAGCGTACACTGCATATCATTTTTCGACCTAAAGCGCAAGCATTTAACCAGTTCGTCACTCTCAGACAATTGAATTTTGATTTGCACGAATATCTATGACATATGATCCTTCACCAATTGCCCTGTAAAATTTGCAACCATTGACATCCATAATCTTATCCATAATATCAGTTTCCTCATTGTCACTGCTACTGCTGCTACTTCCATTGGCCTCCTCCGTTAGTCCGTGTTCAAACCATTCTTCATCATATTTAGAACCCGTCTCTAAATCTTCGTTTAATCCACTTACATTTCAAGACCTAGGAGGACTAACATTTGTGTGTACTATTTGCGTAGTTGTACCAGCGTCTAACTGGAAAGTCAACGGAACCTGGTTACCCAAATCATGGTAAGAAGTTGAGTAATTTAGGTTACCTTTGTCCACATGTGAACTGTGTCACCAACGTAATGAACTCCAACTTATGTGTCATTAGCAAACCCTTGACTATCTATCGGATTTATATTCAAGTATAACAGTAAATCGCATGTCCCCGAAAAATGAGTAAAAACATCAAACATTGCTTCAACACCACTATTATCTTTAACTGGAAGGGCAATGTAATTAGAAGTGTCACAGTCAAATGAAATAGGATATCTACATATCACTCCCAACCTAAAGTCCCATTTGTTTAGTCCGGTATCTCTGTACAACTATGTTAGTGACTTCTGATAACTCCAGCTGCTATCCGCCTTAAGGGGTTGTTTTGGTTGAATATCATACTCACATCCATTAAACGGATTTAATATATCGACGATTCTATTTTTATTCACACGTTCATAGTCAACTTCAATAACCATGAAGTTGTCTTCGTGGATGTTTTATAATTTTCATAGAATTTGATAGAGGAAATTGTTTCGATCTCCAAATCTCAGTAGTTAAGAAAGTGGGTGATGTAGAAGTGGATTGTGTAATTTCATATACTTTCTCGGTCCTAAATTTTTATTCATATTTTCTTTTTTGGATATACCAAAATAAGACTCATTTTCTATAAATGAAATTATTTTTCTCAAAAATACCCTCTCCCATAAAGTTATGATTTGATACCACTAATTCTCAACCATCACTTTTAACGATATAAAAGTAAAAATATCCAAAAGTTTCACTTTTACAACTCTTACCTAAAACTCAATGCAAAAATTGAAATGAGTAAGAAATAAGGAAAGGAGGAAGTGTTATAAATTGGTAAAATTGTGAATTCTTTGGGTACAACCCAATTAATTGGTGTCATACCCGACTTATTGGGCTTATGTCCACTCTCAATTTCGACAAGTGGGTAACTCCTTCCAGCTAGGAGGTAAATTACTTCTTTTAAAATTTTCACAAAGGAGTAAAATAATATTTTTTTCAAATCACAAAGGGATAAATTAAACATTATGCATTTCACAGGAGATAAATTGACATTATCTCTTATTAAAAATATGCAGATTTTCCCCGTAAAATTAAAAAGGGGTGATTCAACTTCTTAGAACATGCAATGTTAGTCACAAATCATTTAGTAATTTACCTTCACAATATATGCTTATAAATAGACAATCTACTACCTTGTCTAAAAAAAAAAGTATATATTAGTATTACCCCTCTTGACAAAATCATTAAAACTGGTTGGTAGTGATAATATATGTATATTATATTTTTTATATAGTATTACGTAGAGGTAGTATCAATTTAACTCTCAAGTGTTCGACAGACTAAATGAGACAGTTAACCTCCTTATTTAGCATGACGGAGCCATAAATTTAAACCAAGGGGCAGGGATTAATGTGAAAAATTATTTATATTTATCTAGGTCAAGTACTAGTGATTCGCGAACCCCAAATTCAAATCTTGCAAATATCATATATAGGAGATGACAAGTACTTGATGCGTTATCCGATATAAGTTGTGATCTACTACAATTTAATAGACAAATTTTTTGTCTAAATATAGCTAACAATTTTTTTCCTAATATGTCTATAATTTCGTGGCAATTAATAGTAATGATCTATATAATAATTAATTGTGTATGTCAGTAAATATATAACAAGATCTATATTATGATATAAATAATAAAAAACATAGAAAAATATGAAGTAACTTAACCTAAACATCCTCATTCATGTATGATTAAATTAAGATCACAACTTTGAACAATTTTCTCTTTAATTTATACTTCCTCTGTTCCATTTATTTTCTTCCCTTTGTATGGTCAATTGATCAACTTGATTAAGTTTAAAAATTTATAATAAATAATTTAATTATTCTCTAATAAGTTGATAATATCATATGACAATGACAATGACAATGACACACACACACACACACACACACATGTTAGACATTAACAGATATGCTATGATAACATGAAATAAATAAGCCATGAAAACATACATATCTCAGGACCTATTCGCAGATGATTAAGTAAGATACGTTTATGCTAAAGAGACGTATACCTGAATCCATTGGTAGATTAGCGGAAGAATCACAAAGATGGATTCTAGGGGGTTGTGGTCTTCTAAGCCTTATTCACTATTGTCTTATGCTTTCTCTAGATGGGAAAGATGAAAGTGCAAAGTATGAATTGGCTTAGGGACCATAACCCTATATATAGGAGAGGATTAACCCTAACCCTAGTAGGGCTCTAACTGTCAGCCCATCAAGAACAGTTAGAGTCCAATTAGGTATCTACACATATAAAGAGTCCAAACTTTAATTAATTGATATTCTTAAGTGCCACATAATTATTATTATTAGACCACAATTAATTAGGCACATAAATGAAATAGCCTATCATATACAATTATATAACATGTAAGTCCATATTATTAGACTGATAAGAATAATAATTCCAACAATCTCCCACTTGGACTACCATGTTTTCTTCAGATTGTATAAGCCTAAGTGTGCACAAAATTTGCTATTTCAACTACGAAATATCCCAAACAATCTTGTTCATCGATTATGCTAATATGGGATCAAAGCGGCATTCGTCGCATGAATTCATGACTAAACCTTCAATGGTCACGATACCAACATAATCAACAACATAGATCAAGTATGGATGTGTAGCATGGAAATTACATCTTATGTGATATATATCATGTCAATTTCCAACTGGTCCAACTTGATGACTCCGAGAGTCTAACTTTCCATACAAATATAACCAAAGTAGAAAGTCACATAACTTAACTTTATTTCAGAGTATTCATATAAAATAAATGAATTTTCATTTATATCATCAAAACCAAAGTCTGTACAGAATAAAAAACCATAAAACATGTCTATATATCATAAAACTAACGACAAACTCCCACTAATCTAATACATAATCAGTCCTAATTACTCCCATGTGAGCAACATGCTCATGAAACACCTTAGGCGGTATGCCTTTGGTGAGTGGGTCTGCAATGTTGGAGTTCGAACTTATGTGATCTATAGACACTTGAAGACTCTGAACTCGTTCTTTCACAACAAGATACTTAATGTCAATGTGTTTAGACTTCGACGAGCTCATGTTGTTCTTTGAGTATAACTCAGCGGCTCTATTGTCACAATAGATCCTCAGTGGTCTTTCAATTCCGTCAACCAAATGCAATCCAGTGACAAAATTTCTCAACCAAATGGCTTGGTTGGATGCTTCATAGCAAGATATGAACTCTGCTTCCATAGTAGAAGAAGCCACCAGTGTCTGTTTGACACTCTTCCAAGATATAGCTCCTCCAGCCATCATAAAGACGTATCCAGATGTGGATCTCTTGCTATCAATGCATCCAGCAAAGTCCGAGTCGGAGTACCCTATGATCTCCAATCGATCCGATCTCCGATAGACGAGCTTGTGTTCTTTTGTTCTTTGCAAGTATCTTAGGACCCGTTTGACCCCTTTCCAATGGTCCATCCCCGGGTTGCTTAAATAACTACCTAACATCCCAACTATGTACGCAATATCTGGACGCGTACACACCTGCGCATACATAAGACTCCCAACAGCAGATGCATATGGGATCGTCTCCATTTCCTTTTTCTCAAGGTCTAATTTTGGACATTGGAGCAAACTGAATTTATCGCCTTTAGCGACAGGTGTATCTCCAGGTGCGCATTTATGCATGCCGAAACGACTAAGCACCTTATCGATGTAGGCTTTCTGGGATAAACTAAGCATACCTTTAGATCTATCACGATCTATCTGTATTCCTAGAACAAAAGATGCTTCACCAAGATCTTTCATCTCAAATTTACTCGAAAGAAATTTCTTCCTTACATCACTGTCATCTACGTACAACACCAGGATGATAAACTTGCTCCCACTGATCTTGAGATATATGCACTGATCAATGGTGTTTTCCTTGAAACCGTAAGAGGTAATCACCTGATCAAATTTCCGGTACCACTGGCGGGACGCCTGCTTCAAGCCATAAATGGACTTGTTAAGTTTACATACAAGGTTCTTTGAGTCTTTCGACCCAAAGTTCTCTGGTTGCACCATGTAGATTGTTTCTTCAATGTCACCATTGAGAAACGCTGTTTTAACGTCCATTTGATGTAGCTCTAAATCATAATGAGCTACTAATGCCATGACAATCCTAAGTGAATCCTTCGTTGAGACTGGTGAGAATGTCTCTTTGAAGTCAATTCCTTCCTTTTGAGTAAAACCTTTGGTGACTAGGCGCGCCTTATATCTTTCGATATTACCTTTAGTGTCACGTTTGGTTTTATAAATCCATTTACAACCAATTGGTCTCTTTCCTAATGGTAATTCGACAAGATCCCAAACACCATTGTCATCCATGGATTTTAACTCATCTTTCATGGCTTTGATCCATTTATCAGAGTTCGGAGATGATTCAACTTCACTAAATGAAGTTGGATCAGTTTCCAACCCCAAGTCGAATTCATGCTCATTGAGATAGACATAATCAGCTGATGTTGTCTTTCTCCTTTCTCTTGTGGATCTCCTTATTGGCTGCTCAAGTTGAGGTTGCTGCTGGAGACTAGGAATTTCCCTCGGAATCACCTCTGGAATTAGGGGTGGTTCCTCAACTTGTATGGGATTGGGTTCCTGAATAGAAGTAGTGGGAGCGGGTGGAGTAATGATAGTGTTTGGTATAAAATCCTGATTTACAGATTGAACAGTGATAGGAATGGTTACCGTATCATTGTCAACTGTAATTGTAGCAGGAATGTTTACACACTCCTCCTCAAACACTATATCATTTCTACTAGTGCTCCCACTATAGTAAGCATCCTCGATGAATTTGGCGTTACCTGTTTCGAAAAAGGATCTCTTTGAGGGGTCATAAAACTTGTAACCCCTCGATCTTTCTGAGTATACTAAAAAGTAGCAGCTAGTAGTCTTAAAGTCCAATTTCTTTTCGTTAGGCCTATAAGGTTTAGCCTCAGCTAGACAACCCCAAACATGCAGATGCCTAAGACTAGGCTTCCTGCCTGTCCACATCTCGTACGGAGTTTTAGCTACTGATTTGCTTGGTACTCGATTAAGTATGTAAACTGCAGTTTTAAGAGTCTCGCCCCAAAGTGACCTTGGTAGAGAAGAGTGGTTAATCATACTTCTCACCATGTCCATAAGTGTGCGGTTTCGTCTCTCAGCTACACCATTTTGACTTGGAGTCCCTGGCATGGTGTATTGAGGTACAATACCGCATTCTGATAAGTATCTGGCAAAAGGCCCGGAACGTTGTTCCCCAGATCCGTCGTATCTACCGTAGTATTCCCCTCCACGATCAGATTTAACAGCTTTAATTTTCTTACCTAGTTGATTTTCAACTTCGGTTTTGAAAATTTGGAACATGTCCAATGATTGAGACTTCTCATGGATTAAGTAAAGGTGACCATATCGAGAGTAGTCATCTATAAAGCTGATAAAATACGACTTTCCATTCCAAGAAGCCTTAGAGAATGGACCACAAATGTCAGTATGTATCAACTCTAAAGGTTCACTACTTCTATATGCACCTTTATTTCGTTTGTTTGTTTGTTTTCCCTTAATGCATTCTATACAGATTTTAAGGTCCGTTAAGTCAAGGGAATCGAGAATTCCATCGGACACAAGCCTTTGAATTCTCTGTTGAGAGATGTGTCCTAATCGCTTGTGCCACAATAATGATGAATTCTCATTAATTAATTTTCTTTTAGCACCTAAGTTACTTGAATGCAGGTTTTCATGATTGGTTGTTAAGGTGTTTAATTTGTATAATTTATCTATTAAAGGTCCAGTACCAATAATTTTTGAATTTAAAGAAACAGTAAATAATCCATTTCCAAATGAACAAGAATAACCAAATTTGTCCAAACATGAAACAGAAATCAAATTCCGTCGAAAAGACGGTACAATAAAAGTTTCCTCTAAATCCAAAAATAAACTAGAACTTAAATAAATCCTAACGACACCTATAGCTTCCACATCAGCCTTGTTCCCGTTGCCTACATAGATGTATCTTTCATCATCATTTGGCGCTCGGTAGTGGAGGCAATCCTGCAATGTGACACATATGTGAGTAGTAGCTCCCGTATCTATCCACCAAGTGACACTAGGTACCATAGCCAAATTAACTTCAGAGCAAACGAAGTTGAGAAGCTTACCTTTCTTTACACGCCAAGCAGTGTATCCTGGACATGATTTCTTAAAGTGGCCAGCCTTTTTGCAAAAGTGACAAGTAATAGCCGAATCCTGTCCCTTTTGGTTCTTAGGCTGTGAAGCTTCAGGAGGAGTTGCAGTTTCCTTACCCTTGTCCCTTTTTCGTTTCTTGGCAGCATTCTTAGAGTTAAATGCTAAGTGAGCACTGTCGGTCCTCTCTTGTTTTAGTATCTCTTCTTCTTGCACACATTGAGCTATAAGCTCATTCAAATTCCATTTCTCCTTTTGAGTGTTGTAGGAGATCTTAAAGGGACTAAAGTGTGCAGGAAGTGAGATTAAGACTAGGTGCACCAGTATGTCGTCAGAGACGTCCAACTTAAAGGCCCTCAGTCTTGTCACAAGATTGGACATTGCCATGATGTACTCCCTAATGTTTTCTTCGCCCTTATAGCGCATGGAAACGAGCTTGGTTAGAATAGTGCTCGTTTCAACCTTTTCACTTGCCGTGAATCGGTCCGCATGTGAATCGTTTCAACATGGAAACTCTTTTGCATTCTTATCCTCAGATATGCCGCCCCTTATGGTTTCCGGAATGGAATGTTGCATCATCATCAGACTCATGCGGTTTGATCGCTCCCACTTTTCATGGGCCACCCTTTCGGCATCAGTGCTTTCAGGGGTCAGATCGGTGGGAGGCTCAATTCTTAATGCATGATCCAAATCCATACAACCGAGCACTATCATGATGTGCTCTTTCCATTTCTTGAAGTTTGTGCCGTTAAGCACAGGGATGTTGTTCAAGTTAGCAGATTTTGAAGATGCTGAATCATAAACAATAAAACACAGCTTAAATTAATTATTTTAAGAAAATTGTATGAATTAAAGCAAATATATCAACACATACACAAGTTTGTGGGCCCCATCTTAAGATACCTAGCACGTCGTTATTATCTAGTCTTTGGACAAAAAATAATAATCCGCAAGTGGTACTCTTTTACATAGACTTAAATATTGATACTAGTATCGGCATAATGGTGTGTCTTCCTTTGGGCCGACACAACAAAAGCATGATAATCCAAATGTAACACATATTCAAGACTACACATTGTCCTGTCAAAACAACCTTCCTTTGGGCCGATTGTTTCACATTGACAACTATGCTAAATTAATTAAAATTAATCAATCTTACCCAACAAAGGTTACTTTGGCAACGTGTTGGTTCGATCGAAATATTTTTGATTAATTAGCATACCTCAGGGGTAAAAGCCAAACATTATCCTGTCAAAATAACCTTCCTTTGGGCCGATTATTTCACATGGATAACTGTCCCCTTATTCAAAATTGATCAATTTTACCCAACAGAGGTTACTTTGGCAACATGTCGGTTCAATCGAATCAATTGTAAATAATAGACATATCAAATATTGCAAAAAAAAAAAAAAATTTTGTTTAATTACCAAAATGCCCCACCCCCGGAATTAAATAGTGGGCGAATTAGCCCAATAAAAAAAAATTTATTTAGTGACTACAGCGTCCATGTGGAACGGCCAAAGAATCAAATCTAAGCCCATAAAATTGCATTCATATTATTTAAAGGAAAAAACAGAATGCAACAGTTGAATCATATAACATCGTTCTCATATTTTTAATTAATTAATGGTATGTAATCACACCACTTAACTGGAGCTCACTGATTAGTGGAAGGAATTGGAAATCTTTTGATTCAGCAAAGACATATTAATACAAACGTGTGCAGCCAAAACTAATAACAGATTTATACAAATCAAGTATTAATACAGAATCTGATTCCAATTAAAAAAAATTAAATATGATTTCCGAACTTTACCTAAACGCATAAAGATGTTATGAATTCAACATAAACACAAATCATGCTTACAATTTTTATACTACGCATAAATATGCAAAAAAATAAGCATGGATTAAAACTAAATCTAGATCTTAAAAAAAATCGTGAGTTTAGAAGACCAAAAATTCATAAAATCATATAAACGAATCTGGACTCTAATCCTCTAACGAAAGGGGGCACTGATACCACTTGCTAGACATTAACAGATATGCTATGATAACATGAAATAAATAAGCCATGAAAACATACATATCTCAGGACCTATTCGCAGATGATTAAGTAAGATACGTTTATGCTAAAGAGACGTATACCTGAATCCATTGGTAGAGTAGCGGAAGAATCACAAAGATGGATTCTAGGGGGTTGTGGTCTTCTAAGCCTTATTCACTATTGCCTTATGCTTTCTCTAGATGGGGAAGATGAAAGTGCAAAGTATGAATTGGCTTAGGGACCATAACCCTATATATAGGAGAGGATTAACCCTAACCCTAGTAGGGCTCTAACTGTCAGCCCATCAAGAACAGTTAGAGTCCAATTAGGTATCTACACATATAAAGAGTCCAAACTTTAATTAATTGATATTCTTAAGTGCCACATAATTATTATTATTAGACCACAATTAATTAGGCACATAAATGAAATAGCCTATCATATACAATTATATAACATATAAGTCCATATTATTAGACTGATAAGAATAATAACTCCAACAACACACAAACACACACACACACACACACACATATATATATATATATATATATATATATATATATATATATATATATATATATATATATATATATATATATATATATATATATATATATATATATTTAAAATATTTAATACACCACAAATATGAATAATTTTATATGATAAGTCACTCAAAAGATTGAAAAGTAAGAACGAATACTGTAGCAAATCGAGCAAAATAAATGGGACAGACGGAGTTTAATGATTAAAATAAATTCATTAGAACACTTAAAAAAATGTTTTACAACGTACATTATTAATGATTTAGGTAACCAAAAATTAAATAGAAAATTACTTTTAATAGTAGAAACGATAATTTCCTTATTCAATGTCTACTTGAACAGGTAAGTAAATATTTAGCGGATTGTTGATAAGTATCAATTAGTACATAGGGTTGAATTAAATTGCTAGAAGATTTAATAATAAAAAAGTAAAAGTATTGAATTAATGAAAGTTAGGATTTAATTAGTATATTATTGCAAGCAGAATTGATTGGAGGGAGGGGGGCGAGTGCCCCCACCCGGACCCATTTCCCTCGGCCTCTCCTTCAGTATCAAAATGGATGTTTTTTTAGATATTTTCTTATAAATTGACTATTTGGTATGTGATATAATGATAAATTGATATTACACAATAATGATCAATATCCAAAAGTGCAATAAATGTGAGACTTAATTATGATGTATAAATATAAACTAAAGATTGGTAATTTGAACTTTAAAACAAATAATATCAAAACAAATATTTATATTTAGAAATTAATTGTGCTTTTGATGAAATTCGGTTTCATAATTTAGTTTATTTTCCTTTATGCTCGTGTCCATGGTGGAAGAATTAAGCAACGTGTGATCACATCTTTCTCTTCTTTTTGTTCTTCTTAAACTTTCTGCATGAAAAAATAAATACTAACTATTTATGCAACATTTAAAAAATGGTCATGTAATTTTGGAAATATTTCAAAAATAGTGATGTAAATTTATTGAACATACATTTAGTCTATAACTTTCACACAGTGGAGATCTTCCTTCCCCCTTGCTAATTACCACAGTTATAATTTTAGTCATATGCATAACAATTTCATGTTTTAACTTTCAATATGTTTGATCAGTTTAAGTCATGCAACTACAAAATTGATCCTATTTCGAAGAACTAGTTTGTAATTGAAGAACAAAAATTAAAACTTACTAAAAGTTGGAGGACAAAATTTATAACTGCAGGACGAAAATTGAAAATTATTCAAAATTAGAGGACCAAATTTGTTATGCATAGGATTAAAATTAAAATTAGGTGAAAGTTAAATGACCAAATATGTATTCGGTATAGTTAAAGGACTATTTATGAAAGAATCCTAAAGTTACTACGTTCTATGCACTGTTTTTTTTTCCCCAAACTTTGAGGCATTAGAGGACATTCAACTTTGATTACAAATTTTGTCTATTAGGTCTTCCTTTATCACAAAAAAAAAAAAAAAAAAAAAAAAAAGTGTAAATTAATGCGTTGAATAATTGAATGTTAAAAGTTAGGTTTATCATATTCTATCGCGAGTTGCCTTATAATTTAATTTGGCCTATTTAAACTTCGATCTCAAAAAAATTATCTAACAATAAATTTTGTACAATTTTAATTCAATACATATAACGACTATGCTCTACCATGTTTACAATAAACGCAGTCAAACTGTCGTTTTCTTATCACAAAAGAAAAAGACATGCATTTTACATTACTCACTAATATTACACAAATTAATATGAGATTAAAATATCAAATAATGTAAGTTTAAATTGTATGAATGTATGTCCATGTCAAGTCTAAAAAATTCTATATAACTCAGAACCCCGGTTTTCTTAAGTCAATTTTTGATATTATTCAAGAGTTAAGAAAACCGGGGTTCTGAGTTATATAGAATTTCTTAGACTTGACATGGACATACATTCATCCAATCTAAACTTACATTATTTGATATTTTAATCTCATATGTAATATTAGTGAGTAATGTAAAATGTATGTCTTTTTCTTTTGTGATAAGAAAACGACAATTTGACTTCGTTTATTGTAAACATGGTAGAGCATAATCGTTATATGTATTGAATTAGAATTTCACAAAATTTATTGTTAGATAATTTTTTTTGAGATCGAAGTTTAAATAGGCCAAATTAAATTATAAGGCAACTCGCGATAGAATATGATAAACCTAACTTTTAACATTCAATTATTCAACGCATTAATTTACACCTTTTTTTTTGTGTGATAAAGGAAGACCAAATAGACAAAATTTGTAATCAAAGTTGAATGTCCTCTAATGCCTCAAAGTTTGGGAAAAAAAAAAGCAGTGCACAGAACGTAGTAACTTTAGGATTCTTTCATAAATAGTCCTTTAACTATACCGAATACATATTTGGTCATTTAACTTTCTCCTAATTTTAATTTAAATCCTATGCATAACAAATTTGGTCTTCCAATTTTGAATAATTTTCAATTTTCGTCCTGCAGCTATAAATTTTGTCCTCCAATTTTTAGTAAGTTTTAATTATTGTTCTTCAATTACAAACTATTTCTTCGAAATGGGATCAATTTTGTAGTTGCATGACTTAAACTGAAACATATTGAACGTTAAAACATGAAATTGTTATGCATATGACTAAAATTATAACTGTGTGAAAGTTATAGACTAAATGTATGTTCAATAAATTTACATCACTATTTCTGAAATATTTCCAAAATTACATGACCATTTTTTAAATGTTGCATAAATACTTAGTATTTATTTTTTCATGCAGAAAGTTTAAGAAGAACAAAAAGAAGAGAAAGATGTGATCACGCGTTGCTTAATTCTTCCACCATGGACACGAGCATAAAGGAAAATAAACTAAATTATGAAACCGAATTTCATCAAAAGCACAATTAAATTCTAAATATAAATATTTGTTTTGATATTATTTGTTTTAAAGTTCAAATTACCAATCTTTAGTTTATATTTATACATCATAATTAAGTCTCACATTTATTGCACTTTTGGATATTGATCATTACTGTGTAATAGCAATTTATCATTATATCACATACAAAATAGGCAATTTATAAGAAAATAGCTAAAAAAACATCCATTTTGATACTAAAGGAGAGGCCGAAGGAAATGGGTCCGGGTGGGGGCACTCGGCCCCCTCCCTCCAATCAATTTTGCTTGCAATAATATACTAATTAAATCCTAACTTACATTAATTTAATACTTTTACTTTTTATTATTAAATCTTCTAGCAATTTCAACCCCTATGTACTAATTGATACTTATCAACAATCCGTTAAATATTTACTTACCTGTTCAAGTAGACATTGAATAAGGAAATTATCGTTTCTACTATTAAAAGTAATTTTCTATTAGATTTTTGGTTATCTAAATCATTAATAATGTATGTTGTAAAACCTTTTTTAAGTGTTCTAATGAATTTATTTTAATCATTAAACTCCCCCTGTCCCATTTATTTTGCTCGATTTGCTACAGTATTCGTTCTTACTTTTCAATCTTTTGAGTGACTTATCATATAAAATTATTCATATTTGTTGTGTATTAAACCTTTTAAATATATATATATATATATATATATGTGTGTGTGTGTGTCATTGTCATACGATATTATCAACTTATTAGAGAATTATATTAATTAAATTACTTATTATAAATTTTTAAACTTTTTTTTTTTTGGTACAACAAGAAGCCAAAAATGACTTAATTAAGATCCTCCTCTAACAAGCCTAGCATCTCTTCAGGAGCTGCCTCCCAAGAACAGTGGCTTACTGTAAGGCCATGACTCAACTTTGCTAATGCATCTGCACACCTATTCCCAATTCTTCTAGTATGAACCACACGGCTCTCCCACGGCATCCAAAGCAGCCTACGACAGTCCTCAATAATTCTTCCCAACGGGTGTTGTTCCGTGTCTGCACACTTGATCAACTTCACCACCACTTCCGAATCAATCTCTAATTCGAGTTTAGGGACTCTTCTTTCCCAAGCCAACTTGAGCCCCTCTCTTGCCGAAATTAATTCGGCAGAAGTTATAGATAAGTTTCCCAGCTTGTAAGAGAATCCTCCCTTCCAATTACCCAACTCATCTCGTAGGATCCCTCCAACCGACACACTCTTTCTAGAAGTCAAAACACTCCCATCCGTATTCATTTTGTGCCAACCTCTACTCGGTTTCTTCCAACATCCCGAACCAGTGGCCTCCTTTTCTTTTGGCTTTTTCTTCATAGAGATGCTTGACAGACCCCCTGCGAAACTCTTAGCAAGAAAGGTTGTTTGAAACTTGGAATCCCTAATAGATTGAAAGATAAACTTGTTCCTTGCCTTCCAAATGGCCCAAGTAGTCGCAACAAAGACTGTTGCCCAAGGTAGAGAGGGTAAGATAATATTGTCAAACTTTCTCGAAGTGATATTTTCCTTAATCCAACTCGTAGGATTCATTTGAAAGAAATTTAAGGATTGAGTAGGGGAAATAATAAACTCCCATACCTCCTTCGCCCACCGGCAGTCCCTAAGTGCTTGAATCATGGTTTCCGAGTCATTATGGCATCTCGAACATTCATAATCAAGTTGATCAATTGACCATACAAAGGGAAGAAAATAAATGGGACAGAGGAAGTATAAATTAAAGAGAAAATTGCTCAAAGTTGTGATCTTAATTTAATCATACATGAATGAGGATGTTTAGGTCAAATTACTTCATATTTTTCTATGTTTTTTATTATTTATATCATAATATAGATCTTGTTATATATTTACTGACATACACAATTAATTATTATATAGATCATTACTATTAATTGCCACGAAATTATCGACATATTAGGAAAAAAAATTGTCAGCTATATTTAGACAAATTTTTTTGTATATTAAATTGTAGTAGATCACAACTTATATCGGATAACGCATCAAGTACTTGTCATATCCTATATATGACATTGGCAAGATTCGAATTTGGGGTTCGCGAATCACTAGTACTTGACCTAGATAAATATATATAATTTTTCACATTAATCCCTGTCCCTTGGTTTAAATTTCAGTCTCCGTCATGCTAAATAAGGAGGTTCACCGTCTCATTTAGTCTGTCGAACACTTGAGAGTTAAATTGATACTACCTCTACGTAATACTAAATAAAAAATATAATATACATATATTATCACTACCAACCAGTTTTAATGATTTTGTCAAGAGGGGTAATACTAATATATACATTTTTTTTTACACAAGGTAGTAGATTGTCTATATATAAGCATATATGGTGAAGGTAAATTACTAAATGATTTGTGACTAACATTGCATGTTCTAAGAAGTTGAATCACCCCTTTTTAATTTTACGGGGAAAATCTGCACATTTTTAATAAGTGATAATGTCAATTTATCTCCTGTGAAATGCATAATGTTTAATTTATCCCTTTGTGAAAATTTTTGAAGAAGTAATTTACCTCCTAGCTGGAGGGAGTTACTCACTTGTCGAAATTGAGAGTGGACATGAGCCCAATAAGTCGGGTATGACACCAATTAATTGGGTTGTACCCAAGAAATTCACAATTTTACCCATTTATAACACTTCCTCCTTTCCTTATTTCTTACTCCTTTCAATTTTTGCACTGAGTTTTAGCTAAGAGTTGTAAAAAAGTGAAACTTTTGGATATTTTTACTTTTATATCGTTAAAAGTGATGGTTGAGAATTAGTGGTATCAAATCATAACTTTATGGGAGAGGGTATTTTTGAGAAAAATAATTTCATTTATAGAAAATGAGTCTTATTTTGGTATATCCAAAAAAGAAATAGGAATAAAAATTTAGGACAGAGGAAGTATATGAAATTACACAATCCACTTCTACCTCACCCACTTTCTTAACTACTGAGATTTGGAGATCGAAACAATTTCCTCTATCAAATTCTATGAAAATTATAAAACATCCACAAAGACAACTTCATGGTTATTGAAGTTGACTCTGAACGTGTGAATAAAAATGGAATCGTTGATATATTAAATTTGTTTAATGGATGTGAGTATGATATTCAACCAAAACAACCCCTTAAGGCGGATAGCAGATGGAGTTATCAGAAGTCACTAACAGAGTTGTACAGAGATACCGGACTAAACAAATGGGACTTTAGGTTGGGAGTGATATGTAAATATCCTATTTCATTTGACTTTGGCACTTCTAATTACATTGCCCTTCCAGTTAAAGATAATAGTGGTGTTGAAGTGATGTTTGATGTTTTTACTCATTCTTCGGGGACAGGCGATTTACAGTTATACTTGGATATAAATCCGATAGATAGTCAGGGGTTTGCTAATGACACATAAGTTGGAGTTCATTACGTTGGTGACACAGTTGACTCACATGTGGACAAAAGTAGCCTAAATTACTCAACTTCTTACCATGATTTGGGTAATCAGGTTCCGTTGACTTTCCAGTTAGATGTTGGTACAACTACGCAAATAGTACACACAAATGTTAGTCCTCCTAGGTCTCGAAATGTAAGTGGATTAAACGAAGATTTTGAGACTGGTTCTAAATATGATGAAGAATGGTTTGAACACGGACTAACGGAGGAGACCAATGGAAGTAGCAGCAGTAGCAGTGACAATGAGGAAACTGATATTGGGGATAATATTATGGATGTCAATGGTTGCAAATTTTATAGGGAAATTGGTGAAGGATCATATGTCATAGATATTCATGCAAATCAAATTCAATTGTCTGAGAGTGACGAACTGCTTAAATGCTTGCGCTTTAGGTCGAAAAATGATATGCATTGTACGCTGAAGAAATATCATATAACAAAGAATTGGTGGTACAAGGTACAGAAGAGCACTGATAAAATATGGGTAATATCTTGTTATAAGAAAGAGTATCCGTGCAACTTCTATCTCCATACTAGTTTATTGATCAAGAAAAATAGATTTGGGGAAGTGACATGTTACTTTGGACCGCATACTTGTTTGTCTACAGGATTAGACCAAGAACATTTTCATTTGGACGCTAAGTTAATTGCTGCGGAAATCCTAAATCTTGTTATGATTGATCCAAATTTGAAAATTCGTGTCTGTGTTTAATATGTGTGAAGAATAGCTTCACTAAAGCAATATCATATAAAAAAACATGGTGTGAGAAACAGAAAGCAATTGCACATATCAATGGAGACTGGGAGGAATCTTATAAAAAGTTGCCAAAAGTACTTGTAGCTATCAAACAATATAGCCCTGCGACAATTGTTAAGTATTATAGACCTACACCATCCGGTCAAATGGATATATTTCGCCGTGTTTTTTGGACATTTGGGCCTTGTATTGAAGCGTTCACGCACTGTCGTCTAGTTGTTAGCATTGATGGTTCTTTTCTTCATGGAAAATAAAAGAGAGTTTTAGTAATTGTGATGGGATGTGATGCAAATGATAGTATATTGCCACTTGCCTTTGCTATTGTAAAAAATGAGTCCTTTAAAACTTGGGATTGGTTCTTGAACCTTGTGCAACAACATTTTGAGAAGGGTCGTCATATATGTTTGATTTCTGATCGCTATAAAGATATATTGGCAACAATCCGAGTAAGGAGATGGACAAATGTGAAACATCGGTATTGTTTGAGGTATGTGAGTTCTAATTTTTGCAAAGTCCATACGGGCGGTAATTTAAAACGGCTATTGTGGAAGACAGATTGCTCACACCAAGATCGCAAGTTTCAAACTATGTTGGATCAAATTGAGCTATTAAGTCCTGATGCTAAAAAATGGTTGAATAAACTCCCGAAAAATGGTTAAATATACAGGGCAACCAACACCGCCCATAGCGCGGTGCAATTTATGTTATGTAGTAATATAATTGAGCTGGCTACAAGTTTTGGCGAAATAGGTGATGTATATTTTCTAGGGTTCTGCATATGAAGATTAAACTTTAATGGAGGGGGAAAAAATGATGATGAGAGATGAGAGATGAGAGAAGATATTTTTACTTTCGGTAAAAAAAAAATCAATTAATGTAAACTTGCACTACAAAAAAAGTAGTAGGTGTGAAACCTGGAAGTGCTCAGAGAAAGAAAAAAAGGCTACAAAGTTATATGTGGGCCCACTTGATTACATTGTCTGAATTCCACCTATTATTAAATTCAGGTCCAATAAACAATGCAAAATGTACAAGCAAGGCAAAGCGGCCACCATCAAAAACTGCAAAACGACGCCGTTTTGTTGGCTGGGGTTTTTAAAATAGTACGAACATGTTCTATATGATGGCAGCACGGAGACTAAAATTTTTCCTACAAGAAGCACCATAAGTTGTGACTCCATTACTCCATAATTCTTTCAACTCTTCAACAATTGGTTGCAAATAAACATCGATGTCTCTTCCCGGTGATTGAGGTCCAGGAATAAGCAATGACATCATAAAAAATGGGTCTTTCATACATTCCCATGGGGGTAAGTTGTAAGGCACAAGTACTACGGGCCACATGCTATAAGAATTGCTCATACTACCGAACGGATTAAATCCATCGGTTGCGAGGCCAAGCCTCACATTACGAGAATCACTCGCAAATTGTGGATACTTCTTGTCAAAATCTTTCCAAGCTTTAGCATGCGCAGGATGCTTAAGTGAGGTTTCATCATCCATTCGTTTTTCCTTATGCCATCTCATGTCTTCGGCGATTTTCCTTGACATGAACAACCTCTGGAGTCTTGGTTTTAAAGGAAAATAATGCAAGATCTTGTGCGGAATTTTCTTTCCTTTACCATCATTTTTTCCCACCTAGAAATTGCACACCTTGGACATTCTTGACAATCTTTAAATTCTTTCCAATATAATACACAATCATACTTGCATGCATGGATTGTCTCATATCCTAGTCCTAATTCTCGTAAAAGGCTTTTTGCCTCATAAAAAGACTTTGGAAGTGTCTCACCATTAGGAAGAACTTGTCTTATCAATTCCAATAACAAATCAAATGATTTATTGCTCCACTTGTTAAGCACTTTCAAGTGGAGCATTTTCACGATAAATGATAGCTTAGAGAACTTTTCGCATCCTGGATATAAGTATTGTTTAGCTTCCCTTAGCAGTTCATCAATATTCTTTGGCATGTTTTTAGCATTAACTATATTTTCAGGGCAATTTTCTACAAACTTCTCCAAATCATCTAACATATCACACATTTCATCGTCTTCGTTATCTCTATCTATCATCGTATCATCACCTAATTCATTGGTACTTTTAGAATCCCTCCAGTTTGAACGCTGTCCATGGTATATCCATCTATCATAATCTAAGTCAATCCCCCATTGTAGCAGATGTTCCTTCACCTCATTTTGTTTCTTAACATACAAGTTCAAACATATTCTACATGGACATCGTATTTCACAGTTTTCGCCCATGTGATTTTTAACAAAATTCATAAACTCATTAACCCCTTTCGCGTATTCATTTGACCATCTTTTTGTATTCATCCAATGTCTATCCATAGTGTATTAAAATAATACAAACTTGATGTAAAACCAAAAGCTAATTCATTAATAAGAAAACATTATTCATTTATGGGATATAGAAACAAACATGCTAAAATGAAGTAGGAAAATTAAATTATAGAAACCAACATGCTAATTAAATTAAAGACTTTAAGTTGGATAATTTAAAAATGATATAATTACCTGTGTAATTTATTGCAAAAGTAGGCTTAGTTTTAGAAATTTTAGAAATTATACTTTAGAAATTTTAAAAACAATAAACTAGAAGATGGACCATTGGACTGTACTAATTGATTTTGGTATCCAAGATTTTGGTATCTAATTGATATTATTTATGTAAAATAATATACTGATTTGTTACTAAAAGTCACAACGGCTACTTGACACATTCTTAATTAAAATTCGATCTAGCGGCAGCCAAATGATTCATATATTATTTCAGGCAACATTTCTAAAAGTGCATTTTCCAATAGAAAAATGTACATCAATACTTGAAAGATTGATTACTAATGAAAATATATATATATATATATATATATATATATATATATATATATATATATATATATATATATAGACTATTTGACACGATTTAACTCAGGGATTACCTTAGCAGATTAAGAAGGATCTTATATTCTAGATAAGCTACAACTGGAACTCCGAGGCTGCACATAAAAAAATTTATGTAACCTGGCTCTATTCAAGGAATATTAAGCAACCAGTACTAGCACATACTATCAAATGAAGAGAGGGGGAGACAGCAACAAAATAAATGAAGGAAAAAATCAACACGATAAGTTAGTTATCATACCTGCTGTGCAAATATAATACATACAGCATTGCAAATTTGAAATAAAACATTAACATTAATGTAAGATCTCCTTTGATCATTGTTTATTGTTTCAGAATAACGAAATGACTAAAAGAAAATCTCAACTTAAGAAAGGAAGTTATTAGATACAAATAATTCCTGACATTTAGAGCTAAGAACTGGAATACTTTGTTTTAGATAGAGGATCTCAGATCAGCTTTAAGTTCCAGAGATTGTGAATGTAGTCCTGGAAGCACTCAGTCACTCTGTCAAAAATTCCTGAAGGAGTTAGAAGTATAATGAAAAAATAAATGTATTTACAAACATCATATCAAATAGAGTTTAATTGTGCTGATTTTATTCATGAAATATCTAGTATTGGTTGAAAGTATATTATGAATTTCTTTTGTAAGAATGTTAAGTTCTGAAAATTTATCAAAGTTAATCTGAATCTCATGATTTGTTCATCATAATCTCATCATCCTTTACCAATAGCTTGACTTACCAATCCTTATGAATGCAGCAGCCAATTCATCACTAATAATCCATAAGCATAAAAATTAACAAAAACAGAACATATAATCATACTTTATTTGGATATTTAACAACTGAATCCAATTACAACTTCCATTAAAAGCCAAATAAGTAAGACCATTAAAACAGTAACTCCTTCAGACAATTGCTCAAACAGTTTATACGCAATAATAAATTAGAATTTCCGACTTAGGATAAACTTACAATTATATGAAGTTTGACTCACTAGCCTACCCTCATTCAACTAAACTGTATAGATTAACCCACCCCTTGTACAATTTTAAATTCTAAGAAACCTAATCAAATAGAGGCCTAAAAATGAAGAAATTACAAAAATAATACATTATAGTTTACTGAATTCGAAAAAAAAAATTCTAAGAAACGTTTTCCTAACTAAGTTAAAGTTTAAAATTCTAAGAAACCTAACCAAAGAGAAGCCTAAAAATGAAGAAATTACATAAAATAATACTTAAAAGTTTACTAGAATTTTTTTACAAGAAACGTTCTAAAAATGTAATTGATTCTTCAATTAGTACATACCTTTTAATCTAAGGAAGAAGAATCGGAAGAAGAACGCAGTGAGGCAACCTTCTCATCACATTCTTCGATTTCAGCTGAAAGATTTAGGGAAATCAGATTCTCATCCCATTCTTCGATTTAGGAAAATCAGATATTAGGTGATTTTTTTGTGAGTTTTTTTTAGTTGTTCGATTAGGGGTGAGACCGGTACGGGTTTCCGGGAATTCGGGAATTTCAGGAACGGTATTCGGGTTTCGGGATTCAAATTTTCTTTCCCGAAACTCGTTCCGATTAGTCCTCTACCCGGTATTTCGGGTTCTTAGTGCTGAAATTTTTAATTTTTCAGTTTTTCTAATTGGGCTTTCCATGGCCCAGAATAAAGGAAAAAATTGAGATTGGCCCATAGTGACTAAAATTTAGTCTGTCTTTGCCATGAATACAATGACCAAATAAAAAATAAAAAAATGTAACTTATCAATCAATTAGTAGTAAATCTTCAATGCACATTGCACAGAACTTAAGAAATTAAACTATCAAATAAAAATTAATAACACACTTCAATAAACCAAATTAAAGAATAATATCATCATCACAATCACAATGCAACAAACTAAAATTCAAATTTCTTGACATCCCAGAATTCAGAAACAAACTACCGAAGTTCCATAATATGATCAAAACAAAGTCCAATAAACCAAAAACTACAAGCCATTAAAATTGTAAATATCAAGTCTCATAATTAATAACTTCAACTTAAGCTACATCAAAGATACGTTGTCATTTTTCAACCTCCACTTGAATGTTTAAAGATCTAGGACAGAAGAATCGGCTCCAAGTGCTATCAACTCTACAAGAGTAAATTGAAGACCATAAGTAAGTAGCATCATATCGTTTAAAAACATGCAAGGAAAACAATGATAACTAGATAAGAAAAATAAAATTACCTTTATCAAGTTTATCTAGTTCATACAAGTCCTCTTCCACAGAAACCGGCTTTGAATCCGCACGAAACCAATCTTGAGCACAAATAAGGGCTTGAGCAATTTTAGGAGACAAATAACTCCTAAAAGCATCAAGAATACATCCTCCGGAGCTAAATACAGCTTCAGAAGCAACCGTGGACACCGGAGCCGCCAAAATATCACGAGCCATTTTGGAAAGAATTGGAAACCTGTGAGCTTCCACTTTCCACCATCGCAAGATATCAAAGTCCATGACACCATGTTCACAATCCTCCTTCAAGTATTTATCCAACTCTGACCTCTCGTGTTTATCTTTCCCTTTCTTCAACTTCTCAAACTCATCATCCAAATCATACATTTCATTGCCACTCAAATTTTGGGATGATCTCTCAATATTTACTCTTGAATTAAGGCTTGATTGAATTGTATTGGCATAGAGTCTGGCATACTCATCAAACAACTCCTTAAAACCTTGCAACACTTGCACTTTCATTTGTTCACTTTTTGGAGCATCAATCCCACTTGCTAAGGTTTTAGGATACATTTTGTAAAATGAAAACTCCAAGTATGCCCACTTACGACTAGGATCAAGAATCACTGCAAAATATATAATCTTGTTCATTTTATCAAGTGACCCCCAATATTTGTCGTACTTCTCCTTCATTTTTTTTTGCCATATCACTTAATTCAAAATCATCACTATTCAACCACATTGTAAGAAGCATGTCAATCGAGCTTATTTCCTTAAATACCAAATTGGTAGTAACATATAAAGACCCCGAGAATTTGAGAGTGAGATTATAAAAATGTCTTAGAAACTTCAGTAAAAGACTAGCTCTCTCCCAATCATGCCTAGTAGGTGCACCATCATGAAGATCAGACCTAAAAGAGTTCTCTTCATTTTCATATGTTTTTCGAAGATTTGTAGCAGCCTCCAACATCAAATAAGTGGAGTTCCACCTCGTTGGTACATCAAGACACAACATTTTGTTTGATTCTAAAATTTATTGTTCCGCATAATTTGTGAACCTTTGGTACCTAGCAGGAGAGCTTCTTACATACCTTACAGCCCCTCTAATTCGAGTGATAGCTACATTCTCATATTTTCCCTTCAAACCATCTTGCACAACCAAGTTAATTATATGTGCAATACACCTCATGTGCATATACTTCCCACCTAAAATACTAGCATTATCTGCATCCTCAAATCGGTCATTCAAGTACGCAATAGCACTATCATTCGAATAAGCATTATCGACAGTGACAGTGAAAACCTTTTTGTCGATCCCCCAATCATTCAAACATTTGATTATTGCCTTACCCAATTGTTCACCCTTATGGCCAGAAAGAGGGCAAAAGTTCAATTTCTTTTTTTCTAATTTCATTCTTCATCAATGAAATGAGCAGTAAGACACATATATTTCACTCTTTGGATAGATGTCCACGTATCTGTGGTGATTGAAACCCTTTGAGCACTAGATTTTAAGAAATTCTTTAGTTGTGACTTCTCATTCAGATACATGTTGAAAATATCCTTGGTTATAGTCTTTCGAGAGGGTATCACAAACATAGGACATAAAACTGACATTAAATACCTAAACCCCGCCTTTTCCACCACCCTAAATGGCATTTCATCCATAATTATATATCGGCACAACGCGTGTACACTTTTAGATTGGTCAAATTGCAAATTAACAAGACCTCCCTTTTGTCCCGGTTGAGGAGTTTGGAATTGCAAACGAGCTTGGTTAGTTGCAACTTCATGGGGCTTTTTCTTGCAAGCTTCATAGTGGTGTTCAAGTCCCGAGGTCCCATGTATACTCTGTTCAGCTCTAATTACCCTATCACAATAAAGATACCTCCCCTTCGTTGCATTATTATCATTTTCATCTTCAAACTCCTGAAAATGTGCCCAGTATTTTGACCTCTTCCCCGTTTTCTTTCTTTTCTTAGGTTGGGATGCTTCAACATCCTTAGCCTCATTTTTGATAGAATTCGATGCATCCCCTTCGTCTTTAATATTTTCATTCCCATTCTTACCATCATCAAGATCAATAACATTTCGATCTATCGGTGGAGGTTGACTAGAGTTAACCTCTCTAGAATGTTTCAAATTCGCCTTTGAGTGAGAGTCCATTGCTAGTGATGAAGTCCGACAAACCTTGTTTCAAAATCTGAAGTATACAAAAATGTTATTTTCATGGTAAATGAAATTTCAGATTTCAAAATTTCAATTTACAAAGAACTAATCAGATAAAATCTTAGAAACATAGCATATCTAAAGTGGGTTGAAGACCATTCTAGTTTCAGAATTTATGAAACCAAATACCAAGTTTGAAAAAGAAATTGCTAGTTCTAATCTATATGATAATAAATTTACTAGTAGGCAGTAGTTAAAGTTTATACCATTTCAAGCTTTATCTCATTAATGCTACCTATTTATAATACTCATATAATTAGAATTTAGTAGCTTTACCATTTTTGTATTGGACCTGTTACATAAATAACTCATTTCACTCCATATTCCCCAGCTACAAAATCTGGCACATCATCCATATATATATTCAACTAATTCAATTGAAAAAATTCCTAGTCAAATTAAAGAGACACATTAAACTTTCACCCAAATCGAATCCTCTACATTACCAACAATTCTTACCTGGCTGCTGTTTTGTGATTTAATTTAGCCATCTTATTTGTTTATATTAATCTATTAATACTAACATGTTTAATGGCTACAGAAAAGTCAAAAGTAATAAACCCAAAAAAATAAACAGAGAAGGTATTATACAATTGTATGTCAAATTAATGGATAGCTGCTGGCTTATACAATTAATTTGTTGTGCATTATTTCAAGTGTTTAAAGGAGATTAATCTGTAACTTGGAAGGGTACGAATTCATGCTTACCTGAAGTAAGGAGGTGAATGAGGGCGAGCTTCCTCGATGATTGTTGGTACGGGGAGGTGGCGTATGATGCTAGTGGTCAGTGGAAGTGGAGCGATGACGGCGGCATTAGGGTTTATGATTGAGGTTAGAGTTGAGAAATTTGAGATAGATCTTGAGAGTTGAGTTGTCTGTTGAGTGTTGAGATAGAATTACTTAATTTTCAGAATTGGGAATTTGAGATAAAAGTATAAAACGTGTTAGATGGATTGTGAATTCATTTAACAAAAATGTGAGGTGTTCTAAATTCTGAATATATATGGATTGTGTTATATATACCGGGTTCCCAATCGGGTAAGAACCCCTACCCGAAACCCGTACCGGTTTCTATTAATTGGGAAATCGGGTTTCCTAAAACCCGAAAAACCCACAAATTTAATTTTTTGGGAAATAAATCGATCGGTACTGTTCGGGTTCCCGATTCCCGATACCAGAAGCCCGAAAAACCCACAAATTTTAATTAGGTTGTAAATTATGGCCCATTATGATTAACCCATTAGATTTAGGCCCATAGATTAAGGATCCCTAAGTAGTGGGGATTAGGATTTTGCATCTATATTAATGAGGAAATTGATCCTCTCTCTACGTGCTTTCAGAGCTGTTAAGTTCCGTCATAACTTAACGCATTATTAGAAACTCGAAACCAGTATTCCATTCAATCAGTAATTCTGCTACCGATTGTCCACGCCATGAAGACATGTATCTCTAAACCTAATTTACAATAAAGCAATTAGCATGATTATAGTCGATCCATTATCGTACATGCTTATGTGAATAATTGCTAACAGTGGTATCAGAGCAAGGTTGGGCTATTAAATTTGATTCAATTGAATTATGTGATCTAAAATTTATGCTTATCTTTAGATCCGTATTTTGGTAATTTAGATACGAACTATTTTTGTTGATTTTATTCACAAAATTTGTTATACCAATCAAAAGTATAAGTTTCAAAAATTATTTGATACGAACGTCTTTATCAAAAACTTTTGTGAATCATGGTCTGTTAATTTAATGCCTCGTTTAGATTTGCAAAATTGTTACTCAAACTAAAACTTCTGAGTATGAAAATTTTTGTTGCTAATCTTTAGAGAAAATATATTCAAGATTTGAAACAAATCTTAAACACCGTTGCGGTCTTTATCGAAACCCTGGAAATTGGGTTGACCGGCAATTTTTTTTTTGGGGCCATAATACGTGCTGGTTCCAACAAAAGAAAATGTTTTTTTAGAAAGTTAACATTTAACCTGATTCATTAGGACCTTTTTTCTTTCACTTTGCTCAAATTTTTCTCATTTGGGCATCACGTTTTGTGAGCTGAATTTTTTTTGGGTTTAGTCAATTTTGCTGATTTCCATTTCTTTTAAGCTTTATTGGCTTTATATTCGGTAAAGAAATGAATATTTATTGGGCTATTATGTTTTAGTTCTATTAAATTTATCTGCAAAATTAACCATTTTGTCTCAAAATTTTAAAAGAAAATTTATGTTATAAAATTATTACAATCTCTTGAACTGGGCTTAAAATATATATGAAAATTTATTATTTTATGCCGAAGAGAGATTCGATTTTATTATGAAAGTTTTCCAAGCTTGAATTATTGGTGAATTGATTCTGGGGGTAATTTAATGCTTGTACCATCATGTGTTATGGTTTAAGATTCAATTTATTCTCTTGAATTGGGCCTATTTTATGTGATAGGAAATTATTATTCCTTAAGGCAAAGAGAAAGTGCATCTTATTGTCATGCGAATTTCCTCCGTATTAATGATTTTGATGGGTTAAAGTTAATATAATTTTACTCAATTATTTAACATGCTTCGTAAACCCAGAATTTAAAATGTGCTATAAGAGTGAAAATTCACATTATTAGATTTGCTAGTCACGAAAGTGGCCTGATCTGTATGGGTTAGTGAATGCACATTAATTTATTGACTATCAAAACTTAAGTTACACCTTATGTAAAAGGATTCGTAAGTGATATATTAATCTGTTAGTCACCAAAGTGACTTCATTAATATAATTAATATCCTTATTGTGTAACTTATTTAAATGGTATAATGTGGCAATTTGTGTACTAAAATTTACATAATGATGATTTGTTAGTCACCAAAGTGGCCTAATCAGTATGGTTAGTAAAATTTTCACGGTACACTAATTTTTTCTGAATATTTAATTGTACATTTATGAAAAAGGATATGGAAAGTTATATTGATTTGTTAGTCACCAAAGCGGCCATATTGATATAATTAGTAATTTCCTTATGTACTATTTCATATTTTTTTATATAATGTGGTACATTATACACTTAATATTTAAAATTCATATTATGATGATTTGTTAGTCACCAAAGTGATCTGATCAATACAGTGAATGAATTTTAAACTGCATGTAAATCTATTTTTTATCAATATTTAAATTTCACATTACGTAAAAGAATTTGTTGTCATATTAATCTCTTAGTCACCATAATGGTCTGATTAATATGATTGGTCAATTCTATTGTGTAAATTTACTTTATTGGTGATTTTATCAGATTTATTGTGTAATTATTTAAATTCACATTATGATGATTGTTAGTCACCAAAGTGGTCTGATCAATATTGTTAGTGAATTTAAAATTGTACATCGATTTATTTATTGCCAAATATTAATTAGCATATTACGAAAAAGAGATTTACTAATGTATATTAGTTTGTTAGTCACCAAAGTGGCCTGACTTTTATATTTAGTAAATTTCCTTCATGTGCAATTTATTTATTTGGTGTTTGATAATTATAATATTGTGCATAAATTTCCTATTATGATGATTTCTTAGTCATCAAAGTGGCCTGCTTAGTACTGCTAGTGAATTTATATGCATAAATATAATGTTCATATTATCAATTAAAAGATAAATAAATCAGTTTACAATGAAAAGGCATAAGAGTCGACCCAAAGGAGGCTCGGTCATTTTTCTAGTAAACAGTATGAGTCAAGCGAATAACAAATATTGTTTAGTGTGTTATAGTATCTAATTGAATCTTACTATGATATGCGCTTATGAATTTAATTTTAATGTGGGCTTCTTTCTTGCAATATTTAAGATGCTCTCAAATGAATTCAAGTTTATTGTTTCCCTTTGTAATTTCAATATTCTTTTACTAGATTGGATAAGGGTCAATAGATTTGGTATGAAATTCTTGAGATTTACCTTCATACCGAATAATTAATAATACCCTTCCTTAAGATAAGAAGAGTGTTATAATTTTGAGATATTGTTTCCGCTATTTAGATAAATATCTCGTCTTGACAACTCAAACTAAACTTGTTTACAAGTTTGAGTAGTCAAAAAGCATGTGACCATAGTAGTAAGTATCGTGCGATACACGATACGTATCGTACGATACAAAACGATTCAGAGCCTTGCCGATACGACTCGCCGAAATAATCGCAGGGGTGTTTTTCTCAGTACGATTCAGGCACGATACGATACGTATCGCGTGTATCGCGATACATGACCGATACATACGATTTTTTGCATTTTCGGATCTTGGGTTCGACCCGGTTTTTTTTAACAACTAAACCCACCAATTTTTACCCTAATTTCAGATTTTTTCACCATTCTTCCTGCCGCGTCTTTTCTCCAAGGTAAATCCCAGATTTTTTTTACTTGATTTCATTAATTTCTAAACATTTTCATCCAATTTCTTGGTCAAAAAATCGAAATATCGCGATTCCCATACAAAGTATCACGATTCTAGTCCAATTCTTGTCCGATTCAGACCGATTCAAATTCGAAATTTGGTGGTTTCGGGCTTCGATACAATTCCGGCGTACAATATAGTTAGTTTCTATATTCTTACTATTATGCGTACCATTTTCAGAATTAATTTCGATCAAACCCAAACAGGGGATTAAACTTTCCTTTCCTTTCCAACAGAATAATACTAGCAGAACAAGTTTTTTACTTATTGTTTTTGAGAGAGCTAGAGACGGTAGGAGACTAGGAGGTAATTAATAGTATATATCTATCTATGTATGTTTATTCATAGTCCTGAAAATTATGGTTTGGACTTTGATTAGCAGTACCTCAAGTAAACAAAAAAAATCATAACTGAATCAGGAAACTCTGCTTTGCATATTTGCATATTTGTGAAACCTTATGTAAGTTAGTATTTTCTATTTTACTATGTAAGTATGTATTAGTAAAATTAAGGCAGAGATGTTGTCGGAAGAAAACATACTATGTGTAATTGTGTATGACTGTATGGACAATATTTTGCCCGTTGAATATTTGAGTTCTGAAAATCTTCTTAAAGATGAAGCAATTTTTACTTGAATTCAGAATTGTTGTTGTTTCTCTATTTTGTTTGATCAGTTTGCTTCTTTGTGTACAATATAGTTAGTGTGTATATTTAAAAATATAGATACTATTAGATAGGGCAGCCATATATTTAATAATATAGATAGGGCAGTCAAAATTTTGTGTTAAGGAAATTGTATATTAAATTAACTGTTTTGAAGTATATGTGGTTTGATTATATGATTATTGATGCTATTATTTATTTTTTATGCTTGAAGGTGCTAGTTAGCTCTTTTGTTGATTACAATGGTAAGGAAACTTGATGATACATGGAAGCATTGTCAGAGGGTTGAGGGGGTAGAAGAAGGAGAAGGAGGAGGAGGAGGAGATAAGCGTAGGCTTAGAGTACAAAGCAATTATTGCTCACATCAATGTTGGGGTGGAACAACAAGGATGAAACATCATCTTGCCGGGACCAAAAAAGATGTTATTGCATGCACAAGTGTTCCCGATGATGTTAAAGCATTTTATGAGAAGTTTTTTCAAAGTAAACAAGATATCAAAGAAGCTACTAATCTTGAAAGCTTGAGTGAACAAGTGGAAGATGTTCCTAAGGAAAAAGGAACAATAGAGAAATTTGTTTCTAAAGGTGGAGAAGGATCATCTAAAATGCTTAAGCAAACGACAATGAATGAAGCTTTGAAAAATCGGGACCTAGTTATTCGAGATATATGCCGGTGCATATATGGTAATGCTTTACCATTCAATTTGGTGAGAAGTCCACTGTTCAAACAAATGATAAAATCGATTGGTGAATATGGTAAAGGTTTGAAACCTCCCTCTTATCATGAAGTGATAGTTTCTTACTTAAAGAAAGAAGTTGATCATGTCAATGAAGATCTTGAAATATATAGAAAAGATTGGAAGAAATGGGGATGCACACTAATGTGCGATGGTTGGAGCGATGGGAAATCGAGATCACTGACCAATTTCTTAGTTAACAGTCCAAGAGGGACTGTTTTTTTTAGATCCGTCGACACTAGTGATGTGATCAAAGACGGTCAAAAAATGTTCGAATTGTTGGACAGTGTAGTTGAGGAGATTGGAGAAGAAAATGTAGTCCAAATTGTGACTGATAGTGCCTCCAATCTTGTAGTAGCTGGGAGGAAACTAGAAGAGAAGAGAAAACATTTATTTTGGTCTCCATGTGCAGCCCATCTCGTCGACTTGGTGCTAGAGGACATTGGGGAGATTCCGGTCTTCCATAGTACAATCACAAAAGCAAAAAGGGTCACAAAATTTATTTACAGGCATCAGTGGGTCCTTGCTTTATTTAGAAAACACTCAGAAGGAAGAGAATTAGCAAGACTTGGAGTGACACGGTTTGCTACATCTTTTCTTACACTAAATCGCATAATGGAGCAAAGGGATGCCATTAGAACTTTATTTGCTTCAACAGAATGGAGAACTAGTTCTTATTCTAGTAGAGTTGAGGGAAAGAAAGTGGAGGACATAATTTTGACTGACAAAAAATTTTGGATGGCCATCCAATATTGCTTGAAGTGTGTGAGTCCACTTGTCAAACTATTGAGGCTTGCAGATGGTGATGTAAAGCCGGCCATGCCATAAATTTACCAAGCAATTGATAGAGCCAAGGAGCAAATAGCCAAGAACTTCAATCATAAGTTTGAACACTATAAGAAGGTGTGGAAACTTATTGATGATCGGTGGGAGAAGCAAATACACAGACCTCTTCATGCAGCCGCATACTTTCTTAATCCTCAGTACGTGCTCGTTAAGTTTTATGCAATTAGTTCTTTTTTTAAAGATTAAATTAAATTTATATTCAATTTAAAAAAATAAAAAATCTTATTATTGTTTTATCAGGTTGCATTTTAGTGAGACATTTAAGTGTGATAGTGAAGTTCGTGTTGGTTTATACAAAACCATTGAGAGGATGTATCCCGATTTAGAAATTGAGATTGATAGACAAATTGATAAATTTAGAGATTCGAATGGGCTTTTTGGAATGCGTATAGCCGTGCAGACAATGGATAAAAAGCAACCTGGTAAAGTTTTAACTTCTAATTTCATAATTTTAGACTTTTATTTTTAATCATAAAGTAGTAACATACATTTTCTTTCTTTTTTTAATAGCTCTTTGGTGGGAAAGCTATGGTGGAGAATGTCCGGAGCTACAATGATTAGCTATGAGCGTTTTGAGTCTCACATGTAGTGCTACCGGATGTGAAAGAAATTGGAGCGTGTTCGAAAATGTGCATACAAAGAGAAGAAATCGTTTAGAGCAACAAAGGTTAAATGCTTTAGTTTTTGTTAAATACAACCTTCAGCTTGATGTGAGGCAAAAACGACGAATAGAGCAAGGAGATACATATGATCCTATAGTTTTATCCGATATTGAATCGGATGATGAGTGGATCACTGAAAAGGAGGACCCATGCTTACCCGAAGATGATTCTTGGATGGAGATACATGAAACCTTCACTATTGACGAAGGAGCTTCAAGTCTAAAAAGAAAGAGAGGTACATTTATTCAATTTAAATTTACAAATCTTAAAACGCATATCATTAAATTTATCTTTTACATAGGTCCAAGAAATTTAAATGCCAATGCCAATGCCAATAAGAAAGGAAAAGCTAAAGTGGTAGAGAATGAAGATGTTGTCAATAAGAGGGGAAAAGCCAAATTAGTAGAGATTGAAGAAGTTGATGAAGATGAGGAAGTGGAAGAAGAAGATTTTATGACATTGGATGATGAATTAGATCTAAATGACATTATTGGAGATAATCTTTAGTTTATTTATGATAAAATTATCATTTGGATTGATATTTTTTATGTTAATTTAGTAAATATAACTATTTATTTTTATTTTGTGACTTAAAGTTCAAACTTGGAACTAAAGGTATATATCTATATGATGTTTTTGACTTTAATTTGTTAGTCTTTACATGTATTTATTTTTTTTTATTACGAAGAATATGTGATTTATGTTTTTTTTATAAGTGATTTGTATCTTACGATACGATACACGATACACGATTCGATACGATACAAGGGCTCACCGATACGCGATACGATTCACGGTTCAATAACTATGCATGTGACATCGTGCATTGGAGATGATTAATCTAATTAAAACTTATCGTCATCAGGTATTGTTATTGATGAATCTATCCTTATATGTTATTATGAAATCTGAACATGGATATTCTCAAAGAATTGTCTTGTATGTTGATTCAGTGGGAGATACTTATCAAACAGTAAGGTTTGAGTTTCATCAACATAGTGACTCAAGAAGCTAATTATGTAAGTTGTGAACATAAGAATGTTGGATTTAGCACTATCATAAAGAATTCCCGAAATGTAAAGTATGATTCAAAAGGAGGCGAAAGTTTGGCCTTGTTATTGTTTAAATCATACTTAATTATTGTTCTTTGGGATATATATAGTGGCTTGAATGTACTCCTGTTCACAAGAACATGTTGGGATTGTGACATACTTTAGGAAATTAACACTTCAGTTTATTAAAGTAACCCTTTACTGATTTTGGTTACTTATTATTGGTTTATTTAAACTGAAATATAATCCTAATAAATATGGATCACTTACAATTCACAAATTTTGGTGATGTGAGTGACATGATAACAAACATTTTGATGTCTTTCTTGAACTCTTTCTCATTTATAGTGAATGGTATCCTATTTTTCCTTGTTATTATAAATTTTTCCATTAAGACAATTTCAATCTAATTTATAAATAGTCTCAAGTTTCAAATATCATTGAGATATTTAATGAGAGACACTTAGATAGGAAAAGGAAAAATTGATATACATGGAGAATATCATGAAGAGATATATATTAAATAAATGCAACAATTTATTTAACAATTATCTCACAAAATTGTCATATGTGCTCCATGCAATATGACAAGCACGCCATGAATGTTGGTGTGATTGAAAAACATAATTGACTATTGTTAGAAATGGTTAGAATCATGATAGTAATTCATTGTGGATTTTTGTCCTTAAAACTATCATGTTTATTCAATTGGGTTCTAGTAAAACAAAAGGCTCATAACGAGTTTTCGTTTTGTGGGACACCCAATTTAAAACACTTGCACGATTGGTGTTGTACGACAGAATCTAAGCTAATTCACTTGAAATAATTGGATTCTCGAACTGTTGATGGATACTTTATTGGTTATCCTTAGAATTTCAAAGGATTTGATATTTACCTTTTAACCATAACTTATAAATTATGAAAACCGGAAAATTGAAGGGTTCATTGAGAATGATGATTTCAGTGGGAGTGACAATGAATAAGTTGTCATGATGTAACTCCTATATATATTGATCAATTAAAAACTGATCAACAAACTGAAATTACTACTCATATAATGAACCTTTAAAATGTGAGTCACAAAGAGTTGCCTTAAGAAAATCTCATAACATAATGCGATTTTGCAATGTTGAGTGATTTCTTTTATAATCAAAAGTTGGAAGTAACTTTGGTGAATTATGATCTGGTGTTATATTCACATGCCATTATAAGTCAATTTTGAGCAATAAATTGATGTCAAGAAAGATAAGTTGAAATCCTTGAATTACAATCACAAATCTGATTGGTCATATTGCCATAAGGAACAAAATGAGTTGGGAGTGTGTTCAAAATCATATTTAACTCAAAAAGGCAATATTGAACAATGTAGGTTTGATTGATTTTCAAGGATTCTACTGTAAAGAAATGACATTGATTATCTCAAAATTATTGTGACACTTGTAAGTCACTTGTAGAACTACATTAAATGATGTGAAAAATCATCTTTCTGAATGAAACTATAAGAGAGAGTTTATGAGAAAATATTTCATTCTTTCATTAATGAAAAGGATATATAGTGTGTAAACTAAAGAGTCAATATAATGATTTAAACAAACCTCCCGAGAATGATATCCTCCTTTAGATATAAAGAAAACACTATTTTATTTGTGTATATATCTAAAGGTCAGTGGGAGTTAGTGTATCATTTAATATATTGATGATATTCTTTTTTGGCAAATAACAATTTTGATTTGCTATATTGGACTAATAAATTTCTCATAATTTTTATGATATAAGATATTGGAGAGACAACTTATGTGATTGAGATTGAAATATTCTATAATAGATCACATGGACTGATTAGTTGTTTCATAAACTAATATCAAATGTTTGGGATGCAGAAATTGAAATTTAAGTGTAGCCTCAAAATTAAGAGAGAAATAAAATTGTTCTAATGCCAAATAATATTTTTTTTGCGGAAAGAAATAAAAAATATTTCATTACTTAAGGTTTGATGTATACTCATGCATGCACCAATTATACAGCATCTTTGTAGTCGGTATGCTTCGCAATTTAAAATAATCTTGACATAGAAAGTTGTCAATATGGTTTTATGTTGTCTGCAAGAAACATAAGGATTATATGCTTGCATATAAAAGATCTGATTTTGATTGAGATGATAAGATATTTAGATTTCGATTTTGGATATCCTGGTAGTATTAAATTCACTTTTTGGCTGGAGGGACGATATCATGAAAAGTCCAAAAGAAATTACCAATTTTTTTTACTACGAAATCTATACTTGTGGCGTGTTTCGAGGCCACAATTAAGGCTGCATAATATTATTTCATGACTTGATTTTGTTAACATTATTGCCAAGTCTTTGAAATATTTATGAGATAGTTATGCCGCAACTCTTCTCTAAGAACGATAAACATTCCAAAGGTGCATAATATTTGGAGTTAAATGTCTTTGTCGTTGAAGAAGATATTCAGAAACATAAAGTGTCAAATTATCATCAGAACCGGTCTGATAATTATTGATCCTTTGAATAAATTGTTACTAAAAGACATTTATGAGCATGCTAACCGAATGAGTCTTGGTAGTAATTGATTATTGTATTGTAGGATCATTTATGAATCAATATTGACACTTTTGAGCTCCATTTATATGTTTCTGAAATCTAAAAGTAATATTCCTGTTATTTAATAATTGTGTACACTATTATGGCTATTATGTGAACAACAACAGGAATGGACATTATGAAAGTTTCCAAGTATAGTTCTTGTGTAGTGGGTCACTTATATCGTGGTACATGGAAGGAAATTTGTTGGACAATGATAACATGGAAGGAAATTTGTTGGACAATGATAACTTAGGACTTCCATGACTCATATTTGTGGTTTACTATGCAACGACGATTAATGTTAAATTTTTTCATGGGCCAAGTGGGAGAATGTAAATTATGGCCAATTATGATTAACCTATTAGAATTAGGCCCATAGATTAAGGATCCCTAAGTAGTGGGGATTAGGGTTTTGCATCTAATATTAATGAGGAAACTGGTCCTCTCTCTACGCGCTTTCAGAGCTGTTAAGTGTTGGTGTAATTAGATTAATGTTAGCCAAGTTAATTATTATTACACCTTAATGAATGAAGTGAGAAGAGAATGATGAGTCTCACTGTCCCACATGGAAAAGAAGGAGAAAGTGGAGCTACAAAAGTGTTATAAAAAGGGGCACCTAGCTTTCATAGTGGAAAGGCTTTGTAGGAATGGGCCTAGAGTAATATCTGGGCCCAATAATTAATAAAAGTCCAAATTTTTTACAAAGATCCGTGAATGATCCGATTAGGATCCGCGTGTGATCCAATTAGGATCCGCATGTGATCCAAATAGGATCCGCGAGACCCTTCTAGAAGGTTCGAGAAGGATCTGGTTTGCCCGCCCGAATTTGAATAAAAGGGTGTGTTTGATTGGTTTTTTGAACAGAATGGGTGGCATCCATTCGGACCAAACCATTATTTAGTTTAAATACGAACCATTGTGACCCTCCAACAAGTTCTTTCAGTTGGTATAAATAGGAGAGGAATCTGGCCAATTCCTCACACCATTCTTTCAGCAATTAAGTATAAATTATTCTCTACTTCTCAAGTTAAATATTTTTAGTCAAAGTTCTATTTGTTCCAACTCGCCCATGTCCTTTTTGTTCTTGCAAAACAACAAGGATCAAGACTATTGTATCCTGGGAGACTACCGAGGAGTACTGATCGCACCGTAGGCAGCCTCGGAAGTATTGTCTTAAGGAAATTGCATTCGCAGCCTCAGTCATAATTTCCATTTTCTGATTTCCATGAATTAACTTTAAGGTTCATAAGTTTTTATTTTATTTTCGGCACAAATTTACATTTGTTTAAAAGGCATCATTTGCATAGTTTAAAATCATTTTTTCTCATTACGTAATCATATTACTTAGTTTTCCGCATATCTTGATTTTAATTGACAATCTATTCCATAAGTTATCTTTATTAACAGTAGTGCTAGAATTAATTAATATTATTTCTAACATTTTCTTCATAAACTTACTCAATTGTTTATTAGCAAAGTCTTTGTCTTTATATAACATATTAATTAAACATACAAGTTTATAAAACCATTGTAACCTAATTTTGTAAAGTAAAGTTTCTGAAGCACTTTCAACTATCTTTCAAAATAAACTTATCGTTGTAATTTTAAATTTCAAGGCTTTTATTTATTTACATCTCTCCATTACTTAGAGTATTTATATAGTTTTTACTATATTTATTTATTTGATTAAACTATAGTTAACAATTACTATAGTTATAAGAAATATAGTTAAATATATTTCTATTACATAGATTGTTAAACGCCACCAACATTAAGTTCCCTCATAACTTAACGCATTATTAGAAACTTGAAACTGTGGTAAGAGAGATAAATCAGTCTTCCATTCAATCAGTAATTCCGCTACCGATTGTCCACGCCATGAAGACATGTATCTCTAAACCTAATTTACGATAAAGCAATTAGCATGATTATAGTCGATTCATTATCGTGCATGCTTATGTGAATAATTGCTTCGATCGGTACGGTTTGGGTTCCCGATTCCCGATACCAAACGCCCGCCCCTAGATTTAGGTGATATTGTATATTGTATATAGTTGTTTGATTTAGGTGATTTTGAATTTAGAACCCGTTTGTTTGATGGGAATGAAATCTAGATTTGGTAATCAGATTGCTTGGTATGACATAATTAAGTTTGGGCAAAATTTTCAGATTTTGGGAAAGGAAATATATTCCTTGGAACTAGGAATATTGCAACAAAAATCTAGGAATATGAAACCCATATTTTCTATGGTATTCTGATTCCTTTCCTAAGGGATTTGATACTCAAAATAAAAAAAATAAAAAAAAAAGACATTATTGCCCCAATTTTTTCCCACATTTATTCTCTTTCTCTCTCACAAATTCTCTTGACACCATAGCCGCTCCTCTCTTTTTGTCTGGGTTTTTCTCCTTTTGCATCTCCATCAGGTTAGATGAATCATATTCACAATTCTTGCAAGGGTTTATATAACTATATCATTGCTTTGAATCTATTGATAAATATTGTAAACAATTGTAGGAATTAACGTGAGTTTGTTTATACTATGCATAAACTCAACGAAGAACTTCGAAAAATTGATGGTTTATCTTTTAGCGAAAGACACAAATCTGGCAGGGCATTGGATCGTGATAAATATTTACTCAACTATTTTTTCTCCCTCGAAAATGATGAATAAGAACCACTTGTGAAAGATTTGTTGCAAAGCAATGATATTTAGTCGGTATTTCTTCTTCTTTTTAAGAGATTTTATTAGACAAAACTATTTAGTTTTTCAAGATTTGTAATGAGATGGGATTTATTTCATTTTGACTATTGTAAAGTACCTTAATCTCCATGTGCAAGTGGTATTGTTTGTACCAATTATTCTGTCAATAGTTAATTTGTTTTAGAACATAAATGTATTTTGATCATGATTTAATTGTTATGGTGTTAAAGCTATGTTTTGATAATTTATATAGAGGGACAAAAACTTTTGGTCCCAAACTTTACCCCAGAAAACACATTTGGTACCATGCTTTGCAAAAAAACAGATTTGGTACCACAATTTAGAAAGTCTTGACACATTTAGTCATTCCGTTAAATTTTGGACGAAAATTTCGCCCGTGACCGTCACGCGCGCGTCAATTTCAAATTGGTCACGAGTTTTGCACGTGAGAAATCGGTTAAAACACTTTTGGTCCCAAACTTTATCCCAGAAAACACATTTGGTACCATGCTTTGCAGAAAAACAGATTTGATACCACAATTTACATACTCTTGACACATTTAGTGTCCCTATTAAATTGATAAAAATCACATATAATGAACAGACAACAGTTTCTCTAAAAAATTTGATAAAAATCACAAAATATACTTAAATCATTAAAAATATTCTTAACAAAAGTACCTTGGATACCTGACTTGTTGCACTTTGACTTGCACTTGTATTCCAATGTTGATACAAGCACCGATCAAAAGTTCCATCTTTTTCATCGAAAACATCGAAAAGTTTCTATTTTTTAATCAGGCGAAACGAAAACAAGATGTAATTCCGAAACAAGATGTAATTCCGAAAACAAGATGTAGTTTCCATTTTCCTTAGTGTTTCTGAAATATTTCCGAATAGTCTCGAAAAGTTTACAATATTTGGCTCTCCGAAACATACATTCGAAACGAAATTTTAATCCATGGGTACAAGTGCAAGTCAAAGTGCACCAAGTCAGGTATCCAAGGTACTTTTGTTAAGAATATTTTCAATGATTTAAGTACACTTTGTGATTTTTATCAAATCTTTTAGAGAAATTGTTGTATGTTCATTATATGTGATTTTTATCAATTTAACGGGGACACTAAATGTGTCAAGAGTATGTAAATTGTGGTACCAAATCTGTTTTTCTGCAAAGCATGGTACCAAATGTGTTTTCAGGGGTAATGTTTGAGACAAAAAGTGTTTTGACCGATTTGTCACGTGCAAAACTCGTGAACTTAACGCGCGCGTGACGGTCACGCGCGTAAATTCCGTCCAAAATTTAACGGAATGACTAAATGTGTCAAGACTCTCTACATTGTGGTACCAAATCTGTTTTTCTGCAAAGCATGGTACCAAATGTGTTTTCTAGGGTAAAGTTTGGGACCAAAAGTGTTTTTCCCTCAATTTATATATATTAATTATATAAGAGTATAATTGTGTAAGGGGTATTTTTATGAACTTATTAAATATGAATTCCATTCCTTATTGTTACCAAACATGAGAAAAGGAATTTGTCAAATTTTCTGGCTCAAATTTCAATTGTTACCCAAACGTTATAATGGAATATTATTTTCTGGAAATCAAATTCCTGAAAATCCGATTACCAAATTCAGATTCCATTCCCGTCAAACATACGGGTCCTTAGGGAATTTTGTTTTCTATCAGATATCTATTATACTGGGTCGCTTGAAGTATTATGTGGGATTGCTATAAAATATTAGATATAGGGCCCAATTTTGTCCTTTAAACCTTTGGCCCAATTTAGATTTTGCTGCAGTCCTGGGAACATTGGAGACGAAATTGAAACGTGCTAAAAATATAATCTATTTGGAGACGGTATTAGATCGCGCCTCAAGTACACATTTTTGGGCGTGAACTTCCAATTGCGCCATTTTGGCACGAAAATTCAAATTTGTGTCAAAATATTATAACAAAGCACGGAATAAACCGCCGTGAAATAGCTAGAACAATTGTGGACGAAAGCAGTTCGTAGAAAATAATTTTTTGGGACGGAAACCATATTCCGTCGCCTAATATGATTTTTAGTGACGAAAATTTCAGCGTAGCAGAAAAAAGTGTCGCCAAAGATAGGATTTCTTGTAGTGACAAAACGGCGTTGTTTTGTTCTTGTGCTTGAAAAAAAAAATACTATATTAGTAAAGCAGGCAAGAGACGGGCGACGTCCTGCCACTTGCCACTGTAGAAATTTGCCTAGCCTCTTATATGTATGTAATATGCGTAAACTTGTTTCATAGTTAAAGAAATAATTCGAGATAGTTCTTTGTTCAAAACTAAAATCTTATTTGCATTGTAGCTATATCTACTTCACCTACTAACTTGTTTTCGTTTTACATCTCATCACTTGGAAAATTCTTACATATATCTTGTTTAGGAAAAATACAAGAGCGCTCTTGAGTTGTGCTAGCATTATCTATTGAGGGATTAAATAAATGATGTATTGACATTATTAGCGACAAAGTGTATAAATTTTTTCTCGACTAGATCTAGGTACGAATTTTTCTATTTTAAAAGTGAAAAAAAAAAAAAAAAAAGGAAAACGGAAGTGAGATCAAAGTTTTCTAACATGCGGGGCTATTGAGTTGTGCCGCATGTGCGAGAATCAAATCCAATTTTTTTTTAAATGATGAATATATCGTTACATCAAATACTATATTTAATCGAAGTTATTATATTGATATCAAGATAAATTAATTACAAATACTAGTATTAAACTAGAAAAAATACTCACACTAATAAAAATTGAATCAATGACATCTCGATCATGAAACCTCATTCTTAACAAACAAATAGACAAAATCAACAAATACAATTGCTATTTTAGTCTATTTTAATCTTAGCCGTTAATTGTGTAACAACAATAAGCCTGCAACGTGGCACGTTAACTGTTGGATGTTCGAAATGTCCAAATTATACCCCTTTTGTTAGGTTCTTAGAAAAGAGAAAATGAATTAGAATAAAAAGAAAATGAATAAGTTGATATTAATCCATCTAATCCATTTAATACTCTTATTACTATATAACAATAATTAATTCATCGAATGTTGCCCAAGGAGTTCACAATTTATCTTGACCTAATTTCATTACCAACAACCCATTAGATGCAGTTGTTCCTATAACGTGTTTGTAATGAATATTTTTTTATTATATTGATATGATTGGATTGCCAATAGAATAGTTTCGGATTCAATCAGACCCTATTTATATTTGAATCTACTTATATTGAAACGAATACGAATTAAATTTGGATCTTATTTGGATTTAAATTATACGAGTTCATTGAATTTTACGTGCATTCGGTTGGATATCAAAAAGAAATTCAGATCCAATATGACTCAACTTTCAAAATTCACAATAATACTATTTTCGAAAACAAAACTAATAAAGTTGGAATTTAATTTAATTTAAGTCACCTATTCCGACTTTCTTGACTAATATTTCTATTTTTAATGAAAATATATGTACAAAAGTAATTTTGAAATAATTATTAACTAATAAATTTTAAATTAATGGAGAAATATTATTATTGTTATTTTTTTAAACTAAACATTATGTATACAAATAAAAAATTATTTCCTATTCACGCATTGTACATTAGAATTTTCCTACAGAAATTCCCAATTTTGAACCAAATTTTGTAGAGAGAATTGGAATTGTGGTACCAAACTATATATCGATTCCAACTTATGGTACCATAAAATACGAGGTTGATCAATTTGGTACCGCAATTTAAGAAATTGAATCACATTTGGTACCACCGCTAAAATTGGACGTTAACTGCTTTATTGCAAAAATGATACCATTATTTATATTGACTGACAATTATACCCCTAAATTTTTAAGTTGTCAAAATAACCCCATATCTTCAAATTTACTGATAATTTTAGTCCACATTGTTGCCCAATTTCAATATTGGCTTGAATAAGACACTTGCGGACCAATTTAGAGATTTAACTTAATATATTTACATATGTATTTAACTAATTTCATTTATAAATAATATTAGCAAACCAAATAATACATGAACATAAATTCGATAAAATATTAATTAAATCTAAATTTTTTATAATGATATGAATATATATAATATTTATTAAAAAATAAATTATATATTATTAATAAAATAATTATAAATTTAGAGAAAAAAAAACTTCTCCTACTCCTAACCCACCCACCCCCCAACCAACCACTCCCCCCAAGCCCGAATCCCAGGCGGCTTAGGATTTGGGTGAGGGGGGGGGGGGGGGGGTTTGGTTGGGGGTAGGAGGTAGGAGGTAGGAGGTAGGAGAAGGGTTTTTTTTTTAAATATATAATTATTTTATTAATAATTTATAATTTATTTTTTAATAAAAATTATATATATTCATATCATTATAAAAAATTTAGATTTAATTAATATTTTATCGAATTTATGTTCATGTATTATTTGGTTTGTTAATATTATTTATAAATTAAATTAGTTAAATACATATGTAAATATATTAAGTTAAATCTATAAATTGGTCCGCAAGTGTTTTATTCGAGCCAATTTTGAAATTGGGCAACAATGTGGACTAAAATTATAAGTAAATTTGAAGATATGGGGTTATTTTGACAACTTGAAAAGTTAGGGGTATAATTGTCAATCAATATAAGTAATGGTGTCAATTCTGCAATAAAACTTAACTGCCACATCAGCACTTAACGCCCAATTTTAACGGAAGTACCAAATGTGATTCAATTTCTTAAATTGCGATACCAAATTGATCAACCTCATTTTTTATGATACCACAAGTTGGAATCGCTATATAATTTGGGACCACAAATGCAATTCTCTCAAATTTTGTAGGGAAAATAATATTGATTCACCCAATAATAAATTGTTAATATATCTTACCTTTATTTTAAGGGGGGTTTGGTCAAATAATGTAATTTTGACTGAAATTCTTTTCTCCTGTAATTTAGAATTAATTTATTGCTAGAAAATGAAACATAAACTGTTACAAAAACCACTCTCATATAGGTTTCTCATACACTTCAACTAACATTGTTATATCAAACACAATATTGCTAGAAAATTTATTGCTAGAAAATTTTTTTTTTTTTTTTTTTTTGAGATGGTGAATACATTGTTACATCAAATACAATATCGAATCGAAACTATTTCAATTATAACAAAGTGAACTAATTACTAGTATTAAGCTAGAGAAAGGTTAGTATGAAACTAGAAAAAAAACCCACATTCGTGGGACTTGAACCCATGACCTCCTGGAGCCTCATCATTAACTACTTAGCTAAGGCCTCATCGACAACAACATTTGAGAATCTTATCTCCTACTTTATTTGATTTAGTGCGTGTAATATTTTCTTTGTAAGATTCCGTTGTTTTAATTTTATTTTATATTTCTAAATTTACTTGGAACTGCATTGTTTTGCTTACAATATTTGGAGTGAATGACTCAAGACTGATACATGTATCAAAAGATGAAAAGGCGGTCATGTTCGTGAAAAATCCAGCGGTTTTGTGCATCAATCAAGGGGTTGAGATTGACAATGAGTAATAGAGGAGTTCGGATATTAGGAGTATGATCTTGATCATGTCAAATTTCAATGTGTGTTTCATGTAGATCATTACATCTTTAATTAATTTATTTATTTTTGTTATATTATAAATTATGATCCTGATATTATTATTGCTCTTTCATTTCAAATTTCGTTCCTTAAGCATTTTTTAATAGACCATGTTAATAACAATTACGTTAGATAAGATTCAGTTACTACATACGACGACTTCTCCTTCTACGATGTACGACGATTATATAGTTATATATTTCTTACTCTTTAACTGAATGATCTTGATCATGTCAAATTTCAATGTGTGTTTCATGTAGTTCATTACATCTTTAATTAATTAATTTATTTTTGTTATATTATAAATTATGATCCGGATATTATTATTGCTCTTTCATTTCAAATTTCGTTCCTTATGCATTTTTTAATAGACCATGTTAATAACAATTACGTTAGATAAGATTCAGTTACTACATACGACGACTTCTCCTTCTACGATGTATGATGATTATATAGTTATATTTTTCTTACTCTTTAACTGAATGATCTTGATCATGTCAAATTTCAATGTGTGTTTCATGTAGTTCATTACATCTTTAATTAATTAATTTATTTTTGTTATATTATAAATTATGATCCGGATATTATTATTGCTCCTTCATTTCAAATTTCGTTCCTTAAGCATTTTTTAATAGACCATGTTAATAACAATTACGTTAGATAAGATTCAGTTACTACACACGACGACTTCTCCTTCTACGATGTATGACGATTATATGGTTATATTTTTCTTACTCTTTAACTGATTATTTAACGTGTATGAGATTCAGTTACTCAAATAGTATCAAATGTGTTCCTTTGTTTAGCATCCATATTGAGATGCACATAAACATGTATGTATCTAGATACTTACGCAAAAGCTAGATAAAGTTTACATATACGACGTCGCTTCACTATGAGAAAAATAGATTTTAGTGACAAAATATCAAGTGATATTGTTGAAATTGTCACTTTTTGCATACATTTAGTGATAAAAATATTAGTTTTGTCACAATAATAATAGTGACAAGTGCAATAGTGACAAAATATATTTATAAGTTGTCACTAATGGCTATTAAAGACTAGTTTATGAAACTTAAGTTGTCACTATTGACAATTAGTGACACCCTTTCAGTGACAACCTAGTGACAATAAATATTGTTACTATGATTTAGTGATAAATTTTTAGTTATCACTTTTGGGGTATCACTAAAAGTCAATAGTGATAACTTTTTCACATATCTTGTCACTAATGTGTCTATATACATTACTTTAGCGACAATATTTAAATTCTTGTCACTTTGTTATTTATTATTTTGCCACTAAAATTAAATTTTTTTTAGTGTCATTGCCCTTTAATATTAAATTACTCCCTAATTTCAAATAAATTGTTTCCATTTTTAATTGCTTCACTTGACGACTCTACGATTGTCATCGTCTTCCATAATTTTTATATATTTAGACTTTCTTATGGGTTTCTTTTATTTATAGTTATTGAGATAACTCCTTTAATTTATGTTAACACAAAGTTTTGCATATAGTTTCTCTTATACTTTCAGTTGGATGTTTAGTAAGATGAATTTGGCTTAATAATAGATAATTTTTTTATAATGTTAATTTTTAAACAATAATATAAATTAACGTTAAGTTTATTACATGAAATTTACAATATTACAAGTAATAAAATTAAATTAAAGTTAAGTTAAGTTAAGTTTTTTAAATAAAATTACATATTATACAAGAAATGAAATTAAGATTAAGATTTAAAAATAATATTTTATATAAATCTTCCTAATTTAACAAAAGACAAATTGAAAAAAATTAAAATAAATAAGAATGAATATGTGATGAGCAACACAAATCAGAGGTGGGTGGGGCGGTCCAGGCCATCCACCGCCCAAGTGACCGCCCCACCCACTTGGGCGGTGGATGACCACCCACCTCTCCTCATTCCCCTCTACTTATTTTTTTTTTCACTTTTCTTCCTCTTTTCCCATGAACTCTCCCTCCCACCCCATCAATGAAGCTGTCCTAACTTACAAGACTATTTTCCATGGACTTATATTTTTTTCGTCCTAATTTTCTTTATCCCTTGGTACAGTTGACCAGTCAACTGTACTAAATTTATAAGAATTATAATAAATAATTTAATTAATATATTTCATTAATAAGTTGATAATATTATATGACACCATATATATTAATATTTCAAATGTTTAATACACCACAAATATGAATAATATAACATGATAAGTCACTTAAAAAATTAAAAAATTTGATTGAATACTATAACTAATTAAGTAAAAATAGATGGACGGAGGGAGTATCAAATTTGAACCATCCTACCAAAAAAAGATGAAATCTTACAATAATTATCTTTAAGAGAGCTTTCTCTAGAGTTTGGCCCTAAATAAGAAAATGGACCACATCCGGAGAACCGGAGGTCCACGAAATCATTCTTTATCTTAAGCAAATTTAACTAACGGGTGCACATAGATTTAATAGCTATTGACATTGAGATCTCTATATTTATTTTTTTCAAGGATTTATTTCATATCGAAGTGTGTCGGAAACATTAAGTGAGAATCTCTCTTAACAAAAATTTGAACATGTGTTCGCTACTTTGTATTGATTAATCACTTTCACTAAAATAGATCTCTATATTTTTAGCCTACCATCATAGTTTGAAATCATTCTATATCTTATACAATTTTAACTAAGCGGTTAACATAATATTTATAGTTATTGACATTTATATCTCTATATTTGATAGCCTACTTCATAGTTTGATTGGTCCGGTGGTAAATGAAATCATTGTTATCTATCGATTTGCATAATATTGTTTGTTTGAAATTTTGAGATAGTGGTTTATGAAATAAAGTAGGTGTAGACTTTTTTGGAATAATTAGGTCGTGAGTGTAAGATATGTAAGACTTTATATCAAATCATGTCTGTTTGTGAGATAAGTCGTGTAAGAGATGTGTTACTTTATGTCAAATCATGGTAGAGTTTGTATATTTTTTTTAGAGATAAGAAAATTGTTGTTTGTTTGACTTTTGAGAGATTATTTTGAAAGAATTGAGGGTTGAAAATTTTGTTTCAGAAAATTGAAAATATGTTTGTTACACTTTTCCCAGACAAATTTGGAAAAAGTCAAATAAACATACCCTATATAATTTATAGTTATTGACATTGAGATTTCTATAAAGTCAATTTATCCCTCTGATATGCATAACGTTTAGTTTATCACCTGTGATTTGAAAAGGAGCACTTCACTTATTTGTGAAAATTTAAAGGATCAATTTATCTAACTTAACCGGAGAGTGTAACTCATTCGTCGAAATTAAGAATTGCATGAAAAGTATTTTTGTAACATGGAGGGAGGGTAAATGGTCACATTTATCATAACGCGAGAGGGTAAAGTATAATATTTATCACAACATGGGGTAAAGTATTGCATATATGAGGGCTAATTTTATCAATTCGTATTTCTTTAAGTTCAAAAATATCATAAGAACAATGTGAAACTTTTATAAGATTATGAAGGAAAAAATTATTTATATAAATTACATAAAGTTAAATTCAACAAACGAATCATTAACTCATAGTTTGATTGTTTAGTTTTTGAGTTGGTCCAATTTTTTCCTTTTTATATGTTTGTATAGGTGAAAACGTGGGATGGACCGATGGACCAAATTCCATGATGGTGTTTCAGCTTAGTGGATGTCTTAATCTATTATTTTTGTTTTCGAGAAAATTTGTAATTGTAAATAAATAAATTTTATCTACGCATTGAATTAGCAGCAAGAAATGTCAAGCTAAGTCCCATTTGAAATGTCCATAAAGGACATAGTACAAATAAAATTAACAGATAAATTGAAGGATGTTAACTATTGGGGGATGTTGAGAAGAAAATTCGGAGTTATTATTGTGATATTCAGCCATTTTGAAAAGAAAAAAGAAAAAAGAAAAAACACAAAAGGATTTGAAGAAAAATAAGTTTTGTTCTTCTTGTAAATACTATTCTTGTGCTGCCTATATATAACCAAAATTTTAATCTTTAGCCTTCAATTGAATATAACTAGCCATAACTTTTCCTTTCTTGAATTGAGAGGACTATTTATGTCATGATATGTACAACTCAATTTGGGAAAAATTCAAGATTTACTTCAAGCTCATTCCTTACATAGTTTGAGAGTTAATTACAATTTACCCGTGATATTCCTTATGTTCAATGTATCCTCTCTCCGTGATTTAAAAGAGAGTACTTTGTCTCCTGTAATATTATTTAAGTTTCACACTGCTTTCATAATATTTTTATGTGGAAGTTTACCTCCTGTATTATAATAATGTGGCAGTTTATCCTCATGTATTATGATAAATATGACAATTTACTCCATGTGTTATAATAAATGTGATAATTTATACCCCTATATTACAAAAATACTTAACATGTTAACTCTCAGTTTCGACAAGTGAGTTATACTATACGGCTAAAAGAGATAAATGACTTCTTTAAAATTTTCACAGAAGGGTAAATGCTATTTTTCACGGAGGGAGGGAGGGAGGGAGGGGGGGGGGGGGGGTTGGTATATAATTAGCTCCATAGTTTGGTGTTCTTTTAATGGTTTTAGTACCTGCGGGATTATTAAAAGTACTTTTTTTAGACAATGTTAATAAATTTCAAAATCCATTTCGCCGTCCAATGGCAACATTCTCGCTTCCGCTTCGTCTACCACTGCTCGCATGGGGGCTTCCATCTAAGGCGGAACGCTCCCCTACCAATGTATTTTTACATCTCAGAGACGAGGGGTTACTTGTGATATTTCAACATGGGACACATATTATTTGGCAATATTTTGGATGTTAAATACTATTGGATGGGTTACTTTATTTATCAATTTGAATCTTTCCTAAAAAATATTGCACTCAATAGGGTATTATGATTTCAAGAATCAAGACAAGCCGTTATGGTGATATTGGTAGACACGCTCCTCTTAGAAAGCAGTGCTAGAGCATCTCAGTTCGAGTCCGAGTGGCGGCATATCATTTCCTATTAGAACTTATAATATTTGTATATATTGAATGTAATATAAATGAACAATTTTTGTATAGAGAATTCTGGAGAAGAAAACAAGTAAATATTATTGCTTGTTGTATATTGTGTACAAAATAATTAATCCTAACTGCTATATATAAGTATCCTAAACCGCCTCATGATTAACTAATTAACTAATTTACTAACAGACTAATAAAGACGGTGAATGAAAACAAAGAAGCGTAAACACGCTTTAAATTACATAGCAAAATAGGGAAAACTAAAATAGATAGGAGAAATAGATAGGAGCCCTAATTTGAACGTATACAAATTGAATTGGAAAAAAGAGAATTCAAATGGGATCTGCATTTTTATCCAAAATGACGTCTTGAGCTGCAGGTGATTCTTCTTTCTTATCTTCAATATTTGATAGCCCCCCACAAATTGGCGTGTACAAATCTTTTACACCCAATTTGGAGAGGATATAATAGAATGGCTTACGGGGTAATGCTTTAGTGAATATATCTGCCAATTGGAGTGCAGATTTGATGGGGAGCAATCTAATGTGACGTTTGGTGAAATGTTGGCGGACGAAATGGCAGTCAATCTCCACGTGCTTAGTCCGTTCATGGAAAACTGGATTGTTAGCCAAGTGTATTGCGGAATTGTTGTCACAGAAGAGGGCTAGCACCGAGGTAAGTTGGCCTAAATCTTTTAATAATTGTGAAATCCATAGTAGTTCACTTGTAGTGGATGCAAGTGCCCTGTATTCTGCTTCGGCAGATGACCTTGATACTGTATTTTGCCTTTTTGACTTCCATGATATAAGTGATTGTCCTAAGAAGACACATAAACCAGTAGTGGATTTCCTTGTGTGCTTGCATGATCCCCAATCTGCATCACAAAAGGCAGAAAGGGAAATATTAGAATTAGGTAGATATAGCAGGCCTTGGCCTGGATTACCTTTTAAGTATTTCAATAAGTGTTGAGCAGCTAGCATGTGAGTCTGAGAGGGTTTTGCAAGAAACTGACTAAGCTTGTGGACTGCAAAGCTTATGTCAGGTCTTGTAAGTGTTAGGTAAATAAGTCTTCCAACCAATCTTCTATATGAAGAAGCATCAGGAAGAAGGTTGGATGACTCAGTTCTTAATGGAATAGTAGGATCCATAGGGAGTGACATTGGTTTGCTAGCCAAGTGTCCAGTGTCCTCCAATAATTGCAAGGTGTACTGCCTTTGAGAAATAACAACTCCACATGTAGAAAAAGAAAGTTCAATTCCTAAAAAATACTTTAATTGACCTAAGTCCCTTAAAGTAAAGAAACTGTTGAGAGAAATTTTGAAAGAGTTAATAATAGAGATGTTAGGACTAGCTAATATAATATCATCAACATAAACTAGAAGGGCAATAAAGGAAGAACCAGTACCTTTAGTATAAAGAGAATAATCAGAGAGAGATTGAGTGAAACCCAAAGATTCTAAAACAGAATTAAGTTTGATGTTCCATTGTCTGCTAGCCTGTTTCAATCCATAGATGGATTTGGACAGTTTGCAGACTAGTTTACCTGATTGAGCAGTAGATGTAGATGGGGGAACATACCCCTGTGGTAATTCCATATAAACCTCTTCTGAGAGGTCACCATTTAAAAAGGCATTGTTAACATCTAGTTGATGTAGGATCAATTTCTGAGCAACTGAAAGAGGAAGTAGAACCCTGACTGTAACAAGTTTAGCAACTGGAGAAAATGTGTCAGTATAATCAATGCCTTCAGTTTGAGTGAACCCCTTTGCTACTAGTCTAGCTTTAAACCTATCAATTGAACCATCATATTTTCTTTTTGCTTTGAAAACCCATTTACATCCAATGGGTTGTTTATTAGGGGGAAGTTGTGTGATAGTCCAAGTTTTATTGTTAATCATTGCATGTAATTCTGTGTTGATTGCTTGAACCCATTCAGGGTGCTTAATGGCATGTTTGTATGTTGTTGGTTCATAGACAGAAGACATGTTTGCTAGGAAGGCCCTGTGAGAAGAGGATATATTAGAGTAATCTAAGACAGAAGAAAGAGGGTGAGGAGGGGTGGGTTTTGAAATTACATTACAATGAAAATCCTTAAGATATGTAGGGGGTTTAGTGGGTCTAGTTGATCTTCTAGGAGGTGGGTCAGTTTGATTAGCAGGAGTGGAATCCTGAATAGGTGGAGAAGGTGAAGAGGGTTGTAGGGGAGAGTATTCTGGAAGAGGGTAATCAAAGTAGATATTAGGAGGTGGAGAGATGTGTTGATTAGTTGGGATAGGTATAGGAGAGTGAAATGGGAAGATAGTCTCATGGAATATAACATCTCTAGATAGGAAAATTTCATGGGACTGATTATTGAGAAGTTTGTATCCTTTGATGCCAGGGGCATATCCAATGAAGGTACATTGGGTTGCTCTTGGCTCAAGTTTCTTTCTGTGCTCATGAAGAGTGGAAGCATAGGCAAGGCATCCAAAGGTTTTAAGAAAAAAATAGTTAACTGGTTTATTGTATAGGAGAAAATAGGGACAGTAATTTTTCAAAAGGGGGGAAGGGGTCCTGTTCATTAAGTAAACTGCAGTGAGAATGCATTCTGACCAAAATTGTATAGGCAACTTTGACTGAAATAATAATGACCTAGCAATATTTAGTATATGTTGGTGCTTTCTTTCTACAACAGAGTTTTGTTGGGGTGTTTGTACATTAGAAAATTGATGAATGATGCCAAGTTTAGAAAAGAAATCAGTAAATAGTAATTCTTTTGCATTATCAGATCTAAAGACTTTAATAGTTTTATGGAATTGAGTTTGAATCATAGATATAAATTTGGGAATGAAAATTTTAGCTTCACTTTTATGCTGAATTAAATATATCCAAGTGAGTCTGGTGTAGTCATCAACAAGTGTTATGAAATATCTAAATCCATTATATGAAGGAATGTGGTAGGGACCCCATAAATCACAATGAATAAGATCAAAAGCAGAAATAGACATATTATTATTATTAGGAAATGGTAATCTCTTCTGTTTAGCCATAGGGCAGATATCACAATGAGAATGAACAGATTTAGGTGCATCTGGAAAATGTAAAATGTCTTTTAATGAATATAACCTATCATAAGAAGGGTGACCTAATCTTGAGTGTCAGGTACTAATGGAAACAATTTTATTACAAGTTGCATGAATATCCTGAACATGGTCAGTGGCCTCAAGTATATAAAGTCCATGGTGCAAGTCACCCTGTCCAATCATCTGGAGGGAGGTCTTGTCCTGTATAGAAAATTTATTATGCATGAATGTGATGGATATATTTTGATTATGAAGTAAAGAACTGACTGATATGAGGTTGAAATTAAAAGGAGGGACATATAAAACATTAGATAATGTTAATGTAGGGGAAATATAGACTGAACCAGTGAAAAAAACTTCAATAGTAGTGTTATTAGGTAAAGTGACAATAATGTTAGAAGCATGAGAAATGGTTTTAAAAAGATGTATGTCAATGCAAATGTGGTGTGATGCACCAGAATCTAATATCCATTGAAATTTTGAAAATGTAAGATTAATGGAAGCTATAGAAGAACATGTACTTGTAGTATTCTGTGGGTTGAAAGAGTTTATGATTGAATCATGAGGAGTGGTAGGAGTAGACTGACCAGGTGAAGAAGAAGCCAACAATGTTGATAGCTGCTGGTATTGATCAAGTGATAGATTCTGAATGAATTGAGGGAGGCCAGTGTTGATATTGGACTCAACAATAGGAGATGACAGCAGATTATTTGCCTGAGGAGAGGCTGTTCTTGAAGAAGGAGGCCTGTATCCAGGGGGGTACCCATGGATTTTGAAACATGTTTCTGTTGTGTGGCCTTGCATATTGCAATGGGTGCAATAGGGTCTTTGTTTACCTCTGAAATTTGGGTAAAAGGTTGGCGAGGAGTGAATTGACTGTTGTTATTATATGGAGGTCTATTGTAGTTATAGAATGGTGATCTGGGTTGGAAGGTGGTAGGGGGTCTAGGAAGGAGAGGCTGAGATGAAGGTTTTAAGGCAAATGCCATTGAATTTTTAGGATCTAAACTAGGGGGTGGTGATTGGAGAGCAAGTTGTTTTTCTTCTTGTATAATAAGAGCCAAAGCTTTGTTGACAGTAGGTAGGGGCTCCATAAGGAGAATTTGACTTCTTGTGTGTGACAGAGAATCATCCAATCCCATCAAGAAAATGAATAGATATTCATTTTGAAAGTAATCTTCAAGTTTGCCACAAGTACAGGCAGGTCTTGAATTTAGAATCTCATCCCAATACATTTTAAATTTGGTGTAGTAACTGTTGACAGTGTGTTTTTCTTGTGTAAGTTTGAGCAAATCTCTCCTGAGTTGGTATAATCTGGGACCATTGCCTTGTTTAAATCTTTCTTTTAGCTCATTCCACAAATCTGTAGCCACAGTATGATACTGAATGCTTGATTCTATTTCTGGAGTAACAGAATTTTGTAATCAAGAAAGGACAACAGTGTTGTTTCTTTCCCAGAAATTAATAAGAGACGGATCATCTGTTGGTTTGGGTATGGAGCCATCAATGAAACCTAACTTGTTTTTAACAGTAAGGCTTTTGATCATGGCCCTCTGCCAGGATTGATAATTGTCTTCTGTGAGGAGTTTATTGACAAGATTTATTCTAGGGCCGTCTGCTGGATGAAGGTAATAAGGACTTGAGGGATCCTCAACTGGAGATCTGTTTCTTGTGGTGGATGTGGGAGGTGAAGAATGGGGTGAATCCTCAGCCATGAAGAAATATGATATAGAGTATGGGATTTGTGACAGAAAGAGGGGTGTCTTGGAATAATAGAAGAAGGAAAGAAAGAATAATCTGATGGAGATTTTGAAGATCTTATAAATGAGAGAACAAGAAAGAGATATGGAGAGAAACCTGAATCGGAGAAGTTACTGGGCACAGTGGAAGAACTGGAAGAGATGCTGGTGGTGAAGAGAGTCTGAACTTGATGAAGAAAAACAGAATCTTGAACAACGGAAAAGATGATTTTACTGAATGTATACAGCTGATGCCATATTAGAACTTATAATATTTGCATATATTGAATGTAATATAAATGAACAATTTTTGTATAGAGAATTCTGGAGAAGAAAACAAGTAAATATTATTGCTTGTTGTATATTGTGTACAAAATAATTAATCCTAACTGCTATATATAAGTATCCTAAACCGCCTCATGATTGACTAATTAACTAATTTACTAACAGACTAATAAAGACGGTGAATGAAAACAAAGAAGCGTAAACACGCTTTAAATTACATAGCAAAATAGGGAAAACTAAAATAGATAGGAGAAATAGATAGGAGCCCTAATTTGAACGTATACAAATTGAATTGGAAAAAAGAGAATTCAAATGGGATCTGCATTTTTATCCAAAATGACGTCTTGAGCTGCAGGTAATTCTTCTTTCTTATCTTCAATATTTGATATTTCCTAAAAAAGCAAATAGATTATTGCCGTCAAACCAATTTTCTCAAATATAAAATTCATAGTTAGCTAATATCGAAATTGTATATTTCCAGCTAAATTTGAGTTACTCTCCCTCCTGCCCATGTACTCCGTGACATTTCCCATGAGATCAAGCTTGTATTCTTAGGGACCGTTTGGTTTAGCTTATAAGTCCAAATTCAGAAAATAATCATGTCTATAACAAGTATTTGGTTTTACAAATTACAAATCGGGCCCATCCAAAAAATTGGACTAACTCCTTAGGCCATTTTCAATCGTCGGGGTACAAATGCCCCCTCCCCTCTCCTTCCCCTCCGTAGTTGTTTTCAATAGTTGAGGGCATGTTTATGTTTTTATTTTTCACCATCACTCTCACCATAATTATTATTAATGATAATTAATAATAATAAAATAGAGTTTCAATAAACAATAAAAAAACACAACTAAATTTAAAGAAAATTACGCAATCACACCAATACTAATCCAACAAAGACATACCAACGTTTTTTATAGATCATGTTCCATCAAAAAGGATTTTATATATTACCGAACCATATACCTAAGTTTTACACAATAAATTCAAATAGATTAAAAAAATTAAAAAATCTAATTTAAAATATAAATTTATTAAACCATACACAAAATTTGATAATCAATTATTTCCAATCTAAGTTTAATTGAATAAAAAAAAATTCCATTTTTATATAATTTAAAAATCTTTTGTAAGAAATAAATGATTGTTTGAATTAAAATTACTTATATAAGAACAAAATTAAATATGAGAAGGTTTATAATTGAGGTTTTATTAAGATTTTCTTTTAAATAATTTAAACCCCGTTGCCCCACTATTCGCTGATTGCAATAGGAGCTCTCTCCCCACGCAATTGAACTATCATCCGAAGGGGAAATTTTTATCCAGATTGGGTTTGGCCGAACCCAAAGTAACTACATGACAAGTGTAATACACTTGCTTTGGGATTGGATGTAACTTTCAGGAAAGTGACCAATCACAAAGCAAGTGCAATACACTTGCTTGGTGGTTGGATGGGTTTGACCAAGCCAGGCTTGGACAAGAATTTTCTCAGATGGAATTATTGTGTTACAACTTTACCCTCCAATTTTAATAGAAAATTACACCTGATGCCCATTCAATATGTGACAATTCATTATGCGACAAGATAAATACTTCTCCACTGTTAAAATACTTTTTTTTATGAATATTTACTCGACATTTTTTTTTAATCAATGTAAGTAATTATGTTCCAATTATTAGTACACATCTTTCACTTTTTCTTTTTCTTCTAATTTTGGGATTTGGCTTGTGCACTTTTTTTTCTTTTTTTTTTTTTGGGTATGTGCACTTTTTTTTAATAAGAACACTTATCCATTTTTTTTTAATCAATGGGAGTAATTTTGGAACCAATTCTTAGTTAGGATCAGTACACATCTTTCAATTTTTAATTTATTTATTTAATTTTATGACTTCAAATGTGCGCACAAGCAGTAAAAAAAAGCGAGAAAATGAACTCAATGAAATAATGTTAAATCTTAATCTATCCATAATTAGTTAACTCAATAGCATAGGATCAAAGTTTCGTTTTCGATATATGTTTCGGTCAGCTTAATATAAGAAACTTTTTGAAAAGTTTCCGGAAATGTTTCGAAAAAATTATGATGACGAAAGTTACTAAATTAAGAAAAAAATAAAGTTTCATGACAAATATTGAGTTTCGAAAATACATCTGATATTCGTTTCGATTGATTCAAAAATAGAAAATTTTCCATATTTTCGATGGAAAAGATGAAAATTTTGATCCATGCTCAATAGTACGAAAACCGTGAAATGAAAATAATACTAATTTGAAGTGAGTTTAACGCACTTAATTATATTGATTTAGTTTGGTGGATAATATGTAAATGAGGGGTAAGTTCGTCAAAATTAACAATTCTGATAGAAACAAAACATATGAACCGAACACCTTTTTCATTGATGGATTAATTAATATTTTGGATTAAAATTGTAATCAAACATCAGTTTAAAGAATCGACCCGATTGTGATATTAGGCGCAATAAACAATTTAGTCCAATTCCGTTAGTAAAATCAAACTGCTTTACTTTTCTAAATATGATTTTTTTTTATTAATTAGACTGTGTATTTGCAGCTCGGACCGAAGAGTGCAAAGGGTGTCTCCAGTAGGATTCAAACTTAATTTTCGCCTCTGAGAATTCGCAAGTCACTACCACTTGGTCCAACTATCTTGAGTATGATAATTATATGATTTAACTTTTGAAAAGACTAATATATGCTCCGTGCTATGCACGGAGTCATGTTAAATTTTATTTATAAAGTAATTTTTGACGGAGTCATGTTAAATTTTATTTATAAAGTAATTTTTGACATTAATAGCAGACTAATAATGAGTTTGCAAATAAAACAAATGAAGACTACATTGATAGTCTACATTGCAATTATCTATAAAATGAAGAAATAAAAGCCCAATTCAAAAGAAAAAAAAAGACCGAATTTTTTAAAATAATAAATCACAATTATTTCTTTTTTTCTTCCTATACATGAATTTACACTTTACACAATTAGATTATATAAATGTATTTTTCATAGCAGTGACAAAATGGGCCTGAGCACATGGATTAGCCCATTATCGGCCTACATGCACCTAGGCCCAACCCATATTCTTTAAATTTTCTTGGAATGAGTTGAATTGGGCTGAATTACAAATTATATGGGTTCAAAATAATAATGGGTCAACTCAAATAAACTTACACTTACGAAGAAAAAGGGAAAAAAAAAAACATAATTTTATTTGTTAAAAATGGAGTTAATCCGTTTTTCATAATTTACTTATTATTGGTTTGACTAAGTTTTCATTGGTTTAATCCTTTTTTCCTGGGTTTTCTGATAATAAAAATCATTTTCTCGATTTGACCAATTTTTACCGGTCCAATTTTACCTAATTTGACCAATTTTTCCCGGAATTTTTTTTATTTCAGGTGAAACTTGCTTTTTCACCGATTAACTCATTTACCCACCTATTTTTGTACTTTCAAGTATCTCTGAAATATTATTTACGTCAATTGAATTGATTATTATAGACAAGAATAATTCAAAATTTTCACCATTTGCACAACATATATCAAAGTTTCATTTTATAAAGCAAGTCTTTTTTTTTTTGAGGAAACATAAGTTTTATTACTAAAATCAAGCATTCTCAACAGATACAATAGTAGCAATGTCACCAGGAAGAACAGAAGAAAAAGCAAAACCATTGGCTGCAAGTTTTGCTAATCCATGAGCAACATAATTAAATTTCCTATCTACATGAGTAGCCTTAAAAGAGGTAAAAACACTTGTAATTCTTCTGATGTCTTCATAAATAGGACCAAGCGCTCCGCAGTCGGGAGAAGAGTTCATAATCCCCTTAATAATCGAAAGGCAGTCCCCTTCAACATAGATATTCCTCCAGCCCGAAGAGGCCCCAAACTCGACTGCCTTCAAAGCCGCAATCGCTTCAGCTGATTCCGGACTTAACGGTTGGTGCAACCTATAAGTTTTCCAGCCAATGCAGTCCCCATTTTGGTTTCTAGCTATTAAGCCAATACCAATCGTGTCCTTTTCCCGGCTAAACGCAGCGTCCATATTAATCTTGTAGTAACCATTTGGAGGAGGAAGCCACCGTATCAAAGGGTATAGGGGCTTTTCTGGCTGACATCGTATAGTGACGTTAAGAAATCTGGAGTGAAAGTCGCTGGCAAAGGAACAGACAAAGGGTGGTAGGAAATCAGATTTTTCCCAAATCCACTTATTTCGACTAAACCATAAGCACCAACACATAATAGCAAAATACCCAAATTCTTTAACGTCCATCTTTGAGTGAACTAATTTAAGCCATTGTTCTACATCATCAATATCACCGCTGTATTTATCAAAAGCAAGGCCAGAGACAGCCCACACTTGTCTTGCATAAGTACATTTTAATAAACAATGATTAATAGTTTCAGAATCTACCCCACAACGCGGACAAGTACTATCATGTACTAACCTTTTTTGGCGCAGCCTATCACATACTGGCAAGGCCTTGACGCAGCAGCTCCAAAGGAATAACTTCACTTTTGGGGGGGCCAAGGTTCTCCATATCCAGTTCCAATCTCTTGATCCTCTACACTTGGACAATGTCGTGGAAACAACAATTTTTGAATATTGCAATTTTTGAAAATATATAATGTAGACTTTTTTTAAAGTGGATTTCAAATGACTGATAGAAATAGTGTCCTGCAAGCCAGCTGTATGGCTAGCATTAATTGTAATTAATGAGGAACTATTCAATTTAGATTAATAAATGCACTTTTATTAAATGGTCAACTTTATCTTATGTAATATTTGTCTACGCATAAGGATAGAAGTCCTTAGATCACAGGGCTATGGGACAACCCGTGGACTGATCTCTAAGGCCGTGATCTAGAACATATTCAAGAGTCGTAGAATCCAATCGAGATAGGACATCGTTGGATTCGGTTAGACTCTCACTATTGTGTATACTCCGATGAACTGGAGGACGCTGGGGTCCACGAGCGTGACTGGGATAGTCGATACACATAAGTGGGTGGCTTGCTGGGATGGCAAGCGCACTGAATACCCCAATTAAGAAATAACTCACCATGGAAGCGGTAGTCGCATATCGAGGTTGAAGTTATTCCAATTTACAATAGTATACGAGGAACGATCCCTAACAACTTGAGATGATAGGGTTTATCTGGTGCGAGAACGTCTATGCTTTGATATGAGTTCCAACTGACTGGGGATCACCAGAAAGTCTCTGTGGACTCACATTGGGTTTAGAGGAACTCGTATGCAGATTCATATCATCAATAAAGGATCCGTTGACCCGACTTGATAGGTTGGGAAATTCTCCTATGGATTTCTGTGAGAAATTAATTCTGGTAAAATCCTTGGCCAAGGTATCTGACGACTTTATGTAAGTAGCTCATAAAGATTAAGTCAAAGAGAATTTATTTCGAGATCAGAGTACATAAGGTCAAGACAAAAGAAAAGGGAATCCGATGAAAGACCATACCCTTAAGTCTCGACTGGGAGATTGATCAATGGAGAGATTATGTCGTATATGGAAGTTGTAAATGATAAAAGGTTCACTGAATTAATTCACCAGTGATTGGGCTCCATGGGCTTGTGACTGGACATCGACCGTGGAGTGTGGGAGAATTCCCAAATTAGCAGGGGTGCTAATTTTGGAATGATTAATCGACAGAGTGTTCGATTAATTCAGAGTATTAATTGCTCGAGTAATTAAATAATATTTAATTACAACCCACGGCCAATTATGTGGTGAACCTACGGGGGCATACACAATACACATGAAGCGAAAGCGAGGAAACAAGAACGAACGAGTCGACTGGGTCGACTGAGTCAAAATCGACTGGGTCGATTGAATGGGTGGGTCGACTGGGTCGACCCATATGGAACGAAAATGGATTCAATTGGAATTGGATCAAGATTATAAATTAAATTGGAGTTTAATTTATGAGTGAATTAATTAATTAGGATTTAATTAATTAATGGAATAATTAATTAATTAGACTTGGAGTTTAATTAATTAATTGGGAGATGATTTAATTAATTGGGCTATTTAATTGGGAGATTAAATAAAGCCCTGAAAGATTAATTAATATGGGCCATGAATTAATTAGGAGACTTAGTCTTCTAATTAAAGAGGGCCATGGCCCATGTAGGAGAATTAGTAACCTAATCCTAGAAGGATTAGGTTTTATGAGATATCTATAAATAAGATACTAAGTCTCATATCTCACACACAACTCTTCAAGCAAAATAAGAAAAGCAAAAATTCTCTTTCCCCTCCCAAGTGTGATCGGCCGAACCCTGTGCAAAATTAGGAAGAATTTTCGGTTTTGATCTTTTAGTTCCCAAAGTCGTTCTTACAGTCCTGAATTAATATAGCATATGTTCTAGTCGATTAGGTTATATTATTTTCGTGATATTGTGGTGTATCAATCCGTAGAGGCGCAACACGTGGGGCGCTACTGCAGAGCTTGGATCGATTTCTGTGGAGGAGAGTTCAGAGTTCGTATTAGCCAACAAGGATTTGCAAGGAGACAGGTATAAACGAGAAAACTTATACTGTCATTTATTTATATTCATATATATACAACTAGAGAATATCCTGGCAAGATTCTTTAAGAGGCCCTAGAAAATTTTTATATTCCGCTGTGCCTAGGGCTGTTTTTCTTACCGAATCCCAACAGTGGTATCAGAGCCAACTCTAGGCTTTGTATATATATGAATTTGCAAATTCTGTGTTTATTAAATCATATGTTTGATTTATGTGGCTAGTTCTATAACTTTGCATGTTTTAGGACTTTATTGTTAACTTAGAGTTAATGAGAAATTTTAGATTCGTATTTTTATCATGTTATTTTAATTTTGGATTGTGATTTAATTGGGACTGTTTTAATTAAATCATAAAAGTAATCAAAAACAAAAAAAAAATATTTTTGGATCCAACCCTGCGCCGCCGCGCGGCAGCGCACCGCGGCTGGGCGGCCACCGCAAGCCGCGGCATGCGGCAGCATGCGGACAGCATGCTGTCCGCGCACGCTGCGCACAGCAGCAGCCCACGGGCTGCTGTCTGCGCGTGGCTGTGCGCGGCAGCCTGCTGCCGCGCGCTGTCACGCGCCGCGGCTGCTGCCCGTGGCAGCTCACGCGCCCCTGCGGGGTCGCGCGTGGGTTGTCCGCGTGGCAGCTCCTGATTAGCTTCGACTGGTCATGTTTGGGTTGGACTCTAATTCTGCCTATTTTGAAAATTCTGAAAATTTAGAATTTTGGGAAGATTAGGAAACTTGGAGTTTTGGGATAAGGTAGTTATCTTGTTAGAGTTAAACACTACCTTAATTAAACTAATCTAAACAAAATAGGATTATCTTGAGAATCTTGGAGATTTGGGAATATTGGGAAACTTAGAGTTTTGGATAAGGTAAGAATCTTAGAGATTTAGATTACCTTAATTAACCAATCTTAATCAAGATAGGATTTGTAGATTACTTGGAGCTCAAGTAAGAGCTAATTAATCTTAGAGGTTAATTGTTAATTCAAAATTAATTAACTTGGATAAATTTTATGAATTAAAATTAAAGGAGCCGATAAATTTACATTTTTGCCCTTATGTGAATTTATGCATGTTCTTGAGTGAATATGTGGACTGGTCGATTTTGCCCTTAAGCCCTGTGATGTTTTTTGGTTTATTTATTTTTGGGTTGTAATTAAATGGGCCTGATTGGTGCCCTTGCTTGCGCAAACAAATGTAATAGAATAGGACCATTTAAATTATGTAAGCTAGGCTTAGATTAGGCTTGGAGCCGAGAAGACCTCATGAAGACTTGGAGATCCACATGGAGGCCCATTTACCTTGGAGGACATGGAGGCCCAATTCATTACATGGAGGCCCAATCAAGCTGGATATTACAAGAAGGCCCATGATGTATGGGTTTAAAAATTGTAATAGTTAGGACATTTAATTTTCACCCTAGACTGACCAATTGATTCGTCACGTGGCTCGTGATGGATCGCATAGGATGGGCAATCGACCAATCATATCTTGCTAGGTGATGAATGTTTACTTTTTCGCAAATTATTCTTTGATGTATGAGATGCATGCTTAGGATAGAAAACGTAAACAAGATAAGCATAATCTGATGAGACCTCGCACACTTAGAAACCTCCAATTGAACTTAAAATTCAATTAGAATATTAAATCGAATAACGGGCGCATATGAATAGTGTCTATGGTCCGAGCCTATCCAATTACTAGGTCTTAGGCATATTGTACGAATATATCTCGATGTCTCACGAGTCGTGGGTCGAGCTATAGGAAGATAATATGTCTATTGCCTCGATGCACGAGTTTAGTGCCAAGGGAGGGGATAGCAAGGTTTTAGGCGCTGTCTCACGAGTCGTGGGGCGTCTAGGATTGAACTATTTCTATTCACGAGTATTGGACATGATTTAACGCTAGTAAATATGGATGTCTCACGAGTCGTGGGTCCATATCGAAAAACGAGGCTAAATGAACTTAAGGGTTAGCTGCGATGGTTAACCGTCGACGTAATCGACCACCAAATGGATCAAATAGTATGGCCAACGAGTCGTGGGTACTAGGAGATTGCATTTGGGCCTTAAGCCCGCTAGGATATTTTAAATTCCCGAAACTTATGTGGGGGCATAAGATTTTGATTAAAATAGTGGGAGTAATTTGCAAATAAAATCCATGTTTGTGAATTGTACATTTTAAGTTAATCTTTCGCGTATTTATTTCTTCTATCGTCGTTTTGTAGATATAATGTCTAAGAATCCGATTTCCATCATACTTGAACATAACAAATTGACTGGACCAAACTTCCATGACTGGGTCAGGAACCTTAAGATCATTCTCGCTTCTGAAAAGCGAGGTTTTGTCCTTGATGGGCCCCCTCCCGAACTTGCTAAGGATGCCGATGATACTGAGAAAGAAGCCGTGGATTTATGGCTTGACGATGACTTGCAGTCACGTTGTCTCATGTTGGCATCCATGTCGAATGAGCTTCAAAAGCAGCACGAGCATATGAAGTCTTCTTTTGAAATCTACACGCACCTGAATGGTTTATTTGGGGTGCAAAGTAGATATGAGCGGTATGAAACTGCTAAGACTTTGCAACAAATGAGGATGGCTGAAGGTGCTGATGTTCGATCTCACTGCATCAAAATGATTGGGCTTATTGAAAAGCTTGGTCATCTTGAGGTAAAGATGGACAAAACCTACTGCCAAGATATAATCCTCCAGTCGTTGCCAAGATCATTCGAGCAATTCGTAGTGAACTACAACATGCACAAGATGAATGTTGAACTTCACGAGTTGGCTAATATGCTCGCCACTGCCGAGGCTTCCATGAAAAGAGAGAAGCCAGTGATGGTTGCTACCTCAACCCAATCCAAGTCCAAAAGGACAAAGAAAGGGAAGGGGAAAGGAAATGCTTCTTCAAGCAAAGGCAAAGCACCATCTGGGCCCATAGGGAAGGGAAAGAAGCGTAAAGCTTCGTCTGGTGAACAGAAATGTTTCTACTGCAAGAAACCTGGACACTGGAAGAGGAACTGCAAAGAGTTCTTGGAGAGCTCGAAAGGTATATTCCTTGTTGAAGTTAATTTATCAATTAACTGTGCATCATGGGTGCTAGACACTGCTTGTGGTTCTCATCTTTGTAATGATTTACAGGTGATGGGAGCAACAAGGCCACTTAGGCCAGGGGATTGGATCCTGAGATTTGGCAATGGAGCTAGAGCTGCTGCCGAGGCCATAGGCGAAGTGGAGTTAGATTTAGGTGGTAATAAATTAGTCCTTAGGAACGTTCTTTATGTACCTGGTTTGGTGAAAAACATTATTTCAATTCCTGTTTTGGATAATGAAGGTTTTAATTTTACTATTAATAAAGGTTCATTTTCGTTATTCATGAATGATAATATGTTTTTCACTGGTACATTAAAAGATGGACTATATACCATTGAACCACCTAAGTTAGTGATGCATGTACAACAAAACAAAAGGAAACAAGATAATGAAATATCTGCCCAATTATGGCACGCTAGACTTGGACATATATCTAAGTCAAGGATTCAAAAGTTAGCATCATCTGGTGCGATTGAAATCAATCGCATTGATGAAATGCCGACATGTGAACCATGTTTAAAGGGTAAAATGGCTAAGTTGCCGTTTAAGGGAAACCCTGAGCGAGCCAAGCAAACATTAGACTTAATACATACTGACCTATGTGGACCACTAAGAAAAAGCGCCCGAGGTGGCTATGACTACTTCATCACTTTCACTGACGACTTTAGTCGTTATGGATATGTGTTCTTGTTGAAACACAAGTCTGAAGCCTTTGAGCGATTCAAAGAATTCAAGATGGAAGTAGAGAATCAACTTGGTCATACGATAAAGGCTCTTCGTTCTGACCGAGGTGGAGAATTTCTTAGTAACGAATTTCTGAATTATCTTGTAGAGCATGGAATATTATCACAGTGGACTCCTCCTGCAACACCCCAGTTAAATGGAGTAGCAGAGAGAAGGAATCGAACCTTGATGGACATGGTTCGATCCATGATGAGTGCCACTGACTTACCTCTTTCATTTTGGGGACATGCCCTCCTCACGGCAACGAAGATACTGAATATGGTACCTTCGAAATCCGTAGAAAAGACACCATACGAACTATGGTTTGGCAAGGCACCCTCATACGCATTCATGCGCATATGGGGATCTCCCGCTTACGTTAAAAAGCTAGTGGGAGATAAATTGGAAACTAAATCCACTTTGTGCAAATTCGTGGGGTATCCGGAAAACTCAATAGGATACGAGTTCTACGATCCTACAAGACAAACAACGTTTGTCTCGAGGAACGCTCACTTCTTGGAGATGGATTTCTTGGTGGACAAGAAAGAAAATAACGTAGAACTAGATGAGGTCACTGAAGCTGAAAAGGCCTTAGAGGTCGATCGAGCTGACCCGTCACCACAGGCAGTGGGAGAACAAGAGCATGAAAGTGCACCAGAAAGTACACCGATACTTCGTAGGTCAGAAAGACAACGTAGAGAACCCGAGAGGTACTACGGTCTGCTGCATGAGACTGGACAGTCTCTAACCGACCCAAGGACTTACGAAGAGGCTATGCTAGACATAGACTCGGGAAAGTGGCGCGAAGCCATGGAATCCGAACTGGACTCCATGCACTCAAACAAGGTCTGGGCCTTGGTAGATCCACCAGTGGGAGTGGCTCCCGTGGGTTGCAAGTGGATCTATAAGCGAAAGCTTGGAGTGAACGGAGAGGTGATTACCTACCAGGCGCGACTAGTGGCGAAAGGATACACTCAAAGACTTGGTATCGACTTTGAGGAGACCTTCTCGCCCGTCGCAATGCCCAAATCCATTCGGATCTTGCTGGCCATAGCTGCGTGGTATAACTACGAGATATGGCAGATGGATGTAAAGACTGCTTTTCTCAATGGGGACATTGATAAGGAGATCTACATGGAGCAACCAAAAGGATATGCATCCAAAGGAGATGAACACAAGGTGTGCAAACTCCAGAGGTCCATTTATGGACTGAAGCAAGCTTCCCGAAGTTGGAACATTCGTTTTGATGAGACAATCCAAACTTTTGGATTCATCAAGAACATGTTCGAACCTTGCGTGTACAAGAAGATCAGTGGGAGTACAGTTGAATTTTTGGTACTTTATGTTGACGACATTCTTCTCATTGAAAACAATGTAAAAGCATTGTCTGAAACTAAAGCATGGTTGTCTACACAATTCTCAATGAAGGATATGGGAGAAGCATCCTTTGTACTAGGTATAAGGATCTACCGAGATAGATCAAAAGGACTGCTGGGCCTCTCCCAATCCCAGTACATAGATAAAATCTTGAAAAGATTTAGTATGGAAGAATCCAAGAGAGGATTGCTTCCAATGAGACATGGGATTGCACTCTCTAAGTCTATGGCCCCAAAGACGCCTGAAGAGAGAAACAATATGTCTCGAGTACCATATGCATCCGCGATAGGAAGCATAATGTATGGTATGCTATGTACGAGACCAGACGTAGCGTACGCTTTAAGCGTTACAAGTCGCTACCAGTCTGATCCAGGTGAGCAGCACTGGATAGCCGTAAAGGCAATTCTGAAGTACCTGAGAAGGACTAAGGAATTGTTCTTGGTATACGGTGGAGGAGAATTGAAATTGGAAGGCTATACAGACTCGAGCTTCCAATGTGATGTAGACGACTTCAAGTCGACATCAGGATAAGTTTTCTGCCTCAATGGTGGTGCGGTTAGCTGGAAGAGCTCCAAGCAGGAAACAACCGCGGATTCAACCACTGAAGCAGAATACATTGCCGCGAGTGACACAGCAAAGGAAGGTGTTTGGATGAGGAACTTCATCCAGGAATTGGATGTGATACCTAGCATTGCTGAGCCCATTACTATCTTCTGCGATAATAATGGGGCAATAGCGCAAGCAAAGGAGCCGAGATCTCATCAGAAATCCAAGCACGTACAGAGACGATACCACGTGATAAGAGATATCATTGGTAGAGGAGACATTAAGATGGAACGTGTCGACTCAGAAGATAATACGGCGGACCCACTAACGAAGCCTCTGCCTCAAAAGGCATTTGAGAAACATCTGCATAAGATGGGACTCAAGAACATAAAAGACTGGCTTTAGGACAAGTGGGAGATTGATAGAAATAGTGTCCTGCAAGCCAGCTGTATGGCTAGCATTAATTGTAATTAATGAGGAACTATTCAATTTAGATTAATAAATGCACTTTTATTAAATGGTCAACTTTATCTTATGTAATATTTGTCTACGCATAAGGATAGAAGTCCTTAGATCACAGGGCTATGGGACAACCCGTGGACTGATCTCTAAGGCCGTGATCTAGAACATATTCAAGAGTCGTAGAATCCAATCGAGATAGGACATCGTTAGATTCGGTTAGACTCTCACTATTGTGTATACTCCGATGAACTGGAGGACGCTGGGGTCCACGAGCGTGACTGGGATAGTCGATACACATAAGTGGGTGGCTTGCTGGGATGGCAAGCGCACTGAATATACCCCAATTAGGAAATAACTCACCATGGAAGCGGTAGTCGCATATCGGGGTTGAAGTTATTCCAATTTACAATAGTATACGAGGAACGATCCCTAACAACTTGAGATGATAGGGTTTATCTGGTGCGAGAACGTCTATGCTTTGATATGAGTTCCGACTGACTGGGGATCACCAGAAAGTCTCTGTGGACTCACATTGGGTTTAGAGGAACTCGTATGCAGATTCATATCATCAACAAAGGATCCGTTGACCCGACTTGATAGGTTGAGAAATTCTCCTATGGATTTCTGTGAGAAATTAATTCTGGTAAAATCCTTGGCCAAGGTATCTAACGACTTTATGTAAGTAGCTCATAAAGATTAAGTCAAAGAGAATTTATTTCGAGATCAGAGTACATAAGGTCAAGATAAAAGAAAAGGGAATCCGATGAAAGACCATACCCTTAAGTCTCGACTGGGAGATTGATCAATGGAGAGATTATGTCGTATATGGAAGTTGTAAATGATAAAAGGTTCACTGAATTAATTCACCAGTGATTGGGCTCCATGGGCTTGTGACTGGACATCGACCGTGGAGTGTGGGAGAATTCCCAAATTAGCAGGGGTGCTAATTTTGGAATGATTAATCGACAGAGTGTTCGATTAATTCAGAGTATTAATTGCTCGAGTAATTAAATAATATTTAATTACAACCCACGGCCAATTATGTGGTGAACCTACGGGGGCATACACAATACACATGAAGCGAAAGCGAGGAAACAAGAACGAACGAGTCGACTGGGTCGACTGAGTCAAAATCGACTGGGTCGATTGAATGGGTGGGTCGACTGGGTCGACCCATATGGAACGAAAATGGATTCAATTGGAATTGGATCAAGATTATAAATTAAATTGGAGTTTAATTTATGAGTGAATTAATTAATTAGGATTTAATTAATTAATGGAATAATTAATTAATTAGACTTGGAGTTTAATTAATTAATTGGGAGATGATTTAATTAATTGGGCTATTTAATTGGGAGATTAAATAAAGCCCTGAAAGATTAATTAATATGGGCCATGAATTAATTAGGAGACTTAGTCTTCTAATTAAAGAGGGCCATGGCCCATGTAGGAGAATTAGTATCCTAATCCTAGAAGGATTAGGTTTTATGAGATATCTATAAATAAGAGACTAGGTCTCATATCTCACACACAACTCTTCAAGCAAAATAAGAAAAGCAAAAATTCTCTCTCCCCTCCCAAGTGTGATCGGCCGAACCCTGTGCAAAATTAGGAAGAATTTTCGGTTTTGATCTTTTAGTTCCCAAAGTCGTTCTTACAGTCCTGAATTAATATAGCCTATGTTCTAGTCGATTGGTTATATTATTTTCGTGATATTGTGGTGTATCAATCCGTAGAGGCGCAACACGTGGGGCGCTACTGCAGAGCTTGGATCGATTTCTGTGGAGGAGAGTTCAGAGTTCGTATTAGCCAACAAGGATTTGCAAGGAGACAGGTATAAACGAGAAAACTTATACTGTCATTTATTTATATTCATATATATACAACTAGAGAATATCCTGGCAAGATTCTTTAAGAGGCCCTAGAAAAGTTTTATATTCCGCTGTGCCTAGGGCTGTTTTTCTTACCGAATCCCAACAATGACTAGTTTTAGGAAAAATTCAAATCCATTTAAAATTGTGCTAAAATCTATTGGACTAAAATTCAGGATTTCAAATGAATGAATTTAATTTTGTATCCAAATAGAATGATGAATTTGACGAGTGATTTCAAAACCACCCACCCAAATCAATCTATTCAAATTAATCCTAAAAGATTTAGCAATTGCGGTTATTAAAGTTTTCTTTTAACCATATTTTTATCAGGATGTCCAAACAAGTTATGATAAAATATGATTCATTCCAAACTATTTTCTTTTTTCAAATATTGTACTCTTGTTTCTAAAGTAAGTAGTGAATGAGAATTAATGATTTGAAAGAAAAACTTGGGGCCCAATTGGATGGGTGGACTTGGGTTTGGTGGATTTGAAATCCCTTGTCAAATCCATAGTGCTATTTGGATACAAAATTGTTTGATGAAGTTGAAGATGAAGTGCAATGAAGATAAGAAGATAAGGGAAAGTTTTGATGATTTCCAAAACATCAAATTCAGCTAAGTATGGAAAGCTTAGATCCCTTAGAAGAATTTTGACCAAGTAAAGAAGACATCAGAAGGGTCTAAAATTCTAAGCCCAGAAGACTACTGATCTCATGCTGAAATAGCAATCAGAAGGGTAGACCATCAGCTGACTCAAATCAGATTAGTTCAGAGTTTGATCAGCAGGGTATCTATCAAAAGGGTTGTTTCGATCAGCAGAGTAGAAGAGATCAAGGAGATAGTCCAACGATAATAAATGCACTTGGTGTAATAAATGCTGCAAGAGAAGGGTAGTAATGGCAAATGATTGGAATTTACTCTCGGATCAGCAGAGTGCATTTAATGCAGCTACAGGAAAGTACAGCAGAAAAAGTACTGTAGCAGGGAGCCGTTCTGAATTTGGGCTAAGGCTATGGATTTGAATTTTGATTTCCTTCAAAGGTCATATTTTCAAATCCAAGTATAAATAGAGCTGATTTGAACGAGCGAGAAACAACACAACAACATTCTAAGATTTCGTTTCCGAAGCAGAAATTTTTCTAAGTCTCAAGAAGCTCGAACAGCTCACTCGTCTGGAGAAGTCATCTGTTGACAGAAACCAAGTTAAAGCCAAATAGAAAATACTTTCTGAGTGAAATTGTATTAGCTGAGTGTTGTGCGGAGTTTAGATCCATATTTGTGAGTAATCTAACTTTAGAGGATAGGTTTTCTGAGTGATTTCCTATTGTGAGCTTACAGTCTTTTCATTTATTGTTTAGGTGTAAGTGGAGAAATATTGTAAACTTTGTGTTTATAGTATAACCCAGAATCTAAGTGATCTAGAAGAGTGAACTAAATGATTTTTATCCATATAACCACTATAAAAATTCTTTGTGTTATTTTTGCATTTATGTTTTCTTGCATATTTCAAAATTGCATAAGTAAACACTTTGAATTGCTTTAAAGATTTTGAAGGAGTTTTTAAACTGGGGATAAAATCTTTAAAAGACTTAGTCTACTTGTGAAAAACACTTTCAAATTATCCGCTGCAAGTATACTCTTGAAAAACTGATTTTGCTGTAATCAGCTAAGTTACTATAAGAAGAGTGGTCACTCTGCTGTTCAAGATTTGTTCACGATCAGCATAGTCAGCTTACTGTTCTTCATAAGCTTAGTCTGCTGACAGACGACTGAAAAGTTTTTAAGTCTAAAAATTTTCAGAGGTCTATTCACCCTCCCCCCTCCCTCTAGACCTCATCTGACCACTTGGGACCAACAAATGGTATCAGAGCAGGTGGTTCATTAGAATCAGCTGCCTGATCAACGAGCTTGATCCAAGTATTTTTCAAAGGTTTTCAAAACTTTTCAAAAGAGCATATTTTTGAAAAACAAAAACTTTTTGAAAAAAGGATTGTATCAGCCATGTTCCCCACATTGCTGGTATGTCTTTTGAAGACTGGAAAATCAGGATGGAGATTTTTCTAGCTTCTTATAATGATAACATGTACACATGTATTATCAAAGGTCCATTCAAATTCACCAAGACGATAAAGATCAATGAAGTTGATACCGTGGTGGAGAAAGACTTACATGAGATGACAGCAGAAGAAATAAAGCTGTTCAATCTTGATAAAGTCGGAAGATTTATCATGACTAAAACCCTGGATAATGATCGGTTTGATAAAGTCAAACATTGCAAAACTGCAAAGGAGATGTGGGATAAAGTCAGAGACATGAGCGAAGGAAACGACGCCATTAAAGAGCATCAGCTGAGTGTTGCTCTGGAAAAGCTGGATAACTTCAAGATGAAGTCCGCTGAAACCATTGATCAGATGGATACAAGGTTTACAAGGACGCTGAATGAAGTTTTAAAGCTTGGAAAAACCTTTACGGATAAGGAAATAACCATCAGAGTGCTGAAGGCTTTACCTCCGAAATTCAACATGAAGGTGACAGCGATGGAGGAAGCAAGAGATTTGGGAAAGATCTCCCTTACAGAGCTGTTCTCCGTACTCAAGGCGTATGAGTATAAACTGCCAAGAATGGGAATTGAAGAAACCTCAACTTCAGGACCCACAGCTGCCTTAGTTGCTGCTGAAAATCCTAGAAGACCAGCACAGAGAAGTAAAGAAGTGGACTCATCTGATGAAGCCACATTACTCAACAAAAAGGAGTACACAGCTGGAGATGTAGCATTGCTGATAAATAATTTCAAGAAGTTCTACAAAAGAAAAATGAAGAACAAATACAACAATGTTTCTACTTCTAAACCTAACTCTTCGTCTCAAGATAAGGATGATTATAAAGCCAAACTAATGTGTTATAACTGCAGGAAATTGGGACACTTCATCAAAGACTGTCCATATCCAAAAGCAGAAAAATACACTGAAGAAGAGAAGAGAATTTGAAAAGAAAGAAAGCATCAGAGAGGCAAGGCAATGATAGCGGAAGCAGAAAAGCTGACTGCTGTCTACTCATCTGATTCAGACTCAGACACGTCTGATGAAGAGAACCCTGCTCTCATCTGTCTGATGGCCAAGGAATCTGATGACTCTGAGGATGAGGTAACTCCTCTTGATAATGAATTATTTAATTCATTTGAACAAATGATGCTTAACAATACTGGTATTGCTGAAGCATATAAAAAGCTTAAGGAAGAGATGATATTGCTAAAAGAGCAAAATAGTTCACTGAAACTCACATCTGAATCAGTTGAATATAAAAAGCTTGAGCAAGAACATGAATCTCTGAAAGCTGAATGTGAAGTTTATAAGGGTAAAATCATTGAGCATGAGAAAATCATCGAGTCTCATGAAAAATCATATGTTGCATCCACTCACATGTGTAGTAAACAGAAGATGCCTTTAGAACAGAATAAGTTAGAATTGAACCATACTGAAAAATTTATATCTGCTGACAATAGTAAGGTCATTCTGTATGTTCAAACTGCTAAACCTGCTTCACCTGAGAAAGTGTTAAAGAAGACAAAAACTCCTAAGGCTAAAAAGAGCAAAGAGCCTAGTGTAGGTAAACAGATTAATAAGACCAAACAGCAGAGTCCTAAGAAGTCTGCTGATAAAGCTAAATTGAATCAGACTAGTGATAAAACTAAGGCATCTGTTAATGAGCAAACATCTAGTAAACCAAAGAAGCATAAGCATAAGAAAAATCAAAATGCTTGGTATGGAAATGAGTCTTATTATGTGCAACCTGCTGCATATCCTCCTATGTATCATACACCTCAATTTCCAACTTACTATGCACCATATCCTGCTCATCCAATGCATGCATACCCTGCTTATCATGCACCTTACCCTACTTACGAACATTTTCCCTTATCATACTGATCATCAACATGACTTATCTGCTGAATATGATAATGATAAAACTGTTCATGCTCCTGTTAAAATTCAGAAGCCTAAGAAGCCTAAGACATCAACATCTTGGGTTGTCAAAGGTGGAACTAATCCTCCAGGACCCTCTCAATAAGGGTACCTAAAAAAATTTATTTTTGTTTTGTTGGTTAGGATTAGGAGTAGGAGTAAAGTAGAGAAGATTTGGTACTTGGACATTGGTTGTTCAAGGCACATGTGTGGAAGCATACATGAGCTGACTGATGCTGTTGCTGTGGATGGTCCAAATGTTACTTTTGGAGATAGCAAAGAAGGCAAGATTGTAGCTAAAGGAAGATTAATCAAAGGAAACATAGAGATATCTGACGTCTCTTATGTTAAAGGCCTAAAGTACAACCTGCTAAGCATAAGTCAATTTTGTGACAAAGGATATTCAGACATCTTCTCAACAGATAAGTGCTATGTTGAACAGATTGGTACAAAGAAGGTAATTTTATCTAGAAGACGACAAGAAAATGTCTACATAGTCAACTGGAATTCTGCTGACAAGAATTCAAGTATTTGTTTGGTGGCATCAACACCAAGTGAAGTCAGTTGGTTGTGGCACAAAAGGATGAATCATTTAGACTTCAAGACCATAAACAGATTGATAAAGAATGATCTGGTAGAAGGGATTCCAAAAACAGTCATGAGCAAAGACAAGCTCTGTGACGCATGTCAGAAAGGGAAACAAATCAAGTCATCATTCAAAAGCAAGAAGCACCAATCTTCTGATAGAATTTTGGAGCTGCTACACATGGACTTATTTGGACCTATTGATCCAGTCAGCAATGGTGGAAAGAAATACTGCCTAGCTGTTGTGGATGACTATTCAAGATATACTTGGGTGATATTCATGAAGAAGAAAAGTGAAACCAATGAACATCTTACTAATCTGATGGAACTGATCCAGAATGAGAAAAGCACAAAGATATTGAAGATCAGATCAGATAGAGGGATAGAGTTTACAAACTCTACTGTTGAAGAGTATTGTAATATCAAAGGAATACATCATGAGTATTCAGCTGCTAGAACCCCTCAACAGAACGGTGTTGCTGAAAGGAGAAACAGAACACTGAAGGAAGCTGTCAGAACAATGATAGCTGAAGATAAGATGCCACAAAGATTTTGGGCAGAAACAACAAATACGGCCTGCTTTACCCAGAACAGATGCATGATCAACAAAAATCAGAACAAGACTCCATATGAAGTTTGGAACAACAGGAAACCAAACATTCATTACTTTAAAATTTTTGGTTGTAAATGCTTTGTGTTAAATAATGGGAAAAATCACCTTACTGCATTTGCAGAGAAGGCTGATGAAGCTGTCTTTGTAGGATACTCTACTGTTAGTAAAGCTTATAGAGTTTTTAACAAAAGAACATTACTAATAGAAGAATCCATTCATGTAGTATTTGATGAACCAAATCAATCTTCTGAAAAGAATCAAAGTACTAATCAAGATCTGTCTACTGATTTTCAGAAATTGAATGTTGAAAGAAATGAAGAATATGTTCCCATCATACTACCTGATCTCAACCCAGCTGATAACTCAAGTGCTGTTCAAAATCACAGTGCTGATTGTCTAACAGACGAGTTGCAAACAGCTGACAGACCAGAGACTGTTCAACAGACTACTACTGAATCTCCAACACTAGTGTTGCAAGATCAAGACAGAGGACAACATTCAGACCTGCAACCTGATCTCAGATGGCTCAAGAATCATCCTCCAGAGTTGGTGATTGGTGATCCTTTGGATAGAGTGAAGACAAGAAGAGCTGCTGCACAAGATGCCATGTTTGTCAGTTTTCTCTCTCAAATAGAGCCTAAACAAATTGAAGAAGCTCTTAGTGATTCCTTCTGGATTGAAGCTATGCAAGAAGAGTTGAATCAATTTGAAAGGAACGAAGTATGGTACTTAGTTCCAAGACCAAGTCATCAAAGAGTAATTGGCACTAAATGGGTTTTCAGAAATAAGATGAATGAAGATGGTATTGTTACCAGAAATAAAGCAAGATTAGTGGCCAAGGGTTATTGTCAAGAAGAAGGAATTGACTTTGATGAAACATTTGCATCAGTAGCAAGACTTGAAGCAATCAGACTGTTTCTGGCCTATGCTTCTTACAAGAACTTCACTGTCTATCAGATGGATGTGAAGTCAGCATTTCTAAATGGAGAATTGCAAGAAGAAGTGTATGTTGAACAACCACCTGAATTTGAAGCTTATCAACAAGAAGACACGGTGTATCGTCTGAAGAAAGCTTTCTATGGACTGAAACAGGCTCCAAGAGCATGGTATGATACCTTATCTGATTTTCTTTTAATTAAAGGATTTCGCAAAGGTAAGGTAGATAAAACCTTGTTCACAATTGAATGGGAAAATCATATATTACTTGTGCAAATATATGTAGACGATATTATTTTTGGTTCAACTAACCAACAGATGTGTGACAAGTTCTCCAAGCTGATGCAAAATAAGTTTTAAATGAGCATGATGGGTGAACTCAATTATTTTTTTGGTTTGCAAGTTAGACAGTTGCCTGATGGAATATTCTTCAACCAAGCAAAATACACAAGAGATCTGTTTAAGAAATTTGGTATGGAAACTAGCTCCACTCCTACTGTTCCAATGTCTACCAGTCTTCGTTTGGATAAAGATGAAGATGGCAAATCAGTGGACATAACCAAATACAGAGGCATTATTGGGTCACTGTTGTATCTAACAGCTAGCAGACCTGATATCATGTACTCTGTTGGGGTTTGTGCGAGATTTCAATCAAATCCTAAGGAATCTCATCTCTTAGCTGCCAAGAGAATTCTGAAATACATTAAGGGCACTCAAGAATTGGGATTGTGGTATCCTAGAGAATCTGGATTTGAGCTTACTGGTTATTCAGATTCAGACCTTGCTGGCTGCAAAATTGATAGGAAAAGCACAACAGGTGCTTGTCAATTTTTGGGTAGTCGTCTGATCTCATGGATGAGTAAGAAACAGACTTCAATATCCATATCTACTGCTGAAGCTGAGTATATAGCTGCTGGAGCATGCTGTGCACAGATACTATGGTTGAAGCATCAACTAGAAGATTAAAATATCAAAATCAGTGGAATTCCAATCTACTGTGACAATACAAGTGCAATATCTCTTACTCAGAATACTACAAGTCATTCAAGGACTAAACTTATTGAGATCAAGCATCACTTCATTAGAGATCATATGGAAAAAGGGAATGTTATGATTGAGTATGTTCATACAGACAATCAGATTGCTGACATTTTCACTAAACCTCTAAGTGAAGTAAGGTTTTCAACTCTAAGAGCTGAACTAGGACTACTAAATTTGGATGCATAAGCTGAGGGGGAACTTATCAGAAGACTGAAGTTTATCAGCACAGTCATCCATTATCATATTCAAGAATTAACTCTCAACAGACTTGTTGGTCCCAAGTGGTCAGAAGAGGTTTAGAGGGGGGGGGGGTGAATAAACCTCTTTAAAATTTTCTTCAAATTTAACTTTAAAACTTTCACTTTAACTGAACAGACTAAGCTGATCAGATTAGTTAGTTACAATTCTGTTCGCGAACAAATCTTTGAACAGCCTTGTTGACCACTCGTCTGATTATTACTTAGCTGATTTTGCCAAAATCAGTTTTAATACTTGGAGTACTTGCAGCGGATTTTCAAAGTGTTTTTCACAAGTAATCTTAGTAGTTTGAAAAATGGTTTCCCCAGTTTTATAAACTCCTTTTTAACTCTTTTTCAAACAGTTAACTTAAATGTGTTTTTATGCAAACAGAAAATATGCAGATTTAAAAGCAATGTAAAAACACAAGTAATTTTTATAGTGGTTATATGGATTTGAATATCCTTTAGTCCACTCTTCCAAGTCACACAGATCTTGGGTTATACTATAATCACAAAGTTTACAGTATACTCTGCTTGCGTCGAACAACAAATGAAACGACCACAAGTTCGCAATAGGAAATCACACAGAAGACCTATTCTCTGAAGTTTGATCACTCACAAAGATGGATCACAACTCCGCACAACACTCTTGTTTACAAAATCACTCAGAAGATGTATTTTTCTTGATTCTTCAACTCTGCTTTCGTCAACAAATGACTCAGCTGATGAGTGAGCTGTTCTTGAGACTTAAAGAATTTTGCTTCGGAAATTTCTCTCAGAAAGTGTGTTGCTTGTTTCTTCTTCGTCTCTTTCAGCTATTTATACTTGAGGATAGAAAAATGTCCGTTGAAGAGAGACAAGATTCAAATTCCTCGAGTACTGGTCCTTAAAATCCGCGAACGGCTCTTTTGCAGTCTGTCCGTACTATGAACAATACTATTCTGCAGGCAGCATTAAATGCACCCAGCTGATGCGAAGCATTTCTTCAATCATTTGTCTTTAATAACCTTGTACTTCAGCATTTATTACTCCAAGGGGCATTTATTACCGTTGGGAACACTTCATGATCTTCTTCACTTGGCTGACGAAAGTACACGTCTGATGGCGAACTTGGCTGATCTCAAACTTGAACAAATCTGATTTGAGTCGGCTGATCTTCATCAGTCTGATAACTTTACTTCAGCAGATCAGAAGTCTTGGACCTTGAAATTTTGACTCTTCTGATGTCTTCTTTACTTAGTCAAAATTTCTTCTAAGGGATCATCAGCTAAGTTACTCCATACTTAGCCAATCTTGAAGTTTTGGAATCCTTCAAAACCTCCCTTTACAAATTGTCTTCAGTGCCTTCATCTTCATCCTTATCCAACAATTTCCCCCTTTTTGATGATGACAAAACTTCAGCTAAGTACCTGTTAAATACCTAAGCTAAAGAATGTAATCCTCAAAATTTTCTGAGATAGAAAAAGTTTATTGGATTGAACTTGACTTTTCATTAATATTGAAAAAGAGTTACAAGGTACAAGTTCATCAGATGAGATTTCTGAAGAATAGATAGAAGTGAACTGATTACAATGAATTTAAAATTTCTAACTATCAGCTTCTTCATCTGATCCTTCAAGCACTTCTTCATACTCATAAGATGACTCTTCGTCATCTTCGTCTTCATCAGCTTCTTCTTCCAAGATTGCTTTGGCAGCTTCCATCTTCTCTTTGAGTTGCTGCTCTTTAATCAGCTCCATTGCTTTCTTGGCAGATTCAGTCTCCTTGTACTTGGTAGTTTCTTTTTCAATCTTTTCTTCTTCTTCTACCTTTCCAGGATTTTCTTCAGTCTTGTCAGCAGTGTCTTCAGTTTCCTTGGCTTCAATAGTTGCTTAAGCAGTTTCCTTAGCTGTTTCTTCAGCAGCAGTTTCCTTAGCTGTTTCTTCAGCAGCAGTTTCCTTAGCTGTTTCTTCCCTTTTATCTTCCCCCTTTTTGTCATCATCAGCTTTGATGACATTAGAAGGTGCAACAGTAGGGTTGAGGGCAACTGTTGGAATCTTCACTCCAGCACACAAAGCCTTTAGATTCTGATTGACAACATCGTGACTAGCTATAAGATGATGAATATCAGTGCTGATGATGTCAGTCTTGTCATTGAAGTAGTCAATATTCAAGTTTACAGTTGCAATTTCATCTTGGACGGCCTGTACCACAGCTGATACTTCATGCAACATCCCTAAATTGACTTCCTTCTCCTCTTCACTGACTTTGATGAAGGTTGCAGTTAAATCAGCAATCTTGTGTTCAGCTAAGTGCAGCATGAAGATGATTAACATCACTCTTCACATCCTCCACATTTCTGTTCATTTCATTTAAGCTGTTCACTAACTGCAAGGAATGATCTTGAGGAATAGGAATACTTGTGATTTCAGTCTTGATGATCTTTTCTGTAGACTGTTGCACAGTTTCCAGCTGAAGTCTATTTGATTCTGTCAATTCTTCCTTAAGCTCTGTCTTCAGCTCCTCTTTAACCTTCATCAGCTGCTGTTGATGCTTCTCATCCAGTTCCTTTATAGAATTTTCCATCAACATCTGGAAAGCTTCCATCAGTGATGAGTGTTCATCACCTGATGAAGCAGAACAGCAGCTTCATCCCTTTCTTCATTTTCCTGGTGGACAGGAATATCTTCCATATTTTCGTCTTGATGATCTTCAGAATCCTTAGCATTCCACTCAATAGCTAGGGGTTCATCAGCAACCTTTTCAGCAGACTTGTCTTCAGTCTGATCAGCAGACTTATCAGCAGTTTGATCAACAGGCTTGTCAGCAGGTTGATCAGCAGGCTTGTCAGCAGTTTGATCAGCAGGCTTGTCAGCAGTTTGATCAGCAGGCTTGTCTTCAATCTGATCAGCAGACTTGACTTCAGGCTTGTCCGCAGCTTTAGGTTCATCAGTAACATCATCATAGACCAAGTTGGTGATAGTGCCATCATCATTGAAGC
>CM064881.1:41113958-41389946 GCA_003313485.2 Penstemon barbatus
ATACTTTAAGGGGGGAAACTGTATATCACCTTTACCTCGAAGGCTAAAATCAAAAGTTGAAAATAAAAAATGAACTATAATTACTAAGTATTTATAATATAAAACTACATATCTACATAATTATTATTCTAAGACAACCATTTGAATTAATGAACAACATCATTTCTTTTCTTCCTTGACCTTTATATTTTCATCTAAACTTTTAACCAGTTTTACCGGTTATACCTATTTTTTTTATGAGTTCATTCATTTTCAATCACATGCCTAATCCATTTTGTAACAAATCTAACCCGTTTTTACTAATTTTCCTCAATTTTATCGAGTAAGCTTTTACACTAAGTTTATCATTTTTTTGTTATTTTAGCATTTTCTTTCATCGATTTCATCTGCTTTGACATTGAGTTTACCATTTATTTTTTGTTATCCCATGTTTAATTAGTCAATATCATTCATTTTTACCAGTTACACTTTTTTTGCCGGCTTACCCCTTTGTTTTTATCAATTGCACCATTTTTTTTTTATCTCAATTTACTTCTATCTAACTCATTTTTCCATTGATTTTACCATTTTTTTTAACCATTCTATGTTTTGATTATAAGTTTTTCAGTTAACTAAGTATTTTTTTTATTCCTACAGCCCGAAGACGGCCTTTTATTTTTAGGTTCTTTAACAAGTTATAATTTTTTAAAAACTTACAAAAGAAATATCGATTTTACCTGCTTTTACATTGAGTTTATAATTTCTTTTTTGTTATTTTAACCCGTTCGTTAACAATTTTTTTATGGTTTGTCCAGTTTATTAATCGATCCATCCATTCTCAAATTAACCCATTAGTTGATTTTCACATTTGTTAATCAGTTCATCATTCTCTCCGTTTTAACCCAATTTTAGTCTGATTTTACTTATTCAACATATTTTCTCACATATTTCACTTTTTTTTTTTGGCCAATTAGCTCATTTTTTTTATATTTTTTTTCTTTTATCGATTTGATCCATTTTTTTGTTATCCCGTGTGTAGCCAATGTCATTCAATTTTTTTTACCGGTTAACCTTGTTGTTTTCTCAATTCACCTTTTTTTTTTGTTTATTCTTTTATCGGTTTGATCCATTTTTTTGTTATCCCGTGCTTAGCCTATGTCATTCAATTTTTTTTACACCAGTTTTACCCATTTTTTTGATTGTTAACCTTGTTTTTTTTATCAATTCACCATTTTTTTGCTTTAACTAGCTTTTCTTTCTATATGATACATTTTCCCATTGATTTTACTATTTTTATCAAATTTTTTATTTAAACAATTTCTATCTTTAGGCTTTTTTGGGCTTAGGCTAATTATACATTTCTTGGTTAACTAAATAGTACCTTTTTGTATTCATGTAGCATGAATGTGACATAATTTTTTTCCAGTCTCTTTAATATTTGTAAGGTTCCTTAATAAGTAACAAATTTTTAAGAACTTTTCAAAGAATTTTTTGAAGAAATATAGAATAATTTTTTTTTTTGTCATCATTAATGTTTTAATGAGTTGTAAAACTTTAAAAGATAATTATAAGGCTGATGCAGGATAGACTTTTTGTCTAATTATACTTCTATGATTTTTTATTTTACCTTTTTGCCATAAAATTAAATATTACAAGATAATTTAAATAGGGGTATAATAGTCTTCACAAAAAAGGGAAAAAATTTCCTTAGGCTAACTCATACTTTTATATGTATATAAAATAATATAATATAGATATAGATTATCGGGTGATACTTGCCTAGACCAGGTCTTTCATAGACCATGAACAAAATCAGTGCATCCACCAAACATATTTGCAAGATTTTGTGTGTGGTCTATGAAAGACCGGGTCTAGGCAAGAATTTTCCGTAATTATCCTTAGTGCTGTTAATTTTGTAATATTTCAATAGACTTAGGACTAACTTTCCAACTCGTACTTTTATATGTATATAGATATATAGATTATCGGGTGATACTTGCCTAGACCAGGTCTTTCATAGACCATGAACAAAATCAGTGCATCCACCAAACATATTTGCAAGATTTTGTGTGTGGTCTATGAAAGACGGGGTCTAGAAAAGTGCACGTACGTTGTATGTGTCTAATTAATTAGTAAGTCGATTTTATAAATTATAGTAAAAGTAATTTTATCTTGTCATAAAAAATACAAATTAATGAGTAATATTTAATTTAATTATTATTTCACATTATAATTAAATTTTGATGATCAATTTGTTCATAAGATCTTGTAATTATTTTCCCTTTAAAATAAGATCGTAAAAAAATTATTTAGTTCATTAGTAATATTTATCATTTCAAAAACATCAATTTAATAGCACTATTTATTTGTTTTATTTTGAAATAACACCATGCCATTTAATTGAAATGCATTTATTTTCATACATAATCCGCTTAATCCTTTTTTCCAACCGATTTCATTCATTTTGCATCGATTTGATATATTTTTTCACCGGTTTATTCGTTCTTTTAAAGATTTAACCTACTTTCATTATTTTTTCCATTTTCGTCGATTTTTTTATGTTTTTCCAGCGTAAATCGTGCATTCTATTAACCCTAACCACGTTTTGCCAGTTAAACTATTTTTTTATTTTTACAGATCTCACTCGTTTTCACCTATTTCACACGTTTTTCCACTGATTTTCATATCTTTTCACCAATTTCACCTCGCATTTCATTGATTTCACATGTTTTCACCGACTTTACCATTGTTTCTCGATTCACTGATTTCACCCAATTCTAACAATTTCATCCGTTTTTCAGTAATTTTATCGGTCCTATCCGGTTTTCACGAAATTCATCTAAAGTAATTCGATTCCATGTGTACTTATCGACTTCATCAACTTTACCAATGTTCACCCAAATTTTATCGTTTTCACATGTTTTATGATCCACTGATCTCACCCATTTTAAACGATTTCTTTCGTTTCTCACTAATTTCATCGATTTTATCCGATTTTCATAAATTTCATCCAAAGTTATTCGAATGCATATGATTTATCGATTTCGTAGACGCTTTTTTTGCCGATTTTATTTGTTTTCCACCAACTTTACCAGTGTTCAACATTTTTTTATTTATCATTTTCATTTGATTTAGAGCTCAAATGATCCCATATGAGTCAAATAGTTAATACAAAAAATTAAGTTTGTGTTCTTAAGTTCTAAGATATCTACTAAAAGGCATATTAATTTATCATTTTTATAGGATTAACATTTTATGATCCTGTATGTTCGGAGATGCATAAATTGAAAAAAGTGTCTAAATGCATTCATTGTGGTGCTGAAAGATTTGAATATGAGCCCCGCACTTTTTGTTGTGGTAATGCAAAAATTAAACTAGCACCTATTGAAATTCCAGATGAGTTGTTCGATTTATTCACTTCACAGTCAGAAGAGGCTATGAACTTTCGAAAAATATTCGTCATTTGAAATTCTCTTTTACCTCATTTGGTGTGAAGTATGATAAAGAGCTTGCAAATGCTAAGAACGGGGTTTATACTTTTCGAGCACAAGGAATGGTCTACCATAATCTTCCAGGAATAATTCCGTATGAAAATGGGCCATCATATTTTCAATTGTACTTTTTTGATATTGAAAATGAAGCTGAGGCTAGACTCAAAATACTAGAGAATTCATCTTTATCTGAAGCAATTATAAAAAAGTTAATGAAAATTCTAGAAGTCAATCCGTACGTCAAGGTGTTTAGACGATTAAAAGATCATCCATCAATGGAAGATGTTCAACTCCATATCTCAAAATATGTGAATTTAGATCAACGAGTATATAATCATCCAACTACTGATCAAGTTGCAGCTATATGGATTGAAGAAAATAATGATAATATATCGTATCATAGAGATATTTTTTTTTTTGAGAGGGTATCATAGAGATATTATAGTCCATGCACATTCAGGCAATACACATAGAATAAAACATTATTATGGATGCTATGAACCATTGCAATATCCAATTCTATTTCCAAGAGATGAGACGGGATGGCATCAAAATATCAAAAGAAGTTGCACCAATGACAATCAAGTTGGTCAATCCACCTTCACGAGGGACGAAAGCATAGATGATGCCCATGAACAAGAAGGTTAATCATTTGTTTTGCTTTATTTCAATCCCTTTTCATTTGTTCAAACAATAATTATTGCTTAATTCCATTCATGATTATTCATCTCATATTCTAACATATACATTTTTCTTTCAGAGAATAATGAAAATTGTGTTATATAATTTGTTCCATCATCCAGGGAGAATATTACTATACATGAAGATGAAGGTATGTTTTAATAAATAAGAAACAGATAATAAACTTAAAATAAAAGCATATCATATAAATAGGTCATCCAAATGTTAAAAAGTCATATAAATTTCATTATTAGTTCATCTTTTGAACTATTAAGTGATAAGTGATAATAGACAATATTTTTATCAGATACCGTCCTCGCCAGTCATGGTTCCAACCTATCAACTGATAATGTACTTGCCAGCCACGGTTCTAACCTACCAAATTTTCGTTCTGCGAATGATATCCTTTCACAAGAACAAGAAGATATGTATTAATTAACATTCCAAAGCTATTAAACTATTAGACTTTGAATGATTTAATGTAATTAAACAAGCATAAGGTAGAAGAAATGATGTACCCTCTGTTACTTTCCTTGTACTCTTCTTCAAGTAGATTGTCAATTCCATATTATAGTATCCCTGTAATCATTCCCCCTGGAGTTGACAAAGTAAGATTGAGGAGGTCATTGACCAACGTCACCTACAGAAAATTAATTTACTATAATATTAATGAATATAAATTTCTGGATATTAATTAATCTACAAAATCTTATATCTTAATAACCCAATAAATAAATAAACAAATTGTTCATGGAGAAGAGAAAATGTTAAATAGTATACTACTAATCAGGCCCTTGAGATATAATGTACAGTCTCCCACATGTTGATGCGAATGGAAAGCTAAGATTAAGAGATGCTCTATTGTGCAGCTACCAGCCTAATGAGGTTCACACTCTTTATTCCCTATTGTGCTTATAGAGGAAGGACATGGAGTGTATAATCTAATTTTTTATTCCTTAAATTAATTGAATAATCAAATTTTGAAAGCTAGCAAATCCTAGAGGCTGCTTAGTTTTCTTATCATATACCAATTTAACTGCCAACCCACATAAAATTGAACTTCTTTTATTATCTTATCATTTGAATATGCACACAACAGATTTAAACAGAAGCTAAGACTTAACATGTAAACTGAGTTGAACCTCGACTAACTTCTCCAATTTGCGAAAAAATTCAAGAAATTCTATTTTCTGAACTCGTACTTTTATATGTATATAGATATAGATATAGATATAGCATAGATATAGATATATAGAATATAGATATATAGAATAGATATAGATATAGATAGAATATAGATATATAGAATATAGATAATGATCTTCTTTTCTTCATAAGTGAATCTTATGGCTCTTATATTATGCTTTAATATTATATTCTACTAGTTAAGTAATTACTTCCTCCGTTCCATTTTTCTTTTATCCCTTGTATTAATCTAAATAAAAAAAAAAACTATAGGGTTCCAAATGGCAAAATAGGCTCAATGATCTCTTTCTTCGATAGACCGGTCCGGCGCTCCGCGTGGTTATATTCGTACATGTTCCGACTCGCCGGTCATTATGGATATAGTGGCATGGCGAGTCAAAGGGGGGGGAGTTCTTCTGAAAAAAATGGATCGATGGGAACCCTTAATCTTAATAGCAGAGTGGCCAACCAAGCCAAGAATCATCGCCCGAGAAAGCAAGGTAAGCAAGGATCGTAGAATATAAAATTCCCCACGTAGCGGTAAGAAAAGAAGCAAAGGAAATCAACTTATTAGTGAAATAAAATTATTAAATTATTTATTATAATTTTTATTAATTTAGTCAAATTGACTGTACACCACATATATTAATAATTAAGAAAGTTTAATACACTGTAAATGTGAAAATTTAACTTAATAATTGAAAATTTTAATCAAATATTATAGCTAATGGAGTAAAAATAATGGGACGGAGGAAGTATTATTTTTCAACTCAATGCAATAATTAATAAGTCATATATGTTATATGTATATACTTAATTTACTTATTAATTATATTATGATTGACAGTAATTGTCTTTCATACATTGTCTTATGTTATAATTTTTCTTTTTTTTTTTTTTTTTTTTTTTTTTGAGTTGTCTTATGCTATAAATTGAAAGTTTTGCATGTGTATTATAATATACTGATTTATGGAGAGCAACTACAGCTAACCATGCTGCATGTGAAGGCCATAAAAAAGCAAAATTATAGTAGACAAAAATAAATGATATTTTTCTCAAGTATGTAGGTTGAATTTTACACCTAACTTTTAGGTATTAGATTGCCTTTATGGGCAAAAAGCTTTAGAATATATCATCACAATTAGATTAAAAAAAAGGTCTATAAAATTTGGAGCATCAGATGCTTCTTTAGATGACTTGATCTTCATTGTTGTTTCCTTATTATCAAACATAATATTCCATATTCAAAAATTGAAGCTTCAATTGAGCAAATTTTCACAAGGTGATCACTTTAGTTCATGTTGAGTTTAATTTCACTCTAAGTTAATTAGTTTGGTGCAAATTCTTTTTTTTTAAAAAAAATATAAGTTTCATTTGATTAATTAGGTTTCTAATTTATACATGGAATCTAATTCGGGTAATATGCACTAGTAGGTTGGATTAGATACTGTTGAATCCACATCAATAATATAAAATACTAATATATATAAAGTTTACATTTTATCGAGTTAAGCATTTCTATATAACTAGTATTTATACGAAGATTAACCAACCCGTGGGACGGAAAATTAGTACCTATACCGGTGGATTTAATCCACACGGGTGTTGGATGAGTGACATATAAGCATAAAAGGACAATATTTTGTCATTTTATGCTTATGTGTCATTCATCCAACCCCCATGTATTAAATCCACTAGTCCCCGTGGGACCTAAAGAAGCTGAGATTCTAGGATCAAGAGCGCGATTAAACTTACTATTGAAATGGACTGGAGGAGGATTGTTCTTGAAGGCGATTACAGTGCAATAATTGAAGATATTTAGAAGTCGGTGGAGAATTAGTCGTCTATTGATCCTATTACTAAAGATATTAAGAACATGTTAATCCACTTGATTCTTTTAGTGATGTGTTTATTCGTAGAGTTTGTAATGAAGCAGTATCTGATGATAGTTTGATTTAAAGTCCATGATAGGACTCGACTCATTGTTTTGGCGGAATCCGTTTGATTCTTTATAATATCATTGTTTTCACTAAAAAAAATCATTTAATTTTTGTCCTATAGAGTAAAAGTTGATTATATGATCAATATGAATAATTGAATATGAAAAAACAAGAAACCCAAATATTTTATAGGTCTGATGGGCCTATCTTTCTTGGGGCCTTCCGAATCCAATGACCATCATTTCTTAATTTTAGTTGAATAGCTTTGATGGTAGATAGGTACCTCAACAATTATCCTAAAAATTATATATTATATATATATACTACATTTAGTAGTTTTACTTTGAAGAATATATTCATCATCAATTATTATAATTATTTCAATAACTGCTGAACTACAAAAATTGTAAATAACAAATCATTATTAAATATTAGTATTTTTTTTTTTTTTTTTGAGAGAAAATACTAATATTGAATTAAAGGAAAATCCACATTAGTGAGAGTTGAACTCAATACCTCTTAATCCTGGACCTGTCAATTATTATCACTATGATACGACTTCATTGACGATCATTTAACAAATTTAGACAATTATGATCAGATAATTTTATATCAGATCAAACTATATTTATATTGTTTTATATATTTTGAAGTATTGAACAAGATCCATAAAATCTTCTCAATTAAAGATGTGCTTAATTAACCGGAATAAATTTATAAATCCACTCCATTGAAAGCTCTGAATATAAGCTTATCCTATATTTTTATAGGATAAAATTGCAAATTTGGTACTATATAATAGGCTCATTTTGCAATATTGATATCAATGGATATATAAATGTATATTTGGTACCACAATTTAAATATTGATTGTCATGTTCATATTACCGTCAAATAATTGGACCGAAGTGGATGAAATCGGTCACGTGCATCATTATTTCATCTTTTGCAGAAAAAATTATAACGTTATCCTCATGTTTTAACGTGATTAATTTCACTTCAAAAGACATGATAATAGTCATGCATGTGCAGTACATGTGATCGATTTCATCCATTTCGATCCATTTATTTAAGATGATATGAACATTACAACCAAACTTTAAATTATAGTACTAAATGTACATTTACGTATTTATTGGTACGAAGATTTTAAACAACCCAATTGTGTGGTATTAAATATGCAATTTTCCCTTTGTTTATTTCTTGATAAATCTGAATATATACAAGCAAATCATTCTACAGATACGGACAATAATGCAATCTTTCCCAAAAAATTAAAATAAATCAATCTACATATGTTGGGGTGGGGACCGGGCAGACTAAGTCTCAAAATTATGATCCATCAACTGATCGTTCACCAAATCTTCCAATTTAGAATTTAGTGACCAAGTCCACCCATAATCTAAACTCTTTTTGTTCAAGAACCCGACATTTCATTTTGAAATTAATTTTTTTAAATTGAATTGACAACCAATTTAGAATTCTAGCTATGTCATCTCATACAAGCTGCATGCACTCAAATTGAATAATCAGGGACGGATCCAGGATTGGAAAGTTGGGGGGGCCGAGTTTAACCACCATCGAAACTAATTGACAATGATATTTGATATATTTTATTTATTTAAGAATAAAATATTACTGAAAGAAAAATTGAATTCAAAATTCTTAAGTAATTTAGTAAAAAAATTGTCGAAGTTCTACACGTCGTTCTCACATTTCATAAAATTCATCTAAGAATAAGTACCAAAAATCTCAACAAATTTATTTTCAATGTAAATAATCAGACAATCCACACAAGGTATTGCTCTTCCATTTTGTTTCTACACATATTTTTTGAATAACTTCATTATTGATCGCTTGATTATTATGGTTGTAGCATGAACGTGAATATCAGAAGAATCAAACAATCAATTAAAGGTTACACTATATACTTCTTTGTAATTTCAATCACAACCATAGCTTATAAATTGTGGATGCAATTTAATTAGTATTAAAAGATTAGAGGACTAATATGAACTATTTATAAAATAATAGTACTAAATTATTTTTTTCAAAATTCTTGGGGGGGCCAGGGCCCCCCCAAAAATAGGCTGGATCCGTCCTTGTGAATAATGGTACATGCATCATTGGATTCGGAACCGTAGGAAATTACCTAAATTAATTTATAATATATATAAATTGTTTTAGGTTGTTATTTAGCCAAAGAAGATTAATTATCTCAAGCGTGTGACTTTAGTAAAATTTTAAATTAGATCCGGTCTAGGAAAAATTAATTAACTTTAAATCTTATGGTCAAGAATGAATTGTACCATCACCGGTTATGTTTACTGTAGGATCAAATGAATGATATAGTGTATTTCTAGCCACAAGGTCTAATAATATTTCCTAAATCGGGTTTATGTAAGATTTTTTTTTGACTTTTCCATAACGTATCGATATAGAAATACTGAGTTCGAGAATGATTCGAGAGTCTGATGGTTAGGGCATGAATGCGGTCTCCATAGTTATTGAACCGTGAATCGTATCGCGTATCGATGAACCCTTGTATCGTATCGAATCGTGTATCGTGTATTGTATCATAAGATACAAATCACTTATAAAAAGTTGAATAAAATATATCTTCCACATTACTAAGAAATAGAAACATGTAAAAGACTAACCAGTTAAAGTAAAAAACATCATTTAAAAAAAATCAAGTTCCAAATTTGAACATTCTTGTCACAAAATAAAAAGAAATAATAGAATTTTCTAAATTAACACCGAAATATAAATCTTAAATGATTTTCTTTTCTCAAATATAGACTACACATCACCACCAATATCAATGTTACCCAAATAAAATAATATTTTAATCAAAGAATCAAACAAAATCAAGTTACAACCAATTTAAGTATAAACTCTGTGATACTCTATGTTCATTCAAATTATATAAAGTACACCCAATCATCAATAAGAAATAATAAAATAAAGTTCCAAAACTAAAATAAATGCTAAATAACTGGACTGACCATATAGTTACAATACCTCAATATTATTATACTAAAAAGACAAAATTATGCAGTCACTAGAACTCAATATTATTATACTAAAAAGATAAAACTATCAATCCACGCATAACAGCACATGAGATAAATAGTTTCACATAAAATATCACAATGTTTAACTGCGACGTACATCTAATAGCAAAGAGGAAAAATATTATGCATTTGGTATGAGTTTCCAATTGACCATTTTCTATATTTGTGTAAAAAAAAAAAAAAAAAAAAACTACTTAAAGTCAAAGAATCGTACGTATCGCAAATATATCGTGTATCGTACAATTCGTATCGTATCGCAAATAAATCGAGTGATATACATTTAGCATAGAAGGGGTGAACTTTGCCATAATCAATTATTTTTTCCTTAATCATGTATATACATATCACTTATAACTAAGTGATGTATATTGAATGATTCATCTCTCTATGGGTTTTTGGCATTTTGCACCCTGTAATTATAGGGTTTTGGCACTTTGCACCCTGACTTAAAAGTTTTGACACTTTGCACCCTGGAAATATAATTTATTTGGCACTTTGCACCCTAGTGTGTGTTTTAGTGAGAAAATTCATTGATAAAAGGTAGAATAGTTATTTTCAATTTTTTTTTTTCACTTTGCACCTTGGCAATATAGATTTGCACCCTTAAAATATAGAATGTTGGCATTTTGTACCCTAAAATTATAAAATATTAGCATCTTTCACCCCGAGTTAAATTTTTTGGCACTCTGCCCCCTAAAAATATAATTTGTATGACATTTTGCACCCTAATATATTTTTCTTAAAAAACATAGACTCATGAATGTCGGCGATGTAGAGATAAAATGGTCATTTCTATGCACAACAATCATAAACTTGTTATTCTAAATTTATTTTACTTTATAATAACTTATTTTAACATTTTCTCTCTATAAAATTTAAAATAAAAAAAAGACATTGTCTTCATTTTATTTTCAAGTATCCTCAAGATTATTTACTTTATATCTAAAATACACGTTTATTTATCTAACATATTATTATATTGCATGTTATTTACATAATTTAGATTATCATATTAAGTCGGGGTTGAAAATGTCAGAAATTATATTTTTTAGGTGCAAAGTGTCAATATTCTATATTTCAGAGTGCATAGTGTCAAAATCTATACCTTTAGGGTTTAAAGTGCCAAAAATATTTGAAAACAACTATTATACTCATCAATAAATTAATTTTTTTCTTCAAAACACACACTAGGGTGCAAAGTGCCAACTAATTTATATTTTCAGGGTGCAAAGTGCCAAAACTTTTAAGTTAGGGTGCAAAGTGCCAAAACCCTATAATTTCAGGGTGCAAAATGCCAAAAACCCTCTCTCTATCAGTTTAAACTCAAATATTTATATATTACAAAAAACAAGGAAAGTATTTTCCTCAACTTTAGTCAACAAACTATTGGGATATACCGCATCACGGTATAATAGTGTAACCTAAGTCTCCATTTGAATTTGTATAAAATCTTAATTTTACTTAGATATCAATAAAATACTATATATGTATTCAACATTAAAGGGTCGGGCTTTGCTATAAGCAACTCTGATCGAGTAAAGCGTTGTTTGTTTTGCAAGTCTTGATTCGACAGGAAAAAATAAATAGTTCCAGAATCAATCCAATTCAAATCGAGAAATCGCACGGGATAACTATATCCTTATCAAATTGTTTGCATATAATTTTGACTCGATTATGCCCTGATGTCAAGGGATTACTTGAGTATAAATTTAATATCGAAGAACACCTCGACGACGTCGAGTGGCAACTGGGCGTGCCAAACTATTATTTGCGATGAACTTTACATCGATGGGTCGACGTCGAGGGATTGGCATCGAGCGACCTCTGGCGTCAAGGGTACGTGCCAAAGTTCAATTACAATACCATGGTCGTCGAGGTATGCTTGACATCGAGGGATTAACATCGAGGTATGCTTGGCATCAAGGTGTGCCAAAATGCTGTCTGTTGCAGACCTGTCAGTAAACCCCTCGATGAGCAAGCAGCTCGACGAGAAATGCCTCGATATGATATGAAAAAAGTGCGGGCGTGCCAATGCTTGTGCGTGCAAACATAACGATTCAAAATTAGACATGTTGATATCTGTACATTAATAATATGAGTGTCTTGATAAAGACATATTGATATCATAATGGGTTGTCCTGATAAGGCTGACTTCTAAAACGATTGCGACGGAGTAGGCAAACACTACCCCTAGTTCTTTTCTATGCCTGCCTGGCCGCAGGACTTAAACAATTTATGAAAATCTCTCTTGAAATGCCATGTTTTATAGCCAATCGATGGCCTGTTTATCATATCAGGGTATTTATAAACCAGTAAATGGGTCGACGATCAATCAGTTTTACACAATCATCCTGACAGAAAACAACAGCTTGACAGAAACAGCGTATCAATGGAAATTAGTCGACGTAAAGCATATTTAAGTAAAAGAAACAAGATATACGAACTAAATCACTTCCATTAATAATAAAAGAACATTAGTGCGTTTCCCGATGTACAAACATTACAAAAATATGCAAAACGGTAAAGTTCTCCTTTCTTGGCAAGGTCTGCCAAACGAGCTGATAAGTCTATTAGGTTCTGAAAACTGACTCCTTGATCGGCAGGGAACCCGCCGATGAGTTGATAAAACATGACAGTGCATTATATTGACAGAAAGTAACATTGACGACGGAGAACCACCGTCAATGGTTCGCCCAACCTTGATGGATAACCACCAATCGGGCTCCTGATCAGCGGGTGGCCACTGACCAAGGCATCGACGAAGCAGATGGCTACTTAGCCGATAGCCGTCAAGCAGATGGCTACTTGACGACGAGCTCATCAAGCAGATGGCTACTCAATGAGTTTGTCACATAAATACGTGGGCACTTACATGACAGTTACCAGCGAGCTACTTGCTGATATGAGTGGTTTCGCTCGAGTCAGTGTCAGCTGACGGCGGAAGAGAGCGGCGGCGGCGGCGGCGGCTTACTGTGAGCGGCGGCGGCGGCGGCGGCAAGACTTCAGGCTGTCAGGGATCACTGGTGGCTGAGGAGGGACAGACTGATATCGAGGAGTTGGCACGTTGATAACTTGACAGAAAACAGCTGTTAACTGCCTGCTATCAAGGGGTTTCGCTCGAGACAGCGTCTGGACAGCGGAAGCAGCGGCGGCGGCGGCTTAATGTCGGCGGCGGCGGCAGACTATTTTTAGTGGCGGCGGCGGCGGACCTTGGGCGGCGGCGGCGGCAAGACTTCAGGCTGTCGAGGGTGGCTGGTGGCTGAGGAGTGACGGTTGATATCAGGGGTTCTACAGGGTGTTTGCTGAAAAAGAAGCAGCGGAGCGCTGGACTTCCGGAGAGGCGTTGAGCCGATCAGTGTTAGACTGAGAATTTGTTGATTGAATTGTGTGTGTGTTGCGCGACTGACAGTATCAAGGTATTTATAGCTGCTGGATCTGTAGAGCTGATGGCCAGAAACTGATGCCTTGACAGCCACTATTCCACTTTCTCCACTACTTGAAAAACCTTCCACTACTTCCACTACTTTGGTGGTAGTTCTTTTGTTGCTGAAAATTAATGTTAGTGGTGAAGAAGAAGAAACGTTGTGTTTGAAATTGAATTAATGATAACTAATTAAGAGATTTTTAAGGACTTAGTGTTTTAAGCCAACTACTTAGCCTAATCCTCATCCCTTAATTAATTAATCATTAATTAAATAACAAAACAACAAGTGGGCCCCAAAAATGGAGAATGGCCGATCTGGGGTGGGCCATGGCCGATTTGGGCTGCTCGGACCATGGTTGGTCCTGGGTCGAGCCCGTTTGTCTAATAATTTGTCCAATTAATTACTCCTTTAAACCCTTAATGGCCTTTATTTATAAAAATAGGCCAATTAATTAGACTTGGCTTAATTAACCTTAATTAATCAGTCCATAATCTTTATTAACTAAAGCCATCAAGTGGGTCAGGCCCGTTTGTAATTAATTATTATTTGGCTTTAATTAGTAATTAATTAACTTTAGCCTATTAATTAATTCTATCAATTAATTAATATTTTTGGCCCAAATGTTAATTAATTGCGAAATTGGGTCGAGTTTTGAAGTTGGGCTCGTAGCCAACCCATTGGCTCGATTAGACCCATTTTCGGTCCAAATTGGATCCGATTTGGTCTGATCCGTTTTGAAGTGACTTGATTCGGCCCATATGCCACTTTTGGCTTGTTACATCGAGCCGTCGTTCCTCGATTAGTGAGGGTGATTTTTTGGGTACAAACAGTGACATTCCTTTCCTCCTTTTCATTCATTGAAAGCTTTGCTTGCAAAGCTTGCTCCACCGGTTCTTGCTTTGGCTTCAGTCTTTCTTCGTGAGCTTGCAAAGATCCGGCAAGCTCTTCAATGGTCATGGTGTCCAAGTCCTTGGACTCTTCAATGGCGACGACCACATAATTGAACTTCGAATCTAGTGATCGTAGTATTTTTCCAACAATCCGATCATCCTTCAATTCTTCTCCATTTCTCTTCATTTCATTGACCACGGTCAAAACTCTTGAAATATAATCCGAAACCGATTCGGATTCCTTCATATGAAGCGATTCGAACTCACCTCTTAATGTTTGGAGACGTACTTTCTTCACTTTATCAGCCCCTTTAAAAGAAGTTTGAAGAATATCCCATGCTTGCTTGGAAGTGGTTGCACTAGCAACCTTCTCGAACATCTTCTCATCCAAACTTTGATAGATGAGAGTGAGAGCCTTCTGATCTTTCTTAACAGAGGCTGCATCATCAGTCTTTACACCGTTCTCCACCGTATCCCAAGCTTCATAACATCCAAGCAGGGCCTTCATTCGAAGGCACCAATTACCAAAATGTTCTTTGGTAAGTTGTGGAACTAAAAATGGAGTTCCGTTCGACATATCTTTCTTCAAACTCATACGTCTCTCAAACAAAGTGGCTCTAGATACCAATTTGTTAGAAATTGGAGAGCATTAACACTAAAATATTCAAATTCTCTCAAATGAATAGTGGAGGAAATATGAGAGTTTATATTGATTTCTTATTTTTTTCTACTTACAAATGAACATTACAAGACAATATTTATAGAGTTGGAACAACCTTCCAACTTACGCAATAAATACGACTTAGATAACTTAAAAGTCTTCTTAGAAACTTGCTACTCATTATTAGACATAGACTTCTTAACTTTCCAACTTCAAATGGATAACTTAAAAGACTTAGATAAATAAAGTTTATTTATTCAACAGAATTCATCTAAACTCTTTTTCTTTATTTTGTAGTATAGAATTATAACATGAAAGCCACATTGTCTCTTGATATCAAACACGTAGGTTGGATTGAGGTGCAATTTAAGATGAAGTGCATACTAACCATTTTGACAAAAGAAATCCCATAGTTGTGCCTTTTACTGACCCTGCACATCATTAATATCACTCATCATAGGGTACAATTGATAAACTATAGAGAAGATTTTTTTTAGCTTTTATTAAATAAGACAAGTCAATAAGCACTAGGTTGGGACACTAGGCGTACTAAATTTGTGTAAATAAGCAACTCCTATTAATTTTAATTATGAAGCTCACCAAAAGACAACTCGATTGATTCTTTTCAAGCCATTTTTGGAGTTTGACTACAAGTAATTTCGGGAAATGTGTAGTATAGCATGCATAAGTAGGCTTACCTGTGAAAATGGCAACCATCTATGCGAATAACAACCCAAGTTGATGATATCAGCCTGCTCTCATATTGAAAAGATTTTAGGTACTCAGTTTTGGGTTTGTTCAAATCTTCTGTAAATTGGCCCAGCTCCTTTAAAAGACACAACTGATCGTTCCAGAACCTTCTTGATGCAATGTTTTCTGAATGAACAGTTATGACCTTTTTCCTCGGCCTTTTGACAGGATAGCCGTCGTCTTTGAACTTCACAATATCTTCAACCTAAATCAGAATCAAGAGAACATGACAAGTTCAATATTGCAGTTATTACTAGTTCGATATTGCAGTTAACGCTAAAAAATTATTGAACCACCAACCATTAAAAATTTAGGTTGTTAAAGAAAAGAGACATCTAATATTTATATTACACCTTATTTTCGTTTTCATTGTTTCAAAAAAAGGAACTTTTCGAAAATTTTAAACGGAAAAGAAGGAAATTTCGATCCATGGTTCTTGTTACTAGAAATGCATTCTAAATTCAACATTCAAACAGCAATCAACAAACTCTTTAAGAAGTTTACTTGTACTTTATTTAGTTATTTATGGTTATATTGATCAAATGAAAGATGGAGAGATAAATTAGTATTTGAGTATTTGTAATTGTATTTTGCAAAATGTAAGTAAAAAAATAAATTATCTATTTTGCCTTAAAAGAATTCACATTAATGATTAACTTTACCGAAAAAATTGGGAAGGTTGAGTTTTTTTTTTTTTAATTTGAGAATGTTAACTATACGGGCGACTTCTGGATACATAGAAGGAGAAGTCCATTTTAAAATATGTATTTTTATTATGTAGAAGATAATTTCAATTTTGTACCCAATTACAATGGGGGTCCGATAGATCATAAAACCCGAACAAATGCTGATCTACATAAGGGTTTTCCCTGCGCTTTTGTATCTGTCGGGAATAAATTTGATACCCGGTACTTTTTTTATTATTCTCGATGCTTTTTATGCGCCGGGAATAGTTCTAATTTCCCAACACAATTTCAATGGTTTGTAAGCGCCGGGTATAATTTGATGGTACCTGACGCATTTTAAGTTGTACTCTTAGAGAGTGTCTATTTTCAATCTTAATAACACGCTTTTACTTTCATTTTTTTTTCTCTTTTATTCTACTGTTAAGCCTGGTTTTAGAAAACCCTAACATTTTCCCCAAATTGCTCCGATTTTGAAAAATCTTCCGCGCTAATTTAATTTATTATTCAATTAGCTTCTTCATCTACTTGAATCCGTATCTAGTAGATGGTCCACTTATTTCAATTTAAATAACAATGACTTGCTCATGGAAGCAGCGGAGAATGGTGGCCCCGCTGCCGGATACGCCTCCGCCGATGATGTTGTACCGCTGCCGTCCAACGATAGTCGCGAGCGTAAGCGAGGTCAGATCTCTGATCGTCTATCTCTTTCTCTTTTCAATTCGATTTATTGTATTAATTGATTGAAGCAAATTTTCATTATGTTGTTTGCTCTGGTTGGATTATAATTTGGATTTTATGCTTTTTTTTTTTTTGTTGAAGAGAATGGACATAGTAAAAGGAAATAAAGACCATTAGAATATAGAGATTTTATGTTACATGCAAAAATGGGACAGTTAAATGCAATTTCCCCCTCTGCTTAATTTTGGAATAAATGAAGAAGAAGGGTTCGAACCCCAGACTGAACTCAGACTGAACTCAGAATCGATTACAAACTTATAAAAATGTGACAAATGAAATAACAACTTTGGTCATTGCCTTTACTAAGCTGGAGTCCTACGGAGCTGATGACAAGGCGCCAGCTAGGACACACGTGGCAGAAAAAGGCAGGACCAGAAAGTGGTCCTGCAACGGCTTTTTATCAGGAGGAACACGCATGGGGGAATTCATTCAGATCAAATTTTGCGTGAGCATCTCTCTCTCTTTTTCCTCTGAGTTTTTTTAGCTACGGTTTCTGCAATTTACCATTGAATTCAGCTGTGTTCATTCTCATTTCAGGTGTGTGGGAATCTCATGGTTGGATTACGGCCAGTTCGATTAATTCATTAATCATGTTGTCCTTTATGATTATTAGTTGTAATTTGGATTGATTGAGTTGTAGTTGAGCTTTGATTGAGTTTGAGATTGTGTAATTTCTTCTGATCATATATTTTGCGTGAATTGGACACTTATCACATTTATATTGAAGTTTTGGTTATTACTGTTCTATTGTTTTGTTGATTTTGCTGTGTGATTGGATTTGGAGTGTTCCAGTGGTATCAAGAGACATCAGGTTCTGTGTTCGCTGGGGTTGAATGGCAGTAAATACAAGGGCTCAAGAGATGTAAAAGGAGTTGGATCAACTAAGAGCAAATTCTATGGGCTTGGAGCAGAAGGTGGAGCAGTATATGGAGGAAATGAGAAGGAGCTTTGCGGAGCTGATGAATGAGAGAACTAGTGTCAATCGTGGTGGAGATCCATTGGTGAATGATTCACCTAGAGGTAACTCAATTCATACTGGGAACTCTTCCCATCCTTTTCAGAATAGACATCATATGAGACTTGATTTTCCTAAGTTTCATGGGGATAACTTAAAGGATTGGGTATATAGAAGTGAGTAGTACTTTGAGGTGGATGATACTCCAGATAATTATAAGGTGAAATTGGCTGGCTTAAATATGGAGGGTAGGGCCTTGCACTGGCATCAAGCTTATGTGAAAATGAGAAGAGGAATGATTCACTGGGAGGAGTACATTCTGGCTTTAGAACACATGTTTGGTTCATTGCTGTTTGAGGATCCTATTGGGGAAATGAAGAAACTAAGACAAACATATTCAGTACAGCAGTACTTAGATGTGTTTGATGAGCTCCTACATTGAGTTGATATCCCTGAAGACTATGCTATAAGCATGTTTTTGACTGGATTAAGGGAAGAAGTGGAGTTACCTGTGAGGATGCTAGCTCCTAAAACACTCCAGAAGGCATACAGCTTAGCCAGACTTCAAGAACAAACTAATTATTTTATGCACAAAAAACCTTCCAGCACATATATATCAAGAAGTGCTGGTATCTTACCAACTCCTATCAACAAGAACACTATGCCCACCCAAAATCAGACCCCTCATAATCAATTCAAACCAGCACCTAAGACCTCTAAGGTCCTATCTACAACTGAGATGGATGAAAAAAGAGCCAAGGGTCTATGCTTCTGGTGTGATGATAAGTACTCCTATGGTCATCAATGCAGTAAGAGGAAACAGGTATGGTTAATGGAATTGGATGAGGTCAATGAGCAACCTGAAGACAGCAGTGAGAACACTGAGGTGCAAGAGGATAAAGAAGATTCTGATCTTCCTATAGTTTCAGTGCATGCTATGACAGGATTAATTAATTTTAACACAATGAGAGTCACTGGCTCTCAAGCAGGAAAAGCAATACATTTTCTCATTGATTCAGGGAGTACTCATAACTTCTTGGACCTATACTTAGCCAGAAAATTGGGTTGTAAATTGGAAAAGACTACCCCCTTGCTGTGGCTGTTGCAGGGGGAGATATTTACAGTGAGCATATCTGTAGAGGATTTACTTGGACAATGCATGGTACTTCTTTTACTATTGATGTCATGGTCTTACCTTTAGGTGGTTGTGGACTGGTGTTGGGGGTACAATGGCTGGCTCCCTTGGGTACTATTGAATGGAATTTCAGTGAACTATCTATGAAATTCACTACCAATGGTAAAATTGTTCACCTAAGGGGGAAGAAGAATGATGTGAAGATGGTGACAGTGAGTTAGATGAAGAAAATCATTTCTAAACTGGCTGAATTAGCTATGATGAGCCTTAGCTGGATACAACCTGCAAACTCTTCAGCACAAATTCTGAGTTTAAACATTCAGGATCAACAAGGCAAGCCACAAGACTTACAGCAACTGTTGGAGGGGTACTCAGATTTATTTGCAACACCTACTGACCTACCTCCCCATAGGCTTCATGACCATTCCATTACCTTGAAAGAAAGAACTCAACCCATCAATGTCAGGCCATATAGGTATCCTGCCATTCAAAAAGATGAAATTGAGAAAATGATTAAAGAAATGCTTACTGCTGGGATTATAAGACCAAGTAACAGTCCTTATTCTTCACCCATTGTCATGGTGAAGAATAAAGATGGCTCCTGGAGACTCTATGTGGATTATAGGGAGCTCAACAAGTCCACTGTTAAAGACAAGTTCCCCATACCTGTGATAGATGAGTTATTGGATGAGCTTCATGGGGCACAATTTTTTACCAAGCTTGATCTACGTTCTGGGTATCACCAAATCAGGATGAATGAAAGGGATATTATGAAGACTGCCTTTAGAACACACCACGGGCATTTTGAGTTCCTGGTCATGCCATTTGGGTTGACTAATGCCCCATCAACCTTTCAGAGCTTGATGAATCAGGTATTCCAGTCACACTTGAGAAAATTTGTTTTGGTATTTTTTGATGACATCTTGATTTATAGCTCCAACTGGAAACAACATTTGTATCACCTGCATATGGTTTTTTATATACTAAGAGAACACCAACTGTTCCTTAAAGAGAGTAAATGTAATTTTGGTCAGTCCCAAGTAGAATACCTAGGATACATTATCTCTACTGAGGGTGTTTCTGCTGACACCCAAAAGATTGAAGCTATGTTGAATTGGCCTACGCCTAAGAACTTGAAGGCATTGAGAGGATTCCTTGGCCTTACTGGGTACTACAGAAGATTTGTAAAAAATTATGGCACCATTGCCAGGCCCCTTACTAATTTACTTAAGAAGGATAAATTTGTTTGGACCCAAGAGGCCACTGAGGCTTTCAAAACTTTGCAACAATGCATGACTACTACTCCAGTATTGGCATTGCCTGACTTCAGTTATCCTTTTGAGATTGAGACTGATGCTTCTGGGAAGGGAATGGGGGCAGTGTTGATGCAAAATCACAGGCCAATTGCTTACTTCAGCAAAGCACTCACTGACAAGCACTCTGCCTTACCAGTGTATGAAAGAGAACTCTTAGCATTGGTTTCTGCTGTGGAGAAATGGAGGCCTTACTTGGTGGGGAGGCACTTCATCATACATATTGACCATCAGAGTTTAAAGTTTTTACTAGAGCAAAGGATTTCTACCCCTGCCCAATAGAGGTGGTTAGTGAAGCTACTTGGATATGACTTTGAAATCCACTACAAGAAAGGACCTGAGAACACTGTTGCTGATGCCTTAAGTAGGCAAGGGAATGACAATATTCCAGAGCTTAAAAGTATGATCACTATTCAATCTAAGTTGCTGGCAAGGGTGCAAGCTAGCTGGTCTAGTGATATTTCATTACAAACTTTGATTAGTACTCTTACTATTGATCCTACTGCCAAACCAACCATTCTTGGGTCAGTAACACTTTGAGAAGAAAGGGGAAACTAGTGGTGGGTAATGATGAGATTCTCAAGTCTGACATTATCAAGCTATATCACAGCTCGTCTGAGGGTGGTCATTCAGGTATGGCAAACACATTGGACAGAATCAAAAGATACTTCTTCTGGAAAGGTATGTAAACTTCAGTTTTCACTTTTGTTCAAGAGTGTCTCATTTGCCAAACATGTAAATCAGTCAACACTTTGCCTGCTGGGCTACTTCAGCCCTTACCCATTCCTGAGAGAATTTGGACAGATATTTCTATGGATTTTGTTGAAGGTTTACCTGCAGTGCATGGCAAGGAGTCCATTCTGGTGGTTGTTGATAGATTGAGCAAGTATGCTCACTTCATTGCTTTAAGTCACCCTTACACTGCTTTATCAGTAGCTCAATCTTTTGTTGACACTGTGTTCAAGCTCCATGGTATGCCTAAGACTATCATCAGTGATAGGGATCCTATTTTTTTGAGCAAGTTTTGGAAGGAGTTCTTCAAGATCCAGGGCACTGATCTCTTGCATTCAACTGCTTATCACCCACAGACAGATGGTCAAACAGAAATTGTCAATAAATGCCTGGAATCTTACTTGAGGTGCATGATAGGTGACAGGCCAAAGTCATGGCTCCATCTACTTCCTTTAGCAGAATGGTGGTACAATACCACTTTCCATTCTGCCACTCATCATACACCTTTGAGGTGGTCTATGGCCAAGCCCCCCCCCCCCCCCTCACTTCTTGTATCAACCTCTAACTTCTTGTGTGGATACAGTTGATAAAAGCTTAAGAGCTAGAGAAGCAACTATTAGACTACTCAAAACTCATCTCACTAATGCTCAGTCTAGAATGAAACTGTTGGCTGATAAAAAGAGAAGAGAAGTGGAGTTTCTGGTTGGAGATTGGGTTTTTGTAAAGTTGCAACCTTATAGACAGGTCACAGTAAGGGGACAACCTTACTCCAAACTTAGTCCAAGGTACTTTGGGCCTTTTAAGATCACTGCCAAGGTGGGGCAGGTTGCTTATACTCTGGCTTTACCTTTGGATGCCAAAATCCACAACACCTTTCATGTATCCCAACTAAGGAAGAAACTTGGGTCAGCCAATGTTTAAGCTACTCTGCCTGTGGCACAAACTTCCCATGGTAACATTCTACTGGAACCTGAGAAGATTATAGACAGGAGACTTTACAAGAAAAATGGCAGGGCTGCTACTCAAGTTTTGGTCAAATGGTTTAATGCCTCTGATGAAGATTCAACTTGGGAGGACCTTTTTGCTCTTAAGCAGAGGTTCCCTTCTTTCATTCCTTGAGGACAAGGAATCTCTTGCAGAGGAGGGTATTGTTACATGCAAAAATGGGACAGTTAAATGCAATTTCCCCCTCTGCTTAATTTTGGAATAAATGAAGAAGAAGGGTTCGAACCCCAGACTGAACTCAGACTCGATTACAAACTTATAAAAACGTGACAAATGAAATAACAACTTTGGTCATTGCCTTTAGTAAGCTGGAGTCCTACGGAGCTGATGACAAGGCGCCAGCTAGGACACACGTGGCAGAAAAAGGCAGGACCACAACAGTGGTCCAGCAACGGCTTTTTATCATGAGGAACACGCACTGGGGGAATTCATTCAGATCAAATTTTGCGTGAGCATCTCTCTCTCTTTTTCCTCTGAGTTTTTCTAGCTACGGTTTCTGCAATTTACCATTGAATTCAGCTGTGCTCATTCTCATTTCAGGTGTGTGGGAATCTCATGGTTGGATTACGGCCAGTTCGATTAATTCATTAATCCTGCTGTCCTTTAAGATTATTAGTTGTAATTTGGATTGATTGAGTTGTAGTTGAGCTTTGATTGAGTTTGGGATTGTGTAATTTCTTCTGATCATATATTTTGTGTGAATTGGACACTTATCACATTTATATTGAAGTTTTGGTTATTACTGTTCTATTGTTTTGTTGATTTTGCTGTGTGATTGGATTTGGAGTGTTCTGTTGGAAGAATTTATTAACTCAAGAACAGCTAAGTGATCTTATCAGTTGAGTTAATTAAGTTAGTTAAAAGGTTTTGATGATAACAAAAAGGTGTCATCAACTAAGTTACGGAAGCTTAGTAAGCCTTTGAAGATTGGATACTTGGTTTAAAAGAGAATCATTCAAGAACAGAAGTATTCAAGAAATGAAGATTCAATCTTATGATAAGAGTGAAAATCAGATTAGTGAAAGATTGAAAATCAGCTTGGTGGAAATGAGATGGGTGATCATCAGATGACTAGTGATCAGACTAGTGCATGAGACTAGTGATCAGACTAGTGCATAAGACTAGTGATCAGACTAGTGCATCAGACTAGTGATCAGACTAGTGCATCAGACTAGTGCATAAGTCTAGTGCATAAGAATAGTGATCAGACTAGTGCATCAGACTAGTGCATAAGACTAGTGATCAGACTAGTGCATCAGACTAGTGATCATCAGCGGAGTGGATCCCATCAGCTAAGTAAAATCGGTCAGTAAGCTCCCCAACGGTAACAAGCTAAGTGCATTAAATGCTGCTGACAGAAAGTACAGCAGAGTGTACAGTAAACAGTGCAGAAAGTACAGCAGAGTGTACAGTGAACAGTGCGACAGTCTGCAAAAGTTACCATTCAAATTATGACCGTTGCTCAAGGACTAAAATGCAATTTTGCCAACCTTCAACTAGCAAAATTACAAATCCAAGAGTATAAATAGATGGTGAACTGAAGATTCAAGAGAGACTTGCACACTTTCAAGATCAAATATTTAGAGCAAGAATCCATCAGTTGAGTCATCTTATCATAAGCGGAGTCATCTTATGACGAAGCTGATTGTTGAAGAACAAGATTAAACCCTTGTATATCTGAGTGATATTCAACTGAGTGCTGTGAGGAGTAGATATCCATCTTTGTGAGTGATATTACTTAGGAGAATAGGTCTTCTTTGTGATTTCCTATTGCGAACTTGTGGTCGTTTCATTTGTTGTTCGACGCAAGCAGAGTATACTGTAAACTTAGTGATTATAGTATAACCCAAGATCTGTGTGACTTGGAAGAGTGGATTAAGAGGATTTGTTCCTGTATAACCACTATAAAAATTCCTTGTGTTATTTACTTTATTTGTCGTGCATTGCATATCTCATAAGCTAAGTAAATACTTTAAAAGAAGAGTCTTTTAAATTGAGGAATTTCCAACTTGGGGTAAAACTTTCTTTGTGCTATAAAAGTTTAATTGAGTTGAAAACATTGTTTGAAAAACACATATACATTATCCGCTGCATCATTGTTTGAAACTCTGATTATATAAGTTTGATGAGCAAAATCAGCATAGTAGTCTACTTTACTGAATAAGCTAAGTGCTATATCAGCATAGTAGTCTCACGAATAAGATCAGCTTACTTTGCTGATAAGCTGAGTGCAAAATCAGCTCAGTCATCTTATTTTGCTGATAAGCGAACTCTACTTATAGAAGAAAAGTTAAAGAAAAATTTTAAAGTCTTGAGGTCTATTCACCCCCCCCTCCCTCTAGACCTCAACTGACCACTTGGGACCAACATGTTCCATTTTAATAGTAGTTTCATGATTGACTATTTTGACCGATTCTTGATCCACATTGACAATGATTATGAATGCGTATAGGAGTTCCATGGATAGAAGAAGAGCACAAGTTATTCCTCATTGGTTTACAGAAGGTTGGAAAAGGGGACTGGAGAGGCATATCCGAAATTATGTCAAGACTCGCACCCCAACCCAAGTTGCTAGCCAAGCCCAAAAGTACTTCCTCCGCCGGACCAATCTCAACCATCATCGACGTCGCTCTAGCCTCTTCGACATCACCACTGATTCGGTAATTTTCATTTTTAATCAGGTTTATCTTATTGTTTAGTTGATTTGAAATCGTTTGAATTTGATTGATGAAGCAAATGCTGCATTTGTTAATTCTATTTGTAGGCTATAAACCAGTTTCTTAGGAATAGTTAGACATGTAGAGACACACAATTTCCCTTTTAGGGTCAAAAGTGAAGAAAAAACTATTTGAGTGCTAGATATGTGGGATTGCAATTGCCTTTGTTCATTGTACGTGGTCCACTTATATCTTTGTACCATCAAAATTATTTTTATATGTTTGAACTTTGAATGTATAAACTTTGTTCTAATGGCATTTTTTTTTATTGATAACAGTTCTAGTGATAGTCTTATCTCTCGCTCATATTATGTAACTTGTCCTTTATTGCTTGGATTTTATTTATTATTTTGGCAAATTAGGGCTCAGGCTTGTCTCCTGTCGTTTTTATGACTTTAAGACAATTAGTAAAATAAACAACACACGTTTTGTACCAAAATTTGTTTTTCTCCAGACCTCGTGTCAAATTTTGGTAATTTTTCCAGTTGATACTTGATATTGTTGTAATGAAGTTTATGTTAAACAAAGACAAAAAAGGTCATTTGCATGATTCAACCTTAAGATATGTTCTGTTAATGAAGCTGATTAATATTGCACGAAATCTTTTAGTTAATTGTTGAAGGGGTAAGAAGGGATAAGGTAAGCTTCTTCTGGTTTTGTTCATTGAATCTGGTTTCAGTTTACTCGTATTAATTAATTATAGTTTTGCCAAATCACCTGAAGGTAAGTATTATTCCAATAACTTCATTCATGTATTTATTTTTTATAGTATTAATTTAAAGTGATTTATTGTTGGGTTATTGATGCTCTGTTATCTAATCTTAAAGTATTTTGATGGCAGCAATTGGTTTCAATGTGGAAACAGTGCAGTATAACAACATAAAGTTTCAAGTTTGGGATCTAGGTACATTTATTTTACACCATGCACAATTTATTTTTTTCTTTTTTGGTTTGAAATCATTCCATTATGAGTTTGTGATTGAAGTAATTCTCAAGTTTATATCTTTAACATATAGGCTTTCTTTGTTGATGGCAGGTGGATATACTAGTATCAGGTATAGCTTACATTTGACTCTCTGTTTCTGCCAATTCTAGCCTTAATTTGCTTAGTTTTAACCGTTTTTTTTTTTTGTATTACTAGCTAATGATTTGGGAATATTTCAATTATTCGGAAGATTATTGCTGCTTTGATTAAATTTACTTTCATGAGGCTTTGACTTGAGATGCATTTGCTATTATGTTTTGTAGTAGTTATTCCTAGCTAAGGCTCATCGTATGTTTGTTTTATTTGGGTTTTCATATTTAGGCCTTACTGGAGATGCAACTTCCCAAACACGCAAGCCATAATATATGTTGTTGATTCAAGTGATACTAATCGACCGGTGGTTGCCAAAGAAGAATTTCATGCAATATTGGAGGTACTCTTGCTCTGTTCATCTGTTTTATTGCTCTCTTTGGTGTTGAATATTCTTGATTGGATACGTTCCATGACTGATTCTACACAGAACATCCGTTGTTGTATGAAAGGCCAAGACAGTGGGAAACTTATATGATGTTTTCACAAATATGTGAAAGCTAATTAAATGGATGAGATTGATTGATTAGAAGATGGGAAATACTAAATTCTGGTGAGTTAAATGGATGAGATTGATTGATTAGAAGATGGGAAATACTAAATTCTGGTGAGTTTTTCCCCTCAATATTAATTAACAATCTGCTAATTGTGTTCATGTAAGTTTTTCTATTGGTAATTTCACTAATGAATATCATGTCCATGTTAAAGTTTTATTAGGTTGAATTGATCGTGCTTATTGTTGGTTTGTCTTATTTAGCTACTACCATATGGTTTGGAAATTTCTCTTTAGTTAATGAATTACATGTCTATGTTATGCATCTTGTTTAACTACTACCATATGCTTTGGCAATTATGATTGTGGAAGTGCTTCTATTAGTAATATAATTCATGTCTACGTTAAGTTCTATTTGGTAGAATTCATCGTATTTATTGTTAGTTTGTCTTGTTTATTATATGATAAGTTTCATTTCTTGAATTGACTATTTGTGTTTCATTGTTGTTATGTTTCTAACACATTCATTTTTGTATGTTAGGAAGGTGTTGCCAAAGAAGAAGGTTTAAGATGAAGGGTTAACTTTGCAAATAATTTTGTATTTAGTTTGATAGATATTTTTTGTTAAGGCAAATTGATGAGGCATTTCATTTGTTGGATGATTTGGAAAAGATGTATATGTTGATAGTATATATTGGATGATTAGAAAAATTTATTGTGATTGAATTTGTTAAAAGATCATGAAGAAAAAATTATTGAATTTAGATTTGGGATATATAAACACACTAATAATCAAAAGCATAATATATATCTTAAAATTAAATTTTTTAATATTTATAATTAAAAACAGACTTATTCCCGTCGCATTTTAAGCGCCGGGAATAGCTTTAGAAGTGTCGGGAATAGTTATTCCCGGTGCATTTTTATTCCCGTCGCCCTTTTTACCCGGCGGCAATGGGACGCTTTTGGAAACGCCGGGAATGTATTCCCGGCGCTAATTTTGCTATTCCCGGCACTTTAAAAGCGCTGGGAAAACCCTTAAGTGTTGTAGTGTGAGAACCAATCAAAATATTATTGTGCCCACGCGCCAGGCAATTAATTTTGCCCATTTTATTCATTAAACTGTGACGTTTTAACAATCCCTGCCCAGATTGTGCTTGGGCTAATTTTATTCTGCTTTATTTTGGCCCAATATTATCGTAGTCAGACTTCCAATATGAGGCCCACTTTAAATTTGGTTTTGTTTTGTCCGCTAAGGTACAAGTTGCCTAGTACAACGTAGAGCCTTCGAATTCCCAAAACAAATCAACATTAGATAAGCATAGGGGTGGGCACGGGGCGGGTTTGGGGTAAGAGATATGGGTATGTAAAATTTCGGGATTGACACTTTTCATCCAAAACCCGTCCCGTAATAATTCGGGTACTCGAAAGCGGGTACCCGAATTATTGCGGGTTGGGACGGGACGGGATTACGGGTCCCATATTATTTTTATTCATTATTTCTTCATCCATCTAACAAAATAATACAATATTACATAATTACATTGTCATACACATTATCAAATAAAAATACATCAAAACAAGTATAAACAAACACAACGTTAAGTATCAGCATTAGCCCAAATTTGGAGTGTCATATTATTTCAAAAATCGCTCATAACACCAACATCCTCATTTGTAGGAATATGGTGCGGACCGCACTAATGGTAATCTTCCTCGTGCGTGTCTGCATCATATTCTTTAAACCACTCGTCATCTCGATCGTATTTTCTGATCCAATTGTGCAATACACAACATGCAATAACTATCTTGGTTTGTCTCTTTATTTTAAATGGGGGCATCTCATTTTTCAGTATGGGAAATAGTTTCTTCAACACCCCAAAACTCCTCTCTATTACATTTCTTAGTTTTGCATGACGATGATTAAATAATTCCATCGGTCCTGTAGGAGAATTTGTCCACTCCGGAATATGGTATCGATTATTCCGATAAGGGGCAAGAAACCCCGGACAATTTTTATATCCAGAATCAACCAAGTAGTACTTACCTGTATAAATAAGACATTATAATATCAATACTAATTAATGTTTGACAATTCTCACTAAAAATATCATGATGCACATTTTATAACCACGCGAATGTAACTTGTATTACCTTCAGGAGGCATTGGAAATGCTTGATCATTTTCTAGTGCAGACCTCATCACTCTACTATCATGGGCCGAACCTTCCCATCCCGGATAAACATATGTGAACATCATATCAAAATCACAAATTGCCATGACGTTTTGAGTGACTTCACCTTTCCTATTTCGATATACTGATTGCTTTGAACTTGGCACGTTCGCACAAACATGTTTTCCGTCGATTGCCCCCACACAATCCTAACAATAATAATCCAAAAAATTTATGTTATCTTTTATATTCATTATATATGACAAGTCTATATATGCTCTTAGGTAAAATAAAAATATACCTTGAAACATGGAAAAAAATCTTCACTATTTCTTATCATGTCGGGGATGCTCTCATAGTCAGGGGGGCTTATTAGTTCTGGTGCAAGCCTACACAAAGCGTCTAAAACATTTCGAAAATGACAGTGATCGTTTCAGACGAGTGTTGAAAACGCTCTTCAGTGTCCAAAATCCTACTTGTGTATCCTACCTGCCTTAAAAAAATTCCTATTGATTCCATCGCAGATACTTTCCCATGTATCATCTCTCTTACAAGCCCTCGTTGAATAAGGTGAAAACATAAGTCTCTAAAAGTAGGCAACCGCATTCTTAATGCATCAAGAAAGCGATTGGGGTGTACGGAATTAAATAATTCCTCCATCCAATCAGCCCCCTGAAGTCTAGATGTATTGCGCTGGATTGGTGGTTTGAAATATCGAGGATAAGCGCTCATCAGAAACATTATGTCACTATAACCATCATCGCTATCGGAATCGGAGTCGGAATTTGAGTTGTCGGCACTAGAATTACCCATCTCATTAAGAAGCAGCTCTGACATATCAATATTGGCCATATATTGATATCCGCCTATGTAATAAATAAATATCTAAATAAAACTTGAGCTATAGAATTAATATCTAAAAATACTCATAAAAATTTGACATAACAAGTTAGTTCACATTCATAATTGGAAAAACTAACAGTAAAGATTCAAACACAATCTAATGGCAAACAATAAAAGAAGTTCGAAGTTGCACTTAGGTTTATGGAAGCGACTCAACCCAAGCTCGATGCATGTCCTCAGGCATATTAATAAAAATATCCCTGATAAAAACTATTCCGTAACTTCTCAATTGCTTTAAAGTATTGATTTTGGTCAAGACCACTCATACTAGAAAGTGCTTCGATGCATGCTTTTGCGCCAATCTTGGTCTCCTTCTTCTTATTTTCCAACTTTTCCAATTTTTTCTGATTTAGTTTAGCCCAGGAATCTACCCCCCGATCCAGGGGTTGATTATTCTTGCTCTTCTTTGAGTTACTTGTCTCCATCCATGAAGGGGCAGGACGAGAAGATTGACCACTGCCTGTTGCACTAGTAGCATTACCTACATCGGGCATGCTTTGTTCGTCTTCTGAGTCGAGGGGAATCTGCCTTGATGAGAAAGCAGATTCGCCCCTGGCAGTTTTATTACCCCACATGTCTGTACATTCATGGTAGCAAGGAAACGGCTTCGACCGGAGTTGCGCATCCTCCGGGTGTTGCTGTAAATAAAAGATATTATATATCTATATAAAATGTATTAAGACAATATGTACTCATTCAAACAAGTACACATTTACCTGGACGTGTGCATTCCAAGCATCATCGGGAGCGCAAATGGTTTTTTTGTCATTATCCCAACCCCAACCGGTCTGTTTAACTAATATTGCATGATACCTTCGCCAACTCACCTTAATTCGTTTCATTTTCCCTTTAAGTTCTTCTAACGTGTAAGGACGAAGGACGCACAAATTTACATTAGATTGCATAGCAATATAATCCATATATCCTTCCAAACACTTGCCAGAAAATTTAGGCCAAGTAATCTACCACGCATCCACTCATCATGCATAATATTTATAAAAATCTCTTGATTTGCTAAAGGCCAATCTTGATTGTCAGCCCTACTACGCCTAGACCTAGTTGTCCCATGTTGAGATGATTCATAAGTATCCATCTGAGATAGCTAATTAATTTAGAAATATAATCTTTATAAAATTAACATGTCAAGTTTGTTTAGAACTTAAATGTATACCATCTGAAGTTGCTACATCTAAATTGGAAGGAATTGAATGCAATTAGGAATGAAAGTTAAATCAAGTTATGTATGATTACAGATCAGAGAGATATTTCAAGATTTTACATAAGACAAAGTTCAAGCAAAGTCTCCAAATTAATTGATGCACTTACCTTAGCCACTGCCCTCATCAAAGCTAACAATCTCAAATCCGTGAAATTAAGATACCATACCATAATGTTACAGATCCCATAATGTATGCCAAATAATCTACAGAGCTCGATCATTGGATTAGAGATGCATGACAAAGACGAGTTCCGAAATGAATCCAAATTGGTTGCTTAGAAAAAACACGATAATTAGTTCCCTTAGCATACAAGAGCAAACTTATAACTAGCATAGATAAAACAACTGCAACACATTGTCAAAACTATAACCAAACATGACAATCTCTAATGTGTAGAAACGGCAAACCAATGTTTTCGGAATAGAGAAGATTGCATCTAATAATAGATCATTTTACTAAAAACTAGAACTATTCGAAACTTTAAGCATAGTTATAAAAAGATCAGTAAGTTAGTATTTATAAATATTTCTTGAATGTAAAAGAAGAGATAAAGATGAATTATAAACACACAGCTCAAAACATTTATCAATTGAAACAAATGTGGCAAATATGTTCAAAAAAAAATAATCAAATCAAAATCCTCATTAATATACCACACCTGAGAACAAATTCACTTCAATCATATATTAAAAAATTAAAGGAAACCTGAAGGTATTGCTTTGCTGACGCTGGAAAATTGGAACTATCACTAAATGAACCACAAGGACCCTCAATGATGCCCGTATGTTGTGTTATGTGTTAGCAAAGATACTGGAAAGAAGTGGAAGAGAATGAATAAAATGAAGCAATTTCATACAAATAAATAGGCAAAATTACAATTAAAAAAAAAACTAATAACAAAATTTTGTCATAAAATAGTACCCCACCACTTAATAATTCAACCAAAGTATAAATCCACCATAAAAGGGCCAAATACGCTGCTGTTGTTCCTATTCAGACCAAATCTTTGAGGGCAGAGAAAAAATCTCCATTATTTGTACGTCTCTGGCAATTTTGAACCGTTTAAAATTGCAATAAAGAACCTCTTGCACTGTATATAATCTATTAAAGTTGAAAAGTGGTCAAGATTCGCAACTCTAAAGAGAAAATTTCTTCGACGTTACAGAACAGAGATAAGAAGAGAGAAATTGAAATAGGGAAAACGACATAAACTTTGAGGAGAGAGAAGATAAATGTGAGAGGTAAGTAGAGGACATATTCTGTGTTGTCTGCAGGGCTGATTAATAAGTTTTAATAAAAGAAAAGCTGATGGTCTCAAATTTGGCCTCAAGTCTGGTCTGGGCTAAAGTCTCGTTAGTCTGAATGAATTCCATTTGGATGGGTTTTGACCCGGTCTCGTGAGATCCGCGAGACTGGGCCAAAACCAAGCCAAATGGAGCCGTAGGTTTTAGTTACATGCCTTATAAAATATTAGTGGGTCCTAATTCCTTAAGGTTCACAGAATATTTAAATATATTTGTTAAATATATGCATAAATTAATCAATAAAAGATATTTATTTTTATTTGTACGATACAATATTTTTACGGTATAAAATCAATAAGACCTATATCATACCAAAATATTCAGTACAGTTTTCATCTATACTAAGACATGTAATTTTGATTAAAAAATCGATAATTCTATATGGTAAGGTACGGTTCGATCCGATCTAACCCGGTTTCTAAAACCATGTGCTTTCCTATATATGTAATTGCATGTATATCATGTATTATGCACATATTAAAAGAATGGTAATTCATACTGATATAAATAAAATATAAATTAGATACATTTGAATAATTACAATATTTTTACATTTTAGTGTAAAAATTGTTCGAAAAACTATTTATTAGTATGCAGTAATTATGGAAGAATTGTTTGGCCCAGTAACTTTTTGAATCTCCAGACAAATCCTCGAAATTAATTGGAGCTCACTTTTTCATTTTTTTTTTCTTTTTTTTTTGTAATTTAAAGTATAATCACTTGATACCGGGCCGAAGAGGCAACAGGTCCAACAATTTAATAAAGATCCATTCAATCCAAGGATCTAACCCAGAGTTATCCATTTATCAAAAAAGGACCCAGAGGGTTTGTGTCGCGTCCATTTTATATTTTTTTCCTTTTGGAAGTTTAAAGGAAAACTAAGAGTGCATAGTAAATTAACTCGGTATTATTTTAAATAGATAATTTAACTCTCTGTAATAAATAAAAGAAAAAAGACCTTCTTATAATATCTTAAATAAATAATTTAACTCCTTGTGATAAGAAAAATGAAAAATTACCTCTCTGTGTTTTTATAAAAGAAGCACATTATCTTCCTATAAATTGCTCAATTCATATCACAGAGAATTAAATTGTTATGTCTTAAGAGTCCTTTCTATTCTTATGTCTTTCGAATCAAACAATAACTTATGCAATTAATTCACTAAATTTATTCTTAAGCAGAGTTAAGCTAGTGTAATTAAACACATACATGAACTATATAAACAAGTTGCATATGAATGTACTATGTATATTCATATTCTAAAGAATCTAAAGAACGAGCAACGATCTAATTTCTCTTACATGTTCAATCAAAAAAAAGTAAACAATCGAAAAGATGACCAATCAATTCGAAAGTAATAAGCATGAAATCAGGTAAAGGAATATCGTTAAATGAAGATCGAAAATCATTAGATTAAAACCAAAAAATAAAATCAAATATTAGTTGCAAAACATGGACCAGCAAAACCTTAGACTAAAAGAAAAATTTAATTACTTCATGACGATGAAAATAGAGAAAACAAAGATAAAAAAATTCATGATGTAATCTTCAAGTCCCAAAAATTAAAATTAAAATCTAAAATCTTTTTGTTCAATTTCACTCTTCCTGATGCAAGAACAAAGCGAACAATTCCTCTTTTCTTTAATTATCTCCTCAATTCAATTCTCTATTATGCCCATATCCCTTTAATTCCTCCTTAAGGTTGCTCTCTTTATTTCCTTCAAAAAAAGTCTTCACATCACTCTTTGCCTTTTCTTTGTTTTTTCTTTTTTTGGGCGTTTTTCTTTTTTCTTTGACAAATTAGTGGACCCAACATTTGAGATTGATCAATTTGAGAATTATTGTTGGCTAATGCAACTCCTTCAACTTGGACGTCAATTGCATTTGTTTGCTTCCATTTTTTATCCCGATTTCTCTTCAACGAGAAAATATATCAAATTAACATCATAATCATGTAATAATAATAAATAAAAATAAAAATTAAATTTATGAGTAGACCCAAATTGACAAACTAACTACTATTCCCTTCATTTTTTTCACTTGTCGTTTCGACAAGAAAAACTTGTTCACTTTTACTTGTCGTTTTAGAAGTTGAATGTAAAATTAAATTTTTTCTGCCAATATTACTCCATGTTAATGCTTGGAACTAATGCTAATTAATACTCTTGTTATTTGGTTAAAAGGATATTCCGGAGGTTTTACTTAAAAAAATAATTATTTAATATATTTTTTAATCTATGTGCAATCCTCCAAAACGAGAAATAAAAAAACGAAGGAAACAAAATCCTAAAGATTAACAAATACTTCAGATAAAACAATGATTTAAATCTGAAAAATAAATGCGATAATTTTATTTTCACATAGTTACTCGAAACTATGTCACCTTGATCTTTTTGATATAAAATTAGTACTGGAATATATGATAATAGAGTTAAAGACAATTTACATTTGAATGATATTCATTATGTTTATTCTCTTGTAATTTAATAAAAATTACATTCTATCTCATTTAGATTGTATTTGAATGTTTGATTTTGTGGGTTTGAAAATTTTGAAATCTTATTTATATTGAGTTTGAATGACTGGATTTTCACAAAGTAATTGGCAGTTGTCAAAATAATGCATTTTATAAAGAAAAAATATTGTAGATGGTATATGCCAAAAAATTTATTTTATTTTGTAGATTTGAGAAATATTTAGTTTAGATTTATAAATTAAAACTTGGAGTTTACAAATCTTGTGCTAGACTTAATTTGGAAAAGTTTTTGAACTTATTAAAGGAAAACCTAAATGTGTTGTGGATGACCACCGCACTCACGCAATTCCATCCACTATTTGAGAGTCGGGAGATTCTATTGTGACTCTCCACTCAAACTTTAGTCATCACTACAAATCAATCTCACTCATTGAAAAAATTAGAAAATTTATCTTATCCCTTGATTATGTATAAATGTGTATCATCCCTCCATTAAGGGGTCGTTTGGTAGGACCTAATAGGGGATATTAAGTTATATTATATGAGTTAATATGGGCTAATACAACGTTTGGTGGCATTGCTCTAATACCAGGTCAAATGGATTAAAATCCTTACGACCCGGTATTAAGACTAGATTATAATCCACCCAGGCATGGGTGGATTAGTTAATCCGGGTCAATATGGATTAGGTAAATATCACTAATAACCTCAAATTTACATATTTCTTTTTTAACATATCATTAAATATCATAAATTCTTCTCAAATATTTGAAAATGGAAAAATATTATACATAAATAAATCACAAATTAAAATTTATATTAATTTACAAATAACATGGAAGCATTCAATCAAATCTACCAAACATGTTTTTCATATGACCTTCAATTCAGCTCCAATCTAATCCACCTTAATCCCATAAGCCCTACCAAATGGCCCCTAAGTGTATTATACCCAAATTAATAATCAATTCATTGTATAAAATAACAAAAAAACTCAGTTTTACCAAAATGTCCCTTCCATCTCTTCTTCTCCAATTTCTCTCCCAAGCACAATAGCATCCCCTTTCAAAACCCTAACCACCACCACCGCCATAACCACCCTCCCCATCCTCCCTTTTTGCTCCTACCCGTACCAGAATGACGGCGGAGAAGTGTCGCCTCCGTTCTCGACGCGACAAGAACAACGACATTTCCCTTGCCGTTGTTCTTATCGAGAGCGGTACGGCGCCAACCTGTTCTGGTCGCGACCAGAACGGAGCGGAGCTTCACCGGTGAAGCTTCCTTATCCAAGAAGAAGGTCTTTTTCTTTAATTTTGAATTTTCAGATTTTATTTTATTTTAATTATATGTTCTAGATCAGTAGATTTTATCTGTATTAGGTAATTGTTGCTATGATATTAATTTCTAAATGTATTAATATAAATTGCACTGGCATTTACTCATCTATTTTTTAACTTGTGATGTAACCTTCTTTAAGCTACAATGTCTAATGAGAATAATAGCAATAGCAATAGCAATAGCAATAGCAAAAGGATGGGATTTTAAGTTTTTGAATTTGGTGCAGATGACGAGGATGACTTTGATGGAGAAGAAGCTGCAGTGGTGTTTGGTGGTGTAGTTGAGGGTTGACGGAGCTTGGGGGTGTGGCAGGGTGCTCATATTACTCTTTTTTAATAAAAGAATATATTTGAATTTTCACAAAATAAACAGAAGAGTATAATGGATATTTCACAACGTTAATTGGGTTTGTACATGAGTTGATATTCTAAAACTTGGTTGTGATGCATGAGAAAATTATATAAACATATTTTCATCAGATAGTATCTAAATACACTTTTTAGAATAATATATTTGTTGTTTCCTACTTTTTAATTTTAGAAAGAAAAAAATAATAAAAAAATCTGTCCTCCGCTGTTATTAAGATATTGGGTAAACACCATATTTGGTCCCTCTTATCATTAATTTTTTACAGAGTGGTCCCTCTTATGTTTTTTTCCAGTTTAGTCCCTATTATGTATTATTTGTTTCACTTTAGTCCTTTTCAGGTGTTCCAAGGCGGTTCCGATAACATGTGATATGCTCATAAGGGCAATTTAGTCATTTCATGTAAACTAACATGGATATTTTCGTATTTCTAATCATTTGAAAAAAAACTAAAGATTTAATCTCTTCCAAACTAAGTTTTCATTCCAGTCCAACTTAATCGTCCATTTCGTTCCAAATTAAAGTTTTCTCCCAAAATCTTCTTCAAACACCAAAATTGCTCACCAATTAAATAATATCTCAAATGATCTCAATAGTGAACGGACGAAAATGTCCTAAAAAATATTCATATGCATGTCACGTGTTATCAGAACCACCTGATAAGGACTAAAGCGAAACACATAATTCATAGTAGGGACTAAAGTGAAATAAATAATTCATAGTATGGACTAAAGTGGAAAAAAAAATAAGAGGGACCACTCTATAAAAAGTTAATGATAAGAGGGACCAAAAATGATATTTACCCTAAGATATTTTAGCATTTAAGTAATCCCCATCCCTATATATCATATCATCATCATCCAATTTAAGCCAGCAAAATAATAAAAATACCTGAGACATATAAGTACAGCTAGGGCTGTCAATGGGTCGGATTCTGGTCGGATCAGGCTCGTCTAGATCCGGCTCCATTTATATCGGATCGAATCCGACAGGATTCGGATCTTGCTCGGATTGTGCTCGGATCTAGATTTTTTTAATCCAACGGATCTTGGTTGGATTTGGTCGGATATCGGATATTTTTCAGATCCAATAAATTTGTATTTAAAAAGTTAAATTAATATTCTTTTCCTAAAACAAGTTTATTATCTTTTCAATTTTACTTAATTTTAGCTCACATTTTCAAAGTTTCTTTACTATATTCATATTTGTAGAATGAATATATTGGTTTAAATAAATTTATAAACGAATTATAAATTACTATCTTCTTAAATTGACGTTGAAATATTATTTATGATACTTATTTTTATAAATCATTTTGTATATATATTTTTCTTTTTATTTGTTGTCGGATACGGATCTTTAACGGATCGGATCGACCTAAATCCATATTCGCTCCATGAGTTTCGGATTTCGAATCTTTATAATAGGATCAGGTCCATCGAATCTCTAATCGGACAATTATCCTAATAAATCGGACCGAATTCGGACGGATCCGGATTGAAATCCGCCCCATTGACAGCCCTAAGTACAGCTATTTTAATAACCTACCTCTTTTTTTTTTTTTTTTTTTTTTGTCAGAGAAAAGTTTGGGTGGATTCGGCTCTGATCGCCACTGCCAACCCATCTTTCTCCTTTCTCTCTCCCTCAATTGAAAGTTTCGAAGAATATTAAATTCTGCTGCCACCGATTGACCCATGCTAGTACACAAGACATAAATTTGAGGCATGTTGAAATGAAGATTCAAAATCGACGAAAGTCTTGTAATTTAACTTTGACACCAAAGTCTAGGGAAGAGTTAAAAAAAATTTAATTTTTTAGAAATATTTATACTAGTACTATTAAAATACTGAATGATAATTAGTCTTGTGAAATTATTACTTTAATTACGTTTTTTGGAGATTATTTTTTAAAATAACAATTCAATTTTTTCAAATGAATTCTTGTTTTGTGACATCGAAAAATAGAAAATAAAGTGAGAAATCAAGAACGGAAGGAATTTGTCATGAGATTAAAATGTGATGAGCTTGATAATTGTAACTTGTAAGGGAAACGTGCTTTAGTCCAGCAATATTAAACTAACCTTAGGACTTTTAGTTTTACAATATGAAAAATTGCACCCCGAGCATCAATTTCTCAAAATATTTTGCAGTTTTGGTTATTGGGATTAAAATTGAAATGTTATGGGACCAAATGTGTTAAATATGAAATTATTTATGAGAGTAATATGCAAATTATTTTGAAAAAGTTTGGACCAAATATTTCTCTAAAAAAATTGGACCAAAAATACAATTTTTTGAACTACAGGACCAAAATTGTCGAGGGTATAATCTAGTGAGACTAAAATTGCAACTCTGCCTAGTTTTAAAGTTCCAATTTTATGTTCAACTTGATAAGTTTTTTATCACTAAAAGCTATGTGAGTTAATTAAGTAGGGTAAATTACGAATACTCCCTCAGGTAAGGTCAAATTACAAAAATCACCCTCAAGTATTGGGTATTACAAAAATCCCCCTCATGTTTGTCACCTTCTTACAATTAACACCTTACCTCTAAAATATTCCAATTTTGCCCTTGTGTGTTATTTGTATTGTTTGTAATGTCTTATCAATGTTAAAAGTTTGGATCTAATTATTATATCTTATAAATTAGAAAAAAAAAATATAATTATATATTTATTACTAGAATAATTGATAAAATTTATAATTGCCCATAAGTTTTAATATAATTGCAAAAAAAAAAGGGTATTTATATATTTATTAGCAATTTTTAATTGTATATGTTAAATTAAACAGAATTTTAATAATATACTTTATAAATATGAATTGTTTACACATTAGTTAAATAAATTTATTTTATAAATTAGTAAATTTAATAAATTATATTGTATCATAAATAAGATATTTAATTTGTTAAAGTTTATCTTGTATTATAAGTTGAAATATTTATTGAAATTCATGAGAAATTAAATTATATCAATTATTTTGGTGGTAAATATATGGCTATTATTTTTATATTTACAAGATATAATAAGTAACACCCAATTTTAAAAATTTGTAACATATTATAAACATTACAAATAACTTCCAAGGGCAAAATTGAAATATTTTAGGGATAAGGGGTTAATTGTAAGAAGGTGACAAACCTGAGGGAAATTTTTGTAATATTCAATACGTGAGGGTAATTTTTGTAATTTGACCTTACCTGAGGGGGGTATTCGTAATTTATCCTAATTAAGTAAGTTGGGGACTTCTAACAGCAGTTCAACAGTTTTCCACAAAAATGAACTACTGAAATTTTTTAATAATAAAAAAATGACCTACTGACCCAATTGAACATAGCAGGTCACATTAATTTGTAGCACTTACACATTTGCCCCTCCTTGTTGATAATTTACCTTCTGCATCATTATTTCAACCATTTTTGCTTCTAATTTGATTAATATATAATAAAACGTCAACCAGATCAGCCAAAATTTGTGTTCTTCCAGACTTGTTTAAAGTCCCAACAAATAAAGTAGTGAAGTGATACCTTTTTTGTCTATAAACTTCATAATTACAGCAAGCCCATCACCTGTTCGATAAAATTCCTCAACAATATGCTGATTGCTGAATTCGATACATGAGTATCTGGGTTCATCACACACTCTTTCTGCGATAAAGCCTATTCTATCTGTACCTTGTTAATAATATATATTAATTATTAATAACATAAAATCTTTAATTCTTTTGACAATTAAAATTCTTCAAATCCATCAAAATGATAAAGTGAATTTTGATTAAATGATCCATCATATATATTATTAACAATTAAAATCCATTTTATAATAACAACCTACTGCTATATTCTTCCGAAAGTGAAATTAAAAGAATATAAAATTGTCTCTACGAAATTACAATTAAAAATCATATAAAATCTTTTGACAATTAAAATTCTTCACATAGAGACAATTGCTGCTCTTTTACTCTTCTCTAGGGCCTGAGTAGAGTGTTTCCGGAGTTAATTTCGCATTACATACACTAATTGAGCCGTTATTTAATTCGGGCCGTGAAGAACTTGAACTGGCCGTGAGATTTCAGTTTGCTTTTGATTGGAAAACACTCCTGGAGTGTTTAATTGCTGTTTGTCGTGTTCATTTAAGTTATTAAGAGGTTTGGGCCCTCAAGAACTTAAACGGGCCGTGAATTCTATTGAAAGTTGGTTCGGATTTCTTGAGAAATCATCTTCTTTTTGTTTGGAGGTTTGATTACAACCTATTTCCTACGCAATTTACATCTTTTGTTGAATTCTGCAAATTGGACTTCAAATCAGATTTCGGCTCTTCGATTCTAGCGGTTTTTGAGTGTTTTTGTTCTTGATTCTTGTTCTACATTGCTTGTTTTGGTTCGTAGTGTTTAATTTCAGTTATTTTTTGCTTAAATTTGATGGTATACTTCTCTGTTTTAAGAAGAATGGAAGAAGAAGAAGAAGACAGGGGCATATAAGTCATTTTTTGCGACCCTACAGTGTAAATATTTATCAGGTAACAGGTGTCATTTTTGTCACATGGCATATTTTGTATGGTGAACTATGTGCCGTTTAGCCAAGGCTGAACTGCCCATAGCAAGCCCGAAGTAAGTTTACCATTCTTTGAACCTATATCATGCAAAAGAGAAAATGGCTAAAAATAGTCATGCAAAAGCTTGATCCAATTACACGGATAACAAACAATCTGACTACATAATAGAAGTCCTATTCAATAATCGTAGTACTTGAAGAACCAAGTTTAAATTAAGACATGAGTTGAATGTCTCATAAGTTTTGTATGATTGGATAAATTGAATTACAAATATTATTTTTGACAAATATGCCAAATCCATGATTAGTCATGACTAAGTGGTTCATTTCTTTTGAAAATATATAATCGTGATTTCAATGCATATTAGCTTGTTGTATAACTAAGATCTCATATTTACGAAGACAAAAGAAAAAAATTAGTACTTATTTGGTATTTTAATAATATATTCATACAATAAATTATCAATTTCTTAATGAGACTCCCAATTTAATTATAATGCCATTGTCAACTTAATTAATTCTAGAAAATAAGAAATTAGATAATATATTTAATACATATAAATTGATGTAATATTTACTTATTCATTTACTTTTATCATTAGGCATTGAGTTATATCTCTATGAAGTGTCAAAAATACAATATTTATATTTTAACGCATTAATATGTCAACAAATCAAAGTGGCGCAGCGGAAGCGTGGTGGGCCCATAACCCACAGGTCCCAGGATCGAAACCTGGCTTTGATATTAAATGTCTACTTTTCTTTTATCCAATTTAACCTTTGGTTTGAAATTGTTTTTCATTACAAATTTATAACTACATTCAACAAAGACTTAATCCCACCTTTCCCCCTAAACTTACAATATAATTCCACTTTCCTCCCTCAACTTAAAACTTTTCAACAATTCAACCTCAACTTACTTAATTTTGGTTTGAAATTTTTTTTTATTACAAATTTATAATTACATTCCACAAAGAGTTAATCCCACATTTCCCGCTGAATTTACAATAGAATTTAACTTTCTTCCCTTAACTTAAAACTTTTCAACAATTCATCCTCAACTTACTTAATTGATAACACTGTCGCCCCTAAACAAAGTTTTCAATTTTATTTAGTGCACAGGGAGTTAAGTTACCTATTTAGGATACCATAAGGAAGTATTTTGCCCTTTTATTTATCACAGAGAGTTAAATTGCCTATTTAGAATAACACAGAGGGTTTATTTGCTATTCACTCATTTATGAAAGAGGTAAATATGATAATCAACGAATTATTGTGCTAATTAATTCTAATCTACCTCTAACAATGCAATAAGTATTTTTCTGTTTAATAAATCAATTCAAAATTATGAAAAAAAAGTATTCAGTCAAAGTAGTAGGATTTTGGTCAAAGACCATTCTCCTATTTATAAGATACTAGCATATTTCCGTGCTATCCATAAAATTACTTCAAAATATTATATATAAATTTTTATAAAATGAGATTATTCAAAACTCGATTATGAAAAACAAATATAGCATGAAAAATAATTTTAATGAGAAATTGTAATTACTGAAACACCTCATTGACTTGGTGAACCGAAGCAGGGATAATTATAAATAAATAAAACTTTAATTAGGTTTACAACTACTATATTAACATGTAGGTTTACTAAATCGAATGCTAACATGTATTACACCTTATTTTCAGTCAATCACATTTTTAAGAAAAATATAATAAATTAAAATGATCAGAATTTAGTGTTGAGTCCAAATTTAAGGATTTTGGTCAAAAGACCATTCTCCATGTAGCATTTTGGATACCATCTTTAGTTTCTGGATTATGATATAATATGGTTATTATATTTAAATTAATTCTTTGGTTCGTACTATAATAATACATATTATCTTAAGGTGCATGAGTAAAAACATATGTAGGTCAATTATTAAATGTATTTTAACCTAATGTGTATTTCACCTATAACCTAATAGACAAAAACACCTATTAACATGAACATGTGAAATACAAAAGTGTAAGATTGATGCATTTTGTTAAACAGTAAAATAATATTTTCAAAATTTTAGAATTTATCTAACTATGTAAATTTTTTTTGCTTAGATTCAATAAAATATGCATGGCACAGGAATTATATGGTTGCATACTACAAAATCATTTTTATATAAGAAAATGGGAGAATTATGTGGCTAGTCTAAGTTCACTTCCTCCACTTTTCGGGGAAAAATTCTTGTCCGAGCTTGGCTTGGCCAAACTTATTCAACCATCAAATTAAACAAGTGTATTGTACTTGCTTTGTGATTGGTCATTCTCCTGGGAGTTACGTCCAATCCCAAAGCAAATGTATTACATTTGTCTTGTAGTTACTTTGGGCTCGGTCAAACCAGATGTGGGTAAGAATTTCTCACTTTTGGGTTAGATGAGCATTTTGAAATAGTGACCCTATAACAACAATAAAAAAAAAGGCAAAAATATGGGGAAGTTATGTGAGAAAAAGCAATGTTTATGGGGGGTATAAAAATGGGAATTAAGTTCAGAAAGGGAGAGTAAAAAAATGGGAAAGTTTAGAGAATTTAGAGATGCAAAATTGATGACGAGGGAGTAACCAACGTTATGTGATCAATTTTGAGATGTAAAATGGCAAAATACTTTGGGGCAAAATTGCTGAAAGGGTCCTTAAGTTACAAAATTTTAAGAACCTTACATATTTTTAAGCAAAATTGCAAAAAAAAAAATCCCATATTATTTGGTATGTTTGCAAAATTAGAATGAGATACGTTTTTGTGAACAAACAAACAATTGGAAGTAAATATAATATCTTTTACAAATAATAAAGTGTTGTTGTGGAATCATTAGAAAGATTTTCAAAGTTAAGAATTGGTTAATGAAAATTCTCAAGGTTAACATGGGATTGCTGCCAAATTTTAGGTGAAGATGGGTATTTTTGCATTTTATGGTGGGGCGCAATTTTCATTTGGATGTTAAGAAGAGAGGATTTTTTGCAAATAAAAAAGAGCACTATGATGAGTTTTTTGTTGTTAAGAAAAAATAGAACATTGAGGTTTTATTAACAATTCGCTGGAGGTAAAAATGTAATTACATCCCAATTGGACCAACCAAACGGGTAACAAAATATTTGGGACCGGATCTAATTAAATAATCAACCTAACTTTACAAATGGGCCTATTAAATTCCAGGGAAACTGAACACAACCTTATAGCATGAAACGTAATGATAATTATGAATTAATTGATCGACCTAAGGGGGATGCTCTTGGGTAATTATATCGATGGGCTCGGGTTGTACGACGGTGACTGTTGAGCGGTATGAAGCCGATGGTGGATAGTTTCCTAGACAATAGCCAATTAGATTCAGTCTCGCACAATTGAAGGTTAGATGTGTTCCAAGCTACACCCAATGGAAAGTTGTTTTAGATTGTATCGAAAACAACAATGATAAAGCAATATCCGCTCTGATGTTCAAGGAAGCCATTCATGGAACTATACTGGCGTCGAGAGTGACTAATTTTAGCTAGAGCTCCTTCTCGGGCCTGTCCTTTTATCTTGAAGCCAAGTGTTATGACTTTGCAACACCATATTCTAGCTTTGTGGCAAGAAAAAGTATTCAACTAATCTTATCAATTGGGCAACTAATCAACACTTTCAACATAGAAAGTGGAACATCAATGGCTTTTCCACATGCAGCAGGAGTGGCAATGCTTTTGAAAGGAATTAACTCATGATTGGAGCCCTGCATCCATCTGGTCGACGATGATGACCACCATGGATGTGCTTGACAACACGTTGAATCTGATAAAGGAAAAGGGACTGAAAATCATTGTAACTCATTTGGCAATAGGAGTTGGTCATGTCAATTTAAATAGCGCGCTAAACCAGAGTCTAGTTTACAATACAAATGTAGAGTAGTACACGAACCTCTTTTGTGATATGAATTTGACTACCAAACTTATTTGATCTATCATGATGTCTCATCGGGGTTGCATGAACCCGCCAGTAAACTCCTATCACTACTACTATTTGCTTTCATCATTCTTATTGGAATTACAACAATAGCTAATCATACTTTTTATTCTGCACAGAACGCAAAAACATACCTTATCTATTTGGGCTCACAAATCATGCCCAAATCCTTCATTTCTCATTGACAGTCTTCCATATTGTTTATTTTTTCATTTTCTTTGAAATTGATTTACTCCTATTAGGGCTATTCATTCAAGGAAAATCAAACCGAACCGAACCGAAATTTCGAATAACCGAAGTTTCTGTTCTTGATTTTTTTGAACCGAAAACCGAACTGAACATCCTAATTCGGTTTTCGGTTTTCGGTTTTAACCGAAAAATTTCGGTTCAATTCGGTTTCGATTTAATCGAAGTTTTATATTATTGATAATTTATTAAAATTATATAATCAAATACTAAATCATTTATCATAAAAAAAAAAATCAAATTAATAGATAACCATAACACTAAACATTACATAAAACTAAATAGTGAAGTGGTAGACATTTAATAATCATCAAATGACATAAAAAAATTTCATATCATAGGCATAAAATTAAATAATTTTACAATACAACTGCAAAAACTAACATTTAATAATCCTCAATTGACATAAATTAGAAAAAAAAATAATATCCATAGGCATAAGATTAAATAATTTTAAAGTCCATAAAATCGAACAAATAACTATTTGAATCAAAAATTCGGTTTTTGGTTCGGTTCGATTAACCGAACAAAAATAACCGAACCGAACCGAAAACCGAATTAGGCCAAATCTCAAAACCGAAAATCGAACCGAATAGCTTTGGCTCTGTTCGATTTTCACCGAACTCATTTCGGTTCGGTTCGATCGGTTATCTGAACCGTGAACACCCCTAACTCCTATACTAATGTCATCCATGACTTTACTATCAAATTCCATGAGCCAGATTACTTAAGCATTTTTAACTTTTTTCTTCAAGTTGAAAAAATAAAAAAAATTTCCTAAGTTGGTTTAAATCATCGTAAAAAATAAAAATGTCACACTTACCTCTTACAAAATATGTATCACAACGATCACATTTTCAGCTATTTTCTGGCATATGCATGTGATTTTCAAGTGAGATTCTATGTGGATTTTAAAATTATTAAAATATTTAATTTTGATTTATTATAAAATAACACACGAGCTATGAAATCAAAACTAAACATTGTAAATGCAATAAAAAGCTGATCGGAGATCAGTTTTTCAAAGGAGTCAAAGTTTCCTAACACAAATGATTTTGCAAGAGACACCTTGGAACATAGAAAGCACGTTGTCATGCCCCAACACTTTGCCAGACCACGGGGGCCGAGCGGACAAGGCATTTGATCGAGGCAAAGGCCGAAAGGGACATCACGGGACTGGCGGCAAGGCGGGTGGCCTAGCCATGCATGCATCTTATCTCCCTAGGCTCGGCCCAGGCCAAATCAGGAGCTAACATGGGCGAGGAAAGGCAGTGTGGCGAGACACGACCCGTCGGGTGGCACAATGGCATCCTAGAGGCTGCCCTGGATATTTTGAAGAACCAAACAGACCCTTGGAGGTTCCGGAGGATTCTAGAGGGTCCCACACGAGTCCGGGACTTTCAAAAGAGTTTTGGGAGGTTCCACATAGCTCCGGAAGGGTCAAGAAGAAACCAGAAGGTGCCGAATAGGTCTGGAAGAGTTCGGAAGGTGCTAGAAAGGACCAGAAGAGCCTACACAAGTTTAGAATACGCCGGAAGGACCTAAAACCTTGTGGAAGGCTCAAGAAGCATATAGAAGGTGATAGCATGTAGTAGGAGCATCTAGAAGGCTCCACAACCTTGTACATAGTTCTATTTTTAGGAGAGATGTGTAGAAGGGTCTAGAGAAGCATTCCTAGCCCTTAGATCAAGTAGATTTTGGCCATCCATTATAGCTTGTTTGGTTGTCGGGAAAGTGAGGAAAAATCGTAGGGAAAGGAAAAGGAAAAGAAAGTCATTTTCCTCTACATATTTTTTTATCAGGAAAATCATTTTCGTGCCGATGTTTGGTTGTCAAGAAAATTTTAAAATATAATATTTTTGATAAATTTTTTTGTTTTATTATGAATACTTTCAAAATTATAAAATATATTAAAAGTGATTGCAAAATAAAAGTTATCAAATTAATCCCTAGAAAATAAAAAATACAAATCGAGTAATTGATTCAAATAAAAGTTAACAGTAATGAAATAAATAAACTAAAATATAATAACTTAAAATAATTATAAAAGTCACTGCTATGGTCATCAGTGGTTTTGTTGATCGCGATATTAAACTCCCTCTTCAAGTATTTGATTCTTATTGCAGGAGGATAAGTCATAAACGCCTTTGCCTTGAACTCATTCTGGAGAAAATGATCAAAAATAGCAAAAATATCATCTTCATCAACGCCTTCAATTTGTTGAAGGCATTCAAGTAATACAGACGAATCAATACCATATTTTTTCTTCTCTATGGTTGTGGCCATCTTGTCGATGCTCTTAGCCATGGAATTCATTGTTTGCACAAGACCTTTGGCATTGCTTACACGTCGATTAGATGAAGTACCTTGGCTTTTACTTTTAAATTGAGTTTGTTTTGTTCGGTTTGAACATCAACTTCATCTGTTTCATTTTCTTCTATATCTTCACCATCCATGTCATCGACAAATTCATCTATCGGACTTTTTAGACTTCAAGCTGCCGAACATTTTTTATTAATGTCTGGCCCTCCTCGACACCATTCACCCGTTGCACCATCATTTCCACAAACCCTCGCCAACTCGTCAAACATTTCAATTTTCTTGTACCACAAATGCTTTACTTTTCTATTTGCCTACAATATAAATTCAGATTGTTTAGTGTGTCCTTAATTAAAAATATAATCTAAGTAATATAGTAAAAATACATGTAGATATGTCTCCCATACAGGTTCTAAAGCTTCTACTTTTTTTGTTGTGTAGTTGAAACCAAAGCCACTTTGACGTATGAGCTTCTCAACGTCCCTATAATGTTTCTTGATTGTTTTGATTCGATTCTTAACATGATCATTGTTAATATCTAAGTTGAAAGTTTCACGAAGCACCTTAGCTGCAGCCACATAAGCTTGGGCTTTAAATCCCTTGTCAACCTTGTATCCCTCATTGCATTGGATGACTAATTAATGCTTCAATAAGACATTTATCCATTTCCGGGCTCCAAATAATGTTTTTCCTTTCTTGGGATGTTGCATCTTCAATAGTTTCCATTAGGGGTGGCAAACGGGCGGGTCGGGTTGGGTTCGGGTCTGGGCTAAATGGGTCGGGTCGGGTTCGGGAAAAATGGGTCATAAACGGGTCGGGTCCTAAATGAGCCGTGTTGGATGAAGATGAAGATGAAGTGCAAAGAAGATAAGTAATTAAGGGAAGGTTTTGATGATTTCCAAAACATCAGAATCAGCTAAGTATGGAAAGCTTAGTTCCCTTAGAAGAATTTTGAACAAGTAAAAGAAGACATCAGAAGAGTTCAAAGTTCAAAGCCCAGAAGACTAGTGATCTCATGCTGAAACAGCGAACAGAAGGGTAGGTCATCAGCCGAGTCAAATCAGATTAGTTCAGTATTTGATCAGCAGAGTGTCTATCAGCAGAGTCGTCTTGATCAGCTGAGTAGAAGAGATCATGAGAGAAGTCCAACGGTAATAAATGCACCGAGTGTAATAAATGCTGGAAGAGAAGGGTAGTAATGGCAAATGATTGGAATTAACTCTCGGATCAGCAGAGTGCATTTAATGCTGCTACAGGAAAGTACAGCAGAAAAAGGACTGTAGCAGGTAGCCGTTCTGAAATTGGGCTAAGGCTATGGATTTGAGATTTGATTTCCTTCAACGGTCATATTTTCAAATCCTGGTATAAATAGAGCTGATTTCGAAGTGAGAGATGAACACAACAACATCTGAGATTTCGCATTCGAAGCAGAAATTATTCTAAGTCTCAAGAAGCTCGAACAGCTCACTCGTCTGGTAGAAGTCATCTGTTGACAGAAACCCAGTTGAAGAAAACAGAAAAACATTATCTGAGTGATTTTGTAATAGCTGAGTGTTGTGCGAAGTTAGAATCCATCTTTGTGAGTGATTCTACTTTAGAGGATAGGATTTCTGAGTGATTTCCTGTTGTGAGCTTATAACCTTTTCATTTGTTGTCTAGGTATAAGTGGAGAAATATTGTAATCTTTGTGATTATAGTATAAACCAGAATCTAAGTGATCTGGAAGAGTGGACTTAAGGATTTTTATCCATATAACCACTATAAAAATTCTTTGTGTTATCTTGCATTTAAGTTTTGTTGCATATTTTGAACTTTGCATATTTCAACACTTTGAATTATCAAAAGATTTTATAAGGAGTTTCAAAAACTGGGGATAAAATCTTTTCAAGGACTTAGTCTACTTGTGAAAAATACTTTCAAACATCCGCTGCAAGTAAACTCTTGATAAAACTGTTTTGCTGAAAAACAGCTAAGTTACTGAAGGAGAGTGGTCACTCAGCTGTTCAAGATTTGTTCACGATCAGCACAGTCATCTGTTCTTCATCAGCTTAGTCTGCTGACAGAAGACTGAAAAGTTTTTAAGTCTAAAATTTTTAGAGGTCTATTCACCTCCCCCCCCCCCCCTTTAGACCTCATCTGACCACTTGGGACCAACAGGCCAGGTTTTAAACGGGCCTGGGTCGGGTCGGGCCGGGCCGACCCGATTTTTATTTTTTTTCCCTCAAAAGTTGTATTGTATATTCAAGAATTATGATTCAAATAATAAAATCAACATGCAAAATAAGGAGCATTAATTACAAGTATTTAGCTCATATTCAAATATAATTAAATTTGTTTAATTACATCACAAAATCTTAATTAATAGAAAGTAGAAACTTCAACAAAAAAAATAATTTTCAATCTAAGTATTTGACTAAAACATTTCTAATCATTAAGATGAGCACTCCCAAGTTCCGCAACCAAGCCTTCAATATCCGTGGAGAGTAATTTGTCATCATCTTCTTCATCAGAACTATAACCTATAATAATTATGAAATGTTACGAATATATATAATAAAATATTAAAATTTAAAATAAAACATTATATAAAATTTTTGAATTACCTTCGAGCCAATCACGAGTACATAAAGTTGCTTCCGCATTTTCCGGCAATATCCTACTTCGAAATTTTCCAATAATCCGACCTCCATGACTAAATGCAGATTCAGAAGCAACTGTAGTGATTGGGATACTTAGAATATCACGAGCCATAAGTGAGAGCTCGGGATATCTAGTGTAATTTTCTCTCCAATAGTCGAGTATATTTAGATTTGGAACATCATTCCAATCAAGTAATTCCTCCTCAAGATACAAATCTAACTGCGACTTTCGTCTTGCAACCTTATGTCGAGTTTTGAAAGCATCAAACTCTTGTAAGGATATAACATTTGCTATAAAAATGAGTACTAGAAAATAAATAAATGAACAATAAACAAATGAAATAACTCGACTTACCGCCATTTGTTTTGCCACCTCATCATGAGGTCTTGTGCTAAACCTTGAAGATTGTGAACCAAGAGATGGTGACTCTAGCAAATATGTTTCCAATAAAACTTGCATCTTCTGTTTTAAATCTTGGACCTTTGCAATACATGTCACTGAATCAAGCTTGTTATAACAAAACTCAACAAATTCCAACTTATAGCGTGGATCTAGCACGATAGCAAATGACAACACCTCACTATAACACTTCCAATATTTGTCAAATTTAGGCTTCATCTCATATGCCATAAAACTCGTAAACGCATCCCCACTTTCCATTTCCTCTTGAATAAGCAATTGAATCCGCCATATATTATGAAAATACAAATTTGCAGTGGGATACAAACTTCCAGAAAATAGTTTAGTCATATCATAGAAAGGTTTCAAAAACCTAGCAATTCTTTCAACTATATCCCACTCTTCCAACGAAGGACACCACTTGTAATTTGGATCAACACGCTCCAATCTAATAAGCGCTCGAGTGTAAGCTAGTGCACTATCCAACATTAAATAAGTAGAATTCCACCTCACCGGCATATCTTGTCTCAACATTTTCCCCACTTCAAGGGAAAGTTGTTTCATACATTCGGCTAGTTTTAAGGACCTCGATGCTGACCCTTTCACATACTTCACACTCTCCCTAATTTTTTCAATAGCCACATCGATAGTCTTCAACCCAGCTTGCACAATGAGATTTAATATATGAGCACCACATCTCACGTGCATGAAATCACAATTACAAATAGCAGAACCGTTCATTATAAAATGATCTTTAAGCACATCAACCAACCCATTATTATATGTTGCATTATCTAAAGTAATGCTAAATACTTTTTTCTGGATATTCCATTCTTTCAAGAAATCAATCAACCATTCTGCCAACACTGGGCCATTATGAGGAGGGGGGACATATCGAAAAACCAAAACCCTTTTTTGAAGCACCCAGTTTTTATCAACATAATGTGCCGTCAAAGTCATATAGCCATCTAATGTTATCGACGACCATAAATCTGAAGTCAGACATATACGACTAGGCACTGACTCTAAAGCTATTTTAAGTTTTTCTTTTTCTTTTTTATATAGCTTTAAAATATCCGCTTTGAGTGTATTCCTTGAAATGGATTGTACGTTAGGATTCAAGTAGATATGGGTGTTTCGTATTCCTTCATATTCGACATATCGAAATGCCAAATTATGTTGAACTACCGACTTAGCTACAAGCTCTCGATATACATTTTGATCAATGACATGTGATCTTTGTAGCTCACCCTCAATCTCCTCACGAAAGGGACAATGGGTACTGACGTTACGTTTCATGCTGGTTGTCCCATTACCAGCACCACATAAAAGCACAGCACCACACTTCTTACACTTTGCCCTTTTTTTTTTGTCGGCATCAATGGGTAACTTGTCAAAAGTTTTCCAAACTTTAGAAGTTCTCTTCCTTGTTTTTTGGTTACTTCGTGATGAGCTTTCCCCGGTCAAATCATCTTCTATTTCCATTGAATTTATATCAAAATCTAATCCACACACAAAAAAAAAACTTTATTTATACATGTATGTAATTTTTGGTATTTAGCAGCTTAGTGTGGTCAAGAACTTAGGTCCCAGTCACAATTAGGCATCCAATATCTAATAATTTACCTAGTGGATTAAACTGACAGGTCAAGAAACCATATTTTGTCCTTTTATAAGTATACACAACTCAACTTATCAAATTTCCATTCCAACCTAATTTATTTCCAACAATAAAATAACTATAAAAAAAATCAAACTGCATCAGAACACCTCTCAGTTCAATAGATTATCAACATATATAGCATATTGCTAATTTATGAACAATATTTGTTATCTAACCATATATGAATTAACAAACAATGCATATACAATTTTTTAACCGAAATCATAAAAAGAGATATATTGTGAATCCTGCTGTTATTCTATATATATGTTCACATAACCTTTAGGTGTAGGTAGAAAATGAAAATAAAAAAGTTGGAGCATAAAAATGGAAGTCAAATCATTCTCATCTCATGTACTGTTAGAAAATTTGTCATCAAAATTTGACAAACTAACTTAATTAGTTTCTTCTTCCACAGTAGTACAAAACAGTCGATCAAAGACAATATTGATAAAGCCAATCACCAGCGAGATTACTTTGATAAAAATTAGGCACAAAATGGGCTTTTTCTTTTCAGGAAAAAGAAAAAGAATTTATTCCATAAATATTCAAGATTTACAAGAACATATTCCATAAATATGAAAGTAACTTACCTTCACCTTCCATACTCAGAATCTCGGTGGGGAATCACTTCAATCGGAAAAAAATTCGCAGTCACTTCAATCGGAAAAAAATAGGGCGATTTTGGGGGGTTTTGTGCAATTTAACAAATAGGGCATAAATCGGCGAAATTGAACCCACGGGAAGGAATTTGAGGGAGAGAGGATCTTTTTGAATATTGGTTTTGGATGGGACGGCCACAATCGGCGGCGTTGTGGCCGTAGAAGATGGCGGCAGTGAGTTGGGGGAGAAGTCGACTAAGAGGAGAGAGAGGGAATCTGAAAATTGGAGACGGGTTATTTTGTTTTGTAAAGACCCGTTAACTACCCGTTAATAAACCCATTGGAGACCCTTTAATTTTTAAGTTCGGCCCGAACCGACCCAACCCAATAAATGATGTTCATTAATGGGTTGGGTCATAGTGGGTCTGGGCGGATCATGGGCTGCCCATTGGGCCCAGACCCAATTTTCCACCCCCAGTTTCCATTGAGCTTTTGAAAGATATAATGGTAAAAGTATATTACAAGCCAAATTAATAAATCATACGCGCATTTGAAATATATGAGGTCCATTGATCACTACATAAAAATTAATAATAAAAATTAAGTACAATAAACTGAAATCACTAACATAGCACATACTATATAGATATACTGAAGCATAGGGTAAACTGATTTACGAAAATAGTTTTAATCGAAAAACCATAAAAATTACACAAAAGACCTAGATCTATGACGACGATTATAATCCCCCCACATTGCATTCATGATAGATGCACGAAGTATTTTCCGAGCTCTACCTTCTTCTATTCCACTCAGGTTTTCGCTAGAGTTTACTTCAATTGGAACTTGTCTTTCTAGTTCTCTATCAACCTCTTCAAGTAAAGGATCATTGGGCATGACACCTCTAAGAAAGTTATGGATGATACAACAAGCAACTACTATATCTAGTTGACTTCTCCATGGATGCGTTGGCTCCTCTCTCAAAATGGAAAAACTCCTCTTTAATACTCCAAACGTACGCTCAATTGCATTCCTTAGCAAGGAATGTCTAAGATTAAATAACTCTTTAGGATCGCACGGGGTACGACCTTGTACCTTTAAATTCATTCAAATGATATCTTGTAGAACGAAAAGGTGTAACAATATTATTTAAAAGAGGAAATCCCGCATCTCCAAGATAATATTTCCCTACAACACATATAATAGAATTTATAAATTTATTCTATTGTTATTAATAATTTTACACACACACACACACTCAATATATATATATATATATATATATATATATATATATATATTTGGAGGTTTAATTACAAAATAATACCATCACTTACCAGAAGGACAAGTAAGTTTGTGACTACTTCGAGTTAAAGCACATTCCAAAATTCTGGAATCAGATGCAGATCTTTCCCACACAGATAAAACATAAGTTATCTTTCAAAAGAACAAGTTGCAAGGATATTTTGGGTTGGTGTTCCTTTTCTACCTCTAAAACGAGCTCTTATATTCTCTGGGACCTTAGCAAGTACATGTGTTCCATCAATTGCACCAACACAGTCCTAAATAATAATTATTAATATACAATTAGTATCTTATTTATTGTAATTTACATTGACTAATAAAATAAATTACTCAGATTTACCTTGAAATATGGCATAAATCTATTATTTTCTCAAATGGCTGCTGGTATATCCCCATTTGGTTGTATGACAAAGAGGTCATGTAGTGATATTATAGCATACAAGACCTTATTAAAATAACGGCTAACAGTTTCTTCGGAACGTTTAAAATGAATTTTGAGTGAACGAATTTTCTGATTATGACCGACTCCATATAAGAAAATCATAAGTTGTTTGTCCACTGTTAGATGAATCGTGTCATGTAGCCTACCAGTTCCTTTAAGAATATATGCTAATCTACTCAATGATTATGTATTCATCCTCAATAAATTGTGACAATCTTGGTCAGAGCTTAATATTTCTTGTGCGAATTTTCTATCTGTTAAATATTGATTGCGAGGTGGTCTATCTAGATAGGCTAAAAAGTATTGTCCGACAATCACTAGCTAAGCAGAAGCATTAGCAACAATCATACCCGCTACTTCCATCTCGTCATCACAATTATATGTAGAAGCCATCTAGATTAGTAACACAAACAAATATTTAAAATTTAATAGAAAAGATAACATGCTTACATGATATATTAAAATAAATTTACTTTACTAACAAATGTCATAAGCATACAAATTTACTGTAAATAACATAAAACTATATGAAAAATAAATGCAGAACAAAAAATTTCATATCTAACCGAAGAAAAAACAAGGCTTTGAGAGTGTTCTAAACTTGGTGGATCTTTGATATTCTCAACAATTCTTGGTATCGAGAATTTAAACTCCAATTATTAATATCATCGTGTTGTTACATATATAAACTTATATATATAATATCAATATCAACAAATAAAGAGAATTTTTTGGAAGAATATAGATATTATTGAAAAATGATATACTTGAAAAAAAGATGCATATAAAGTCATTTGGTTTGAGAGTTTGAATGGGTAAAAAGAGTTAGAATAACAGAATATATTCTACTGGGGAATGTTTATCTATCCATGTAGATATATGATATATCTTTATATATCGACATTATATATCTACATTATATATATATATATATATATATATATATATATATATATATATATATATATATATATATATATATATATATATATTAATTAGTAAAAATTTTATTTTTCTTTAGTTTAGATTTATGTAAAAATTAGTTGATATTGTCGTTTGTTATTTGTATTTTTTTATTTCAAGATAAGATTTACATTTTCTTTGTTGATAAAATATTGTATGAATAATACTGTTTTCATTATATTAACTATAATATATAGATTAATTTGACACTGTTGTATATTTTTTAATCACTGAATTCGTATCAATTTTCAAAATTAACAAGGGGTTATCGTCCATTTTTAAAGTTAACCGGGGTTACTAATAATATTTTAGGTAATAGGGGTGCTTTTGCATCGTTTTGTGGGGGTATAATTGTTATAATGACTTAAGAGGATACTTTTTTGCTAATAATAAATAAGCACAAAGGGGCTTTTGATAGGAAAAAATCACAAATGGAGAATTATGATAGTTAGACAAAGTACAAGGGGAGTTTTGCAATTTACTAAAAAAAATTCCCAGGATTTTCCCATCAAATTGGTGGGGGAATTTTTTTTTCACAAAATTTTCTTGCAGGAAAGTTGAAGGAAAATAAAAACTTTCTTTCCTGCTATCCAAGCAACAATGAGAGAAAAAAAACACTTCCTTTCCCTCACTTTCCCGACAATCAAACAGTACATTAGGGAAGGCATGTAGTATAAATATGTTAGGCCTTCATTTGTAAAATCCATCCAAAAGTTCTTCTAGTTAGTGAGCATTCCCAAGTTCTCTTAAGCATTCTCAAAGCTTTCTTTCTCACTTTCCAGCTTAATTAGCAAACTTCTTAGGGACTAGTAAGGCTGGATTAGCCGATTCCGACATAGGGGCGAAAGTAATCACTAGTGATGATTGTGTTTTCGGTAGGTTATTATATTATAGTCAATTTCCAGGTATCAATTCAAACACTGCTCATCAATGTGAGGATTAGCAGGTCACTCAAGCTGTTCCTCGATTTGTTTAGGGGATCATAACTTGTAATCAAAGAGAACTACGTCAGGTTAATTCCGGTGGTGACTCGGCGATAACCCTCCGATGCTTAAGTAAGTATCAAGATAAGAGATGTATGATCGAAATGGATAGTTAATGCTTGGAGAGAGCGTACCTGTTATATCATTTAAGAGGGGTATTTATAGTTTTACATTTCAACTACCGGGACGGATCGTGACAACACGCAAAAATTCGGATATGGATCATGTTTATTTAGTTCGATCCAACCTTGAGCGAGTCAATAGAGTTGTTACCAGACATATGTCGATTTTGGCACGGGAATCGACGTGTTCAACATGAGATATTTGAAGTATCTAGTCTATGATGTCAGTTTCTATCATGTCAGTTCCTATCACGTATCCTTGGTAATTCTATTTTATAATAATGATTTGAGTGCCACGTCAGGCGACGAAGACTTGGTACATCAAGAGTACCCCAAGTTCTAGAGTTCGAATGTAGGTCAAAGTCTGGAAGTTTAATTAGTTTAAAGAAGAAAAAAGATGAATTTTTTGTATATATTAGTGGTAGTAAGTCCGAGCGTAGGTCGAAGTCTGGAATTTTTAAAGAAAAAATTTTAATTTTCGCGCCGTTTGTCCAAACGATTAGTTTCTAAGCATTGTTTTGAAAATCTAGAGGTAGAAGATGAAACGTCTTTTCTCTTTGAGGGGTTTCTTGTGCTATATGTGAAGCGGTAGTTTATCTTCTTATAAATAGGTACTCTTACAGCGGAGCGATTTCACCTTGCTGTAAAAAAAATTCTCATCTCGGGGCTTTTAATCGAATAGTTAGTAGGTTGTCGCTATCGGTTGAAGGTTGTCAGTAAATTAATTGAGATGGCGTATAACATGCCTTCGAGTCCCAAGAGTGGGGATGTAAATGATGTCGTGAATTTCATCTTTCAAGACGATGAAGGAGAGATAGCTCAAAATGCCGGAGGGGAAGTCACTCAGCAAGAAAGAGCTGCGAAAAGTGCCGATGAGGCGGATGCTCGGAACTATCAAACCGAGGATGCGTACTACGATCCGTCGTTGGTGGTTATAGACGTCCCTTGGCTATGATGACGTCGGCCTTCTCGATTCAAGGAGGTTGGACGATACAGACGCCGAGTGAAACACAGAGAATCCACACATCAAAAAATGAATTAAGGCCCAATAACAATTTCACATTGCTTCTTGGTTTTGATAAGGAGCATTCAAGATAATCTATCTATTTTATTAGTTTTCCTTGGTAATTAGGTTTCTTATATTTAGTTATTTAGTTATCCTATCTTTGATGACTTAGTTTCTATACAAGTATAGGAGTTATTTGTCCGCATGGACAGCTCAACTGGTCTCAGAGGGGGAAGTTGGAACAAGTGACCAAGGATCGAACCTCACCAGCGGCAGTGTGGGAGCAACCTCTCAAAAAATGAGGGGGGCTCCTTGTGCGCAGTGAGTACTGGTCCCAGCCTCTGTTGCCGGTTGAGTCACCATGATTTACCTCCTCTCACAATCCCATCGGACAGGGGGTGAGGGGCGCCCGGGGTGAGCGATTTCACCTTTTGGAACAAGTATAGGAGTTATTTGATTTCCATGTGAGTCTTATTTTCCTTTAGTTATTTAGGGTTTGATTCTTATAAAATGAATTGTAATCTTCATTATTATGATAAATTGATTATTATAACTTCCTGGAAAAAATTAAAAGAGATTTGTTCTTTCAAGGGTTCATTGGTGCCTATTTCTCGTGTTCTTGTAGTTAATTTATATAATGGAACTTACATGTTCGCGATGTAAACTAATACGCAAAACACGCAAGTATACGTATCGTTCTAAGTAATAAAGAGATAAGTTCAGTGTTGAACCCACGGAGAATTGAACAAACTACCTACCAACTAGGACTAAAGCTACTCTACTTAGATTCATGGTTCAAATATGTTGGGTTGGTTGTTTTAGCAATTAACACTAAAGGAAAGCAAATGAAAGTAACTCAGGCAAATTATCAAACACTTGGTGGGTATAAAAATAAAAAGCTCCTAGAGTTCTATATCACATAGTATAATCTATGACTAATTAGCTAAATCAATTGATGACCCGTGCTAATGATTATTATCTTAGGATTCAAATATATTCAGACGTATCTTTCGAGTTGAATATGAACATATCAAGATAAACTAATTCAATTTATGTCTAAAAGGATTAATCTAGTTGATGCATTAAAATTGAACCTATTAGGATAGGGAAAATTGCTTTCTTGGTACCATAGGATAGGCTGACTTGCACTTTTGGTACCATTGGATATGAAAATGCAAATTTGGTACCATATGATAGGTTTTTATTGCAATTTTGGTACCAAACCCAATTTTTCTACAAAGTTAATGGCAATTTACCCCTGCTAAGTGCATAATGTTCAATTTAACCCCTCATGGTTTAAAAAAGAGCATTTTACCCCTTGAAATTTTGTAAAAATTTCACATCGTCTCCCTGATATTTTTATAGGCGGCACTTAATCCACTTTTATTATGATAATATGATTTTTTACTCACTGTGTTATGATAAATGTGGCAATTTATCCCATATGTTAAATAAAATAGTTTGCATGCATACTCTCAATTTCGGCAAGTGAGTTACAATCTCTGGTTGAAGGGGGTAAATTGCTTCATTAAAATTTTACAGGGGGTAAATTGATTTTTTTTCAAATTATAGAGGTATAAATTGATCATTATGCATTTCATAGGGGGTAAATTGCCATTAACTTTGTAGAAAAATTGGGTTTGGTACCAAAATTGCAATGAAAACATATCATATGGTACCAAATTTGCATTTTCATATCCAATGGTACCAAAAGTGCAAGTCAGCCTATCCTATGGTACCAAAAAAGTAATTTTCCCTATTAGGATATGAAATGAGTTAGGTATATTTATATCCTAGGGTCAAATCACAATCTAATTTTCAATTCTAATTTTCAATTTACTTGGTCAAGCACTTTAAAGACCAATAGATAACACCCAATTGGTGATCAAGCAATTAGATGACAATAAGCCCAAAATTAGATAAGAAATCACATACAAGCATGTAATCAACAATTAATTCAACATTCAATCAAGGATCAAATATAGGATTCATAAAACCCTAGGAATTGGGGATTTAGCTACTCATGGTATCAGTAAAATCATCCAATATCCGCCTCATAATCATATCCATATTCTAATGATAAAAAGATGAAATTAAAGATATAAAATGCTTAGTCTCTTGAAGATCTTCACAAATTCCCCAATTCACTCTTCCAAATCTCTCAAATTAAAGTAAAATGTAAATTGAAGTGTCAAAAGACCTGGAAAATAGAGTTTTCATTCAGCATTTGTATCAACCCGAAATATGTCTTGCAAAATGCGGGAAAAACCCTCCACTTATCTTGCTGAAATTTCAACTTTTTTTCTTTCAAAACGTGCATTTTCTGCTAGCCGGAGTAGCAACTTTGGATTCTGAAGTCGCGCCCCTAAATTGCAATTTTTTTTCTTCTCTTCTACCAGGGTCGCGACTCTGGATTATGAAGTCGCGACTTTAACTCGGCTATTTTGGCAAGGCAGCTTCAAATAGATGTTTCTCCCTCGTCCTACCTTCAAATGTGGATCCGTAAAATCTGTAGCGTAGCTAACTTCCTCCTCTACATCATATTAAAAATTAAGCATCATTGGATAAACCATCCAAGAGTTATACTTGTTGGAGTGAGCAACCATCTACGGTTTGTACTATTTGCTTTGGATTTTTCTTTCCTTAAAGCTCTTATTCATAAGCTCTTACGAAAGCCACGAAAACCACGAAAATCAACGCCACAACAACGAAAACACGAAACAAGGAACAACGACACAAAGAAACACAAAAGAAGGGAAAAACACCCAAGAACATACAAAAAATTTAAGAACAATCAATACTTTTGAGCTTTGAGAGTGCCGATAATAATGATGTTTTCATGACATTATCATTCGCTATTTTGCCGACTTCATTTTTTCACTTGGTTTTTTTCTTCAAGATATTTTTTTTTTGTTTCCCAAGGGTTTAATTCCTTTCGAGGCGCGTTGGGCATATAAAGCAGGAACCTCACCCAACAGGGATTCGAACATGAGTCCGTTATTTTGTAGTGACTAGTCCCTTCTAATAGACCAATCACATGTTGGTTTAATAAATGAATATTTGTGAGGCTTTTTAAAGTTTGAATATATTTGAACTTTATCCGATTAGAAATTATTTGTGACCGATATACACTAATATAGGTGCACATGGTACGGTGCTACAGTTTTTTTTAGTGAAATTAATACCGAACCAATTAATGCGATTTGGAAAAGTTACATGCCAAACTGAACTTTTGAATACCATACCATTATATTTGGTACGGTGCGGTTCCAGTACTGTATGATACGGTTTTGCAGTATTTACAATACCTTTAGTTCTCAAGCTATTTACTAGTACAAATCTACGTTTTTTAGATGAAAAAAAATTGATTATTTATAAGCTTATAAATATATCTAACTATCTATGTATGTTCATTATCAAAATTTATAATCTCAAAATTCAACCGTCAAATTCGAAAGTGCTAATTATTATAAAGAAAAGCATATTAATGTCCACCAAAACATAAATTGCAAAAAAATTCCATCCATTTGATTCATATATTGTGTTTTTGAGATCTTCAGATATAATATATTCATACAACATCAATACCATAAAATTGCAAGTTGAATAGGTTTGAGTCCTATACCATAAATTAATCAATAAAAGATATTTATTTTAACTGGTACAATAGGGTATTTTTGCGTTATAAAATCAATAAGATCTATATCATACCAAAATATTAAGTACGATTTTCGTCTATACCAATATTTGTAATTTTGAGAAAAAATCCGAAAATGCAGTACCATAAGTTACATTTCGATCCAATCCGTCCCGAATTCTAAAACAATGTGCATCCCTATACTGCGTGTAACTGTATATCATGTATTATGCACATATTAAAAAGAAGGGTAATTCATACTGATATAAATAAAATATAAATTAAATACATTTGAATAAGTACAATATACACTAAATAGTGTAAAAAATGTTTCGAAAACTTATTTATTAGTAGGCAGTAATTATGGAAGAATTGTTTGGACCCAGTTACTTTTTTAATCTCCAGACAAATCCTCGAAATTAATTGGAGCTCACTTTTTCATTTTATTTTTTTGTAATTAAAAGTATAAAAGTATAATCACTTGATACCGGGCCGAAGAGTCAACAGGCCCAATAATTTAATAAAGATCTATTCAATCCAAGTATCTAACCCAGAGTTATCCATTTATCAAAAAAGGACCAGAGGTTTGTGTCGCGTCCATTTTTCTATTTTTTTCCTTTTCAAGTTTAAAGGAAAAATATGAGAGAATAGTATATTATCTCTCGTGTTATTCTAAATAGGTAATTTATCTCTCTATAATAAATAAAATATCAAAACATCTCCCTGTAATATTTAAATAGACAATTTAATTACTTGTGATAAGAAAAAGAATAAATTATCTCCCTGTGTTTTTATAAAAGAAGCACATTTTCTTCCTCTAAATTGCTCATTAATTCATATCATAGGGAGTTAAATTGCTCGTTATTTCATTTCAAATGGAGGTAAATTACCTAATTTTATATCACAATGAGATAAATTGCTCACTATTTCATTTCACATGGAGTTAAATTGCTTATTTTGAGTTCACAAAGAGGTAATTTGCTCATTAGACATATTACATGGAGTTAATTTACAAAAAAAATCCTAAAAAATACAGAATTGTACATACTTTATTAGGTAGCAATTTGATTAATTGCTATAATGTGCAATAAAGTTATCAGAAAATTCTTTGCATCAATATTGTTGAAACGCAAAGGCAATCAAGATCCTATAAGTTGAGTTAATGATAATTTTACCTTATGTGATATTCATAATAATAAATTTACCTTTATGTAATTTAAAAAAAGCAATTTTTTCCCGTGTTAAGATAATTAATTCTAAAAAAAAGATTTTTTTATTGTTTGATTAAGGGCTACTAAACTAATGATTACCTAGTATCTAATAACAACAATTAAATGCTAAGAAAAATATTAATGAGAATAGAGTATGTTTACATTTCACCGATGTTATGCTCACAATATTGATTAATTTCTGAATTTTCTTTTTCGCTATTTTAAGGGTCCTTTCTATTTTAAATGTCACTACAAGAATTTAGCTTTTTAGCTATGAAAAGTTTCGTCGCTAAAAATAGAAATTTCGTCACCAATACTCAAGCAAGACGAAATAAATTCGTCGCCAGGGTAGTCGCCAAAGCCGCGACGCTAAATGTAATTGTGCACAAAATTGTGCAAACCGTCCCCAAAAATGTCTCATATTGCAACGCTTTAGCATTTTGTCGCCTATTCTACGCCTTTGTGGACAGTTTATTTCGTCCCTAAATCATATATTTCAGTGGCTAATACATCAATTTCGTAGCAAAAAATCTTCCTTTGGGGACGAATTTAATATTTGTACAGAAATACTAGTTTTTCTGCACGAAATTTATATGTAAAAATACTCCCTTATGAAAGGTACATTTCGTACCCAAATCTCATTAAAGCACAACACCTATTACTATTCTAACAAAATATTTGATTGAATTATTACAATAATTTTATTTATAATTGCTTTGCATTTCCATCAAGCATCAATAATCAAAATATATAAAACATGATTAATAGATCAACATTCACTGAATTGGACAAACCAAATAGACATTCATTCATGTACAATTTATACGAAACAGAATTCAACTTAATTTTGAAGTTTACAAGAATGTTGAAAATATATCCAAAGTTTATTAGACCAAGATTCGGGCTGTATATTTCAACTAACGAGATGATTACACTCGTTAACTCACAAAAACTTACATGGCAGCATATGTCAAGAGTCATCCTGCCAATACAAATTAGTAAAATTAGTGTCAAAGTCAACACAAGATATATCATCTTTCACTATTAAAATGGAGAAGCTAATAAGAACATGAAAAATGAGATGTTATGCAAAAACTAATAAACAAATACAAAGAAGACAATGACATCGTCTGATTTAGGCTCCAAGCAACAAAAGTTATGATTATGACGACAGTTGTAATTACCAGACCCTTAGAAAAAACTTGCGTTTATGCAAATAAAGAATGTTCAAGTCAGGACTGCAACTGATAATGCATACACCAAGTAAAAACTTCAAAGCTACGGTTGAAGAATCACCATGTTTCTAATAGTAGTTTGATAGCTTAATATTAAAATTTCTTCACTATTGGCAATACTATAAAGCAAATTCTGTCAATTAACCACAAGAATCGTGTACTTAGAATAATGATGTTCAAGTAACTGTTAGTGAAATCTACACTAAAGTAACATGTATAGGACAAAGAGCTGAATAGTGGAGATTACAATCATATGGGTGGAGAAAAAAAAAACCAAATCAATTAAACATCTGAACAAACCAGCATAGAAGAATTTCTATATAATATACATAAGCCACTTAATAACTAGAACCCTAAACCCTAAACTAAACATGCTAACTAGAACATTTATACAATTATTATATCTTTAAATACAGAAGTCCATCTCTCTGTATCAACAGACTCTGAGAACAAACAACTCATATAGTACTTTCAGATAAGCATGCGAGACAAAAGTGAGAGCACAAAGATACAATCTATAAGAAAAGAAATACCGTCCAGTAGAATTAACAAAACCTGCAGGCTTATTATTGAGTTTTTCTTGTAGACTTTTTCAATTTTGGGAGAATAATACACTAAAATCGATCAAAAACTCCCATCAGAAGTAGTCAAAGCATACTATAGCCTCACCCATACAACTATTTTTATTTAATGAAAAGCAGATAGGTTACCTCATACAGAATGCAGGATGGAAGTGTCAATATAATGTTTACGCCAAAAAAAGTAAATAGGTTTGAATTTACCTGTTCAGTGATAGCAAATAATGTGAATTAGCCTTTAGAAAGACAAGATATATAAACAGTAAGATCTAGCTACTCTATATAGGTAAAGTCCAACATCAAGCCATTTTACAATGAAAAGAGTGATTTAACGAGAGATAATAGAATTGTAACACTCTGACCATAACAATCTATGCAAGCCTTGTCAAAATAAAGCTATGTGATTAAACTTTAATGAACAAGTAATTGTGAAGCAATTAATACAGCTTAATTTATGTATCCACAATACAATCAATCTTATCAATATAAGATAGTTCAACTTACATGAAGTTTGAATATAAAGATTTAATGACAATGAGAAGAAAAAACATGTAAACTTATTTTTATACTCAACATGAATTACATTTACCAAATTGTTCATCACACATCCACCTCCAACACTTTTCAGTTATCCATACCCAATTCCACAACTCCACAATAACTTCACGAAAGGCACAAATTCATCGATTAAAACCTACAACGCGAGATAGATTCTGCCAGCTGTAATCCTAAACAAACACAAAATCAATTTTGAAGTAAAGTTGTTTAAACAAAGAGAAGAAAGAGATTTATAATATATTAGTTGTTGATATAGTAGACAAGCAAAAGTTCTGAAGGAAGGTGTGATAGATGCCGCCAGCTGAGATCAAGAGCTTGCAATATACCCTTGTTTAGCTCTGCACAAGTTTTTGATCAAGTGAATACATATTAGTAGGCAGAATCACATGTAATCCATGTCATAGCCAATAGCACTAATCGAACGCAAATTTAGTGTTCTGCTACAAAATATACCACGGGGAGTATAACTTGCAGATAATGGGTCCTACACAATGTTTTCATGGAATCAATGTAGGAAAAAAGTAACGCGAATAGAGAGTACATGTTGATGAAGTTCAACTAAAAATTAAAATTAAATACTGTAATTGAGCAAGAAAGCACCGGATTGCCCAAGTGATTAAGAAAGTGCTTTGCCTCTTGTGCTTCCATTAAAAATTAAATATTGTAATTGAGACTGTGGTATGTTGGATTGAAGATTTATTAAAAAGAGTCTATTACCCGAAGAGCAGCAACCACAAGCGATGAGAGCACTCCATTTGATCCATGACCATAATCTAGAGAAGTAATACTTAAACTTGAACAAGTGTTAAACCTGTCATAAGCATTTACGAATTAACAAAACATTTTTTCTCTGAACAAAAAATTCTCAGGTTGCATTTTTAACATAAGATTATTAAATTTAAAAAAATTCAGAAAATACTCAGATAAATTAGAACAAATAATGAAAATGCTCAAGTGTTTCGAAAATAACAGAATTGGAAAAAGAAAAAAAAAAAAAGGAACTGACATCACAACTGTGAGAACAACTATTAATATCAGCAAACCTTGAAACTATACGTACATGTTTGGGTTTGAGAGCGTATTTATTCTAAAATTGAAAAAAAAAAAAAAAAATAGGCGAAGAAAGAAAAGCTCGCCGTTAATTGTCAACTGCTGATTTGCATATATAAAAATTTGAAAGATATGAAAAATTCGTGCAAAAAATAAAAATCGTTGAAATTAGGGATAACAGAACTTCAGATTTACCGATTCGAAACAGGAGTGAGAAATTGATTCAGCTAAAAAACCTCCTTGCGATAGAATTGCGAAGGCAAAAGGAATTTTATATCTCCTGCTAAAATTTGTGAATCTGAAAATCAATTTTCGAGACTTAGGGGAATTTTGGAATTGAGGCCATGAACGAATTGAAATTTAGGAATGCTGTGAAAGTGGCAGAGGGTAAGTTGGACCTCTGCCATGTGAAGTCTACGCATATGTCCCTGGATTTGTTATATATTACAAGTATGCCACCGCATCATTTGGTAATTGGGTACGAAACTGTAGAAGGCAAGCAAATGAAAGATACGCTTTTTTTATTGTTTTAGAGTAAAAGACTATTGAGGACGAATATTTAGCCTTAAAAGTTAAATATCACTGGACTAGGATGACTTTTGGACGTAGGGAACTTATTTACGTACGAAGGTATTCTTCCGTCTCCTAAAGAGTCTTTTAGTGGCGAAAATATGTACGTCTTTAAATTTATCGTCCCGAAAAAGCGAATTTGTTGTAGTGTGTCTTCCGAATCAATCAATGATCTATGCAGTTAATTCCAGGGGCGGAACTATAGGGGGTGCGGGTGGGGGCGCCTGCATCCCCCAGCAAAAAAAAAATGTTAGTAGCAGTGCATATCTATTATTATTATTATAATAGTACTTTATGTATTTTTGTTAGTACCTTTAAATTCCTAAAGAAAATAATCTTGTGAATCAAAACTATTTGTTTAATTTAATTAAATGTGTGGTCAGATCTTAGAGAATAGAGTCCTACTAATAGAATTGTCTAGTTTAAGTAGAATTTGATAAGAAAAATATTCTTTAACACTTAAAATAATTCTCTTTTAACAAGGAAAAACAAAATTACGTTGAATTTTGAATTCCAATTTCTTCTCAAATTAACTTTTCTTCAATTTTTCTTCACCAAGTTATATAAAAAAAGGGGGGTTTTCTTCACAAATCGATTGAATCACTCAACGCCATTATCAAAAGGTATTTTTATAAAACTTTTATGGATATTTGATATCATGAAAAAACGTAGAGCATAATTTAAGATGTCAAAGTAAATTTTTAGTTACTAATATTTCCATTTATATGTATATTCAACTCTCTTCTTAAGTTGATTCATATTTTTCTTATGTTTAGTGATTGTTTTTGCATATTATTTATTATAAATTTATTAAATATTTTTTATTATCTTATTGGATTAGATATATTATCATTATCAAGTACCATAAGAATTATCGGCATATTAAAAATAAATTTTGATAAATATAATTTTTAAATAATTTAATTATATACTTTCCATTTTAATCTCACCCCCCGCAACTAAAATTTCAGGGTCCGCCCCTAGTTAATTCATTGAACTTATTCCTAAGCTAGTGTAATTAAACACATGCATGAATCATATAAACAAGTTGCATATGAGTGTACTAGGTTTATTCATATTTTAAAGATTCTAAAGTACGAACAACGACCTAATTTCTTCTTCACATATTTAATTAAGAAAAAGTAAACAATCGAAAAGGTGGCCAGTCAATTCGAAAGTAATAAGCATGAAATCATATAAATGAATATTGTTTGTTAAATGAAGATAGAAAATCATTAGATTAAAACCAAAAAATAAAATCAAAAATTAGTTGCAAAACATGGACCAGCAAAACCTTAGACTTAAAAAAGAATTTAATTAGTTCATGACGATGAAAATAAAGAAAACAAAGATAAAAATTTCATAATGTAATCTTCAAGTCACAAAAATTAAAATTAAAAATCTAAAATCTAAATCGTGAAATCTTTTTGTTCATTTTCACTCTTCCTGCTGCAAGAACCACGCGAACCTTTAAGGTTGCTCCCTTTCTTTCCTTCAAAAAAATTCTTCACACCACTCTTTGCTTTCTCTTTTTCTTTTTTTTTTTTTTTTTTTTTTTTTTTTTTGGGCCTTTTTCTTTTTTCTTTGACAAATTGTATTTTTCGTCACAAAATTACTCTTTCAATTTGTATTGTTCGTGAACATCTCAACATAACTAACAAATAAATTTTTGGCCCCAAATTATTGCATATATTTTTTGGAGAAATTTGGATGTAATAATTAGTATTCTTTGGCCCTGTTATACCAAAAACCTATGTGGGTTAAAATTAAAGACGGTTAATTCAAGGTTTGTCACACTTTTCAATTTTAGGGCAAAGTGTATGCATGACAAATTCTTAAATAGAAAATTAAATTATCTGTAAGAATTGAATAACTGAATACAAAAGAATAATCAAGGATATAGTTTGTCGCTTTTAAAAAAAATTATTTACTTTAATTTATCATTTTTAGGAGTTCAACGTAAAATTAAAAAAAAAATATGTCAAATTTACCCTTTTTTTTAATGGTTATAATTAATTTAATTAATTATGTGATTATTTGGTTAAAAGTGTGTTATGGAATTTTTACTTTAAAAATATAACTATTAATTACATTTTTTTAATCCATGTGCGATTCACTAAAACGACAAATATAAAAAAGGGTAGGGAGTAGTATATTTTATTCTACACATCATAGTTTTATTTATTGAGCAATTTCAATAACCAACTACAATTTTTTCGCAATTAAAAAAACAAGGGTAATTCGGTTGATTCTTAGCCTATCATAGGAATATGAGGATATGATGAAATGTTTCCATTTTTATCAACAAAAATCCGAACCCGATTGCAACAAAAATCATCTAAATAAATTGCGTCTTGTTTATAGATGACCACCAATTTCACCACGTGATTTTCTCTAAGAATTATTTGTTTGGCTTCCTCTCCGTTCTTGCCAACTAATTCTGGCCACATATATTTGTACCCTGCAATTAATATAACAATGTTTCTCAAAAGAAAAAGAAAAAGAATTAATATAACAATGAGCCAAAGGCAATAATATCCATTATACTTTGTCTAACTATTAAAAAATTCTCTCAAAATTATTATTGAGTTTGCAAATTTTAAGTGAACAGGGAGTTAATATCAATTTTCAAGATAACATTGAAGAATATTTTCGAAAGATAAGAGGGCTTTTCGATATCTTTTGGTAGGGGTATAATCGTCATTTCAAATTGAGAGGATTTTTTTTGTTAATAAAAATAAACAAATTTTTTTTTTTGATAATTAGTCAAAGCAGAAGAGGTGTTTTTCAATGTCATTCATTTATATAACAATTTAAATAAAATGGAGAAATTCTGCATTATAAGAAATTTAAAATATATGAAGTTAAAGAATAGTTACCTCTTGCACAACATTCACGACTGTCACAATCGGAACTCTCACAAGTATAACCATTTTCCGATATCATAATCCCTTAGCACCAAAGATGTGGTTTTTGTTACAAATTATTTTGGCTCGACAAAGAAGGAAAAAAATTGATTGATTGATTCATGTAATAAGTTAGGACATTGCAATAACACTCACGAAATTTTATGGGAAAAAATAATGATGTCTGTTATAAAACTTAGGATAAAAGGATGAAGAAATTGTAATAAGCAAAGTAATATGTAGAGGAAATTTTACAACTCTTTTATCGTATTTGATGTTGTAGTTCATCTTCTACAAAGTGAGGCATGAACTCATTTATATATATAAGTTCAAGATTTCTATACAATAGCCACATGTCTTATATGTGTCTTCCATGCAATTGTGATACATCTAGAGATTTCCACATAGGTTTGCTTTGCCACACTTCTTCATGTCTTGCCACATATAAGGTTATGTGTTGATTCTTTGTTTTACCAAGTGGAAGAATTATGCATAGCCACATTATCTCTTGAATGGTAAATTACCAATGACATCCACAAAATATGCATATTTCACAACAATGTTTTCTTTCCTATTCATTTATTTTGGGGAAAAAGTGATAAATGTGCCTATCCAAACCTTTTGAACTATGTATGGTCCATTGATTTGTTTCTATGGATTTTGTAATCTTCGAATGGAGAATATGCAGTAGGGTAATTAAATTACAAATACCTGACCTAATTATGAAAATCTCATTCACATATTCGGTATTACAAAATTTCTCTGAGGTTTGTCATCATCTTAACCCTAGGGGTGTCTCATTCACGTAATATGTATTACAAAAATTTCTCTGAGGTTTGTCATCATCTTACAGTTAACTTAACTCCTTTTCACTGAAAAGTTCCAACTTTGTATCTATGAGGTTATTTGAAATATTTGTAATATCCTAAAAAAAATTAAAGCTTGGTTGCTAATTGTAATAACTCATAAATTCTAAAATTAATAATGATATATTTACCATCAAAAAATTGTAATTGCACATAAGTTCCAAAAAAATTATAAACCCTTATTTTTACATATTTATTAACAATTTAATTTTAAAATAATAAATTAAACAAAATTTCATCAATAATATTTATATATAAAAGAAATTTATTTATACATTTAAATAAATTAATTGTTTTTATACTGAATTAAAAATTTTAATGTTTTATAAAATAACAAGAAAACTTAAAATTAGAATATAATTTTTAAATTAATTTTATGTGTATAATAACAAAAAATATTAAAATATTATTATAAAAATAAAAATTAATCTATTCAATTAAATATGTAATAAATTTCTTAAATATAATTAATATTTTTTTTGATTTTTAATTGCAAAAATTTATTTGTCAATAAATTTGTTAAAAAAAAGGGAATTTATGGGCAATTATACAATTTTATTAAATTTTGGTGGTAAATATATAATTATCAATTTTATAATTTATAAGATATTATAATTAACACCCAAGTTTTATTTTTTTAAATACTACAAACATTACAAATAATTTCGGGGCAAAGTTGGAACTTTTCATGGGTCACTACTAGAAAAACTATTTTTAGCGACGTATTAAGTGACTGATGCTAATTCCGTTGCTAATTTTGACTAAAATAGTGACGGAAGAGCAATTCCGTCGCTATATATTTTCTTCATTAATTCTGTTACTATCGCTAAATATTTCCGTCGCTAAGTCTCTCAATATTTCCATGCTACAGACGATCTAAGGAAAAAAATAAAAAGAAAATTTAAATCAGCAAAAAAAAAAAATTAATCAGCGACGGATTCTATTTTTCGTCGCTAAAACGAAAATATTTCGTCGCTAAAGTAAATCGTTATTTTTTTATTAAAATATTTTAAAAAAATGGCTTTTATTTGTTTCAAATATAACTGGTCAATATAATTGCAAAAATAACTCAATTTACATATCCATATATATAATCAACAATTTTGAATTAGAGACCAATTAATTAATTCCGAGACTAATTCCGATTATCAATTTGATTTTGAATAACCTCAATGTAAATAACCCCTAGTTTTTTAATTAGAGACTAATTATCGATATATTTTCAAATTACGGAGAACATAATGTTACATAACCATCTAATTAACAATTTGATTAAAATAATGAACCGAATCATAATATTTTGAAAAATTATCGATATATTTTCAAATTACAAAAGACTCAGTGTTACATAACTATCTAATAAACAATTTGATCAAACTAATGACCGTATTTTTATTTTTTTTAAAAATTATTGATATATTTTTAAACTACGGAGGACTTAGTGTTACATAACCATCTAATAGACAATTTGGTCAAAATAATGACCTAATCATCAATTTTTTTTTTTTTTAAATTATTGATATATTTTCAAATTACGGGGGACTTAGTGTTTCTTACATAACCATCTAATAGACAATTTGATCGAATTAATGACGGAATAATCAATTTTTAAAATTTCAATATATTTTCAAATTACAGATAATATAGTGTTACATAATCATCTAAGAAATAATGACCAAATCATAATTTTTTTTTTTAAAATTATCGATATATTTTCAAATTATGAAGGACTTAGTGGTATATAATCATCTAATATACAATTTGATCGAACTAATGACCGAATCGTCATTCTTTTTTAAATTATTGATATATTTTCAAATTACGGAGGACCTTGATAGAATAGTGTCCAGCAAGCCAACTGTTTTGGCTGCATTTAATTGAAAGGACCATTCAATTGGATTAATAAATGCACTTTATTATATGGTCATCTTTGTCTTATGTAATAATTATCTACGCATAAGGATAGAAGTCCTTAGATCACAGGGCTATGGGACAACCCGTGGACTGATCTCCAAGGTTGTGATCTAGAACATATTCAAGAGTCGTAGAATCCAATCGAGATAGGACATCGTTGGATTCGGTTAGACTCTCACTAATGTGTATACTCCGATGAACTGGAGGACGCTGGGGTTCACGAGCGTGACTGGGATAGTCGATACACATAAGTGGGTGGCTTGCTGGGATGGCAAGCGCACTGAATACCCCAATTAGGAAATAACTCACCATGGAAGCGGTAGTCGCATATTGGGGTTGAAGTTATTCCAATTTACAATAGTATACGAGGAACGATCCCTAACTACTTGAGGTGATAGGGTTTATCTGGTACGAGAACGTCTATGATTTGATGTGAGTCCCGACCGACTGGAGATCGTCAGAAAGTCTCTGTGGACTCATGTTGGGTATAGAGGGACTCGTATGCAGATTCATATCATCAACAAATGATCCAATGACCCGAATTGATAGGTTGGGAAATTCTCCTGTGGATTTCTGTGAGAAATTAATTCTGGTAAATCCTTGGCCAAGGTATCTGACGACTTTATGTAAGTAGCTCATAAAGATTAAGTCAAAGAGAATTTATTTCGAGATCAGAGTACATAAGGTCGAAACGATAGAAAAGGGAATCCGATGAAAGACCATACCCTTAAGTCTCGACTGGGAGATTGATCAATGGAGAGATTATGTCGTATATGGAAATTGTAAATGATAAAAGGTTCACTGTATTAATTCACCAGTGATTGGGCTCCATGAGCTTGTGGCTGGACATCGACCGTGGAGTGTGGGAGAATTCCCAAATTGGCAGGGGTGCTAATTTTGGATTGATTAGTCGACAGAGTGTTCGATTAATTTAGAGTATATAATACTCGAATAATTAAATAATATTTAATTATAACCCACGGCCAATTATGTGGTGAACCTACGGGGGCATACACAATACACATGAAGCGAAAGCGAGGAAATAAGAACGACCGAGTCGACTGGGTCGACTGGGTGAATAATCGACTAGGTCGATTATGATGACTGGGTCAACTGGGTCGACCCAATTGGAACAAATTAGGATCCAATTGGAATTTGATCAGGATCATGAATTAAAATGTAATTTAATTTGTGAGTTAATTAATTAAGTTGGATTTAATTAATTAAAGGAATAATTAATTAATTAGACTTGGAGTCAAAATTAATTAATTAGAGAGAGTGGTTAATTAATTGAGCTATTTAACTGGGAGATTAAATAAAACCTGGTCAAATTAATTAACTGGGCCATGAATTAATTAAGAAGACTTGGTCTTCTAATTAAAAGGGCCATGACCCATAGAATGAAGTCCTAGTCCTGATAGAACTAGGATAGGGAGATAACTATAAATAGGTATCTTATAGTTATTTCTCACATAACTCTATAAGCAAAATTGAGCAAGAGCAAAATACTCTCTCTCTCTCCCACATAGCAATAGCCGAACCCATTCTTCCCTGTGGATGAATTTTTCGTTTTCGACTTTGTTCCAAGATCGTTCCTAAATCCCAGATCATAATATATCTTGTGTTCTAGCTGATCAAGATTTATTATTTTCGTGTAATTGTGGTGTATCAACCCGTAGAGGCGCAACACGTGGGGTGCTGCTGCAGAGCTTGGATCGATTTTGCTGAGGAGATATTCAAAGTTCGTTTTGCTAGCTAAGGATTTGCAAGGAGATAGGTATAACTGCAACTGTTTATACTATCATTTTATTTATATTCATATATATATATATATAAACTAGAGAATATCCTGGCAAGATTCCGTAAGAGGTCCTAAAATTTTATATTCCGCTGTGTCGAGGGCTGTTTATCTTACTGAATCCCAACAGTGGTATCAGAGCCAACTCTAGGCTTTGTATATTTATGAATTCGCAAATTCTGTGTTATAAATCATATGTTTGATTTATGTGGCAAGTTCTTTAACTTATTGCATGTTTTAGAACGTAGATCTGTTAACTTAGAGTTAATGTTTAATTTTGGATTCGAAAATTTTTATCATGTTGATTTTATTTTTGGATTGGGATTTAATTGACTGGATCTGTTTAATTAAATCATAAGTAATCGAAGAAACAAAAAAAAAAAATTATTGGATCCAACCCGCGGTGGCACGCGGCGGTGCGCAGCAACGCACCGCGGCTAGGCGGCCACCGCGAGCCACTGCCTACGGCAGCGAGCGTGCGGCACGCTGGCCGCGCACGCAGCAGCCTACGGGCTGCTGTCCGTGCGCTGCTGCGCGCGGCTGCTTGCTGCCGCACACAGCCGCGCGTGGTGGCTGCTGCCACGAGCAGCTCACGCGCCGACCTGGTGGTCGCGCGTGGGCTGTCCACGTGGCAGTCCTGATTGGTCTCGACTATTCGTGTTTGGGTTGGACTCTAATTCTGCCTATTTTGGAAATTCTGAAAATTTAGAATTTTGGGAGATTAGGAAACTTGGAGTTTTTGGATAAGGTAGTTATCTTGTTAAATTTGAACACTACCTTAATTAAACTAATTCAGATAAAATATGATTATCTTGAAAATCTTGAAAATTTGGTTGTTATGGAATCTTGGTGAATCTTGGATTGATCTTAGAGATCTAATTAACTAAGCAAACTTAGAGTTTCATTTGTGATAAGACATTTAATTAAAATTAATGTCTTCTAGTAAGTTACCAAGCTTAAAGATCTTAGAGATCTTATTAGATTAGGAAACTTGGAGTTTTGGATAAGGTAAGAATCTTGGAAGATTTGGGAACTACCTTAGTTATCTAATCTAATCAAAATAGGATTATCTTGAGAATCTTTGAGATTTGTAAAATTGGGAAACTTAGAGTTTTGGATAAGATAGTAATATTGGAAGATTTGTAACTATCTTAATTAATCAATTTTAATCAAGATAAGTTAGTAGATTACTTAGAACTCAAGTAAGAGTTAATTAATCTTAGAGATTAATTGTTAATTCAAAATTAATTAACTTAAGTAAATTTTGTGAATTAAAATTGAAGGAGCTGGTAAATTTACATTTATGTCCTTATGTGAATTTATGCATGTTCTTGAGTGAATATGTGAATTGGTCGATTTTGCCCCTAAGCCCTGTGCAGTTTTGGTTTATTTATTTTATGGGTTGTAATTAAATGGGCCTGATTGGTGCCCTTGCTTGCGCAAATGAATGTAATAGAATAGGACCATTTAAATTTGTAAGCTAGGCTTAGATTAGGCTTGGAACCGAGAAGAGCTCATGAAGACTTGGAGATCCGCATGGAGGCCCATAACCTTGGAGGACATGGAGGCCCAATTCATTACATGGAGGCCCAATCAAGCTGGATATTACAAGAAGGCCCATGATGTATGGGTTTAAAAAATTGTAATAGTTAGCACATTTAATTTCCACCCTAGACTGACCAATTGATTCATCACATGGCTCGTGATGAATCGCATATGATGGGCAATCGATCAATCATATCCTGCTAGGTGATGTATGTTTACTTATATTCTTTGATGTATGTCTTGCATGCTTAGAATAGATCACGTAAACAAGATAAAGCATAATCTGATGAGACCTCGCACAAGGAAAACCTAAAATCTCCAATTGAACTTACAACTCAATTATAATATTAAATCGAATAACAGGCGCATATGAATGGTGGCTATGGTCCGAGCCTATCCAATTACTAGGTCTTAGACATATTGTACGAATATATCTCGATGTCTCACGAGTCGTGGGTCGAGCTATAGGAAGATGATATGTCTATTGCCTCGATGCACGAGATTAGTGCCAAGGGAGGGGATAGCAAGGTTCTAGAGGCTGTCTCACGAGTCGTGGGGCGTCTAGGATTGAACTATTTCTCTTCACGAGTATTGGACATGATTTAACGCGAGTAAGTATGGATGTCTCACGAGTCGTGGGTCCATAACGAAAAACGAGGCTAAATGAACTCAAGGGTTAGCTGCGATGGTTAACCGGCGATGTAATCGCCCACCAAATGGATCAATTGGTATGGCCAACGAGTCGTGGGTACTGAGCGATCGCATTTGGGCCTTGAGCCCATTAGGAAATTCTTATTTCCCGAAGCTTATGTGGGGGCATAAGTATTCGTTAAAAATAGTGGGAGTAATTTACAAATGAAAACCATGTTTGTAAATTATGCATCGATATTAATCTGTCGCGTATTTATCGTCATATTTATGATAGTTTTTCATAAGTGATGTATCCTTGAATATTTACCATTATACTTGAATCAAAGAAATTGACTGAACCCAAATGAATTTTGAATGACTTCAAAACTTGAGAAATTATTCTCGAGTCCAAGCAAGGACTCATCTCCTTACTGTTGGGATTCGGTAAGAAAAACAGCCCTAGGCACAGCGGAATATAAAAATTTTAGGGCCTCTTAAAGAATCCTGCCAGGATATTCTCTAGTTGTGTATATATATAAATATAATTAAATGATAGTATAAGTTTTCTCGTTTATACCTATCTCCTTGCAAATCCTCGGCTAGCAAGATGAACTCTGAATTCTGCCCCGGTAAGATCGAACCACACCTATTGAGTAGCGCCCCACGTGTTGCGCCTCTACGAGTTGATACACCACAATATCACGAAAATTAATATATCCTAATCAACTGGAACATAGGGTATATTAATATATAGGTTTTAGAACAACTTTGGAACGAAAATCGAAAACGAAAAATTCTTCCAAAGTGGAAGTATGGTTCGGCCGATCACAAGAGGGAGAGGGAGAGAATTTTTGCTTTTCTTGTTTTGCTTGTGGAGTTGTCTGTGAGATATGAGACCTAGTCTCTTATTTATAGATATCTCTCATAACCTAATCCTACTAGGATTAGGATACTAATTCTCCTACATGGGCCATGACCCTCTTTAGTTAGAAGACTAAGTCTTCTAATTAATTCATGGCCCATATTAATTAATCTTTCAGGTCTTAATTTAATCTCCCAATTAAATAGCCCAATTAATTAAATCATCTCCCAATTAATTAATTAAACTCCAAGTCTAATTAAATTAATTATTCCATTAATTAATTAAATCCTAATTAATTAATTTACTCATAAATTAAATTCCAATTTAATTTATAATCTTGATCCAATTCCAATTGGATCCACTTTCGTTCCATATGGGTCGACCCAGTCGACCCACCCTTTTAATCGACCCAGTCGATTTTTGACTCAGTCGACCCAGTCGACTGGTTCGTTCTTGTTTCCTCGCTTTCGCTTCATGTGTATTGTGTATGCCCCCGTAGGTTCACCACATAATTGGCCGCGGGTTGTAATTATATATTATTTAATTACTCGAGCAATTAATACTCTAAATTAATTGAACACTCTGTCGATTAATCATTCCAAAATTAGCACCCCTGCTAATTTGTGAATTCTCCCACACTCCACGGTCGATGTCCAGTCACAAGCCCATGGAGCCCAATCACTGGTGAATTAATTCAGTGAACCTTTTATCATTTATAATTTCCATATACGACATAATCTCTCCATCGATCAATCTCCCAGTCGAGACTTAAAGGGCATGGTCTTTTATCGGATTCCCTTTTCTTTTGTCTTGACCTTATGTACTCTGTTCTTGAAATAAATTCTCTTTGACTTAATCTTTATGAGCTACTTACATAAAGTTGTCAGATACCTTGGCCAAGGATTTTACCAGAATTAATTTCTCACAGAAATCCATAGGAGAATTTCCCAACCTATCAAGTCGGGTCAATGGATCCTTTGTTGATGATATGAATCTGCATACGAGTTCCTCTATACCCAACATGAGCCCACAGAGACTTTCTGGTGATCCCCAGTCAGTCGGAACTCATATCAAAGTATAGACGTTCTCGCACCAGATAAACCCTATCATCTCAAGTAGTTAGGGATCGTTCCTCGTATACTATTATAAATATGGAATAACTTCAACCCCGATATGCGACTACCGCTTCCATGGTGAGTTATTTCCTATTGGGGTATTCAGTGCGCTTGCCATTCCAGCAAGCCACCCACTTATGTGTGTCGACTATCCCAGTCACGCTCGTGGACCCCAGCGTTCTCCAGTTCATCGGAGTACACACAACAGTGAGAGTCTAACCGAATCCAACGATGTCCTATCTCGATTGGATTCTACGACTCTTGAATATGTTCTAGATCACGGCCTTAGAGATCAGTCCACGGGTTGTCCCATAGCCCTGTGATCTAAGGACTTCTATCCTTATGCGTAGACAATTATTACATAAGATAAAGATGACCATTTAATTAAAGTGCATTTATTAATCTAAATTGAATAGTTCCGCATTTATTACAATAAATACTAGCCATACAGCTGGCTTGCAGGACACTATTTCTATCAATCTCCCACTTGTCCTAAAGCCAGTCTTTTATGTTCTTGAGTCCCATCTTATGCAGATGTTTCTCAAATGCCTTTTGAGGCAGAGGCTTCGTTAGCGGGTCCGCCGTGTTATCTTCTGAGTCGACACGTTCCATCTTAATGTCTCATCTACCAATGATATCTCTTATCACATGGTATCGTGTTTGTACGTGCTTGGATTTCTGATGAGATCTCGGCTCCTTCGCTTGCGCTATTGCCCCATTATTATCGCAGAAGATAGTAATGGGCTCAGCAATGCTAGGTATCACACTGATCTTCTTGTACACGCAAGGTTCGAACATGTTCTTGATGAATCCAAAAGTTTGGATTTTCTCATCAAAACGAATGTTCCAACTTCGGGAAGCTTGCTTCAGTCCATAAATGGACCTCTGGAGTTTGCACACCTTGTGTTCATCTCCTTTGGATGCATATCCTTTTGGTTGCTCCATGTAGATCTCTTTATCAATGTCTCCATTGAGAAAGGCAGTCTTTACATCCATCTGCCATATCTCGTAGTTATACCATGCAGCTATGGCCAGCAAGATCCGAATGGATTTGGGCATTGCGACGGGCGAGAAGGTCTCCTCAAAGTCGATACATGGTCTTTGAGTGTATCCTTTTGCCACTAGTCGCGCCTTGTAGGTAATCACCTCTCCGTTCACTCCAAGCTTTCGCTTATAGATCCACTTGCAACCCACGGGAGCCACTCCCACTGGTGGATCTACCAAGGCCCAGACCTTGTTTGATTGCATGGAGTCCAGTTCGGATTCCATGGCTTCGCGCCACATTCCCGAGTCTATGTCTAGCATAGCCTCTTCGTAAGTCCTTGGGTCGGTAAGAGACTGTCCTGTCTCATGCAGCAGACCGTAGTACCTCTCGGGTTCTCTACGTTGTCTTTCTGACCTACGAAGTATCAGTGTACTTTCTGGTGCACTTTCATGCTCATGTTCTCCCACTGCCTGTGGTGACGGGTCAGCTCGATCGACCTCTAAGCCCTTTTCAGCTTCAGTGACCTCATCTAGTTCTACGTTATTTTCTTTCTTGTCCACCAAGAAATCCTTCTCCAAGAAGTGAGCGTTCCTCGAGACAAACGTAGTTTGTCTTGTAGGATCGTAGAACTCGTATCCTATTGAGTTTTCCGGATACCCCACGAATTTGCACAAAGTGGATTTAGTTTCCAATTTATCTCCCACTAGCTTTTTAACGTAAGCGGGAGATCCCCATATGCGCATGAATGCGTATGAGGGTGCCTTGCCAAACCATAGTTCGTATGGTGTCTTTTCTACGGATTTCAAAGGTACCATATTCAGTATCTTCGTTGCCGTGAGGAGGGCATGTCCCCAAAATGAAAGAGGAAGGTCAGTGGCACTCATCATGGATCGAACCATGTCCATCAAGGTTCGATTCCTTCTCTCTGCTACTCCATTTAATTGGGGTGTTGCTGGAGGAGTCCACTGAGATAATATTCCATGCTCTACAAGATAATTTAGAAATTCGTTACTAAGAAATTCTCCACCTCAGTCAGAACGAAGAGCCTTTATCGTATGACCAAGTTGATTCTCTACTTCCATCTTGAATTCTTTGAATCGCTCAAAGGCTTCAGACTTGTGTTTCAACAAGAACACATATCCATAACGACTAAAGTCGTCAGTGAAAGTGATGAAGTAGTCATAGCCACCTCGGGCGCTTTTTCTTAGTGGTCCACATACGTCAGTATGTATTAAGGCCAATGTTTGCTTGGCTCGCTCAGGGTTTCCCTTAAACGGAAACTTAGCCATTTTACCCTTTAAACATGGTTCACATGTTGGCATTTCATCAATGCGATTGATTTCAATCGCGCCAGATGATGCTAACTTTTGAATCCTAGACTTAGATATATGTCCAAGTCGAGCGTGCCATAATTGGGCAGATATTTCATTATCTTGTTTCCTTTTGTTTTGTTGTACATGCATCACTAACTTAGGTGGTTCAATGGTATATAGTCCATCTTTGAATGTACCAGTGAAAAATATATTATCATTCATGAATAACGAAAAGGAACCTTTATTAATAGTAAAATTAAAACCTTCATTATCCAAAACAGGAATTGAAATAATGTTTTTCACTAAACCAGGTACATAAAGAACGTTCCTAAGGACTAATTTATTTCCACCTAAATCTAACTCCACTTCGCCTATGGCCTCGGCAGCAGCTCTAGCTCCATTGCCAAATCTCAGGATCCAATCCCCTGGCCTAAGTGGCCTTGTTGCTCCCATCACCTGTAAATCATTACAAAGATGAGAACCACAAGCAGTGTCTAGCACCCATGATGCACAGTTAATTGATAAATTAACTTCAACAAGGAATATACCTTTCGAGCTCTCCAAGAACTCTTTGCAGTTCCTTTTCCAGTGTCCAGGTTTCTTGCAGTAGAAACATTTTTGTTCACCAGACGAAGCTTTACGCTTCTTACCCTTCCCTATGGGCCCAGATGGTGCTTTGCCTTTGCTTGAAGAAGCATTTCCTTTCCCCTTCCCTTTCTTTGTCCTTTTGGACTTGGATTGGGTCGAGGTAGCAACCATCACTGGCTTCTCTCTTTTCATGGAAGCCTCGGCAGTGGCGAGCATATTAGCTAACTCGTGAAGTTCAACATTCATCTTGTGCATGTTGTAGTTCACTACGAATTGCTCGAATGATCTTGGCAACGATTGGAGGATTATATCTTGGCAGTAGGTCTTGTCCATCTTTACGTCAAGATGACCAAGCTTTTCAATAAGCCCAATCATCTTGATGCAGTGAGATCGAACATTAGCACCTTCAGCCATCCTCGTTTGTTGCAAAGTCTTAGCAGTTTCATACCGCTCATATCTACTTTGCACCCCAAATAAACCATTCAGGTGCGTGTAGATTTCAAAAGAAGACTTCATATGCTCGTGCTGCTTTTGAAGCTCATTCGTCATGGATGCCAACATGAGACAACGTGACTGTAAGTCATCGTCAAGCCATAAATCCACGGCTTCTTTCTCAGTATCATCGGCATCCTTAGCAAGTTCGGGAGGGGGCCCATCAAGGACAAAACCTCGCTTTTCAGAAGCGAGAATGATCTTAAGATTCCTGACCCAGTCATGGAAGTTGGGTCCAGTTAATTTGTTTTGTTCAAGTATGATGGAAATCGGATTCTTAGACATTATATCTACAAAACGACGAGAGAAGAAATAAATACGCGAAAGATTAATTTAAAATGCACAATTTACAAACATGGTTTTTATTTGTAAATTACTCCCACTATTTTAATCAAAATCTTATGCCCCACATAAGTTTCGGGAATTTAAAATATCCTAGCGGGCTTAAGGCCCAAATGCAATCTCCTAGTACCCACGACTCGTTGGCCATACTATTTGATTCACTTGGTGGTCGAATACGTCGACGGTTAACCATCGCAGCTGACCCTTAAGTTCATTTAGCCTCGGTTTTCGATATGGACCCACGACTCGTGAGACATCCATACTTACTAGCGTTAAATCATGTCCAATACTCGTGGAGAGAAATAGTTCAATCCTAGACGCCCCACGACTCGTGAGACAGCGCCTAAAACCTTGCTATCCCCTCCCTTGGCACTAAACTCGTGCATCGAGGCAATAGACATATCATCTTCCTATAGCTCGACCCACGACTCGTGAGACATCGAGATATATTCGTACAATATGCCTTAAGACCTAGTAATTGGATAGGCTCGGACCATAGACACTATTCATATGCGCCCGTTATTCAATTTAATATTCTAATTGAATTTTAAGTTCAATTGGAGGTTTCTAAGTGTGTGAGGTCTCATCAGATTATGCTTATCTTGTTTACATTTTCTATCCTAAGCATGCATCTCATACATCAAAGAATAATTTGCGAAAAAGTAAACATTCATCACTTAGCAAGATATGATTGGTCGATTGCCCATCCTATGCGATCCATCACGAGCCACGTGATGAATCAATTGGTCAGTCTAGGGTGAAAATTAAATGTCCTAACTATTACAATTTTCAAACCCATACATCATGGGCCTTCTTGTAATATCCAGCTTGATCGGGCCTTCATGTAATGAATTGGGCCTCCATGTCCTCCAAGGTAAATGGGCCTCCATGTGGATCTCCAAGTCTTCATGAGGTCTTCTCGGCTCCAAGCCTAATCTAAGCCTAGCTTACATAATTTAAATGGTCCTATTCTATTACATTTGTTTGCGCAAGCAAGGGCACCAATCAGGCCCATTTAATTACAACCCATAAAATAAATAAACCAAAAACTACACAGGTCTTAAGGGCAAAATCGACCAATCCACATATTCACACAAGAACATGCATAAATTCACATAAGGGCAATAATGTAAATTTACCGGCTTCATTAATTTTAATTCGCAAAAATTCATCCAAGTTAATTAATTTTGAATTAACAATTAATCTCTAAGATTAATTAGCTCTTACTTGAGTTCTAAGTAATCTACAATTCTTATCTTGATTAAATTGGTTAATTAAGGTAATCTAAATCTCTAAGATTCTTACCTTATCCAAAACTCTAAGTTTCCCAAAATTCCCAAATCTCCAAGATTCTCAAGATAATCCTATTTTGACTAGATTAGTTAATTAAGGTAGTGTTTAAGTTTAACAAAGTAACTACCTTATCCAAAAACTCCAAGTTTCATAATCTTCCAAAATTCTCCAAGATTTTCAGGACTTTCAAAATAGGCAGAATTAGAGTCCAACCAGAAATCAACCAGACGAGGCCAATCACTGACTGCCACGTAGGACAGCCCACGCGCGACCACCAAGGCGGCGCGTGAGCTGCCTGCGGCAGCAGCCGCTGCACGAGGCTGCGTGCGGCAGCGAGCAGCCGCGCACAGCAGCGCGTAAACAGCAGCCCGAAGGCTGCTGCTGCGCGCAGCGTGTGCGGCTAGCATGCTGCCAGCACGCTGCCGTTGGCAGCGGCTTGCGGTGGCCGCCCAGCCGCGGTGCGCGGCGTGCCACCGCGAGTCGGATCTAATAAATTTTTTTTTTGTTTCTTCGATTACTTATGATTTAATTAAACAAACCCAGTCAATTAAATCCCAATCCAAAAATAAAACTAATATGATAAAAATTTTCGAATCTAAAATTACCCATTAACTACAAGTTAAACAATTAACGTCCTATAACATGCAAAGTTAAAGAACTAGCCACATAAATCAAACATATGATTTAATAAACACAGAATTTGCAAATTCATATATATACAAAGCCTAGAGTTGGCTCTGATACTACTGTTGGGATTCGGTAAGAAAAACAGCCCTAGGCACAGCGGAATATAAAAATTTTAGGGCCTCTTAAAGAATCCTGCCAGGATATTCTCTAGTTGTGTATATATATAAATATAATTAAATGATAGTATAAGTTTTCTCGTTTATACATATCTCCTTGCAAATCCTCGGCTAGCAAGATGAACTCTGAATTCTGCCCCGGTAAGATCGAACCACACCTATTGAGTAGCGCCCCACGTGTTGCGCCTCTACGAGTTGATACACCACAATATCACGAAAATTAATATATCCTAATCAACTGGAACATAGGGTATATTAATATATAGGTTTTAGAACAACTTTGGAACGAAAATCGAAAACGAAAAATTCTTCCAAAGTGGAAGTATGGTTCGGCCGATCACAAGAGGGAGAGGGAGAGAATTTTTGCTTTTCTTGTTTTGCTTGTGGAGTTGTCTGTGAGATATGAGACATAGTCTCTTATTTATAGATATCTCTCATAACCTAATCCTACTAGGATTAGGATACTAATTCTCCTACATGGGCCATGGCCCTCTTTAGTTAGAAGACTAAGTCTTCTAATTAATTCATGGCCCATATTAATTAATCTTTCAGGGCTTAATTTAATCTCCCAATTAAATAGCCCAATTAATTAAATCATCTCCCAATTAATTAATTAAACTCCAAGTCTAATTAAATTAATTATTCCATTAATTAATTAAATCCTAATTAATTAATTTACTCATAAATTAAATTCCAATTTAATTTATAATCTTGATCCAATTCCAATTGGATCCACTTTCGTTCCATATGGGTCGACCCAGTCGACCCACCCTTTTAATCGACCCAGTCGATTTTTGACTCAGTCGACCCAGTCGACTGGTTCGTTCTTGTTTCCTCGCTTTCGCTTCATGTGTATTGTGTATGCCCCCGTAGGTTCACCACATAATTGGCCGCGGGTTGTAATTAAATATTATTTAATTACTCGAGCAATTAATACTCTAAATTAATCGAACACTCTGTCGATTAATCATTCCAAAATTAGCACCCCTGCTAATTTGTGAATTCTCCCACACTCCACGGTCGATGTCCAGTCACAAGCCCATGGAGCCCAATCACTGGTGAATTAATTCAGTGAACCTTTTATCATTTATAATTTCCATATACGATATAATCTCTCCATCGATCAATCTCCCAGTCGAGACTTAAAGGGCATGGTCTTTTATCGGATTCCCTTTTCTTTTGTCTTGACCTTATGTACTCTGTTCTTGAAATAAATTCTCTTTGACTTAATCTTTATGAGCTACTTACATAAAGTTGTCAGATACCTTGGCCAAGGATTTTACCAGAATTAATTTCTCACAGAAATCCATAGGAGAATTTCCCAACCTATCAAGTCGGGTCAATGGATCCTTTGTTGATGATATGAATCTGCATACGAGTTCCTCTATACCCAACATGAGCCCGCAGAGACTTTCTGGTGATCCCCAGTCAGTCGGAACTCATATCAAAGTATAGACGTTCTCGCACCAGATAAACCCTATCATCTCAAGTAGTTAGGGATCGTTCCTCGTATACTATTATAAATATGGAATAACTTCAACCCCGATATGCGACTACCGCTTCCATGGTGAGTTATTTCCTATTGGGGTATTCAGTGCGCTTGCCATTCCAGCAAGCCACCCACTTATGTGTGTCGACTATCCCAGTCACGCTCGTGGACCCCAGCGTTCTCCAGTTCATCGGAGTACACACAACAGTGAGAGTCTAACCGAATCCAACGATGTCCTATCTCGATTGGATTCTACGACTCTTGAATATGTTCTAGATCACGGCCTTAGAGATCAGTCCACGGGTTGTCCCATAGCCCTGTGATCTAAGGACTTCTATCCTTATGTGTAGACAATTATTACATAAGATAAAGATGACCATTTAATTAAAGTGCATTTATTAATTTAAATTGAATAGTTCCGCATTTATTACAATAAATACTAGCCATACAGTTGGCTTGCAGGACACTTTTTCTATCACTTACAAAGATTTCATTAGTTTTCCTTTCAAAGTTACACTTCGACTGGAATGGTGATAGGTTTCACCAAGTTGCCTTTTTTAAGTTACTCTTCAATTAAGAAAGGTGATAAGTTTCACCGAAGGGTTGAGGATGGTTCTCAAGCCCAAATTTTCTTGAAGGAAAACATGAAATCTCCCATAAATGGGAAGTAACATCTTGTTAAAAGGCCTCAAAAGGCTCGAGAGATGGAAGAAGAGGAATGAATCCTCTCTGAAGGGAAATAACCTTAGAGGTTTTTCTGTAAGGATGATAAGTTGCAAAGTCAATCAAAATGGTTCTTCCATGGATTAAGATCAAGAAGGAATTGAACCTATTCATCCCATAGGGATGATTAAATTTTATTGAACTTGACCTTATGGTCAAAGTAATGCATAAGGGTGTTGGATGCCTGATGAAGTACTCATTGATGCATTCAATGCATCTAAAGCCATGAATTATTTAGATCATTAGAATTTGCTTATATCATCCCTTGTCTTAAGGGATGTGATAGTTCCATAATGGTTGGAACTGATTGCGCTATAAGATTTATACGCAAAAGGTGTACATAAGCAAATGAGTATGAATACTCATATAACGACTAAATATAATATGCATAGTCAATAAAATATAAATAATCAAGATTTCACACACTTGAGTCGTTGTAAAAACCGAAAGGCGATACATGAGTACTAAAACATATTTCCGAAACAAAGATTCAAAGACTGAGCTCAACTGGGTCGAGCTTGACTGGGATGCTATACATAGTAACCGACTTTCAAATCTTGCTTAATGGAAATTAGATTTAGTAGTTGGTTGATAGGCAACCAAGAGGGACAAAGAATTGCAATGGATTCAATCCATTTGAAAGTGTGGAGAAACACTAAAGCATTAGTGGGAGATAAGGCGTCTCTTGTACCCTCATGGGTAAAAGTACGTTGTGATGTACAATTCCAAATAATTTTTGGAATAAAGAAGAGAGCCTAATCAATAAAAGCATGTAAGAGTTTTGGATCGATTCAAAATCGAACATGCATTTACTAATACACCATTGATTATTTAATAGAGAATTAGATTCTCGAAATGTAAGACTCGCTTAAAACATTGTCAATTGTTGAGCATTCTGGACATGTAAATGTTCATTAAGAAATCTTACATGAAATTCCTTATTCAAACAAATGAAACTTGATCGAGAAAATCGAAGATACTGAGCTGAGTATCTCTGAAGCCAGATCCAAAACATATCACGTGATATGAGTTTTGGTATTGCCCCTTTATATGTATTCATGCGCATATGGGGTCTCCCGCTTATGTGAATAAGCTAGTGGGAGATAAGCTGAACATATAGTCCATCTTATGCAATTCGTGGGGTATCCAGAAAAATTTATAGGATACAAGTTCTACGATCCTACAAGATAAACTAGGTTTGTCTTAAGGAACGCACACTTCTTGGAGAAGGATTTCTTGCTAGGCAGAAGGAACATAACGTAGAACTAGATGAGGTCACTGAAGCTGAAAAGGCCGAAGAGGTCAATCAAGCCGACCCATCACCACAGGCAGTGGAAGAACATGGGCATGAAAGAGCACCAGAAAGTACACCGATACTTCGTAGATCAGAAAGACAACGTAGAGAACTCGAGAGGTACTACGGTCTGCTGCATGAGGCTGGACAGTCTCTAACCGACCCAAGGACTTACGAAGAGGCTATGCTAGACATAGACTCGGGAAAGTGGCGCGAAGCCATGGAATCCGAATTGGACTCCATGCACTCAAACAAGGTCTGGGCCTTGGTAGATCCACCAGTGGGAGTGACTCCCGTGGGTTTCAAGTGAATCTATAAGCGAAAACTTGGAGTGAACGGAGAGGTGATTCACTACTAGAAATACTGTTTTTAGCGACGGAATTTAGAGACGGAAAGGAAATCCGTCGCTAATTTTTACTAAATTAGCGACGGAAACACTATTCCGTCGCTAAAATACTCCGTCCCAAATTCCGTCGCTAAATCGGACCAAATCAGCGACGGGTCATCTGTTCATCACTAAATTCCGTCGCTAAAATACTCCGTTGCTATTAAAATGTCTAATTTTAAAAATAAAAAAAAAAGATTAATTCAACGACGGAAATGTGGAAATGTATTTCCGTCGCTGACATATACATTTTAGCGACGGAATAAATTTTCGTCGCTGATTTGATAAAAACATTTCCGTCGCTGAATCATTAGCGACGAAAATTGATATTCTGTCGCTGGTTAAAGGTTTAGCGACGTAATTTTAATCCGTCGCTAAGCTGATTTTCTTTTTTTTTTTTTTTCAAAATGATTCTGATTTGTTTCTAATATAATTGCGAACAACTTCAATATATATATCCAATATATACGCAAAAATTTTAGCGCATATATAGTAAACAATTTCGAAATTTTGAGCCAAGTTAGCTTCAGTTGGATCTTCGATTGATAAAATTTCAAAATAATTTTCCCAAAACTTTGATTTATGAAGAGGTTAGTAGTCATGAACAAGTTATTCTCTCATTTTGATCTTCGGTTGATGAAATTTTGAAATTATTTCTCTTAAACTTTGATTTATGGAGGGGTTAATTATAGTGGTCATGTACAAGTTAATTGTTTTTTTATTTAAATATTAAAAAATAACTTTTATTTGTTTCTAATATAATTAATGCGAACAACCTCAATATATATATTCAATATATATGCTTCAATAAGTTTAGGGCATATATATAGTCAACAATTTCGAATTTTCGAGCCAAATTAGTTTTCCGTTTGGATCTTCGATTGACAAAATTTCGAAATAATTTTCCCTAAAATTCGATTTATGAAGGGGTTAGTGGCCATATACAAATTAGTCCCCCGTTTATATATCAAGTTATAACCAATTAATTAAAAAAATATTTATATATTAAAAACATTCTTTCTTTCGAGACATAAATATGAACACAAACACATTACTTGAATTATTTGAATTAATCAATATTGGTCACGGCACGTCATGAAGTGGTTAGAGTTTCAAATTATGATTAATTAAAGTAATATAATATGAATAAATTAAAAGTAGCTGGATATCATGTTTAATTTAAGACTATATTACAATTTCTATAACTCTATCTCAACTGATACTAAATTATATTTTGACTAGAAAAAAAAGTAACTAGTTCGTAATTAATTAGTTCACTTAATATTATTATATATCAAATTTAATTTCATCCTAAATTATACATATTTACTAATTACCCAAAAAAAAGAAATTGAGCCAAAATCCCTAATTTCACTATTAGTCAAAATCTCTCTCATTCTTTCTTCTTCCTCTCCTCCCGCCGCTAAGTCTTTTCTTTCTCTCCTCACTCAAAATCGAAATCTTTCACTCAAATCACTCAAATCTCCACGCCGCAGCTAATCCCCAGACCGCGCCGCCCCTGCCCACCCCTGCCAGCCAGACCGCGCCACCCCTGACCACCGCCCATCCACTTTTCACTGCTCTTTCCGCTTCCACTTTCATTTCAGGTTAGTAAATTCCTTCATCTATGAATTAGGTTTTTATTTTCATGGGTTATTAATTGATTTGATTTGGTACCGTTTCAATAATTTATTGTGTGTGTGTCAACCTAAGAGAAACTTTAATTTGCTACAACATTATCATAGATGGATTGCCTGTTTGCTATTGAACTTTTTTAATATATATAATCTTAAATAGCCTGTGAATTGATTTGGTACCGTTTCAATTATGTATCCTATCCTATGTTTTGTGGGTGTGATTTAATATTCTGTTTCACAATCTTCTGAAAGTTGATTATGGTTCAGAATTTTGTTCTTGTAAAGGTTTTCTTTCTGCAAGTTGCTTGTGGCCTTGCTTTTCTGTAATTTGGATCTGGGTACTGTTGCTTTTGGAAAGTGGGTGAATATCTTATCAAGATGCATTGAATTTGTTAGGTGTTGACGCATATTCTTCAAGGTCCTAAGGAATTGTTTGAATAATTTTTATTTAGTTTAGAGTTGTAACAAATTTTGTTAGGCTTGACTCGAATTATTTGGGTGGGACAAATAAATGTAGGAAAGCCACCTTTTCTTGGGTACTAAATGATCACATTAGCAGTGGCAATAACATGGCGATTAATTAGTGTAGGAAAGCACGACATAATTTTGATTTAATATTGTTTAGTCCTTGACATATTGATATAAATTCTTCTTTTTACCTTAAAGTCTTAAACAACAAAGCAAAAGTTAGTAATACTATAACATCGAAGTGGATAATATTTCAAGGAAGCAATTAAAAGTCAAAACTAAAAAAAGAAAAAAGAAAGAAAGGGTGGAATCACATGAAAGTTGAGAAATAACAGCTAAATTCATTGCCACAGTTCCTAAGATGAAGGATTTGGTATGCACGTGTATTGATTGGAGTTATATTGCGAAATTTGCTAAAATTTTAAATTGTGGGACTAAATGTGGTATTGAGCCTATATCTAAAGAGCAGATATAATTTGGAACAAAATTTAGAATTTTGCCAACTTTGCCAAGTTTGCAATTAAGCACCTTCATTAATAAATGGTATAAAATTGTTCTACGCCAAACGCCACTCATCTTGTGGAGAAGCCTTGTACAAATTTGCAATTGCTCCTATTTTCTTCAACAATATATCCACTAACTTTTTGAAAATAGATAAACACTTATACTTCTAATGGATACTCGAACCCAGAACCTCTAAAATATTGGGCATCAACTTTGTCATACAATTATGTAATATTGATTCTAAATTTGAATTAAATACCACAAAATTAAAAAGGAAAACATTGATTGACATTCAATAATGTGTCCATTCCCCTTGTCATTATTCCCCAATTTCTTTTGCTCAACAGGAATAACAAAATCCAAATTATAAAGCACAAACACCATAGTCACATAACACAGGAAAACCAACAAAGGCCCAAATATCCACAGCAAAAACAGTACATATCCACATATTTCACAATCATTATTCAACACATTTCACACATTCATAACATTCATATTCATATTCAAGAAGCCATTATTCAACACTAAATATAATCCCAATATTAGGCAAAAAAATAAAGGAGCAGGGGAATTTACCTCTACAAGCAAAGGGATTTTGGGGCGGATTGGGCAGAAGCACGGGCGGCGCGAGTCGGGCAGTGGGTGGGAGAGTGGAGTCAGGCAGCGGCGCAGTACGGGCAGAGGTGGGGAGGAGTCGGGGGCCGGTGGTTGTGTTGTGCAAGGCAGCGTGTGGGAAAGAGAGAGGGGGGAGTTAGGAGTGAGGAGATGAGTGAAATTAGGGTAATATCCTACAAGGCGCGACTAGTGGCAAAAGAGTATACTCAAAGACCTGGAAATTGAGGAGACATTCTCGCCCGTCGCAATGCCCAAATCCATTAGGATCTTGCTGGCCATAGCTGCGTGGTATAACTACGAGATATGTCAGATGGATGTGAAGACTGCCTTTCTCAATGGGGACATTGACAAGGAGATCCACATGGAGCAACGAAAATGATATGCATCCAAAGGAGATGAACACAAGGTGTGCAAACTCCAGAGGTCCATTTATGGGCTGAAGCAAGCTTCCCGAAGTTGGAACAATTGTTTAGATGAGACAATCCGAACTTTTGGATTCATCAAAAACATGTTCGAACCTTGTGTGTACAAGAAGAACAGTTGGAGTATAGTTGAATTTTTGGTGCTTTACGTTGACGATATTCTTCTCATTGGAAACAATGTGAAAGCGTTGTCCGAAATTAAAGCATGGTTGTCTACACAATTCTCGATGAAGGATATAGGAGAATCATCCTTTGTACTAGGTATAAGGATCTACCGAGATAGATCGAAAGGATTGCTGGGCCTCTCCCAATCCCAGTACATAGATAAAATCTTGAAAAGATTTAAAATGGAAGAATTCAAGAGAGGATTGCTTCCGATGAGACATGAGATTGCACTCTATAAGTCTATGGCCCCATAAAAAAAAAAATTCAAATGGACACATAAACCCTAATTTCACTCATCTCCTCACTCCTAACTCCCCCCTCTCTCTTTCCCACACGCTGAGTCTTTTTGTAAATGTTTGACAGCCCAAAACTTCTGGGTACTGTTAAACAAAATATGTTTGACCGCCCAAAACTCACTCATCTCCTCACTCCTCAGTCTTTCGCTCTCCATTTTCATCATGTTCTTTTCTTCCTTCTATTCAATCTCTTTTTGTCCTAATTGGTTTTTGCTCTTCTAAATTGATTCGTTCTTATTTTCTACATTTACTTTTCTGGCCACAACATTCGATTTTCCACGAACTTTGATGATAATTTCCTTGAGGAACACCCAAATCATACTTGATAAATTTGCAAGTGAAGTGGATGAGATTAAATGTGCTAGTGTATTTCGGATCTCGGATCCCTGCCATATTCGGATACGATTTTGAATTTGGGAAATCAGGTCGGACTCGGGTGGACCCTGATCCGGTCCGGCTACGACCATTGAGAGGCCTAAAACATATATCATTTCAATAGCTTATTGGACACTTCTGTCTCCTGAGCTCAAATATCATCGGACACAACTTCTTTTAAGGTCCAGGTCCGTGCACCTTTCCAAGCCCAAATGCGCGTTACTATGAAAAGCCCTTAGTCATGGTTGATTTGTAAATGTTGCTGCAAGTCTTCTTCTCCAAATCCCTCTTAACTCGTCCGTACTCCACCTTTTTTCGGGTAATTTCATGAGCATTTTTATTTTGTTAATTACATGTAAATCTTTTATTTGTGCTAATGATAGTTTCAGGGCTCTTTCTTTCCTCTTTTAAGCATGGTCTGAATGCTTTAATTTGTGTGTTTGGATATACCCATTTGGTTTTACAAGTGCTGTTAGTGTTAAAATGTTTTCTTTTAACTGAGTGAAATTTATTGCCAAATGGTGTCTCAGCTACATAAGAAATCAGTTCAATGATCAAGGTAATGTTAGAATAGATCAGATCAATTGAGCTCGTAGTTCTGATTTGGGTGTGAACTTTCTCTATGGATATTCTTTTCTTAAGGCTTCGGTTGCGAGAAGCTTTGTGGTACACTATAAAATTGCATTGAATATGGTTTGAGACACCAAACATACACAAGTTAGTTTCTCACATCTGTGGCATATTTTTACAAAAGAACTCAGGTTATGAATGTTATTCACCGACAGGTATAGAGACCATATAGAACACTTATAAGTTACACAGGATTTGGTTTCTCATATAATAGTCTTATACTTGGATATGCATAACTTGTTTGTGTATTGGATTGACATCGGTCTTTTGTTCTTAGTAGCTAATGTGTGAACACTGTGACGTTCATATACATATGGTGCAATTATTGTCTGCGTCTGCAAGTTGTTTTTATTTATAATGTGACCGGTGTGCTCGGAAGAAATACTCTGCATATTTTTTAAATTGCCCTCTGCTCTATGGTTTTATTCCATAGACTGAATTGACTTGTTGCACTGTAAAATGATAAATATCAAAGAAGATAGTGTGTGCTAATGTTGAGTTATGATTGATTGCTTATAGATGGTAAATGAGGCTATGAAACACAAAGTTAACATAAACTATACCTTGTATAACTAAATATGAAAACCATGTATGATCATTCCACACAATTTAAATACAGTCAAACACTCATAGTAAGCCTACACAATTTTAAATTATTTGTTAATCCGATAAACTGCAAAGAAATTATTGGTTTAATTTCGTAATTATATCAATGAATTTGCAAACTGTGTTGTATGCTTTACTATATGTTCATGTTATAATTTATTTATGTATTCCTAATATAATTTTAATTTTTGTCCAATGCTGCTTTTCTTAATTTTTATTTCTGAAGGAATTATAGATAGTTTGAAGTTGTCCCACCTTTGTTTCATATAAAAAATCAGCATTTTTACATGATAGATAGATAACTGTTTTTGTTGGCCTTTCCAGATAAGCCTGTTTATCCATTTTGAAGATGGGTTTTACACAAAGCGTGAAGCGTCCAATTGGGATGTTGTACAAGAGCCTTAGTAGTCAAGTGAAATGTAGACATGCTTATTCCACTTCATATGGAGAGAATCTATACACTAGGTTCCCTAAAAATAATGCTACTGTTTTTCCCAATTATACCAACCCAATTAATGGTTTCAGAATCTACTTAACTCGAAATTACTCGTCCGATATATCTTCATCTGAGCAAACAACTCTCATAAAACAGCTGAGGGAGAGAACTAGTGCTCCCATTAAGGAAGTCAAGTTAGCTCTTGTGGCTTGCAACTGGGATATTGGCAAGTCTACAAATTTCTTTCTTACATACCTAGCTTGGATGTTAAATTTTGTGTCCAAGATTGTTATAAAATCTCATGTTAAATTACTGCAGAGGCTGCACAGAAGGATTTGAGAAAAAGAGGGGTTGTTCTTGCATCAAAGAAATCTTCTCGAACTGCTGCTGAGGGTTTACTTGCACTGGCGCAGGATGATAAGAAGGCTGTGGTTGTTGAACTCAACTGTGAAACAGATTTTGTTGCTAGGAACGACATTTTTCAGTACTTGGTCAGTATAGGATTTCTATTGATCCCTTGTCTGATTATTTTCCTATTGCCTAGAAATAGTAAATTTGTTGGATAATCCAAAAAAAAAAAAAAAAAAAAAAAATTACTTTAAACTAGTTTTACTGCTATTTCTTGAAAGATCAAATACATTTATTTATTATCTTTTGACAATGTTTTGTGTATTTCCATTGTAATTATTTAATATTACTTTGTCTCAAATCTTTTCATGATTTATTTTGTAATATATAACAAATGTTTACAAATTGTGATTAATGCAGGCATCATCTTTGGCAAAGTCTGCTTTGTTGCTTGAAGGTTCTAGGCATCCTTCAATTGCTACTCCTGTTGGGCCTGAGCGTCTGGAGGTGAAGTTTTGCATTTGTTTCTTGTATGTGTCCTTGTACATTAACTGAAGCTTCTGGATTTCCATGTGGATTTTGTTTTCTTACAGGACCTGAAGTTGAGTTCCGATCATCCTAAGTTAACTGGTGAGAAATCTGTTCAAATTGCGATTACAGAAGTGGCTGCCATGATGGGGGAGAATGTTAAACTTGGAGGGGGTTTCGTAATATCTGCGCCATCACATGGTGTCCTGGCTACATATCTCCATACAAGTCCCCAACCAGGTAAAGCAGCTTCAAAATGCCTTAATCTGGCTGTCATTGTGCATTTGTATGCATGTATTTATGCACTATAAGGTATCCATAAATGCATCTCTGAATTTCAATGCAGGTATAGGGCGTATAGCTGGGATTTTAGCACTTGAGGTAGAAGATAAGGATGCTCCATTGGATGCTGTCCAGCGTGTTGGATCAGAAATAGCAATGCATGTAGTTGCTGCAAAGCCATTATTTCTGACCAAGGAAGATGTTTCGTCTGATGCTTTAGATAATGAGCGTGAGATTCTCAGGTCTCAGGTAACTTGTTATATATTTCGATAGCCTTATTCCTTTATCTGAAAAAAAAATATTAACAAATGAATCTATCACAATATTTCTATGATTTCCTCGAGAATTCCACCCTGTTATCTTATTAGGCAGGAAACATGTCCAAAAGTCACCATTCAAAGTATGCTTCATATTTTGTTTTTCTTTTTACAAAGTATGCATCATATGGAGTTATAATCGGCTGCTTGATTTTTCTTTTGTTGCCTTTTATACCTCTATAAACTTAGTGTTGAACGTTTCTATTAACTTCCAACTCTATTTGTAACTTGTTCCTATTCTCAAGGATTATCTCCAATTCTTTTTTTGGTATGGTCCATATAGTTGATTCACGAAGATAGTGGTTATTCTTTGCGATTCTCACCTAACAATGAAACTTGGGTATATCTAATTTTATCAATGTTACACATACACGTAAGCTCTAGTTTACTTATTGTTCTCTATTTTCAGGCAGAAAGTACAGGCAAATCTCAGATGGCCATAGATAAAATGGTTGAAGGTCGTCTAAGAAAATATTATGAGGAAGTAGTTCTGATGGAGCAAAAGTTTGTTGTGGACGACTCCCTAAATATTAAGGTCTGATTTTATGATTTTCGTTGCATCTTCCACTTCTATTTCATTGTTTGAAGATCATGCTTACAAATTGGTCCCTTTGTTTGAAGTAGTGATATACTAATCTATATATATTCTATAACTTGGATACGCAATATAAATATGGTACGCGTACATGATGTTGAACAAATAATCATGTATTAGTCATTATATTATGTTACTTTTATATTATTGTAGAAATTGTGTGCAGTTACTCGCGAGCTGGTCTAATTGATATTATAACATGCAAATCACTGCAGACCCTATTAAATAATCTATCCAAAGAAGTTGGATCCAATGTGAAAATTGGATACTTTCTCAGAGTGGAAGTTGGGGAAGGTTTGAAAAGGTATATTCTGTCAAAACTTGTACTATTGTAACTTTGTAAACATTCTAACTGAACCTGTGTGTTACGGGTGAAGATCCTCTATACCACAATTTGTGTACCACATTTATGTATCACTAATAAGTACTTGCCACATGTACATGTGACAATTATTATAATTGTCACATGTACACGTGACAATTACTTATTAGTGATACACAAATGTGGTACACAAATTGTGGTATAGAGGATCTTGAGCTGTGTTTTACATTTTCCACTCCATTTTCGTTTAGCAGTTTTGTTGGTAGGTATTAGAAAATTGTTATTCATAAAATAGTCATTGTTTTGCACTTATGGTCCCAAATTGAACAGAGAGGAAGCAATAGGACCATGTGTGATTGGGACCGGAAGTATAATTTTGTAAACTGTTTAGGATCTACCAAGTTTCCTTTTTATTCGAATTGGTTAATCATATGAGCATTATTTACGTCTTGCATGCACAAAAAAGATCGTTGGAGGCGAGTTTCTTACAGGCTTCCACTTTTCCTATCTTGCATTGTTACAGGCTTCAAGCTTCCATTGGAACAGAAGCTCTGGCTCAAGCTGCTTAGGACCTGGTAGTTTGCTCTCCTATGTGATGAGATTAAGATGTTATGGCCATTGAACTTTTCTTCTTTTTTTTTTGTGGAATTGTTGAAAATTCATAATGAAAAAATATTATAGATTATGAATAAAACTAGAGAATTCTAGTTGGGTGCATATTGTATTTTGAAAATCCTACATTTGGTATATAATAAGGTGATGTTAACATACTAAAATATCCTTATTAGCATAATGTGGATTAGATCGGAGATGGATTGAAGGTCATATTAAAAATACATTCGGTAGATTAGATTGAGTCATATTACATTAAAGCAATCAATCGGAATATGTTTGGCGGAGTTATGAGTTTATGCATATATTCTTATGTTTTCACTACTTAATTGAACATATTATGTTAGTTAAGATATATCAATTGATCGAAACTATTTGTATAATACGTATAAGAGTATGAGTTGATCAAGGTTTAATATTGAAGCCTTGAATTGTGATATGGACATAGATCATATATTTAAATTGTGTAATAAATGAGATCACAATATTTTCTTCAATCCTTATTTATGATTAAACATATTTTGATAATTAAATTCATAAAAGCCAAACTAAACTAAGATCAGAATCTTGAACACATTTGATGTTAGCTAGTCATGTTTTGGTGGACATTAATATGCTTTTCTTGATCATAATTAGTACTTTCAAATTTGATGGTTGAATTTTGAGATTATAAATTTTGGTAATGAACGTACTTAGATAGTTAGACATATTTATAAGCTTATAAACAATCAATTTTTTTCCATCTAAAAAACCTACATTTGTACAAGTAAATAGCTTGAGAACTAAAGTTATTGTAAATATCACAAAATCGTACCGTATCGGAACTGCACCGTACCTAATATAATGGGTATGGTATTCAAAAGTTCAGCTTGGTATGTAACTTTTCCAAACCGCATTAATTGGTTAGCTACTAATTTCACTAAAAAACCGTAGCAACGTACCATGTGCACCCCTACTAGTGTATATCGTCCACAAATAATTTCTAATCGGATAAAGTTCAAATGAATTCAAACTTTAATGAGCCTCAAGGATATTCATTAATTATTCTTAAACCAACTGGTGTTGGTCTAGTGGAAGAGACTTGTCACTACAAAGTAGCGGACTCAGGTTCGAATTCCTGTTGGGAAATGTTCCTACTTTATGTGTCCGACGCGTCTCGAAAGGGATTAAACCCTTGGGAAACAAAAAAAAATTTATTCTTAAAAAGAAAAAAACCGAGTGGAGAAATGAAGTCAACAAAATAACGATTATTCTGCTGGTAAGTTCCATCAAATAAATTAACTACAAGAAAAGAAATAGGCATCCATGAACCCTTGTAAGAACAAGTCTCTTTTTATTTTTTCAGAAAGTTATAATAATCGATTTATTATAATAATAAAGATTACATCTCATTTTAAGACTCAAACCCTAAATAACTAAAGGAAAATAAGACTCGAAAGTAATTAACTCCTATACCCCTATAGAAACTATGTCACCAAAGATAAGAAATAACTTAATGTAAGAAACCTAATTACCAAGGAAAATTAATAAAATAGATAGATTGTCTTAAATGATGCTTATCAAAACAAAGAAGCAATGTGAAACTGTTTTGGGCCTTAATTCATTTTTCGATGCATGAATTCTAAATTTTCGATTTTGGTTGGGACATAATAATCGGGGTAGACGGTAGTGAGGAGTTTGGCCGGAAAGCAAGAGCTTCTATAATGATGAAGGAATGGGCGAAGTTCAAAACGATGGAGGGGATGATGCTATGGCGGCTCTGATTCCAATAGTTCTTTGTGCAACAAAAAACTGATCATAGTTCGGTTTTCCAACAAGGGACTCAAAGCTGTCAATTTTTTAAGTCCCTTTATAAAAATCGGACAGTGATCAACTTCTTGTTGCACATAGAACTATTGAAACCGTTTCCACCATATCATCACCCCTCCATCTTTTCGGAGCTTGTCCAATTCCTTCATTATTTTTGAAGCTCTTTCTTTCTGGTAAAACTCCGCTATCAACCACCCTGATTATTATGTCGCGCCAAAAAACTGAATGAATGAGTAGTTGCCAGTTGAAGTGGCGTGTATTTTGTGGAGGAAAGAAAAGCTGGAGATTTGTGTATGTCTTTGAGCTGTGAAGGGATGAGTTTGACCCTAAAGCCATGGATGACATTAGTGGAGTAAAAAAAAGAAGAATTTGGATATGTATGGAACAAACATTCACATTCTAGTTTACATAGAAGCTCTGGAAAGTAGGAGGAAAGCTTTGAATCAATTTTCTCTCAACCGTTCACATTATTTCTCTCTTTTTTCTAACATTTCTCATTATGTCTTTTTTAGTATTTTCTTTTACCAGTTATTATTTCTTGAATGTGTAACCTTCCTATTTTTGAACATTCTTTTTGAGTATTTCCTCAAAGCGTTGTCCGGGCAATAAAAGAAAAAGGAAAGTTCTCATTTTAGTTATTTAATTCCCAATGCTTTATGCTTCCTCCTTTTTGCAGATTTTTATGCTTTTTATTTGAATATTAGTGGTTCCATCAATACAATGTAGTAATATATCTTCTTATAATTTCTTATTTTATTTCTTAACCAAAAAAAATCTCCTATTTTATTTATAAAAAATAATTTTTGTTTAATCAGAGTTGTAAGGATGCTAAGATTTATTTTTAGTTGTTGTGTACACTTAATTAATTTTTATTTTATGGAAGTCGTTTGATATTTAAACTAATACAACAAATATAGATTGTCTCATGTAATGTAATTCCCCAAAAGCTATTTGATATAGTTATTTGGATATATTTCACAAATGAATATATAAACATGAATTATACCTCAAAGATTAATGCAAATTTTAATACGGATTGACTAAACTATATAATAAGTAGGGAAGGGGCCAAGGGGGGGAGGGGGCGCTTATGCCTGTTGAAATCAAAAGTGATCAGCATAAATAATGATATTTATAAAAAAAATAAAAATTCAATCTTATAATTATTTTCAAATTGCATATAAAATTATCAAATCACGTACAACGTACGTGCATCTTTCTTGAAACACATAACATTTGAAAGAAAAAATCAATGTTCATTCCCGCAAAAAGAAGAAAGTGAAAAAATACATTAACATGAGGGACATAAGTGTAATATCGAAATATTAGAAAAATGCACGTGATTTGCACATGAGATCGGTTTTGCCAGAAATAGTCGAAAAAAAAGATCGGTGTAATACATATTTTATAAGAGGAGAGTAAGTGTTTTTATTAGGGACAAAGGTGAAAACAATTTTATACCTAATGAATTATTAACGTGTTATCCAAACTTAGGAAAATGGTTCATTTTTCTTTCAACTTAAATATATAAAACAGTTGAAAATGGTTAAGTCTCCTGCCTCTGCATACCTTGGAAAAGAAGGTAAAATTCAAGAAGAATTACAGGCCATGGATAACAATTCACTATTAAATTGAGACTAAATTCCTATGTATAGAATTGACATATTCTAAATCTGGACTTTTTATTTTCAAAGGCAATATGCCTTGCAACTTTTACAGGGTACTGGGTATTTTCAGTAAGTGCATACACTAAATCAGTATTTCACAACCAAAAACTACCCACAATTTTGCACAATTTTGGAAAATTCACTTATTTCATGAAATCAAAACCCTTAATTAGCAAGTATTATTACAAGTGAAATGTTGCGGCTTATCCAGTTACTAAAGGACTTGAAATTTCTTCAGCTTCACCACCAGTTGTATTCTGCAATGCACACTCATCATTTCGACAAATGTATTATACTCTCCAGCTGAAGAAAGTAAATTATTTCTTAAATTTTTTTACAAAGGAGTAAATTGAATATATTAACTTCACATGGAAGTAAATTGACATTAGCTCTATAAGGCATATATGTAATATGTAGGACGAATCAATTCAAGTTCATGCTACATTTATATTAATTAATAAAAATTGAAAAATAATAAATTTATTTTAGAAATAAAAAATATGTTTGTCCTTTCTTTCCATATACGAAGTTATTTTTGGAAAAGTGCCCTTAATGTTTAATAGCATAGTAGCTTCATATAGCTAGATTCAATTTGGAAATTGTGACGGTGTACTTTACATATTATATAACGAATGATTTTGTTTCTGCAAGGAAAAATTGCATTGTTAAATAATTAGCAATTTAACTCCCTATGATATGAATCAATAAGCAATTTAGAGGGAGACAATATGCTTATTTTATAAAAACACAGGGAGGTATTTTGCCATTTTTCTTATTACAGGGAGTTAAATTACCTATCTAGGATATCACAGTGATTAAATATGCCCTTTTATTTATCTTATCACAAGTAGTTAAATTACCTATTTAGAATAACACAGGGAGTTAGTTTACTATTCACTCCAAATAATAAGATTACATTCAAAAGAATTGAGGGCATTTTTAGAAATAACTTAATACTTATTTCTCTGGCACCAACAGGCATGAATCCTAATTTTTTTTTTTGATAATCCGCATGAATCCTAATTGAAACTCTATAAATTGAGTACTTAAAGGCCAAATCTAATATATACATTATTACATATATCTCCAGGCCGGCCAGCCACCATGAAAAAGTTGAATAGGTCATTTTTCATGTTTTGTATAGTTTAGGGGTTGTTAGTGTAATTTTCATTAATTGTTTTTGTCTTTGAGTCGTGTTTGTGTCATACGTTTCTTACTTTCCTTGTATATAATGAATCCACACTAAATCCACTGGTGATGACACATTGATTGAGGCTTGGGAAAGAAACAATGATATTGGCATATCTTGGATACTAAACTCTGTTTCACCTGACATCACTTAAAGTTGGGGCTGAAAATCAAATCAAGCTACTCGATATTTGACTCGAGTTCGTTCGATAAAAGCTCGTTCGAGCTCGATTCGTCACACTAATCAAACAAGCTTGAACATCTTTTTTCGTTCGATGACTTTTGAAGCTCGGCTCTAGCTCTACTTGATAAGATAAAAATTAAAAAAATACATGTAAAATATCAAGCTACTCGATACTAGGCTCGAGCTCGTTCGATAAAAGCTCGTTTGAGCTCTTCTCGATTGAAAATCAAACCAAGCTCAAACACAAAATTTCAAGCTCGAACAAAAATCAACCAAACTTGAACAGTGTATCGTTCGATACTACTCGACTCGATTACAGCCCTACTCAAAGTATCCTTTAATTACAAGAACACTGCAGCTGGTATATGGAAAGACTTGTATGAAAGATTCAAACAATCTAGTGGACCAGGAATCTTCCAATTGCGTAGGGATTTAATGCAACTCCATCAAGGTACCCTTACAATGTCTCAATATTTTACTCAGTTCAAAGTTTTATGGGAGGAGCTAGGAAACTTTTACTCCTACATGTCATTGTTCTGCTTGTACTTGCAATTGCCTTCACATGCTCTCTTAGAAGATTATTTTGATCATGAACATTGCATGAAATTTCTCATGGGACTCAATGATTCTTATTCTAATGCACGCACCTAGATTTTGTTAATGGATCCCTTGCCTTCTCTTATTAAAGCATTTAGTTTATTCTCTCAAGAAGAGGCACATAAGGCTTTGAATGGCTCATCTCATGAAACTGAATCCAATTCTTCCCTAGCCTTTACTAACACTTCCTCCATTCCTGTCCCTTCAATCAATGTCTTTGCTTTTAACAAAAAACCCCCTAGCAATTACCCCCCTCGCCAGTCTTCTACCTTTGCACCTCCCTCTCAAAAGACAAAAAACACCCCCCTAATGCTTTGTCTAACTCCCAAAAAATCCCCTATGTTGTTTTAACTCCCAAATCCCCCCCCCCCCCCCCCCCCCCGGTGTTTGGTTTTAAATACAATACTCAACCTAAATATAATTTTACTTTTGACTTTTAGTGGAATGACAAGACTACACCTATGTGTTTGTTTTTTTTAAATTTATTCTTTCTTTTTAAAAAATTAAGTATATACTACTTGGGTCGAGTGTGGTATTTAACACAGGGAGTTTTGGGGGGGTTTAAAATGACACATAGGGGGGTTTTTGGGAGTTAAACAAAGCCTAGGGGGTGTTTTTGTCTTTCGATGTCAGGGGTAAAATTGTCATATCAAAAATAAAATATGAACAAAACTTGCAATTTTGACGTTTGAAACACACTCTCTTTTATAGGGGTGTATTTGACACTTACTTGAGATCACAGGGGGGTTTTTGGGAGTTAAAATAACACAGGGGGTTTTTTGGGAGTTACAAAAAGCATAGGGGGTGTTTTTGTCTTTTGCTCCAAAATAACTCCTCTACGCCACCATTCAACCCTCAATTCCGCAGGAAAGAAAGACCATTTCGTCTTCATTGTAACATGCCTGATCATACTAAAGACACTTGCTATAAGATACATGGATTAATGTATATTCCCCTGGATATAGATCCAACTATCAATGACCTACTCAAAACTTCCAGAGATCAAATCAGGTTAACTCTGCACAATCTTCACAACTTCAACCTCCAAATCTTCAAGGATTCTTTCAGGGTCTTTCTCAAGATCAATACACTCAACTTGCTTCATTACTGGCCACACAATTACCACCTGCTCCCCCTTCTACCACTGAATCATTCAATGTGATATTTGTGTTAACCCAAGGGAAAGAACTTCAATGATACCAAAAATTATGAATATTATAAATTTTAAAAAATGTTTGATTCCAACAAATGTTTTTAACAAATGTTAACCCAAGGAAAGAACTTCAATTATACCAAAAAAATATGTATATCCTAAATTTTAACAAATGATTGATTCCAATATGTATATTCAGAATTTTCATATAGTTAGAATTGTCTATTTTGTATCTATTGGCTATGATGAATTATACATTTATCATAAGCTATTTGGTTGAGGTCATCATACCAACTTTTATCAATAGTTGATATTAGATGAAACTTAATGATATCTTAAATGGTATAATTCACTTTTGTCATATCAAAACACGATAGGGGTATGGACTTGAAGTAATTTCTACTTATATTCTTTTTTTTTTTTTAAATTTAGGATATAAACATAATTTCTTATGTATGTTATAGCACATTATCTATGGAGAAAATGTACAAAATAATTTCTCTAATGTTTCCAATTCACAAAAAAAATATGATATCCACCCATATTTTTGAACGGTTACTGAAATTGCTGAATAAATAAAACTATTATGTGTGGAATAGAATATACTATTCCCTCGGTTTTTTATTTGTCGTTTTAGAGAATTGCATATAGATTAAAAATATAATTACTACCTATATTTTTTAAGCATAAATTTCAGAACACCCTTTTAACCAAATAATCACATAATTAATTATTATTAATAAGAAGGATAAAATTAATAAAAAAAAATTAATTTTACATTGAACTCCTACAAATGACAAATAAAAGTAAACAATTTTTTTTTTGGGTCAAAACGACAAATAAAATAATTGAGAGAGTACTATATATTAGACATAACCTTCAAACCAAATTTTGTACGCCACAACATATTAAACTCAAGATCAAATTTTGAACGTTGGATACTGCGCGAAGCAATAGCTATTTGATAACTATGTGAAAATAAAATTAATTATCGCATGTATTTTTTAGATTTAAATCATTGTTTTATCTTAAGTATTTGTTAATCTTTAGGATTTTGCTTCCTTCGTTTTTTTATTTTTCGTTTTGGATGATTTCACATAGATTAATAAATGTAATAAATAATCAATTATTTCAAGCAAAACCTCTAAAATATCATTTTAATCAAATATTCACCGAATTAATTAGCATTAGTTATAAGCATTAACAAGAGGTAAAATTGGTAGAAAAAATTTAATTTTAAATTGAATTTATGAAACGACAAGTAAAAGTGAACAATTTTTTCTTGCCGAAATAACAAAAAAAAAAAAACGAATGGAGTAGACTTTATTTTGTCAAAATTGAGTCGACTCGTAAATTTTATTTTTTTGAGATTATTACATGATTCTGATGTTAATTTGATATATTTTCTCGTAGAAAAGAAACCCGGGCTAAAAATGGAAGCAAACAAATGCAATTAACGTCCAAGTTGAAGGAGTTGCATTAGCCAACGATAATTCTCAAAATTGATCAATCTCAAATGTTGGGTCCACCAATTTGTCAAAGAAAAAAGAAAAACACCAAAAAAAAAAGGCAAAGAGTGATGTGAAGAATTAACGGGATATGGGCAATAATAATATATTAGTTCAAACTACATGCGATTACCGTGTGAAGCAGTCTCTATAGTATTTCAATAAAATAACATATTAGTTCATTGAAATTAAATTACGATATTTTGCATTAATTGGGTAATTTCTAAAACCTAATTATTTCCCATTTTGAGTACTTAACATTCAAGTTCGATCGGCTTTGTATTTATACTTTGGCTTACAATAAGCAGGGGTGTTCCAAAACCTGTTCCACCTGACTCACCCGCCCGACCCACTCCAACTTGTCGGCAACCCTTCGGTTTTATTTTTAAAATAATCAAGTACATGTTGATAATTTGTAAACTCGCACGTTATAGGTCGGGTGATGGGTTTGATGGTTAAAAAATCGACTCACCCGCAACCCCCACTTAATCATCCGTGATGTACTTTCTATTAATAAAAGTGTGAAATAAATTACATTTATTAATAAATGAATAAGAACAAATAATCAAACTTTCTTAAACAAATAATCGAACTTTCTTCAAGTGTTTTGTTTATATTTAATGTAAATGGAACATTTATGTTAGCAGGGCCGGTCCTGATTTCTAATGGCCCTAAGCAAACTTTAAAATTGTGGCCCTTAAGTTTTCATGTACAATTAATTATGTTAATAACTAACAATATTTTTGTAAATTAACATATTAAACTAAAAACAAAACTATTAATTAGAAAAATAATGAATCAAATATAATCTCGCTTTATAAGAAACATCGGTAATACGAGACATAATTTTATTTAATAAGAAAATGATTTTAGTCGTGAATGTGACATAAACTCTTAGTAAAATATTACTTAAATATTATTCTCATTGCATTTTTAAAGAAAAATCACTAATTATACTTGCATAATCAACCTTCTTTACCATATATTTTTCAATCGACAATATGGCTAACTGATTCAATATCTCTTGTGACAATGGTTGATCAGAGGTAAGACTCAATCGACTTTACTTCGAAAATGTTCTCTCTGCAGCTGTAATGGAAATAGTTAGCAATATTCTATAAGTAATCCATCTATTTGATAAATGCAATTCAAGTCTTTTAGTTCGTTTGGTAAAATACATCTGAAGACTCTCAACTCGGAAGATAAGTCCATCTCATCTATATTATAAGTATCATTCTTCAAATACTATCCAAGTTTGATACAATAAAGACAATAGATAATAGATTTTAATATTATCAAGTCGAACAAAAGATTTAGATATATTCCTATCATCAAATGGATTCCTTGGTTGTATGACTCAAAAGTCCAAATAAATTTGAAACCACAATATAAAGTTTATTTTTTTATTACATTTTAATTTAGACAATATATATCTTAATTTATGGGTCAAATAGTCTAAAAAATATGGGGTTCTGTTGAATTAATTATGAATGTATTGGGCCTAATTTCTATAATAATACCTTTGGATCATACTAAAATCTTAGTTCCACAAACATAAATAACAAAAACTAAATAATATATGAAGTTGCAAAGAATTGAACTACTTTCCTTCCACTAACTGCATTAGAGCTTTACCTTCTGTGCCACATGCTCTATTAAATACAATTCACACAAACACACACATACAAACACACACACACACACACACACACACACACATATATATATATATATATATATATACACATATTTTTTTTCGGAGGCCCTCGTACATAGGTGGCCCTAAGCGACCGTATGTGCGGCTTACGCTCAGGGCCGGCCCTGTATGTTAGTATATTTTCTCCTAATAAAGAGTTTGTTGTTGAAAAATCAAGAAGAAGCTTCATTAATTTGTTATTTTTTGCAATGTGTGAGTGATGATTTGTAATGAATTTTTTTGTTGGGATTTGTAATCTTCTTTTTAGTGGAGACTGTTAATTTAATTAGAAAGAAACCGTTGATTATATTCTAGTTTTGTACTTTTTGCTTCTGGAATTTAAATCAAATGTAACAATGAACATATTTGACACATCTTATTTCCCCAATTCTAAAATAAGATTCCATGATAGGTGACCTTTCTTGAGATATGTCAATCTGGGCCTTTAAATTTAAAAAAAGTAGATCTAGACCGTTAATATTTGTGCAACTGTACAAATAATCATGATAATTTTGTACATGTACAATAAAATGTTGTACAGTCACAATGACGATAATACCCTTATATAAAAGAAAAAAATATTAGCGTAAAACTAATTTTTCTTCAAACACTCTCCCGTTCCTCTCCACAAATTTTTTCTCCCAACCACCCGAATCCTTCAAAAAATAGATCAACCACCCACTCTTATGCCAATCAATTGCATAATAAAATGACCAGTTCTTTTTGTCTCCGGCAGATCCTACTCCGGCGCGGCAGCGCGTTTAATTTTAGCACAAAAACTCTCGGTTAGTGAATTTTCAGTATCAGTAGAGAGAAAGAGTTGAGAACTGATCGTGGAAACTTTATGAATTAAAACTAGATACATTTGTTTATTAATAAGGGTAAACTTGTAATTCACATATTAAACTATTAAAAATAAAATTAAATTAAGCCACGTGTCATTTTCTGACAAGTTATCTCAAGGAAGGCTTGAATCAAAGTATCTCACATTAGAAATGCCCATCTTATTTGTTGTTTGAAGAACTTAAAACTATATGCTTAATCATTTATATTTAGATGTCCAGATTTTAAGAAATGTTTCCGTTCAATCCGCCAACCCAACTGCCACCTGCCCGCACTCATTTCACCCAAACCGAGTAGTTTATGAAAATAACAACATGGGTGTGATTTAAAAAATTGACAATCCACACGTGTTAAATTGGGTTGATTTTTGTATGTAAACCCGACCTTCGTTCATCCCTATCAATAAATGTGGAGTGCGTGAATTTCATTTGGCTGGATAGGAGGAACAAAGTTTATGTCGATGGGGAAAGTGTAAAAACATGAATACTGGGACAAGTTACATGGTACGGGCTCAAGATCCTCTGTACCACTTAAGTGTATCACCATTAATTAATTGACACTTGCACATATGACAATTATAATAATTCTCAAATATACATGTGTCAATCAATTAGTGATGATACACTTAAGTGGTACACCAAAAGTGGTACAGAGGATCTACACCCCATGGTACGACACTACAAGAAACATATAATTTTTCGTCACATGTAATATCCATATGTATTGACACGTGTCCGTGTCCTTGTCTTGATAGTGTCCGAAACTGCATTTTATAAGTACCCTTGCATCATAATCATAACTTATTATCAATTTAGAAGTTGAAAATATTATGAAGATGAATTTGAGCTTTTTTTACTGCTAATTTTCCAGTACTACATCTATTTAAAAAAATTGATTTATGAGTTACCATTTCATAGAAGTGAGCCTAAATGGAGAAATGATGATACATATCAAGTAAATATCATTTTAGAATATCTAAAATTCACAAAATCGTTAGAGATTTCAGTTATTATAGGGTAAATTATGAATATCCCCTGAGATAAGGCATAATTATGAAAATTCCCCACAGGTATTGAATATTACAAAAATCTCTCTGTATTTTGTCATTATCTTACAATTGACTCCTTATCCCTAAAAAGTTTCAACTTTGCCTCTAGGGATTATTTGTAATGTTTGTGTAATATTTAAAAAAATAAATAAAACATGGGTGCTAATTGTAATATCTTATAAATTATAAAATTGATAATTATATATTTACCACCAAAAATTGATAAAATTGTATAATTGCCCATAAGTTTCAATTTATTTTACATATTTATTAACAAAAATTTTGTAATTAAAAAATAAACAAAATTATAAAAGAAATTTATTTACATATTTAATTGAAATTTTGTTTAATTTATTATTTTAAAAATTAAATTGTTAATAAATATGTAAAAATAAGGGTTTTTAAATATTTTTTGAAACTTATGTGCAATTACAATTTTTTTTTTTCAAATTTTTGTTGGTAAATATATAATTATCAATTATAAAATTTATGAAACATTACTACTACTCAGCTAGCATCGAAGCTTTAATTTTTTATGATAGTACAAACTTTACAAATAACCCCTAAGGTCAAAATATATAATTTTTCAGTGTATTTTTGTGATACCTAACACGTGAGAGGGATTTTTGTAATTAGATCGGTTTTGATAATTTCCGGTCAAATAATACATAAATTAAGGTCCCAAGTGCACTTTGACAGGTTTGTTTATATGTGCATCAATTTCTTCTTCCTTTTTTAATTGTTATTCCATAAGGTGTAACCGATAAACCTTTTGTTCTAACGAAGAACTAACTTGTCATTGAATATATTTCATAAAGATAGATTGCCAAAAATCCAGACACAATATTTATAATAAATTGAATTATGTATATATGTTTATTAATAAATGTTGCTTTCATTTGATAATATCGGCATAAATGAGTGAATCCGACAATATATCATTCAAAATATATTATTTTATTAGTGAAGGTGTAATTGTAATGAATATTATTCTCACAAAATGATGAATCTAAGTTCGAATTTTCACTGGAAGATAGTGGCAGAGCTACATGTAGACTGTGGGGGGCGACCCCCCCCCCCCCCCCAAAATTATAAGAATAAATATTAGTAGTTGTTAGTTATAATGTAATTGCAGTGTTAGCCGGATGGTTAAGGAATTTCAGTTAGCCCGGAGATCTAGGTTCGACATCTGCTTGGTTCAATTTATTCATAGTTCAAATCTTAGGTCATTTATTTAATTTTTTCTTTCTTTCTTTCTCTTCAATTCTTAAGCCATTTTTTTTTCTTTCTTTCTTAATATTTAAGACTTTCTTTTAAATTTTCTTTCTTCTTAATGATTATATAAGGAATATGATATTTTATTGTTATTACAATACAAGCATTTTCTTGTAATTTTATTTATTTATTGCATTATTCCTAAAAAAAAAAAAAATAATTGTAAGAAGAATAAAATTTTTATTTTCTTGTAATATATAAGGTCTTCTCCTTATAATTATATTTATTTAGTGCACTTTTCTTTATAGAATAGTCTAGGCCCCGTTTGGACCGGTTTTGGGTCTGTTTCGCCCTGTTTCGATGTTTCAAAATTGTTTCAATGGTTTTGACGAAACATTTGAAACACCATTTGAATTGATTTTGGTTGGAATATTGATATGGCAAAATATTATTAAAATAATAGATATAGTGATTTGAAAAGTTGAGATTGATTTGAAATGGTTTTAGATGTTGGTGTTTGAGGGTAAAAAATTTATGACAGATGTCAAATCAATGACTTTATGGAGTTAAAATATGATGTTATATAGTGTAATGATTTAATAATAAAATTATAATAACAATATTGTTCTTTTTGTTTGGGTCTTGAGTGAAACATATGTTTGGTTGAAAAAATGGGACAAATGCCTAAGTGATCCATTTTGGCCCAAATGTTGAGCGAAACACTTGGGTCAAAATGGATCCAAAGGAGGCCCTAGTGTTTCAAAAAAATCTTTGTTAATAATTGTAAATGAATATATTCTTTTCCTAACTATTTATTTTATTTAATGCATCCCTCGAAAAAATTTCGCCCCCCCCCAATGAAATCCGTCTAGCTCCGCCATTGCTGGAAGATGATCTCATATAATATATTCGACATGTCTATAAAGTGGTTAAGTAATGTTTCAGACTTGAATAACCTTGAAAAAAAAATTTAAAAAAAGAAGTAAAAATTAAAATGGGGTTAATAAAAGAATAACCACTAATATTGAGGAACAATTTAAAAATATGCAAATTTTCATCTGATAATAAAACGATCAATTAACTTAGAAGGGGTTGTTTTATCCTATTGTTCCAAAATAATTTCCGTAACACGTATTTTCCGTTTAAATAAGGCAGAGGATTGTGACAATTAAACAATTATATGCATGAATAAGAATCACACGTTATTATTTTGCCCTTTTTAAGCGAATATTGCATAAAAGAGCCAATTTATTCTATTATGTACTATCAACCACATAAACTTATTTTTATAATATCTGCCGTAATAAAATTGCATTAATTATTCTCTATTAGGGGATAAAAGTTCTCTTTTTTCCTTTTTGGCAAAAAAGATGGTACTATTTAATTCATCAAATTCAGATAAATTTTACAAGCATGATCCTTCTTCTATCACGTGATTCTTCAATCTACCTCATAGTCAATACATGTGAAATATGTCCAAATAAAATAATTATATCAAATAGCTTTTGAATTTTTGCACCTAGCATTACTTAACAAAATAATTCTTAAAAACAAAAACGTATAAGATCATATCACTAATATTCAACTGAAAAAGCACAATGAATGTCAATTAGAACCAAGTAAATGACCTGCAAAAAAGAGAAATGACATAAGTAAGCTGAAGTAATTGACTAAAATGAGAACCAAATAAATTCACACCTTCCCTTTTCCTTTTTATTGCCCGAGGACACACTTTGAGGATATACTCAATAAGTCTGTTAAAAGTAGTAATTAAATATCCCTTTTTTTTTTTTGGTAAAGGAAAAAGGAATCAATCTGTATGGAAAATCTCTAGTAGACTAAGACTAGCTTCTATTTCTTTTACATTTTTTTCACTAAAAATTACCAAAGATTAATTATTTACAATATATATGTATGTAGTAAAGCATCGCCCATTTCATCCCTTACTTCTACAATCTGCAAACAGAGATCAAGAATTCTCTCTTCCCTTGAAAAATATGAAGATACAGTTAGTCTTAGCTTTCATCATCCTCTACAATCTCCTCCTTTCAGTTTCTTCTTCTGCACATGATGAGGAGGCTTCCTCTACATATATCATCTATTTGGACTCCAATTTAATGCCAAAACCATTCACTTCACATTTAGCTTGGCACTCTTCCATCCTTTCTTCTTCAAAGCCTATATACTCTTACACTAATGCCATCCATGGCTTTAGTGATAAACTCACCCCATCACAGCTTCAAGTAATTCAGAAATCTCCGGCCTTCCTTTTCTCAACAAGAGACACATGCCACTTCAACTTGCAACAACTCATTCTTCCGAGTTTTTGGGCCTCGACTCATTTTCCGGTGCATGGCCAGCTTCTGATTTTGGTCGGGATGTAATTATTGGGGTGGTTGATACTGGAGTATGGCCCGAAAGCCGCAGCTTCAGTAATGATGAAGGAATGGGACACATTCCGAGCAGATGGAGGGGTGGATGCTTTGGTGGCATCGATTTCAATAGCTCCTTGTGTAACAAGAAACTGATTGGAGTCCGATATTTTAACAAGGGAATAAAAGCTGCCTACCCAAATGATACATTTTACGATTATGCCCGAGACACCAATTGACATGGGACCCACGTGTCTTCAATTGCTACCGGGAATTTCATAGATGGGACGTCGTACTTTGGCTACGGGAAAGGCACGGCAAAAGGAATGGCTCCCCGAGCACGCTTAGCCGTATACAAAGTCCTATTTTCGGAAAAATACGTCTTGTATGCCTCAGATGTCGTGGCTGCCATTGACAGCGCCATCAAGGATGGGATTGATGTTTTATCCCTCTCGATAGCTACTTCGCCACCACTGTACCATGATCCGGTGGCAATAGCGACATTTACTGCAATGGAAAATTATATTTTTGTAACAAGTGCCGTGGGAAATTCCGGTCCCTCTCTCAATACCATTTTTGTCGCAGCTCCATGGCATCTAACCGTAGGAGTCGGTACAATTGGCAGATCATTTACAGGAATCATAGCACTTGGCAGTGGAGCTTTAATTACAGGGGTATCTTTATGTCCTTTAAGCCCAAATATTCTATCCAACCTACCAGTTATATTCTTGAAAGACTGTGGAAGGGAGGAGGGGCTTACAAAATATGCCAAGAAGATCGTTGTTTGCTCAGTCAGTGCCGAATATGAATTGTCTTCGGTTGGTTCTTATTTCCATAATTCTGGTGTGGCAGGAACTGTCCTCATATGGAGTAAAACAAACAACTCATATTTGGCATACTTACCAGACGAAGAGATTTGGTTTCCAGCCATAGTTCTAAACGCCGCAAACGGGAAAGTTGTCTTAGATTATATCGAGAACAACAATGACAAGGCAACAGCTACTTTATTGTTCAAGGAAACCATTCATGGAACTAAACCAACGCCTGGAGTGGCTAGGTTTAGCTCGAGAGGACCGTCTCAAGTCTGTCCTTTTATCCTTAAGCCAGATATTATGGCTCCGGGATACCAGATTCTAGCATCGTGGCAAGAAAAGAATCCGGATAGACTTGTCAAGACTGAACAACTAATCAAAAGTTTCAGCGTCGAAAGTGGAACATCCATTGCTTCCCCACATGCAGCAGGGGTGGCAGCGCTTTTGAAAGGAGCTCACCCAGAATGGAGCCCCGCAGCCATCCGATCAGCAATGATGACCACCGCGACCATGCTCGACAACACACTGAATCCGATAAAGGAAAAGGGATTGAACATCATTGCGACTCCTTTGGCAATAGGAGCTGGGCATATCAATCCAAACAGGGCGCTAAACCCGGGCCTGGTTTACGAGGCGAATGTGGATGACTACGTTAACCTACTTTGTGCAATGAATCTGACTACCAAACATATTCGAGCAATCACGAGGTCTCACGGGGGTTGCATGAAACCTTCATTGGACCTTAATTACCCGTCATTCATGGCGTATTTCAACTGCGATAATGGGTCCAAATCCGTCTTCTTTGAAAGGACATTGACGAATGTGGGGGATGAGATGTCGAGTTACTATGTCATATTGGCCCCTATCAAAGGTTTTAATATAACTGTGGTTCCGGGTAAACTGAACTTTAGAAACAGAGGTGAGAAAAAAAGTTACAAGCTGAGAGTTTATGGTCCGTGTTTGAAAGAAGGAACCATTCTTCATGGTTCAGTAAGTTGGGAGCAGATTGGAGGCAGTCGAACAGTCGGAAGTCCAATTGTGGTTGCGGGTTTGAACCCAGACATGGGTAAAAATATTTAGATGTTAAAATGTGGTTTTATAGATTAAGTTGATGGTGTGGTTATTATTGAAGCTTATTAGCTATGTTATTGTTCTGTGTTTGTTTGTTGTGCGGTTTTTTAAGGTATTGTATTAGGAGTTTATTGTAGTTTTATGGATTAAGTTGGTGGTGGTGTTATTTTTTAAGCTTATTATATATGTAATATTTCTGTGTTTGTTTGTTATTCTGTTTCTTAAGTATTGTATTAGGAAATAATTGCATATTTCCAGAAGTTGCAAGTTCTCTATCTCCATATTTTCTTTTCTTAATATTGCTGGAAAGATGAAATTTGAAGGAAAGAGTTCTTTTCACAAATCATCTGTTATAATAGCTGGAGTTTGAGATGAATTAAATCAATTACAATCAGAAAAATCATGAAAAGTAAACATATCTTCTCAGAAGCCATATTATCATTTATTTCTTTTATTGGGCATATTAAGAACATCTCATGATTTTTTTTCTAGTAGAAGCTCATTGATACAAAGAAAATGTAAGGATGAAATTGTCAGAAGCTTCATCATATATACAAAAAGTAGCTTTGTAGATGTTCATGCTCAATAATTAATGAACAAGTATGGTTGAGTTAACTTACGAAGCAAGTCTACAGCTGGGGATCTTCTAAAAAAATGTGCAATGCCATCCATTGGATGTAATCGTACCCAACCGGTCATGTTTGTCTGTTTGATACTAGTCGAACAACAGCTGCCCAATAGAAAAAAACATATATGCTGACTATAATAAAGGATTCTAATAGTTTCTTCTTGAATACAAGTTCAACAATAATAGATTGAGTTTTCAAGAATAATAACATAATGGAACTTGAATTGACATTTTACTGGAAGTGAACTTGAGTTGAACTACAAATTACATAGTGGTTTGGACCTCTTTAGGCTTGATTAAGTTCATCTAAAGCTTCATACTAAGCTTTATGTTTCGCAAAAAGTTTCCAATATCATAGAAGAAATCAGAGTGTAATTCTTAGTTTACTAATTTTCATCTCTGTTTCATCTATTTGATATCTTAGAATAAATAAAGATCTACTTATTCTAATAAGGCTTCGGAACAAGGAAAATGCACTGTAGACTCGTCAAAAGTTATTAAAAGGTAAAACTATATCTTTTAGTTTAAGTGATTCTTTCTTTAGAATATGATGACTAACTCACTTCACAGACTCCCTACGACTGAGATCATCAAAAGAGTCTTATCCAGTTTACGATTCTAATTAACACAAGTTTTGCATTACGAATACCCCCTTCAGGTAAGTTATAATTACAAAAATCACCCTCACGTATTAGGTATTACAAAAACCCCCCTCAGGTTTGTCACCTTCTTACAATTAACCCCTTGCTCCTGAAATATTCCAATTTTGCCCTTGGGTGTTATTTGTATTGTTTGTAATGTCTTATCAATGTTAAAACTTGGGATCTAATTATTATATCTTATAAAATAGAAAAAAAGATAATTATATATTTACTACTAGAACAATTGCTAAAATTTATAATTGCCCATAAGTTTTAATAAAATGCAAAAAAAGGGTATTTGTATATTTATTAGCAATTTTAAATTGTATAATTTTAAATTAAATAGAATTATAATAATATACTTTATAAATATGAATTGTTTACGCATTAGTTAAATGAATTTATTTTAGAAATTAGTAAATTTAATAAATTATATTGTATTACACATAAGATATTTTAATTTGTTAAAGTTTATATTGTATTATAAATTGAAATTTATGAGAAATTATAAATTATATCAATTATTTTGGTGGTAAATATATGATTATTATTTTTATATTTACAAGATATAACAATTAACACTCAAATTTTAAAATTTAAAACATATTATTAACAGTACAAATAACTTTCAAGGGTAAAATTGGAACATTTTAGGGACAAGGGGTTAATTGTAAGAATGTGACAAACCTGAGGGGGATTTTTGTAATATCCAATACGTGAGGGTGATTTTTGTAATTCGACCTTACCTGAGGGGGGTATTCGTAATTTACCCTTAAAAATTTGATTCATCATTCTAATCATAAATTTGATATATCATTTAGAAATGCAACTTGAATTTAGAACTAATAGAACATGTGCATAACAAACTTATACAGTGAACTGAATGTGAGAAGTTTAAAACACATTGAGGTAGAAAGCAATTGATGATCTTACTAAGTGAACTTTTTGACTTGCTTGTTTTTCAGAGGCTTAGTCATATTGAGGTAGAAAGCAATTGGTGATCAGTTTATTAGGCTTTGAGTTTTTTTTGTTAAATTAAGAAATTTTATATGGCTGTGGATATAAATTGTGGGAATAAAATTATCAGAAAATTCTTAGCATATATGTTGCTGAAATACAAAGGCAATCCAGATCCTATAAATTGATTATCAAGCCCCAAAAAGTTTTTCTAATATGATATACGCATATCTATAGGCTACAACAACTACTAGCATAATTAACAAGGTAGAAGCAATTTTACCTCAGGTCCGTGATTTACATGCATAAATCTAGTCATAGTTGAGTCTCAAGCGGTCGAGAATTTTTACCACCATTTTTTTCATTCCCTAGGCCAATGTCAAATCTTACATCTTTCACGTAAACCCTGAAAGCCATAAAAAAATTTTTGAAGAAGATACTTAGACAAGAAAAGGCTAGGAGAAGAGAGACGGAATACAGTGTTCAAGACTCCCAAATGCAGCACACTACAAGTATCAATGTTCTAAATATCTAATATATATTCCTACCTAAATAATCATACAGGAATCAAACTTAAATATTCCTCATATAAACATGGCATCAGAAATAGAATATGTATCCCCGTTCAATTATCATGTTCACTCGTTGTAGAATTCGAAGAATTCAGATTATTATATAGACATGACAAGTTGAAAATAGCAAACATGTGTACAATGAATTGCAAGTCGTCACGGTACAAATCGAAGAAATCAAGAAGCAGGAAAACCACTTTATAACTTTAGATATATGAAGCTTCAAACTAATAAAGCATGACAATGCAAGTTTCTTCGCCTAGTTAATCAGAGTTGTCTCCTCACTTTATAAAAAGGAACAGGAATCTTTGCAAGCATTAATAATCACAAATCAGATTACAAATAAGTTGGAATGATCAAGTTAAATCATCACATAATCTACTTATAAAACAATCTGTATTGTCTCTTGAAATTTATGCAAAAACTTATATTCTCGCAACCTCTTTTTAACTAACAGAAGACTCTTCCATTTTCTAGGATGCAGAACAAAGCAGAGAGCCATACTCCAAACAAAATGGCATATATATATATATATATATATATATATATATATATATATATCCACTACGACAAACTTTTCACTATATGACAATCCTTTTCTTTTTAAATTTAACATGTCACATATAACACATCATCACACCCAGATTTCAGCCTCTAGCAACTCTTTTATCCCAGTCACAACTAAAAATACACCTTGACTTATTTGCGGCATAACCTCTCACCAGAACAACTTAAAAATTTGCACCATTTTCAAACTTTCCAGTCTGCCAAAGAGATGAAATTGAACAAAGTAAATATGCAATGGAATTGAATTTCTTTTTTCCTTACATAAAGGAAGAGAAAAATCTTCTCAAAAAACATTAAGGAAAACAAGAGTTTTGAAATTGAAATCGAGTACTTAGCATTTATAAGATGAAACCGTAGCTGCTAATGTTCTTATAATGATCAAACAAGTTTTACCCGGAGTCGGTTTAAACTGGACGGCGGTGCTGCTACCGGAGTCGGTTCTCTGTACTGCAAGTTGTTTCCGCACCGCAAGACGTGAACCTATCATGTCAATTTGGAAAAAAAAAGAAGTAAAATGACCATTAATCACGCTGATTATGGCTCATTTGCAGAGTTACATACTAATGGACTCAAATTAAAGGATACATAATATCAGTCTTAATTATTCAAAGGGGAAATTGGCTGGAATCGGGAACCCCAGTCGGATTAGGACATGAAAGTGCTTAAATGACGAATATATACAGAGAGTAGCTTTGTAGATGTTCATGCTCAATAATTAATGAACAAGTGTGGTTGGGTTAACTTACGATGCAAGTCTACAGCTGGGGATCTTCTGAAAAATGTGGAATGCCATTCATTCCGATGTAATTGTACCCAACCAGGCATGTTTGTCTGTTTGATACTTATCGAACAACAGCTGCCAAATAGAAAAAAAAAACATATATGCAGAGTATGATGAAGGATTCTATATTCAAATTACTTGGTTAGAGGGAAACAAAAACTTAAATATAAGCATCCAGATTCTTAATGCAAGAATATACTTGTTTTATTTTGTTCATTTAGATTTTAATTTTACTTTACAGTAAGTTTCTCTGTTTACTAATAGTTTCTTCTTGAATACAAATTCAAGAACAATATACAGAGTGTGGTTTCAAGAACAATATATGGAGTTTTCAAGAACTATAACATAATGGAACTTGAGTTGACATTTTACTGGAAGTGAACTTGAGTTGAACTACAAATTACATAGTGGTTTGGACCTCTTTAGACTTGATTAAGTTCATCTAAAGCTTCATACTAAGCTGTATGTATCGCAAAAACTTTCCAATATCATAGAAGAAATCAAAGTGTAATTCTTAGTTTATTAATTTCCTATCTCTGTTTCGTCTATTTGATATCTTAGAATAGATAAAGATCTACTAATAAGGCTTCGGAACAAGGAAAATGCAGCGTAGATTTGTCAAAAGTTATTAAAAGGTAAACATATTTCTTTTAGTTTAAGTGATTCTTTCTTTAGAATATGATGACTAATAACCTACTATCCTAATTAAAAATTTGATTCATCATTCAGAATCATAAATTTGATATATCATTCAGAAATGCAACTTGAATTTGGAACCAATAGAACATGCGCATAACAAGCTTATTCCTCTACGAGTGCCTTAAACCTCTTACTAAGTGAACTTTTTCACTTGCTTGTTTTTCAGATGCTTAGTCATACTGAGGTAGAAAGAACTGATGATCTTTTGGAAATTTTGTTCAATGTTTAAAATTTTTCGAGTAGTTTAGCTCGATTATAGACCAGTTTATTAGGCTTTATTTTTTTTATTTTTTTTTGCTAAATTTTGAAATTTTATATGGCTTGTACATATAAATTGTGGTAATACATACTCCCAGTTCAGTTTCAAGCCTAGCTAAACCAGAAATGATATTCAATTAACTTAGCAGACATTAAAAAATCTAATTACTGATAGTTGATTATAAAAGGAGATTCTTACTTTTTCTCGAGGAATTGGCCCATTCATTCACCAACCATTCCAACGATTCTTCGGCGCTAATCAACTGAATAAAACAAATAATGAGCATTTTTTTCTGGTTAAAAGGAAATATACAAAGTTGTTATTTAATGGACTTGCACCTCAGGTCAGTGATATACATGCATAAATCTATTCAGTGTTGAGTTTCATACTGTCGAGAACTTTTATCCTTATTCTGTTCATTCCCTAAGCCAATGTCAACCTTTACATCTTCCAAGTAAACCCTGCAAGCCATAAAAATTTCTTTGAAGAAGGTAGTCAAGAAAAGACATGCTACTCACTAAAATCCTTATGAGCAAAATCTTTTCCTCTATCTACATTGACTAAGCACAGCTGGATGATGAATATGGCTAGGGGAAGAGGGAGGGAAGGCAGTGTTCAAGACTTCGATGTTCTAAATATCATACACATGAGCATCAGAAATGGAATATGTAACCCCGTTCAATTCTCATGTTCTCTCGTTGTAGTAGATTATACTAGTATAGAGAAGTCTTCATATCTTCTTTTTGGGAAAAAGACAATGTAGAACTCGAAGAATTTAGCTGTTATGTTATATTGTTAGTTCTATGGGATGGTGCTATTTCTGAATTGAATTGTGTGGTTGGATGGTTTGTTTAATTTGTTTTCAATAAAATATTAAAAAAAAAAAAAAGAACTACTCTCCTATGACTATCCCGACTATTTAACTACTTTCCTATATCTATCCAGACTAATTTTTGTCCAAGTTATGATTGATTATTCTAAAAAAGAAAAATATGAAATATATGAAGCTAATTATCATGATCGCAAATAGAACTATATAAAACATGAAATAGGATATTACAACTTATAAAAAGAATTAGAAACTAGAGTAGCAACTCTTATAGTATATTACTTAGGAACTTATCTCAATGCTAATACATTGGCTCATATTGCACCACAGTTAATCAAAAAGCCGTTAGACTCGAAACATATCGCCCTATCGTATGAGCAAGCAGTCCACAAACTTTTTGCCCAACAATCAAATTTAATCAAGATAAAAACTTATAGAAATAACAAATCAAACATCATCCTAACAGATTTTCATAGGTGGACAAGAGGAATTATATCCGTCGAATGGAAAAAACTAAAATTACAATAAAAGCAGAGAGCCATACTCCAAACAAAATGGCATATATATATATATATATATATGTATATCCACTACGATCGTATGAGTAAGCAGTCCACAAACTTTTTGCCCAACAATCAAATTTAATCAAGATAAAAACTTATAGAAATAACAAATCAAACATCATCCTAACAGATTTTCATAGGTGGACAAGAGGAATTATATCCGTCGAATGGAAAAAACTAAAATTACAATAAAGCAGAGAACCATACTCCAAACAAAATGGCCATATATATATACCAAAGCCTAAAACTTTTTAATCTTGACTTATATATTATCAAAACAAAATGGCATATATATATATATATATATATAATCAAAATTTAACATATAACACATAACCATACCCTGATTTCAACCTCCAGCAACATGTTAATCTTGACTTCTTTGTTGCATATCCTCTCACCACAACACTAAAAAAGTTGCCACCATTTATAAACTTTCCAGTCTGCCAAAGTGATGAAATTGAACAAATTAAATATGCAATGAAATTGAATTTTTTTTTCCTTACATTTACGAAGAGTTTTGTAATTGAAATCGAGTACATAACCTTAGAAAGATGAAACCATAGCAGTAAGTAGGTGGGCAAAATAAGAACCCTAGCTCCCGGAGTCGGTTTAAACTGGACGGCGGTGCTGCTACCGGAGACGATACTACCATGTCAATTTGGTAACAAAGCAGTTAAACGACCGTTAATCACGTTGATTATGGTTCATTTGCAGACTAATGATCTCAAATTGAAGTATACATAATATCAGCCCTAATTATTCAAAATGGGGAATTGGCTGGAATCGAGAACCCTAATCGAATAGGACAGAAAATGGATTAATGACGAATATGCCCAAATGGCTAATTCGACGGTGTCGTTTGAACCGGAAAGAATTTGACAAGTAAGAATAACCGGCAAGGGCTAGTAAATTAGAGGGTAAAATGCATTTTGTTATTAAATGACAATTTTGGGACATTTTCTTTTTTTTTTTTTTCCAAAAACAGTTTCGGCATTTTAACTTTTAAGTGTGTGTAATTTATGGCATTTTGTTGCAATTTTTGATACTTCAACTTTTTTGTGTTTGTAATATTAGGACATTTTTGTTTAGTTTCAATATATTGCAAAAACATTCTTAAAAATTTGTCGGCGTGAGCAACACATGGCCAAAAGTCCAAAACTTTATAACTTGTTTGGTTGTAAGGAAATGGGGAAAATTTGTAAGAAAATGAAAAAGAAAGGAAAGGAAAAGAAAGTCATTTTCCTCTTTTTTTTTTTTTTATTTTCCAAGGGTTTAATCCCTTTCGAGACGCGTCGGGCACATAGAGTGGGAACTTCTCCCAACAGGAATTCGAACCTGAGTCCGCTACTTTGTAGTGACTAGACCATTCCACTAGACCAATCACCAATTGGTAAGTCATTTTCCTCTACAAGTTTAGTTGTCAAGAAAATTTAGAAAAAGAAATAATTGGATAAATATCTCCGTTTAATTATAAATATTTTAAAAGTTGTAAAATATATTAAAAGTGATTGCAAATTATTATTAAATTATCTTAAAATATATAAAGTACATCTATACACAAATATAAGATTTATATGCATACACATACACTTACACATACACATACACACACATATACATTAATTTTTAACTATATATAAGATTAAAATCTTGAACTTTTTCTTTGGTTGGGATTTATGTAAAACTTAGTTGATATTGTATTTTGCTAGTTGTATTTTTCTAGTTTCAAGATAACAAATACTTTTCTAATTATTCTTACATTTTGAATTTAATATAATATTTTATCAAATTATGTTTTAAATAATCATTGTCAAAAATATGCACTCAATAATGGAATTCGACCCCCCAAGTATCCTCTCTGAATCCGCCCCTGCAGTCATGCGGCTGTTGCAACTCTTGGACATTGGTAATTATTTGTTGGGATATTACTATATAATTTGAAAAATAGCATTTTACCTTCATGTAAAATTTTTAAAGAATAAAGAAACAATTTATCTTCTTCATCAAGAGACTATAACTCACTTGTTGAAACTGAGAGGTAGCATGAAAAATATTTTATAACATATAGGGGTAAATTTTCACATTTATTATAATATAGGGGTGTAAATTGTCATAATCTATCCTATCATATCCTATCCTATCCTATTCTATCCTATCCTATCATATCCTATCCTATCCTACTTACTATTATTTCAAGGATGTCTTTTGGTCAAAATACTTAATTTTGACTCAAATTCTCTTTTCCAAGAATTTACAATTATTTTTAAAATACAAATAGGATTTACAATTACATGCATAACTTTAAAGAAATTTTTAAAAAAAGAAACAATGCTCTAAAAGGACTCCCACGTCTGATGTTTACACTCCCACGTCCACTTCTTTTTCAACTACCCTTATACTCACTGTGATTGTATATTTAGTTTGGGTTGATCAGGAGATGTACTATCGGTGCAATAGCCCAGGGGGAAAGGGTAGAGGTTTTTATTGGAAGGAAATTATATCTAAATATGTTGGTATTTTCTTTTAATTTGATGGTAAAGCGTAATTACCACAGTTTATATGTGTGTGAAATAAAGGAGGAAGAGAGTAAATATGTTGGAAATATAGTCCGTCAGGGAGATGATGGTATTCATGTAACAAATATGTCTTGCTCATAACTTTTCTCTACATTAGAGCATAATCTTCACTTCGGTATGAACATCTCGCCTCAATTTTTACATAAAAAATTGCCCATCAAACTTCCTTTTTCCTCATATCTTTCTATTGTGGAATAGTGGAAAGTGAAGGATTGAACTTAATTAAATAATTTTGATTTGGCTTCATAACATGTTAGCTATATATGTTGCATAATTCCATGAAAAACAAATTCGTACTGTTAGTTGAATAGGTCTTCATTATTTTTGATTTTTTGCTTTTCAGAATTGCACTTTGATCTCAAATTCTAGGCTAAGAAAAGTAAGTCCTTTTTCAGTTCATTTTATTAAATCACATATTATTGTTACTGACTTTGCAAGTAAAGATTATCAATAAAAATATGATAACAATATTATTGAGTTGCTAATAAGTTGTCATTTGTGTTTTATGCAGATATCACTTCACCAATGAAAGTGTACAATATTCAACATGAGATTTTCATCACTTTTACAAAGATAGTGCATGATTGTTATGTTTTAATTTTGTTTTAAGATCATAAATATTTGTATTTTTTTTTGTCACATCAACAATTGTACGTACTAAATTTCTAATATGATACCGTGCATAGCACGGGTTTAGGTTAGTTATCATTACACAGAAGATAAAATACCACATATTAGAAAGAAGGTGTAAAACTTTTATAATAATATGAGGGAGTAAAATGTTCTCTTTCAAAATTATAGAGAGGTAAATTAAATAGTATGAATATTATAGAAGGTAAATTGCCATTAACTCCAAAAATAATTGACAGAAAGAAGAGAATCGTAAACTCAGAAGGGTTAATGAATTATCAAAAAAAAAAAACTCAGAAGGGTTAAATGCAGAATAAGGAAAGAATTATGAAATGCAGAACTAAAAGGCATCGGATTCCCTTTGAGTAAATGCAAAATTACCCCTTGTACTTTAGTTAGTTAATTGGAAAAAAGGACCATATATTGTTTTCATTTGCAAAATCCCCCTGTGTTATTTTTATTAGCGAAAAACCTCATTTGAAATTCCTTCATAAATCAATAGGGGGTAATATTCAATTTTTAACTAAACAGGTTACTGTCATTTAACAAGGTTAATTTGGGGTTACTCGTGATTTCTCAAACTAAGAGGGATGTTTTTGTATTTTTTGTGGTGGTATAATTGTTATTTTTTCGCAAATTTTGTATTTCGGCATGAGAGGGGAATTTTCGCAATAAAAGTTAACAAGAGGAGATTTGCTAATAAAAATAATATAGGGAGGTTTTACTAATTAGACAAAGCATATGAATTATTTTTGCATTTCACTCAATTTCCTTTCGATCCAAAGGCTTCTTACGGGCCGCCGTCTCCTTTTCATACATAACTGCCGACCCATTAAAGAAGCGTGCGACAAACACGACTTTGATTTTATGGAAACAGATGAAACGAGAAATATTGCTGAAAATAAACAAAATAATTCGATATTCGATCGACTCGAGCTCGTTCGATAAAATATTTTTTTTATTTCGGTTCGTCACACAAATCAAACAAACATGAACATCATTTTTCGTTTGATTACTATTGAAGCTCGGCTCGTGCTCGAACTCGATAAGCTAAATATTGACAAAATATATGTAAAAATATCAAGCTCATCTCGTTTGAGCTCGACTCGTTGAGAAATCTAAACAAGCTTAAACACAAAATTTTAAGCTCGATAAAATTCAAATCAAACTTGAATAGTGTATTGTTCGATACTACTCGAATCACTTACACGAGAAAAAATGGTAGAGTAAGCATATAGTACATTTTTGTTTGTTTTTAGTCTCGATTTTATAATTGCTCTAAAAAACATTCTTGATTTTATAATGAATGCACAATCATTTATAAAGGCTAACATTAATTAAACTCGAGAGAAATTTTATACGTTTGAATTCGATTATGTATTATTTGTAAATACTCGTTGCATTCAAAATAAATAATGTACAAGTGTACCATTGCAGTGACACTACTAGAAAAAAGGAAAATTCCCATTGATTTTGAGAAAAAATGGTTTCAATTATAAAATTTCGATCGAAAAAATCGGTTGAAAAAGGACGGGTCGGAATCGGATTCCGACCGGCAAAATCCCAACCGAATTTCCCATCGATTAATTTGGTGCGAAATTATATATTTCTTTTTTTTATTAATTCCCGAAATAATTTATTTTATTTTATTTCTAATCTGTATGAATTCCCGACAATGAATTACATAATGTTCAATTTACTCATAACAAAATATTCAATTCTTACATATATTACGAATATTCAATTCTTACAAACATAGTCATCCTATATTATAAACATTCAATAATACTTACTTTGATAACATAATATTCTAATCAAACAAAACAACTGCAGTACAATATTAATACTTATCTAAAATAAATTATAAGACTATATATTTGGTGTTTCAGAAACGTCGCCTCGAGTTTGGCATTTGAGAATGTCTCGGAGGGGGCGGTTGATGAGCTAGAGCACCAGGATTCAAAAATATAGGAAAAGTGTTTGGTTGAATAATATCGGGAAAGTGTCGTTAAATACCTGGATGTAGGGGTGAGCAAACAGTAAGAACCGGACCGAACCGAACCGAAGTTCGGTTCTATCCCGGTTCGGTCCCAAAATAACATGGACCGTTTATCAGACCGAAATAGTCGATCCGGTTCGGTACAAATACGAATCGGTCCGATTCGGTTCCGGTTCGATCCATGTGTACCGGAATGCTCAACATTAGGCCCATTCCATGCTAAATAAGAGGATTTGGTTTTCCGGTGGGTTATTGGGCTGTAGAAGCAATAGCGGCCCAATTAGAATCCCATTAAACCCATTAACAAAATCCACTTTTACTGATACCTTGTGTGCAGAAGGTCAAGATCTTTATTTTCTTTGATAATTTTCCAAATTTGCTCTGCACTGACGGGAAATCCTGAAGCAGGGATAACGCCTTGTCTATCACCAGCAAGCCCTCCGGAAGATATAGAATGGAAAAATCGTTGTCTGAGTTGAGCAATAGCCCAGAGAAGATCTAAAATTTCGTAGCAGAAAAAAATCACAAAATTGTAGATCTAAAATTTGTTGCTAAATTTCCGACCTTGAAAGAAAGAAGGGAGTGACGGTTCGACCTTGAAAGAGGACGCAATATTGAGAGCTCAGAACTCGCAGCCGACGGAGGAGGAGGCGGCCGCGACCGGAATGCTGGAGAGGTGGAGCGGCGGCGTGGGTTCGGTTCGGCTGGATAGAATTAGCAATTAGGAAAGAGGAGAATTTGGTCCGGTTACGGGTTTGCCTGTTAGTGTTTGGGATTTTGGTTGGGTAATGCTTAATAGCAAAAAAAATAGTAACTTGGGTCGGTTGAACCGGTTCGGTTCGGGGAACTGATCGGTTTTACCGAAAACCGACCCCTATAAGGGGTCGGTTCTGGAGCATAAACCAAGTGCCGAACCGTTTTTCCAGTTCAATACTTGGTCCGGACCGATTCGATCGGTCCGGTTCGGTTCGGTCGGATAACCGAACCTGGCTCACCCCTACCTGGATGCATAAGATTAGACTGATAGAATAGTGTCCTGCAAGTCAACTATTTTGGTTGCATTTAATTGAAAGGACCATTCAATTGGATTAATAAATGCATTTTATTATATGGTCATCTTTATCTTATGTAATAATTATCTACGCATAAGGATAGAAGTCCTTAGATCACAGGGCTATGGGACAACCCGTGGACTGATCTCCAAGGCCGTGATCTAGAACATATTCAAGAGTCGTAGAATCCAATCGAGATAGGACATCGTTGGATTCGGTTAGACTCTCACTAATGTGTATACTCCGATGAACTGGAGGACGCTGGGGTCCACGAGCGTGACTGGGATAGTCGATACACATAAGTGGGTGGCTTGCTGGGATGGCAAGCGCACTGAATACCCCAATTGGGAAATAACTCACCATGGAAGCGGTAGTCGCATATCGGGGTTGAAGTTATTCCAATTTGCAATAGTATACGAGGAACGATCCCTAACTACTTGAGGTGATAGGGTTTATCTGGTGCGAGAACGTCTATGCTTTGATATGAGTTCCGACTGACTGGGGATCGCCAGAAAGTCTCTGTGGATTCATGTTGGGTATAGAGGAACTAGTATGCAGGTTCATATCATCAACAAAGGATCCATTGACCCGACTTGATAGGTTGGGAAATTCTCCTATGGATTTCTGTGAGAAATTAATTCTGGTAAAATCCTCGGCCGAGGTATCTGACGGCTTTATGTAAGTAGCTCATAAAGGTTAAGTCAAAGAGAATTATTTCGAGACCAGAATGCATAAGGTCAAGACAAAAGAAAAGGGAAACCGATGAAAGACCATACCCTTAAGTCTCGACTGGGAGATTGATCGATGGAGAGATTATGGCGTATACGGAAATTGTAAATGATTAAAAGGTTCACTGAATTAATTCACCAGTGATTGGGCTCCATGGGCTTGTGGCTGGACATCGACCGTGGAGTGTGGGAAAATTCCCAAATTGGCAGGGGTGCTAATTTTGGAATGATCAATCGACAGAGTGTTCGATTGATTTAGAGTAAGTCTTACTCGAATAATTAAATAATATTTAATTATAACCCACGGCCAATTATGTGGTGAACCTACGGGGGCATACACAATACACATGAAGCGAAAGCGAGGAAATAAGAACGATCGAGTCGACTGGGTCGATTGGGTGAATAATCGACTGGGTCGATTATTATGGGTGGGTCGACTGGGTCGACCCAATTGGAACAAAAAGAGATCCAATTGGAATTGGATCTGGATCATAAATTAAATGTGAATTTAATTTGTGAATTAATTAATTAAGTTGGATTTAATTAATTAATTGGAAAGGATTTTAATTAAATAGACTTAGAGTCTAATTTAATTAAATGGGAGATTAAGTTAATTAATTGGGCTATTTAATTAGGAGATTAAATTAGGCCTGGTCAAATTAATTAACTGGGCCATGAATTAATTAGAAGACTTGGTCTTCTAATTAAAGAGGGCCATGGCCCATGTAGGAGAGAAGAACCCTAGTCCTAATAGGACTAGGTTAGGGAGATAACTATAAGTAGCTATCTTGTAGTTATTTTTCACAAAACTCCATATGCAAAATTGAGCAAGAGAAAAAATTCTCTCTCCCTCTCCCAAGTGATCGACCGAACCCTGTTCTTCCTTTGGAAGAATTTTTCATTTTCGATCTTTGTTCCTAAATCGTTCCTAATTCCTAGATCTTAATATATCTTGTGTTCTAGCTGATCGAGATATATTATTTTCGTGATATTGTGGTGTATCAACTCGTAGAGGCGCAACACGTGGGGCGCTCCTGAGAAGCCTGGATCGATTTTTGCTGGAGTAGAAATCAGAGCTCGTTTTGCTAGCCGAGGATTTGCAAGGAGATAGGTATAACGTGAAAACTTATACTATCGTTTTATTTATATTCATATATATACAACTAGAGAATATCCTGGCAAGATTCCTTAAGAGGTCCTAAAAGTTTTTATATTCCGCTGTATCTAGGGCTGTTTATCTTACCGAATCCCAACAGTGGTATCAGAGCCAACTCTAGGCTTTGTATATATATGAATTTGCAAATTCTGTGTTATAAATCATATGTTTGATTTATGTGTGGCTAGTTCTTTAACTTTGCATGTTTTAGGACGTATGTTAATTAACTTAGAGTTAATGTAAAATTTTGATTCAAAATTTTATCGTGTTAATTTTTAATTTTTGGATTTGGGTTTAATTAATTGGATCTATTTTAATTAAATCAAAAGTAATCGAAACAAAAAAAAATAAAATTGGAATCCAACCGCGGCGGTGCGGCTAGGTGCCCACCGTGGGCTGCTGCCCACGGCAGCGTGCGAGCAGCACGCTGGCTGCGCGTACGGCACACGGCAGCAGCCTACGGGCTGTCTGTCGCGTGCTGTCACGCACAGCCGCGCGCTGCAGTACACTGCCATGCCAGCCGCCGCTGCCATGGACAGCCCACGCGCGGACTTTGTGGTCGCGTGTGTTGGCCACGTGGCAGTCCTCGATTGGTCACGTATTTGCTGATTTCTGGTTGGACTCTAATTCTGCCTATTTTGATAAATCTGAAAATCTTGGTGATTTTATGGTTATGGAATCTTGGTGTATCTTGGATTGATCTTAGAGATCTAATTAACAAGGAAACTTAGAGTTTCGTTTGTAAGACATTTAATTAGAATTAATGTCTATCAGTAAAGTTACCAAGATTAAAGATCTTAGAGATCTTATTAAACAAGGAAACTTAGAGTTTCATTTGTGATAAGAGATTTAATTAAAATTAATCTCTTATAGTAAGTTAACAAGATTAAAGATCTTAGAGATCTTATTAAATTAGGAAACTTGGAGTTTTGGATAAGGTAGAAATCCTGGTGGATTTGGACACTACCTTAGTTAACTAATCTAATCAAAATATGATTATCTTGAGAATCTTGGAGATTTGTAAAATTGGGAAACTTAGAGTTTTGGATAAGATAGTAATCTTGGAAGATTTGTAACTATCTTAATTAACCAACTTTTTCAAGATAAGGCTTGTAGATTACTTGGAGCTCAAGTAAGAGCTAATTAATCTTAGAGGTTAATTGTTAATTCAAAATTAAATTAACATGGATAATTTTTGTGAATTAAAATTAAACGAGCCGGTAAATTTACATTTATGCCCTTATGTGAATTTATGCATGTTCTTGAGTGAATATGTGGATTGGTCGATTTTGCCCTTAAGCCCTGTGTAGTTTTGGTTTATTTATTTCATTGGTTGTAATTAAATGGGCCTGATTGGTGCCCTTGCTTGCGCAAACAAATGTAATAGAATAGGACCATTTAAATATGTAAGCTAGGCTTAGATTAGGCTTGGAGCCGAGAAGACCTCATGAAGACTTGGAGATCCACATGGAGGCCCATTACCTTGGAGGACATGGAGGCCCAATTCATTACATGGAGGCCCAATCAAGGTGGATATTACAAGAAGGCCCATGATGTATGGGTTTGAAAATTGTAATAGTTAGGACATTTAATTTCCACCCTAGACTGACCAATTGGTCCATCATGTGGCTCGTGATGGATCGCATAGGATGGACAATCGATCAATCGTGTGTGCAATGCTAGGTGATGAATGTTTACTTTTTCATAATTATTCTTTGATGTATGAGATGCATGCTTAGGATAGAAAAACGTAAACAAGATAATTGATAATCTGATGAGACCTCGCATTTTAACATTTCATAAAACCTCCAATTGAACCTAAAATTCAATTTTAATATTAAATCGATTAACGGGCGCATATGAATGGTGTCTATGGTCCGAGCCTATCCAATTACTAGGTCTTAGGCATATTATACGAATATATCTCGATGTCTCACGAGTCGTGGGTCGAGCTATAGGAAGATGATATGTCTATTGCCTCGATGCACGAGATTAGTGCCAAGGGAGGGGATAGCAAGGTTCTAGGCGCTGTCTCACGAGTCGTGGGGCGTCTAGGATTAAACTATTTCTCTTCACGAGTATTGGACATGATTTAACGCGAGTAAGTATGGATGTCTCACGAGTCGTGGGTCCATAACGAAAAACGAGGCTAAATGAACTCAAGGGTTAGCTGGGATGGTTAACCGGCGACGTGATCGCCCACCAAATGGATCAATTGGTATGGCCAACGAGTCGTGGGTACTGAGCGATTGCATTTGGGCCTTGAGCCCATTAGGAAATTCTTATTTCCCGAAGCTTATGTGGGGGCATAAGTATTCGATAAAAATAGTGGGAGTAATTTACAAATGAAAACCATGTTTGTAAATTATGCATTGATATTAATCTGTCGCGTATTTATCGTCATGTTTATGATAGTTTTTCATAAATGATGTATCCTTGAATATTTACCATCATACTTGAATCAAATAAATTGACTGAACCCAAATGAATTTTGAATGACTTCAAAACTTGAGAAATTATTCTCGAGTCCAAGCATGGACTGATATCCTTACAAAGATTTCATTTGTTTTCCTTTCGAAGTTGCACTTCGACTGGAATGGTGATAGGTTTCACCAAGCTGCCTTATTCCGAAGTCAATCTTCAAATAAGAAAGGTGATAAGTTTCACCAGAGGGTTGAGGATGGTTCTCAAGCCCAAATTTTCTTGAAGGCAAACATGAAGTCTCCCATAAATGGGAAGTAACATCTCGTTGAAAAGGTCAAAAGACTTACGAGATGAAAGAAGAGGAATGCATCCTCTCTGAAGGGAAATAACCTTAGAGGTTTTTCTGTAAGGATGATAAGTTGTAAAGTCAATCAAAATGTTTCTTCCATGGATTAAGATCAAGGGAAAGAAGGAATTGAACCTAGTCTTTCCGTAAGGGATGATTACATTTTATTGAACTTAACCTTATGGTTAAAGTAATGCATAAGGGTGTTGGATGCCCGATGAAGTACTCATTGATGCATTCAATGCATCTAAAGCCATGAATTATTTAGATCATTATAATTTGCTTATACCATCCCTTGTCTTAAGGGATGTGATAGTTCCATAATGGTTGGAACTGATTGTGCTATAAGATTTATACGCAAAAGGTGTACATAAGCAAATGAGTATGAATACTCATATAATGACTAAATATAATATGCATAGTCAATAAAATATAAATAATCAAGATTCCACATACTTGAGTCGTTGTAAAAACCGAAAGGCGATACACGAGCACTAAAACATATTTCCGAATTAAAGATTCAAAGAATGAGCTCGACTGGGTCAAGCTTGACTGGGATGCTATATATAGTAACCGACTTTCGAATCTTGCTTATCGGAAATTAAATTTAGTAGTTGGTTGCTAGGCAACCAAGAGGCATAAACAATTGCAATGGATTTAATCCATTTAAAAGTGTGTGGAAACACTAAAGCATTAGTGGGAGATAAGGCGTCTCTAGTACCCTCGTGGGTAAAAGTACGTTGTGATGTACAAATTCCAAATTACTTTTGGAATAAAGAAGAGAGCCTAATCAATGAAAGCGTGTAAGAGATTTGGATGGATTCAAAATCAAACATGCATGGGCAGTATGCCATTGATTATTTATAGAGAATTAGATTCTCGAAATGTAAGACTCGCTCAAAACATTGTTAGTTGTTGAGCATTTTGGACATGTAAATGTCCATTAAGAAATCTTACATGAAATTCCTTATTCAATCAAATAAAAACTTGATCGAGAAAATCGAAGATACTAGGCTAAGTATCTCTGAAGCCAATTCCAAAACATATCACGAGATATGAGTTTTGGTATTGTACCTTTATATGCATTCATGCGCATATGGGGTCTCCCGCTTATGTGAATAAGCTAGTGGGAGATAAGCTGGACGTGAAGTCCATCTTATGCAAAATCGTGGGGTATCCAGAAAACTTAATAGGATACGAGTTCTACGATCCTACAAGACAAACTACGTTTGTCTCAAGGAACGCACACTTCTTGGAGAAGGATTTCTTGCTAGGCAAGAAGGAACATAATGTAGAACTAGATGAGGTCGCTGAAGCTGAAAAGGCCGAAGAGGTCGATCAAGCTGACCCGTCGCCACGAGCAGTGGGAGAACATGAGCATGAAAGTGCACCAGAGAGTACACCTATACTTCGTAAGTCAGAAAGACAACGTAGAGAACCCGAGAGGTACTACGGTCTGCTGCACGAGACTGAACAGTCTCTAACCGACCCAAGGACTTACGAGGAGGCTATGCTAGGCATAGAATCGGGAAAGTGGCGCGAAGCCATGGAATTCGAATTGGACTCCATGCACTCAAACGAGGTATGTGCCTTGGAAGATCCACCAGCGGGAGTAGCTCCCGTGGGTTGCAAGTGGATCTATAAGCGAAAGCTTGGAGTGAGCGGAGAGGTAATAACCTACAAGGCGCGACTAGTGGCAAAAGGATACACTCAAAAGCCAGGCATTGACTTTGAGGAGACCTTCTCGCCCGTCGCAATGCCTAAATCCATTTGAATCTTGCTGGCCATAGCTGCGTGGTATAACTACGAGATATGGCAGATGGATGTAAAGACTGTCTTTCTCAATGGTGACATTGACAAGGAGATCTAGATGAAGCAACCAAAAGGATATGCATCCAAAGGAGATGAACACAGGGTGTGCAAACTCCAGAGGTCCATTTATGGACTGTAGCAAGTTTCCCGAAGTGAGAACATCTGTTTCGATGAAATAATCCAAACTTATGGATTCATTAAAAACATGTTCGAACCATGTGTGTACAAGAAGGTCAGTGGGAGTACAGTTCAATTTTTGGTACTTTACGTTGATGACATTCTTCTCATTGGAAATAATGTGAAAGTGCTGTCCGAAACTAAAGCATGGTTATCTACACAATTCTCAATGAAGGATTTGGGAGAAGCATCCTTTGTACTGGGTATAAGGATCTACCGAGATAGATCAAAAGGACTGCTGGGCCTCTCCCAATCGTAGTACATTGACAAAATCTTGAAGAGATTTAAAATGGAAGAATTCAAGAGAGGATTGCTTCCAGTGAGACATGGAATTGCACTCTCTAAGTCTATGGCCCCAAAGACGCCTCAAGAGAGAAGCAATATGTCTCGAGTACCATATGCATCCGCGATAGGAAGCATAATGTATGGTATGTTATGTACGAGACCAGACGTAGCATACGTTTTAAGCGTTAGAAGTCGCTACTAGTCTGATCCAGGTGAGCAGCACTGGATAGCCGTAAAGGCAATTCTGAAGTACCTGAGAAGGACTGAGGAATTGTTCTTGGTATACGGTGGAGGAGAATTGAAATTGGAAGGCTAAGCTGATTCTAGCTTCCAATGTGATGTAGATAACTTCAAGTCGACATCTGGATACGTGTTCTGCCTCAATAGTGGTGCGGTAAGCTGGAAGAGCTTCAAGCAAGACACTGCCGCATTTTCAACCACCGAGACAGAATACATTGCCGCGTGTGAAGCAGCAAGGGAAGGTGTTTGGATGAAAAACTTCATCCAGGAATTGGATGTGATACCTAGCATTGTCGAGCCATTACTATCTTCTGTGATAATAATGGATATATCTCGCAAGCGAAGGAGTCGAGATCTCATCAGAATCCAAGCACATACTAAGACGATACCATTTGATATGTTATATCATTGGTAGAGGGGACATAAAGATGGAACGTGTCACCTCAAGGGATAATACGACGGACCCGCTGTCTAAGCCATTACCGCAAAGGCATCCGAAAACATCTGTCTAAGATGGGAATCAGAAGTATGAAAAGTTGGCTTTAGTACAAGTGGGAGATTGATAGAATAGTGTCCTGCAAGCCAACTATTTTGGTTGCATTTAATTGAAAGGACCATTCAATTGGATTAATAAATGCATTTTATTATATGGTCATCTTTATCTTATGTAATAATTATCTACGCATAAGGATAGAAGTCCTTAGATCACAGGGCTATGGGACAACCCGTGGACTGATCTCCAAGGCCGTGATCTAGAACATATTCAAGAGTCGTAGAATCCAATCGAGATAGGACATCGTTGGATTCGGTTAGACTCTCACTAATGTGTATACTCCGATGAACTGGAGGACGCTGGGGTCCACGAGCGTGACTGGGATAGTCGATACACATAAGTGGGTGGCTTGCTGGGATGGCAAGCGCACTGAATACCCCAATTGGGAAATAACTCACCATGGAAGCGGTAGTCGTATATCGGGGTTGAAGTTATTCCAATTTGCAATAGTATACGAGGAACGATCCCTAACTACTTGAGGTGATAGGGTTTATCTGGTGCGAGAACGTCTATGCTTTGATATGAGTTCCGACTGACTGGGGATCGCCAGAAAGTCTCTGTGGATTCATGTTGGGTATAGACTAGAGGAACTCGTATGCAGGTTCATATCATCAACAAAGGATCCATTGACCCGACTTGATAGGTTGGGAAATTCTCCTATGGATTTCTGTGAGAAATTAATTCTGGTAAAATCCTCGGCCGAGGTATCTGACGGCTTTATGTAAGTAGCTCATAAAGGTTAAGTCAAAGAGAATTATTTCGAGACCAGAATGCATAAGGTCAAGACAAAAGAAAAGGGAAACCGATGAAAGACCATACCCTTAAGTCTCGACTGAGAGATTGATCGATGGAGAGATTATGGCGTATACGGAAATTGTAAATGATTAAAAGGTTCACTGAATTAATTCACCAGTGATTGGGCTCCATGGGCTTGTGGCTGGACATCGACCGTGGAGTGTGGGAAAATTCCCAAATTGGCAGGGGTGCTAATTTTGGAATGGTCAATCGACAGAGTGTTCGATTGATTTAGAGTAAGTCTTACTCGAATAATTAAATAATATTTAATTATAACCCACGGCCAATTATGTGGTGAACCTACGGGGGCATACACAATACACATGAAACGAAAGCGAGGAAATAAGAACGATCGAGTCGATTGGGTGAATAATCGACTGGGTCGATTATTATGGGTGGGTCGACTGGGTCGACCCAATTGGAACAAACAGAGATCCAATTGGAATTGGATCTGGATCATAAATTAAATTGGAATTTAATTTGTGAATTAATTAATTAAGTTGGATTTAATTAATTAATTGGAAAGGATTTTAATTAAATAGACTTAGAGTCTAATTTAATTAAATGGGAGATTAAGTTAATTAATTGGGCTATTTAATTAGGAGATTAAATTAGGCCTGGTCAAATTAATTAACTGGGCCATGAATTAATTAGAAGACTTGGTCTTCTAATTAAAGAGGGCCATGGCCCATGTAGGAGAGAAGAACCCTAGTCCTAATAGGACTAGGTTAGGGAGATAACTATAAGTAGCTATCTTGTAGTTATTTTTCACACAACTCCATATGCAAAATTGAGCAAGTGCAAAAATTCTCTCTCCCTCTCCCAAGTGATCGACCGAACCTTGTTCTTCCTTTGGAAGAATTTTTCATTTTCGATCTTTGTTCCTAAATCGTTCCTAATTCCTAGATCTTAATATATCTTGCGTTCTAGCTGATCGAGATATATTATTTTCGTGATATTGTGGTGTATCAACTCGTAGAGGCGCAACACGTGGGGCGCTCCTGAGAAGCCTGGATCGATTTTTGTTGGAGTAGAAATCAGAGCTCGTTTTGCTAGCCGATGATTTGCAAGGAGATAGGTATAACGTGAAAACTTATACTATCGTTTTATTTATATTCATATATATACAACTAGAGAATATCCTGGCAAGATTCCTTAAGAGGTCCTAAATGTTTTTATATTCCGCTGTGCCTAGGGCTGTTTATCTTACCGAATCCCAACATAGACATGTTTACATATTGTGCAGGTTGAGACGGGCCAACTTGATGGTCAAAGGGTCATTGACCGTTAAATTTTGATCGGGTTGCAAAGGTTGACCGGTCCTATTTTGCAAAGTAAGGTTCAACATCATGCTATACTGCTCCAACTCGATTTGATGTCTTGACTTCATTGTTTCCATGTTCTCACGCAGTGTTGCCAATTGAGTTTTGACTTGGGCAAGTCTTTAAACGGTCTGTGGATGAGGTTGAGGATCACTGTAATTGTTTTGCGTTCATCTAATATGCAAATGACATACACAATTCACCCAACCTGACAGTCCGACCACAATCCCCTTTTTCGACATACTTTGTCTCTGTGCCCATACCTGAAATCACAACAATCTAATATTTAGTATCAATACAAAGTACCAATTAAAAAAAATATTGATTTTATGCATTTGAACAACCAAAAAGTGATTATACTTTAGGATGACAATATCCTCGAGAAATCAATAATCTAATTAAAATTATCATATCTAAAAACTATGGCATATCCAAAATTACGGCAATGATTGTGAGAGTTCGAACTCAACCCAGTAAAAGATACTAGCATTTCTTAACTAAGCTCATGTAAGTAGCTCTAAAGTGTAAAACACAACAATCTTGATGTTGTATAAAAATGTTCAGGACAAAGGTGGAATAAGCCCTTCAATCTATAACAACATCACAATAATGTAAGATCTGCACGCAGATACCGAGAGAAAACTTGTATAGTAATTGTACTAGTGAATTCGAGTTCCTTCTGTTCGGAAATAGGGCGACCTATTTATAGGTACATACAGGGGTACAATAGTCTTTTCAGGAAAAATGTTACAAGTAATAAATATAAAGATGTTACAGACGTTACGAGTTTATGATAAAGACGTTACTAACGTTACAAGATATAAATGACAAAGACGTTACAAATCTCTCATTTATGTCAACTTAGTGTAATCTCTTAATTGCCCTCGGGTACAAACTTTGGACACATCAAATCTTAACATTTAGTATTGGTACAAAATACCAATTCTGATTTAGCTACCGAGGGTCATACTTGCATTTGAACATCGGGAGGCGGGGTAATAGGTTCTTCTCCTTCCCGACTTATTGAATGAGGGGGCTATGTTTTCCATTTTGTTAAGCCTCTTACGTACATATGTATAAGTGTTTGATTGAAAAAATGATTTAAATTATGCAACTTACATATGCAGTTACTGTCGCCTCAGAAGACCATTCACTATTCCCATCTTCAACTTTTCTTGTGTACGTCCTCAAAAAAAGTTTACAATTGGTCGGAATTTTCACAACCTTATTTCTACTGAAAATAATTTTGGTCGCAATTTTTGAAAATTCCCACCGATTTATGTTCGATGGGAAATAATAGTTTTCCTAGTAGTGTGATTGCTAAATTCTAAGAAGTTTCAAATAAAAGAATACGAAAGAATAATCAAGGATATATCATATTTTATTCCCACATAATAGTTTTATTTATTCAACAATTTCGATATCTGATCAATTACACATTTCTCGGAATTCGGTTGATTCTTAGCCTACCATAGGAATAAAGGGATACGGTGAAACTTTACCATTTTTATCTACAAAATTTCGATCCCGATTGCAACAAAATTCTTCAAGATAAATTGCATCTTGTTTATAGATGACCACCAATTTCACCACGTGATTTCTCTATGAATTGTTTGTTTGGCTTCCTCTCACATATTTGTACTTAATTTGAATTAGTATAACAATATTATAAGTAAGTAGAACCGAGGAAATCTGCAGTGAAGGAAATTTAATAGACTAAAAGACAAAAACACCATATGATTTGTGAAAGATATATGTAAGAGGAATGATTTTATTGATATCTCAATTTGAATACAAAGAATGAGTATATATATATACAATATTGACTTGAACAGGAAAGCATAAATTACTGCCTAACTATAGTAATTAGCTCTACAATTACAACATAATTAGCTCCTACAATCATTCCAAGAGTGATTCTCTATCATGCCCCCGCAAGATCGGTTTTCCATCAAGAACACTGATCTTGGAACGATGGAGAAGAAATTGTTGGCGAGGCAATGGTTTTGTGAGAGAATATGCTAGTTGGTCATTTGTATGAACATGAGAAACACGAAGGATATTTCGAGCAACTTGATCACGAACATAGTGAAAGTCAATAGCGACATGCTTCATTCGAGAGTGAAAAACAGGATTTGCACATAGGTAAGTAGCACCAATGTTATCGCAATAGATGGTGGGCGGTGAAGGTAAAGGCAGACCAAGTTCAGAGATTAGATTGGTAAGCCAATTGACTTCAGCAGTAGTTGATGCGATTGCTCGATATTCCGCCTCAGTTGATGAACGAGCAACTGTTTTTTGCTTTTTAGAGCTCCAACTTATAGGGTTTGCTCCAAGAAAAACAACATAAGCTGATGTCGAGGTGCAATCATCTGAATTTCCAGCCCAATCTGCATCGGTGAAGGCATGTAGAGCGAAAGGGGATCTTCGTTGCAAAAGTAATCCATGAGAAATTGTACCTTTAAGATACCGGAGGATACGTTTGACAGCTGACCAGTGAAGAGCGGTTGGACGATGCATGAATTGAGATAACTTGTTAACAGCAAACGAGATATCTGGCCGAGTGAGAGATAGGTATTGCAAAGAGCCAAGAACTTGGCGATAAGTAGTAGCTTCGGTAGAGGGGGAACCATCATCAAGTCGTAGAGATTCAGTTGACGACATAGGAGTCGACACTTCTTTGGCTTCAGTCATGTTTGTTTTCACAAGAAGATCCTGAATATACTTGCTTTGGGACAAAAGTAGGCCATGGGAAGTAGATTTAGCTTCAACACCAAGGAAATAATGTAAGTTACCAAGATCTTTAAGAGAAAATCGTTTTCCAAGAGTGGCAATGAACTGGACCACTTGAGAATTGATAGAGCCTGTGATTATAAGATCATCAACATACACAAGAATATAAATAACATTGTCACTCTCTTTAAGGATGAAGAGAGAACTGTCCGATTTTGAGTTAGTGAAGCCAAGAGAAAGAAGAAATGACCGTAGTTCATTGTACCACGCTCTAGGTGCCTGCCTCAGGCCATAGATTGCCTTATTCAGCTTGCAAACATGATCCGGATATAATTGATCAACAAAACCAGGTGGTTGTTGCATGTATACTGTATCTGTAAGAGTTCCCTGCAAGAAAGCATTATTGACATCAAGTTGGCGCAAGGGCCAACCTTTAGTAACAGCAACACTTAAAATTAATCGAATGGTAGTGGGTTTGACAACAGGGCTAAAAGTGTCGGTGAAATCAATTCCAGGTCGTTGGTGAAATCCTTTAGCAACCAAACGTGCTTTATATCGGGCAATTGAACCATCAGGATTTCTCTTGATTCTATAAACCCATTTGCAGCCTACAATATTTTGTGTGGGGTGTTTGGGAACAAGTGACCAAGTAGAGTTATTGAGTAATGCATCATATTCAGCACTCATTGCCTTACGCCACTCAGAATGTTTTTGTGCTTGAGCTAAAGTTCGGGGTTCAATATGTTCTAGGGATGAATTAGTTGTAGTATGAAGGTCAAAAATCTTTTTTGGTTTGAAAATATTATGTTTAGACCGAGTAATGATGTGATGATCATGAGTAGGAGCATAAATATGTGAGTGAGGATTTACCTTTGAATTATCAAGCACTTGAGCATCCCGTGGTCGAGGTGGAGTTGTAGAGGAATCATTTGTAGAGCTGCTAGTGGCCACATCACAGTGTTGGTCATCAAGTGAATTTTCTTTGTTGTTTGGCTGGTTAGTAAGGACAATATTATGTCTAGGGGAGAAAGTAGAGCTTGGTGTAATTGGTGCATGGTTAGTAGTGCGGGTTCTTGATGGTGCAATTTTAGGGACGTGAAAATGTGATGGTTCGGATTCATATACATGCGTATGAGGTTGTGAGAGGTTGGCTGAATCAAGGTTAGAGGCGGTAGAATCAAACCAGTAGGATTTGGTAAGATTAGATGGTGTAGTAGGATTAGAAGATGAGTGTTTGAACGGAAGGACTGACTCGACAAACTTGACATGTCAAGAGACAAAAACACGATTGGTTTTGGGATCAAGACAAAGATATGCATGATGCTCATTAGAGTAGCCAACGAATACACAAGGCCGAGAGCGAGGATCAAGTTTATGGGACGAATATGGACGGAGCCAAGGGTAGCACAAGCAACCAAAGATACGAAGTTTATGATAATTAGGCTCTTTACTAAAAATTATTTCAAAAGGTGATTGGAATTTCATAGTGGGTGAAGGCATACGATTTATTAGATAAACTGCTGTTTGGAAGGCTAAAGACCAAAACTTTAGGGGCATAAATGCATGGTGTAATAGACTGAGAGCTGTTTCAACAAGGTGCTGGTGTTTACGTTCAGCTGTACCAACTAATTCGGGTGTATGAGGTGGTGATTTAAGATGTTGAATGCCATAGTTTGATAGCCGATAGCCTAGACTAGTGGCTTCACCGCTACAGTCCGTATACATTGTTTTAATTGTTGTTTGGAAAAAGTTTTCGACAAGTTTCTTGAATCGTTCAAAAACAGTTGGAACGTCAGATTTGCGTTTAAGAGGGTAGAACCATGTATATTTAGTGTAGTAATCTACAAAGATAACGTAGTAGCGGAAGTGATCGAAGGAAGGAAACGGAGCAGGACCCCAAACATCCATGAACAACACTTCAAGTGATTTAGTACATGTAAGTGAAGAGACACCAAATGGAAGTTTATGACTTTTATTACAGAGACAAGCGTTACAGTGAGATTGAGGTGCTACAGACTTAGAAAAAGGAAGAGACTTGGAAAAGACAATTTTATTTAAAATTTTCGCTGAAGGGTGTCCAAGACGACAATGCCATGAGTTGAGGGGAATTGTGGTAGAATATAGCGCGGTGGGATGACTGGTTGATCTTGATAGCTGTGTAGGCCATTCATAGATATTTCCATTACTCCGGCCTCGGACCAAGGATGCCCCCGTGCTCAAGTCCTTCACAAGAAAAAAATCAGGAAAAAATTCAATTGATGTATTATTGTGAGAGCAAAATTGAGACACAGATATAAGATTCTTTTTAATTTGTGGTGCACACAAAACATTGTTAAGCTGAAATGTGTTAGTGGAAGAATCAAGAGAAGTAGAACCAATATGAGTAATAGGAATACTTTTACCATCGCCCACCATGATATCCTCATTACCGCTGTAGTTAGAATGAATTGAGAGATTCTGCAGATCTGAGGTTATATGATGGGATGCACCGGAGTCTACCACCCAATTATTATGATTACTGTTCTGCTCATTAGCCATATAATTAGCTTGAGGCCAATTTTGCATATGTGATGGTGCTGCGCGAGATCGGCAAAGCTTTGCACTATGGCCGACTTTGTCACAAAGTTGACAAATAATTCTCTGATTTCCACTATTGTACTGAGAACGCCCAAATTGATGTTGTGAATTGAAGTTATTCGTGTGGGGAAGCCCACGATTGTATGGACTGTTGCGATTACTATTTGGATTTGCAAAATTTTGTGGGTAGCCTCGGGTATCAATCATTGGGTTGAAGTTGGAATTTGGACCCGAGTTATTGTAGTTGTTATGGCCATTGAAGTTTCCACCTCGTCCTTTCTTGAAGGAGTTCTTTTGGTTAAATTGTGCTGTGATGGGTGAGAGACCTTTCTTTGTCTCCTCACGTTTTAGAAAGGACTCTTGATCAATTAATTTTTCGTACAACTCCTCAAAAGATATCGGGGAGTCACGAGTTCGGATAGCTGCAGCTAGTTCTTTGTATTCATCACCAAGACCATTAAGCACATGGACCATGATTTGTCCATCACTTAAAGGATGCCCAATCATTGCAAGATCATCAATGATACTTTTGATTTCTTGCATGAAATCAGCCACTAGTTTTCCATCCTTACTGATTTTGGTGATGGAATTGAGAAGACCAACCATACGGGAGTTGGACTTGTTCGCATATGCGGTTTCTAATTTCGACCAAGCTTCGGAAGAGGTTTTGCATCTAGAGATTAGCGGGGAGACGGGAATAGTAACTGAGGTTTGGATAGCATGTAATATTAGACGATCTTGTCGCTGCCACAATTTGTAATCTGGATTTGCAACAAGTGTTTTTGAGCCTAGAGCAGTTATAGTTTCATCTGGACATGGAAGTGTTCCATCTAAATATCCTATTAGATCATAGCCAAAGAGAAGATTTGTGAATTGAGAACTCCACGCAGCATAATTTCCACCTTTTGACAACTTTTGTGGAATTTGAGTGGAGGTGTTGATAGCAATAAGATTGGAATTTTGAGAAAGCAAATTATTGCCGGAAGAGATGACCATTGGGGATTCAGAGGGGGAAGAATTTTCAGACATGATTTAAGATGAAGGATCGTATTTTGCTAAGTTATAGCCTCTTGGGCTCTGGTACCATGAAAGATATATGTAAGAGGAATGATTTTATTGATATCTCAATTTGAATACAAAGAATGAGTATATATATATACAATATTGACTTGAACAGGAAAGCATAAATTACTGCCTAACTATAGTAATTAGCTCTACAATTACAACATAATTAGCTCCTACAATCATTCCAAGAGTGATTCTCTATCGTCTAACTCTTTAAAAAAATTGTGTTATTTAACTCTCAAACTCCCCCGTGTTTTGTTTAAAATATCACACTCGGCATAAGTAGAATTTGACTTTTGAGTTTTGACTTTCGGTGGAATGACAAGATTACCCTATGTATTAGTTTTTTTATTTTTATTATACTACTTGGGCCGAGTGTGGTAATTTAAACCAAACACAAGGAGGTTTTTGGGAGTTAAATTAATACAAGAATTTTTTTGGGAGTTAGACAAAATAAAACGGGTGTTTTTGTTTTTAGTTGTCAGGGGTAAAATTGACATATCAAAAGCAAAATGTGAACAAATACTTACAATTTTCTCGTTGGAATCACAAGGTTTTGGGAGTTAAAATAACACAAGAAAATTTTTGGGAGTTTATCAAAGCATAGGGATACTTTTATCTTTCACTCAAATTTAATATATTAAGTTGAAGAAAATTTACCTCTGCCACAACATTTACAATCGTCACAAAGGAAACTTTCACAAGTATAATCATTTTTCGACATCGTACTTCCTTAGCAACAACAATGGAGTGTTTCTCCTATTTGATGAGATTAGAATCCATATTGACATGGCCTTTTATACATATTATTTTGGCTCTATTAAAAAGGAAAGACTCTGATTGATTGATTCATATTATAAACTAGGATTGATTACTATAATACTCGAGAGATTTTTTTAGGAAAAAATAATGAAGTTTTCTTTCCCCTTTTTTTTTAATTTTTAATTTTATTTTAGAGAAAGAGGGACAAATGTTCTCATCTAAGCTTGGTATTTCGAATCTGACATATTATAAGAATAGTAATTGAAATCTGTAACGATATTTGTGAATTTAGAAAATTCTTAATTGCTATGTATCATTATGTTTCCTCTTGGGCTCACTTCTATGAAATGGTAACTCATATATTTGAATCAATCTTTTTTAAATAGATGTACTATGGAAAAATAAGTGGTAAAAAATTTCAATTTCATCTTATTTAATTTTGTAACTTCTGAATTGATTTGAAGTTATGATGTACGAATACTTAATTTTTTAACATGTAGTATCGGACACTCTCAAGACAAGGACACATACACATGTCCATACGAATTGGATATGTCCTATGACTTGTCTGTTGGTTTTTTGTTCAATTGGATCCAAACTATTCGACCCGATGAGTAAACATGATCGAACTAATTCGACCCAATTGTGGAATTTGGTGGGTTTTATGTTCATAGTATATTTCAAAAATAACTAACATAAAAACGAGGATCCCATAAACGATAATTATTTTAATTATGCATAAGAAAGAAATAGAAAACTTACAGAAAGCTTCTAGTCTTTCGTTCTTTTGGTTGAACTTTTGGCTTCATGTTTTTCTAGACTTTGATGAACAAACGACTTTGATCTTTTTCACCATTGATATCAACCACGTTCTCCTTCTACTAGGTGTGTGGGCACCAACTTAAGAGAATCGAACTTTCTTTCACGTTTTAGAAATCAAGAGTTTCAAGATCAAAAATCCCTTTTTGTTTCTTGAACAAGGGATGGCTTTTGTATGTTTTGGGTTGAAGAACTTTTTCTTCTTTTTGTTGAGTGTAATCTTAATGATTTCACAAATCAATCAGTCTTCTACTCTAAGATCTATATCTTATATGTATATATATATGTATCTATGTATGTATATATATATATATATATATATATATATATATATATATATATATATATATATAATTTCAAAAATTACATATATAAATATAAAATATTTCCTTTTACTTATTACACAAAAATATCATATATATTTACATAGTAAATAATGAATTCCTACAATTAGAAATTCCATAAATGCCAATATTTCCTTTTTCTTGAATCTAGTATTCAATTTTCATTAGATTCAATTCTATAATTAAATCTAATATAGCTAATCGTTATATTTTCTAATTAACTAATTAATTCGGAGTTTCTATTTTGATAAACTATTTCCAAAAGGCAACGTGAATGAATTCGTTAAAATTTCTTAAGTTCAAATGCAGATTAACAGGAGCCGTGGTTGAGGACATATGGACATGTAACTTCAAGCTCTAAATCGAATAATTTATTAAACTCTTTAATATAATTAATTCGATTCTATTAATTCCAAGTTACTCCACTAATGACTTGGAACTGCACTCTTGTCATTACAATATATTTTACTCAAAAGATCAAGATAGTCCATTGATATCATCACTACATGCAATTCGATCCTCCAATGATTGATTCGTAATTAGAGCTAGGCGTAATTACCGTTTTGCCCCTCTAATTACTTCTTTATCCATAAGTTCCATTAGTTCACTAGTAAACAGTTTGATTTATGAACTTATTCATGAATCAGAGCGCTCTACTGTTCAGTTCCAGAACTAACACTTAAGGGAATCAATATTTTAGCTTCTAGCAAGAAGGGTTGGATTCCATATCTGTAAAACACATTTTCAACCATTTATCTTAACGGATCTTCAAGACATGAGTTTTAGGCTCGACATGGTTACGGGCCATTACATATGAGTCAAAAGAACTCATTAACATAAACAGGAGTTTATGCCTACTCAGGATTTAGATCAATTCGCATATGATCATCGGTTGACATGTTCTAGAACCATAACATCAACGGTATCTTATTTATGATTCTAGATCATGTCTGGTCCAGTCCTGTATAATCGAATTACACAAAGTACCTCCACCTTCGATGTCTCTACATCAGTAATTCAGATTGAAATTATTACATTGTAAATGTTTCGTGGATCAGCGTACTAGTAGTGTTTAATTAAAGATCTCAACTTTAACTCACTACGACTTTTAGTCTATTATCTATAACTTAAATCATCCAGTATAATATTTACACTTAAGTCATAGTCTCTTTAATAGACTTGGAATTTTCTGATATTTATATTATGCATTAAATGCATAATCGAAATGATTATATGAAAAAATAATTTCAAATTTATTTATTCATTTCGATTAAAGAATGTCAAATACATGCTTTAAGAGCATTATGCCTAACAATGTCCATAAATTTAAATTAACAGAAACATAAAATAAAAATCAAACATGGGTTTGAACAGAAAGAAAGGGCGAGCTTGATTTGATGCAAAAAACGGTTGGGGTGTTCATTGCTATTCTCAAAAATTTGTAGTTAAATAGAAAAATAAAAACATTATTGACCTACCTAGTCGAAGCAGAAAGAAAGGGCGAGCTTGATATGATGCAAAAAACGGTTGGGGTGTTACATTGCTATTCTCAAAAGTTTGTAAGTCAAATAGAAAAATAAAAACATTATTGACCTACCTAGTCGAAGCAGAATACGTACCCCCAACTCCAAATTCTTATTCTTATCAAGTTCGAATCTTTTCAGCGCCATTTCCCTAAACTTAAATTCAAACTTCCGAGTTCAGAAAATTATTGGATTTTTGGTAATCTTTCACCTCGAAATATAGGATTTTGCACTTTGCACCATGACTTAATAGTTTTGACGCTTTGTACTTTGAAAATATAATTCATTTGACACTTTGCACCATGACTTAATAGTTTTGGCACTTTGCACCCTGAAATCATAATTTGTTTGAGACTTTGCTTGGCTCTCAGATTTGTGTTGCTTGTCTCTAACTCTTGAATCATAAACTATTTATACTTGAGGTTTGAATTCTATCCGTTGAAGAGAGACATAATTTGATTCCTCGAGTATTGGTTCCCCCATTTTCAGGAACGACTCTTTGCAACTGTTCACACTGTATACTCTGCAGTACTTTCTGTCAGTTGCATTTAATGCACCAAGCTGATAGGATGTTTTCTTTAATCATTTGCCATAAACACCCTTCCTCTTCAGCATTTAATTCCGTCGGTGCATTTATTACCGTTGGAATGACTTGCTGATCACTTTCACTCTGCTGATTGAAACTTCTCGTCTGATGAACACTTGCCTACTCCCAAACCGAACTCATCTGATTTAAGTCTGCTGAAATTCACTGGTCATATTCCATTCTTCAGCAACATATCAGTAGTCTTCTGGGTCATAAGATTTGACCCTTCTGTTTGGCTTCTTCCTTGGATTGACATAAAGTTTTACACATCTTACATCTTACACCTACAACCTAAACTCTGGTTACATTCATCCTACACCGTGGATAATATCCATAGGGGTTAGATGATAAACACATGTGTATAAAAGGACAAAAAATTGTCCTCTCATACAAACTTGTCGCTCATCCAGCACCTTAGTGGATTGAATCCACCGGGGTAGGCACATAATTTCCCCTAAACTCTAAAAAGCTAAACTCACCTTTGGTCGGGGGGGGGGGGGCAAAACTTATACAAAAAAATCCAATCAAATAATTAAACTTAGAACTTATATAATTCACGAGAAAATATATGGCGCAACACAAAAACGGGGAGGTGGAGTTTGATGAAAATAAACCCCACGATATACTTTAGTTATATATGATTCTCCATTATAGTAACGAAAGAACACAAAATATCTATGTATTTACTTTAATAATTGACCACGACGATTTTTCATCTTTTGAAGTCGGTCCATGACAACATCGTTTAAAATATTATTAGATATGCATCTCTCTATAAATACAACTAAACTATCATTTAGTCATCGTTCGTACATTTGGCAACGAAGTCGATTCTTTATTATCTTCATATCCAAAAAAGTTTTTCCCATTTATACAGTTGCAGGGTAGAAGTGCCAATGACACAAGTGTGTAAACCATCGAGAATGCGACATGCCTTTTAGTTACAACCATTTTTTTTAGCATGATCATCAATACCTTTCAAGTTTGAAAAATCATCACTTGATTGAACATCCCGAATATAATTTTCAAGTTAATTGAGAAGGGCCGAGAGATCAAGAAAAGAGAAGTTATTTGGATAAAGTTCGGCAAGACGAACAAGTTTTTCTCTGTCAAAAGCCTCAAAATAACCGCTTGGTGAAATAATGGTGGTTAGAGTTAGGGTTTGTAGATGTTGGGAATAGAGAATAATTGGATTTTTTTATTTATTTTGGCTTAAGAGTTGGTAGAGTGAGGTATTGTCACTAGGGGTGTACATGGACGGGTGTGTATTTAAAAATCAACCCGACCCAACATGAGCGGGTTGCCAAATTCACAAACCATATATTCTATATTATGCTTATAAACCGCACGAGTCGGGTTGGTTGCGGGTGGGCTGAACAAACACATAACAAACAAAAATCTTAATATCTAAAATTTTACCAAGACAATAAATAAAGCTAAAAATCATAAGTTCCACTTGATCAAAAACAATTAAATGTCTTATTTGTCTTCTGTTCCAACTTTCACTTGACCAAAACAATAAATGGATCTCTGTCTTTTTACGCAAAATTGAGAATAAATTTAAGAAAAACTAACTACATAATCTTCAATCACTATTTCCAACTGGTCATTCCAAGCAGCACAATATAATGTAGAAAAACATTTTCCTTGATAACATGTAGAGATGAAGATCATTGAATATCATTCACTGTATAATTATACACCAAATATGTACAATCCAACAAAAGTTGAGAAATGTTGAGAAATGAGGAAAAATACATATCAAGTGAGAATGCAAATGAACTAAAAATGAAAAATAATTATGGAAACCAACAAATTTGTTTTGTTTCCTCAAATTCATGTCTCTTGAGATTATCTCATATAGCAGAAACAACACTACAACAATACAATTGGGCAATTGAAAGAAAATTGATAGGAAAAACGAGTTGCGTAACGACAAAATCAATTTTTCATTAGTGACTTTTGGTTGAAGCACCTGAACTATAAAATTTGAAATGAACAAGTAAAAGAAAACCAACTGATTTATATTAACATGCTAATAAAATGATTCATATAAAAAATTATAAATCAAAAGATTAAAATAACAAGAAAACATATATCAAATGACTCAACAATCCTTTCACATTTTTCTTCCAAATATCTAGTAAGTTCTGACTTACTTTTATCACTTTCATCTTCATCCAATTGTCTCGCAAATTGAGAAGCTAAAGAATTGCATGCATCCACTTCATCATCCATGTCCATAACATTAATGTGAGCTTGAAGGCATATTTTTAATATTTTGACGAGGAATAGAACGTTGATAATACTCGTACAAACGAATCAATACTTTCCTCACTTGCTCTTCCATTAAACTATACATGTTATTGTCATTGTTGACTTGGTTAAGAAAAAATCTAACAAACCTTAGTTTATACCGCGGACCCAATACAGTTGCAGCATACATAAAAAAATTGAGTTTACCAAGGCTTTTCCAATATTTAGTGAACTTTCTCTGCATTTTCAATGCCATTAAACATAATTTTGGATCACTATGTCTAGACAAAAAAAAATTTAGACTATTGCATCAAAATAAACTATTATTACAAAATAAACAAAAAAAATCTTAGAGAAAATCACGTGGTGAAATTGATGGTCATCTATAGACAAGATCCACTTTATTTTGATGATTTTTGTTGCAATAGGGTTCGTATTTTTGTCGATAAGAATGGAAAAGTTTCATCATATCCTCAGATTCCTATGGTAGGTTAAGAATCAACCAAGCGAATTTGAAAAAATGTGTAATTGGGCAGATATCGAAATTGCTAATTAAATAAAACTATTATGTGTGGATAAAATATAATATTTTCTTTTATTTGAAACTTGTTAGAAACCACACATGTGGTACTCGCGTACATTATTTATTTTAAATACAACGAGTATTTACGAACAATACATAATTGAATTTTAATCAAAACGTGGAACATTTTTATCGAATTAAATTACTGTTAGCCTTTATAAATGAATGTGAATTCCTAATAAAATCAAGACTTTTTTTTTTGGTTTACAATTATAAAATCAAGATTGAAAACACAAAAATGTAAATGCTTACTCTCTACCATTTCTTTCTCATTTCATAAGTCTCTATAAATCAAAGTCTTGTCGCACGCTTTTTTATTGGTCGGCAAGACTTCCTGATGATAAAAATAGTGTCCTGCAAGCCAGCTGTATGGCTAGCATTTATGGTAATAAATGAGGAACTATTCAATTTCGATTAATAAATGCACTTTATTAAATGGTCATCTTTATCTTATGTAATAATTATCTACGCATAAGGATAGAATTCCTTAGATCACAGGGCTATGGGACAACCCGTGGACTGATCTCCAATGCCGTGATCTAGAACATATTCAAGAGTCGTAGAATTCAATCGAGAGAGGACATCGTTGGATTCGGTTAGACTCTCACTGTTGTGTATACTCCGATGAACTGGAGGACGCTGGGGTCCACGAGCATGACTGGGATAGTCGATACACATAAGTGGGTGGCTTGCTGGGATGGCAAGCGCACTGAATACCCCAATTAGGAAATAACTCACCATGGAAGCGGTAGTCGCATATCGGGGTTGAAGTTATTCCAATTTACAATAGTATACGAGGAACGATCCCTAACTACTTGAGGTGATAGGGTTTATCTGGTGCGAGAACGTCTATGCTTTTATATGAGTTCCGACTGACTGGGGATCGCCAGAAAGTCTCTGTGGATTCATGTTGGGTATAGAGGAACTCGTATGCAGGTTCATATCATCAACAAATGATCCATTGACCCGACTTGATAGGTTGAAAAATTCTCCTATGGATTTCTGTGAGAAATTAATTCTGGTAAAATCCTTGGCCGAGGTATCTGACGGCTTTATGTAAGTAGCTCATAAAGGTTAAGTCAAAGAGAATTATTTCGAGACCAGAATGCATAAGGTCAAGACAAAAGAAAAGGGAAACCGATGAAAGACCATACCCTTAAGTCTCGACTGGGAGATTGATCGATGGAGAGATTATGTCGTATATGAAAATTGTAAATGATTAAAAGGTTCACTGAATTAATTTACCAGTGATTGGGCTCCATGGGCTTGTGGCTGGACATCGACCGTGGAGTGTGGGAGAATTCCCAAATTGGCAGGGGTGCTAATTTTGGAATGGTCAGTTGACAGAGTGTTCGATTGATTTAGAGTAAGTCTTACTCGAATAATTAAATAATATTTAATTATAACCCACGGCCAATTGTGTGGTGAACCTACGGGGGCATACACAATACACATGTAGCGAAAGCGAGGAAATAAGAACGACCGAGTCGACTGGGTCGACTGGGTGAATAATCGACTGGGTCGATTATAGTGGGTGGGTCGACTGGGTCGACCCAATTGGAACAAAATGGGATCCAATTGGAAATGGATCTGGATCATAAATTAAATTGGAATTTAATTTGTGAATTAATTAATTAAGTAGGATTTAATTAATTAATTGGAAAGGATTTTAATTAAATAGACTTAGAGTTTGATTTAATTAAATGGGAGATTAAGTAAATTAATTGGGCTATTTAATTGGGAGATTAAATAAAGCATGGACAAATTAATTAACTGGGCCATGAATTAATTAGAAGACTTGGTCTTCTAATTAAAGAGGGCCATGGCCCATGTAGGAGAGAGTAGACCTAGTCCTAGTAGGACTAGGTTAGAGATATAACTATAAGTAGCTTTCTTGTAGTTATTTTTCTCACAACTCCATAAGCAAAATTTGAGCAAAGCAAAAAAATTCTTTCCCCCTCCCTGCGTGATCGGCCGAACCTAGTCTTCCCTGTGGAAGAATTTTTCGTTTTCGATTTTGTTCCTTAATCGTTCGTAATTCCTAGTTTATAATATATCTTGTGTTCTAGCTGATCAATATATATTATTTTCGTGATATTATGGTGTATCAACTCGTAGAGGCGCAACACGTGGGGCGCTACTCATCAAGCCTGGATCGATTTTGCTGGAGCAGAAATCAGAGCTCGTTTTGCTAGCCGAGGATTTGCAAGGAGATAGGTATAACGTGAAAACTTATACTATCGTTTTATTTATATTCATATATATACAACTAGAGAATATCCTGGCAAGATTCCTTAAGAGGTCCTAAAAGTTTTTATATTCCGCTGTGCCTAGGGCTCAGGGCCGGCCCTGAGTTTTCGGTGGCCCTAAGCCAAATTTTAAATTGTGGCCCTCAAATTTATACGTAGAACAAAATTATGTTAATAACAAATACAAACTTTTAAAAGCAATGCAAACAAAACTACTAATTAGAAAAATAATAAACAATTCGAATAATAAATCAAATATAATCTCGCTTTGTAAAAAACATCGATAACACAAGGTATAGTTTTACATAATAAGAAAATAATTATATCCTATAAATTTTTTTTACACTTGCATAATCATGGACTGAGCTAGGCGTATTTTAATGGGGGGGGGGGGGGGGCGAAGTTTTTAGGTAACAAAGTCGATATTTTTTTCGATGGTATTATAAAATAACTAAAACAAATTTAAGGTAAAGTGATACAATGCTTTTATCCATAAAAAACGAAAAATATACACTAGCAAGCTTTTTTCAAAAGTAAGATATTTTTTTTATAAATAATTAGCAGCACACATTCATAACACTCAATATGGATGTTTAAAATGCAATTCAATTGAACAAAAAATAATTTGGTAGCACTTGATATATTTATGATGTTCAAATAAAATGACAAAAATTAACTTAGATTATAATAAGTTTATATCTAATAACAGGGTAAAATGATATACTAGGAATTTTTTAAAGTGTCTATTCAACAAATGGTTCAAAAGATTGAAGAATTGATAAGAAGATAATGAACACTTTACAAAATAAATTCAATTTTATAAAGAAAATAATGATATAATTAAAAAGTACAAATATGAAATCTAATTTTTTCTTATATGCTAATTCATATGACCATATATATGCGTCGACAATAACTGACAGGACATAAGAATATATAAAACAAAACATGAGAATATATAAAACAAAACTAACCACTTCTCCTACAATGGGTTTCGAACCTGGAACCTCATGGTTGATAAACAATTGTTACAACCACTAGGCCAACTGAACTTTGCTTGTAAGAACTAATAAATAATATTACTAATAGGAATTAAATTTTTTCTACCTACTATATATTAATATTTATTTTGGAGGCCCTCGACTATCGGTGGCCCTAAGCGACCGCCTATGCGGCTTATGCTCAGGGCCGGCCCTGCTAGGGGTGTTTATCTTACCGAATCTCAACAGTGGTATCAGAGCCAACTCTAGGCTTTGTATATATATGAATTTGCAAATTCTGTGTTATAAATCATATGTTTGATTTATGTGTGGCTAGTTCTTTAACTTTGCATGTTTTAGGATGTATGTTTGTTAACTTAGAGTTAATGTTTAATTTTGGATTCGAAAATTTTATCATGTTAGTTTTTAATTTTGGATTGGGATTTAATTGACTGGATCTATTTAATTAAATCATGGGTAATCGAAGAAACAAAAAAAAATTATTAGTTCGGACTCGCGGTGGCACGCCGCGGTACGCGGCTAGGCGGCCACCGCAAGCCGCTGCCTACGGCAGCGTGCTGGCAGTACGCTGGCCGCACACGCTGCGCGCGGCAGCAGCCTTCGGGCTGCTGTTCGCGCGCTGCTGCCGCAGGCAGCACACGCGCCGACCTGATGGTCGTGCGTGGGCTGTCCGACGTGGCAGTCCTGATTGGTCTCGACTAGTCGTTTTTGGGTTGGACTCTAATTCTGCCTATTTTGGAAATTCTGAAAATTTAAAATTTTGGAAGATTAGGAAACTTGGAGTTTTGGATATTTGTAGTTATTTTGTTAGAATGAAACACTACCTTAATTAAACTAATCTAGATAAAATAGGATTATCTTGAAAATCTTGGAGATTGGGAATATTTGGAAAACTTAGAGTTTTAGATAAGGTAAGAATCTTAGAGATTTAGATTACCTTAATTAACCAATTTAATCAAGATAAGCTTTTAGATTTCTTAGAGCTCAAGTAAGAGCTAATTAATCTTAGAGATTAATTGTTAATTCAAAATTAATTAACTTGGATAAATTTTTGCGAATTAAAATTAATGGAGCCGGTAAATTTATATTTATGCCCTTATGTGAATTTATGCATGTTCTTGAGTGAATGTGTGGATTGGTCGATTTTGCCCTTAAGCCCTGTGTAGTTTTTGGTTTATTTATTTTTGGGTTGTAATTAAATGGGCCTGATTGGTGTCCTTGCTTGCGCAAACGAATGTAATAGAATAGGACCATTTTTATTTTATAAGCTAGGCTTAGATTAGGCTTGGAGCCGAGAAGACCTCATGAAGACTTGGAGATCCACATGGAGGCCCATTTACCTTGGGGGACATGGAGGCCCAATTCATTACATGGAGGCCCAATCAAGCTGGATATTACAAGAAGGCCCATGATGTATGGGTTTGAAAATTGTAATAGTTAGGACATTTAATTTCCACCCTAGACTGACCAATTGATTCATCACTTGGCTCGTGATGAATCGCATAGGATGGGCAATCGACCAATCATATCCTGCTAGGTGATGTATGTTTACTTATATTCTTTGATGTATGTTATGCATGCTTAGAATAGATCACGTAAACAAGATAAGCATAATCTGATGAGACCTCGCACAAGAAAACTTAAAACCTCCAATTGAAAATTCAATTAGAATATTAAATCGAATAACGGGCGCATAAGAATAGTGTCTATGGTCCGAGCCTATCCAATTACTAGGTCTTAGGCATATTGTACGAATATATCTCGATGTCTCACGAGTCGTGGGTCGAGCTATAGGAAGATGATATGTCTATTGCCTCGATGCACGAGATAGTGCCAAGGGAGGGGATAGCAAGGTTTTAGGCGTTGTCTCACGAGTCGTGGGGCGTCTAGGATTAAACTATTTCTCTCCACGAGTATTGGACATGATTTAACGCTAGTAAGTATAGATGTCTCACGAGTCGTGGGTCCATATCGAAAAACGAGGCTAAATGAACTTAAGGGTTAGCTGCGATGGTTAACCGTCGACGTAATCGACCACCAAGTGAATCAAATAGTATGGCCAACGAGTCGTGGGTACTAGGAGATTGCATTTGGGCCTTAAGCCAGCTAGGATATTTTAAATTCCCGAAACTTATGTGGGGGCATAAGATTTTGATTAAAATAGTGGGAGTAATTTACAAATAAAAACCATGTTTGTAAATTGTGCATGTTAAATTAATCTTTCGCGTATTTATTTCTTCTCTCGTCATTTTATAGATATGATGTCAAAAGAGCTTAGAGCACTTAGAGATTTGTCCATCTCATCACTTGAACGTAATATTTTAACTGGACCCAACTTGCATTTCTGGACGCATCATTTGAATGGATTATTTGAAGCTGAAAACATATCCTATGTTTTGTCTGTGCCACCACCCATCACTATTTCACATGATGTTCCTGATGAGCTCCAAAAAAGCATCACCAAGTGAAAATTGGATGATGGCTTAGCTCGTGAATACATGTTGGAATATATGTCACTTGATCTGCGTTTGCAACATGAGCATATGGCATCCGCAAAAGAGATTCTCTATAATCTCAAATTCCTTTATGGGATTAGAGATGGTCGTCGCAGATTCGCGATCACGAGGGAACTTTTGCAAGCAAGAAAGAGAAGGGAAACTCCTGTCGGAATCCACGTACACAAGATGATTCGACTTCTGACTGAACTCGATGATATGGGTGTCGTGATGGACAATGATTTCTGAGTAGATATTATTCTACAATCTCTTCCTAGATCATATGACCGATTTATCGCGGACTTGAATCTCCAGAGGCGAGAGATCACTGTGAATGTCCTGCGACAAATGCTCGAGGAACACGAAGCTTCTTTTGGAAAGAAAGCGAGGGTTGGCGAAAGGACTGGGCGGCATTAAAAACCAAAGCAAATGGAAACCAGAGCTCCTTACTGCACAAGGTCAAGGGAAAGAATTAAATTCGAACCTATGGAGAGTTCGAACAGGTATATTCCTTGTTGAAGTTAATTTTACAATTAACTGTGCATTTTTGGTGTTGGACACTGACTGGAGTTCTCATCCTTGTAGGTGATGGGAGCATCAAGGAAACTGGAGCCTGAGGATTGGATCCTTGAATAAGGCAATGGAGCTGGAGCTGCTACCAAGGTCGTAGGCAAAAGTAGATTTAGGTGGTTTGATAAAAGTCATTAGGAAATTTTCATTTATGTACCTGGTTTTTAGTGAAAAACTTTTATTCAAGTTATTGAATAATGTTGATTTTAATAAAAGCTCCTGTTTTTCGTTTTTCATTTAGTACATTGGATTATTGACTTTAAATCATAAAACCACCTAAGTTAGTTATGCACGTACAACAAAACAAAAGAAACAAGATAATGAAATATCTGCCCAATTGTGGCACGCTCGACTTGGACATATATCTAAGTCAAGGATTCAAAAGTTAGCATCTTCTGGCACGATTGAAATCAATCGCATTAAAGAAATGCCAACATGTGAACCATGCCTAAAGGGTAAAGTGGCTAAGTTACCATTTAAGGGAAACCTTGAGCGAGCCAAGCAAACATTGGACTTAATACATACTGACGTATGTGGACCACTAAGAAAAAGCGCCCGAGGTGGCTATGACTACTTCATCACTTTCACTGACGACTATAGTCGTTATGGTTATGTGTTCTTGTTGAAACACAAGTCTGAAGCCTTTGAGCGATTCAAAGAATTCAAGATGGAAGTAGAGAATCAACTTGGTCATACGATAAAGGCTCTTCGTTCAGACCGAGGTGGAGAATTTCTTAGTAACGAATTTCTGAATTATCTTGTAGAGCATGGAATATTATCGCAGTGGACTCCTCCTGCAACACCTCAATTAAATGGAGTAGCAGAGAGAAGGAATAGAACCTTGATGGACATGGTTCGATCCATGATGAGTGCCACTGACCTACCTCTTTCATTTTGGGGACATGCCCTCCTCACGGCAACGAAGATACTGAACATGGTACCTTCTAAATCCGTAGAAAAGACACCATACGAATTATGGTTTGGCAAGGCACCCTCATACGCATTCATGCGCATATGGGGATCTCCCGCTTACGTTAAAAAGCTAGTGGGAGATAAATTGGAAACTAAATCCACTTTGTGCAAATTCGTGGGGTATCCAGAAAACTCAATAGGATACGAGTTCTACGATGCTACAAGACAAACTACGTTTGTCTCAAGGAACGCACACTTCTTGGAGAAGGATTTCTTGGTGGACAAGAAAGAAAATAACGTAGAACTGGATGAGGTCACTGAAGCTGAAAAGGCCGAAGAGGTCGATCAAGCTGACCCATCGCCACAGGCAGTGGGAGAACATGAGCATGAAAGTGCACCAGAGAGTACACCGATACTTCGTAGGTCAGAAAGACAACGTAGAGAACCCGAAAGGTACTACAGTCTGCTGCATGAGACTGGACAGTCTCTAACCGACCCAAGGACTTACGAAGAGGCTATGACTCGGGAAAGTGGCGCGAAGCCATGGAATCCGAATTGGACTCCATGCACTCAAACAAGGTCTGGACCTTGGTAGATCCACCAGTGGGAGTGACTCCCGTGGGTTTCAAGTGAATCTATAAGCGAAAGCTTGGAGTGAACAGAGAGGTGATTACCTACAAGGCGCGACTAGTGGCAAAAGGATATACTCAAAGACCTGGAATTGACTTTGAGGAGACCTTCTCGCCCGTTACAATGCCTAAATTCATCCGGATCTTGCTGGCCATAGCTGCGTGGTATAACTACGAGATATGGCAGATGGATGTGAAGACTGCCGTTCTCAATGGGGACATTGACAAGGAGATCTACATGGAGCAACCAAAAGGATATGCATCCAAAGGAGCTGAACACAAGGTGTGCAAACTCCAGAGGTCCATTTATGGACTGAAGCAAGCTTCCCAAAGTTGGAACATTCGTTTCGATGAGACAATCCAGACTTTTGGATTCATCAAGAACATGTTCGAACCTTGTGTATACAAGAAGATTAGTGGGAGTACAGTTGAATTTTTGGTGCTTTACGTTGACGACATTCTTCTCATTGGAAACAATGTGAAAGCGTTGTCCGAAACTAAAGCATGGTTATTTACACAATTCTCAATGAAGGATATGGGAGAAGCATCCTTTGTACTTGGTATAAGGATCTACCGTGATGATCAAAAGGACTGCTGGGCCTCTCCCAATCCCAATACATAGATAAAATCTTGAAAAGATTTAGTATGGAAGAAACCAAGAGAGGATTGCTTCCAATGAAATATGGGATTGCACTCTCTAAGTCTATGGCCCCTAAGACGCCTGAAGAGAGGAACAATATGTCTCGAATATCGTATGCATCCGCGATAGGAAGCATAATGTATGGTATGTTATGTACTAGACCAGACGTAGCGTACTCTTTAAGCGTTACAAGTCGCTACCAGTCTGATCCAGGTGAGCAGCACTGGATAGCCGTAAAGGCAATTCTGAAGTACCTGAGAAGGACTAAGGAATTGTTCTTGGTATACGGTGGAGGAGAATTGAAATTGGAAGGCTATACAGACTCGAGCTTCCAATGTGATGTAGACAACTTCAAGTCGACATCAGGATACGTTTTCTGCCTCAATGGTGGTGCGGTTAGCTGGAAGAGCTCCAAGCAGGAAACAACCGCGGATTCAACCACCGAAGCAGAATACATTGCCGTGAGTGACGCAGCAAAGGAAGGTGTTTGGATGAGGAACTTCATCCAGGAATTGGATGTGATACCTAGCATCGCTGAGCCCATTACTATCTTCTGCGATAATAATTGGGCAATAACGCAAGAAAAGGAGCCGAGTTCTCATTAGAAATCCAAGCACGTGATCTCATCAGAAATCCAAGCACATACAAAGACGATACCATGTGATAAGAGATATCATTGGTAGAGGAGACATTAAGATGGAACGTGTCGACTCAGAAGATAATACGGCGGACCCGCTAACGAAGCCTTTGCCTCAAAAGGCATTTGAGAAACATCTGCTAAAGATGGGACTCAAGAACATAAAAGACTGGCTTTAGGACAAATGGGAGATTGATAGAAATAGTGTCCTGCAAGCCAGCTGTATGGCTAGCATTTATTGTAATAAATGATGAACTATTCAATTTCGATTAATAAATGCACTTTATTAAATGGTCATCTTTATCTTATGTAATAATTATCTACGCATAAGGATAGAAGTCCTTAGATCACAGGGCTATGGGACAACCCGTTGACTGATCTCCAATGCCGTGATCTAGAACATATTCAAGAGTCGTAGAATCCAATCGAGAGAGGACATCGTTGGATTCGGTTAGACTCTCACTGTTGTGTATACTCCGATGAACTGGAGGACGGGGTCCACGAGCGTGACTGGGATAGTCGATACACATAAGTGGGTGGCTTGCTGGGATGGCAAGCGTACTGAATACCCCAATTAGGAAATAACTCACCATGGAAGCGGTAGTCGCATATCGGGGTTGAAGTTATTCCAATTTGCAATAGTATACGAGGAACGATCCCTAACCTCAGGCATAGTAGAGATGTATGTTCTTCCATCCACAATCAGTCCATACTTCTCATTCGATAGAGCAGGATTGATGGAAATATCAACTCCTCTGACTTTAGCCTTGATCTCCAATTTTTCAAAATTAGGTTCACCAGACGAACCATAAAACTCCATAATCTGGTCTCGGAAGACCATTACTTCATGTGCTTCCATGAAATTCACCAGTGAAGCAGCTTTAAACTTTTCAAGGATCTCCTTCATCAGTGGAGTCCCTATAGCGTGGTAGGACGAGTAGACGAGGTACCTTCCTTCAGCGTTTGATTCCTTGGTGTCCTTGCCCATGGTAGTTTTTCTTTTTGAAAGATTAGATAAAAGAGAGTAGATTTGCAGAAGACAAGTAGCAAAAATTCACTCTAGGGTTTTGAATGTTTGAGGGTGCGTAAAAGATGAGTAGACTGATCCAGGGGCGGACCGCTTAAGAAGCTGGGGAGGGTCGCCCCCCAAAGAAAATCTGGAAGAAATATTTTTATAGATGTATTTGTCAAGTATGTTCAAATATAGTCAGTAGTGTAGTGGATTGTGCACTACATTTCCAAAAATGAGGCCTAGGTTCGACCCTCCTGATCTTCGTAGTTGTTATTTTGTTAGTTAGAATCTATTTCTCTTTCTTTCCTTCACTTTATTATAAATATATGGACCAATTTATAAACATTAACGTGGCATGTGTACTAACATTATTGCAAATATTTTTATGTTAATATTTATTAGTGTCTTAATTATAATCATCATATTTTATGATAAAAATATTTGATTTTATAAAATGCATTACAATAAAAAAAATCTAATATTAATTTTGGTATTTTTTATAGCATTTTTACAGAACTGGGTTTATGTTGTAAAAATATTTATGTGTTTTAAGATTATTCAATATCTTGAACCATTTGTTGAATGAAACTCTTTAAAAAAATTACTAATATATATTTCACCTTTTATTAGATAAATATACAAAATTACTTATTTTCATTAAGTTGTCATTTTATCTCAATAACAGAAAAATATCAAGTTTACTATTGAAAAATCTCGCCCCCCCCCCCCAACCAAAAGCCTCTAGGTCCATCCTTGGGCTGATCAATACAATATTTATAGAACTTTCTCGTTTTTTGTAATTAACATTAACCTTTGATCAGTTACTGCAATGTGTTTAATCGTGTCAGAGATAATTACGCATTTCAAACTTTCAGATTTTATTAACATATAAGGCGGGAATACGAACTGTCCTTAATTTATTTTTATAAAAGCGTGCTTTAAGTTATGCGGATAATAATCACTTTTATAATTCATCAGATTTATAAGTAAACATGTTACTTAGATGATGTACATTCAGGTTAATAAAAGATATCACTAGTGAAAGCCAATAGCTAGTGATCTTCCTTTGCTGTTTGTCAATCCAGCAAAATAATTTGATCTTCAGTCTTCATTAAATCTTCTTGAACACTTAACTTTAACTAATTGTCATTAACAAATATCATCTTTAATCAAGAGTACTGCTAGTCTTACACGTTCCCCCTAAATTCAAGAATCCATAAGTTAAATAGTATATTGAAAGTTAATCTTGAAGTTGAAGATTCATTTAAGTAAGCTGTTGAACTTGTGTCTTCTCATAAGTTCCCCCTCAACTTATGAATCCAAATTAAATAGTCCTAGTTCAGCTCTTAGAGTTGAAAACATCACGTCACTTAGTGGTTTGGTGAAGATGTCAGCAATCTGAATGTCAGTATGCACATATTCAATGATGACATTCCCTTTTTCCACATGATCTTTGATAAAGTGATGTTTGATCTCTATATGCTTTGCTCTTGAATGACTTGTGGTGTTTTGAGTAAGCGAGATTGCACTTGTGTTATCACAATAGATTTGATTCCACTGATCTTGATATTGTAGTCTTCTAGTTGATGTTTCAACCAAAGTTTTTGTGCACAACACACTCCAACAACAATGTATTCAGCTTCAACAGTAGATATAGATACTGAAGTTTTCTTCTTACTCATCCACGAGATCAGATGACTACTCAAAATTGACAAGCACTTGTAGTGATTTTCTTATCAATTTTGCAGCCAGCAAGGTTAGAATCTGAATAATCAATAAATTCAAATCCTGATTCTCTAGGATACCACAATCCCAATTCTTGTGTGTCCTTAAGATATTCAAGTATTCTTTTGGCAGCTAAGAGATGAGATTCCTTAGGATTTGATTGATATCTCGCACAAACCCCAACTGAGTACATAATATATGGTCTGCTAGCAGTTACATATAGTAGTGATCCTATTATGTCTCTATATCTGGTTATGTCAACTGATTTGCCATCTTCATCTTTATCCAGACGAAGTCCAGTAGACATGGGAACACTAACAATTGAGCTAGTTTCCATACCAAAATTTTTAAACAGATCTTTTGTGTGCTTAGCTTGATTGATGAATATACCATCAGACTTACTTGCAAACTAAGAAATTAATTAAGTTCTTCCACCATGCTCATTTCAAACTTGTTCTGCATCAGCTTGGAAAACTTTTCACACATCTGTTGGTTAGTTGAACCGAAGATAATATCGTCCACATATATTTGCAGAAGTAATATATGTTCTTCCCATTCAGTAGTGAACAGGGTCTTGTCTACTTTACCTTTCCGAAATCCTTTAATTAAAAGAAAATTAGATAAAGTGTCATACCATGCTCTTGGAGCTTGTTTAAGTCCATAGAGAGATTTCTTTAGACGATAGAAAGTTGACAAACATTGCATCATTTGCGGCAGCTCTTTTGGTCTTTACTCTATCCAAAGGATCACCAATCACCCGTTCAGGTGGGTGATTTTTGAGCCATCTGAGATCAGGTTGCAAATCTGGATGTTGTCCTCTTGGTTGATCTTGCAACACTACTGTTGGAGTTCCATTAGTAGTCTGTTGAACATTTGTAGTTTGTTAAACAGTCTCTGGTCAATCAGCTGGTGGTAACTCATCTGTTAGATAATCAGCAAGCTGATTTTGAATAGCACTTGAGCTAGCAGCTGAGTTGAGATTAGGTAGTATGATGGGAACATATTCTTCTTTTCTCCCAGTACTCATTTTCTGAAAATTAGTAGACAGTTCTTGATTTGTAGGTTGATTCTTTTCACACGATTGATTTGGTTCATCAAATACTACATGAATAGATTCTTTACTAGTAAAGTTCTTTTGTTAAAGACTCTATAAGCTTTACTAACAGTAGAGTAACCAACATAGACAGCTTCATCAGCCTTTTCTGCAAAAGCAGTAAGGTGATTTTTCCCATTGTTCAATACATAACATTTACAACCAAAAATCCTAAGATAGTGAATATTAGGCTTTTTGTTGTTCCAGACTTCATATGGTGTCTTGTTTTGACTTTTGTTGATCATGCATTTGTTCTGGGTATAACATATTGTATTTGTAGCTTCTGCCCAGAATCTTTGGGGCAATTTTGCTTCAGCTATTATGGTTCTGATAGCTTCCTTTAGAGTTTTGTTTCTCCTTTCAGGAACTCCATTTTGTTGAGGGGTTCTGGCAGCAAAATACTCATGGATGATTCCTCTGACATTACAATACTCTTCAACAGTAGAGTTTGTAAACTCAGTCCCTTGATCCGATCTGATCTTCAATATTTTCATACTCTTCTCATTTTGGATCAGTTCTGATGGGGGCTATTTTATACCCCTTATGATATTCGGGTCAAGACAAGCATATGAGGTCGGCCCGATCATATAACCTCATGCACTATAACGGTTCGACCCAATTAGAGTCGACTCTCCACGGCGACCAGACTGCAATCCGAACTGAAGAAGGATAAGTGTCCTAAGTCCTAATAGGGCTACGTTTCCTTGTATGGCTAGGGTTTGTAACATATAAATACCTAGATTCATCATTGTATTAAGAACACACAACATCAGAGATTAAGCTTACATACTTGGGCAATCTGAGATTAATCTAATACAAGAGCTTTTGCTATACTTATTTGATCATTACTTTTATTGTTTCATTAATGTCAATGCATAATTGTTCTTCCTTGAGATTAATCCATCCGAAATAAAGTAACTAGGCCCTATAGTCTTCATATAACTTTACCCTAAACTATTATTATTGGTCTAATCTAATCCTACGAAATTCGGTTAAATCAGTTGGCGCCCACCATGGGGCCTAAGTTAATTATTCGATAGACACATGGCTCGCCCGAGGAAGTATGCTCGCAACGACGCAAGGAGCAACACAACGCACCCAACTATAACGTTGGACGATGTCCACAACAACACGACGAATAACGAACCTATAGTAAACGAAGGCGATAATCAACAAGAAAACGATCGACTGCCAAGTCAAGAAGAACGCCAGGAGGTCAATGTCCTAAATTCTCAAGGACAGCAAGAAAATCGCCACCAATGCAGTACCCGAAGCCCCTGGGGTTCCTACAATCACTGTCCCTTTGGCAGGAACAGAGGAGAAATTGAGACATATTGCGCTGCTTTTTAACTCCCTGTGCCCAAGAAGACTGTTGGCTCCTGAACACCAGCCCAGAGACCCTGGAGCGACTAGGGTGCATCCAGGCAGAATAGGTCCTATGCAGCTCGACCAGATATCAGAACAAGCGGACAGTCCTGTGAGCGAGCAGCGATCACTACCTAGTCCACAAAGGAGCAACGCGAAACCAACAGACGATCGGATCCGAAGAAAAACGGATCGAACCAAGCTACAACCGGCGCGTCGGGGATCAAAAGAAAATACTATAATTCCCGTCAATGACGACGTAGTTGATACAATACCTAATCGACCAAAAATTGTCCGCATCTCGGAAAGAGAGATCGAAAAGATGGTACAAGAACGCCTTGAATAACGTCTACTGACGGTTCAAAATCCTTGGGCAAGGAACACGGAAGTCCAGGAGAGTTTAGCATCATGTTCCCCCTTCTGTAGGGAGATAAAAGAAGCTCAATCATCTGGGCAGGTTCCAGGACGACTACCGCGATATGACGGAACCACTGATCCTGACGATTACATATTCAGCTTTACGAACATAATGAATTTATATGCTCATTCAGCGGAGTATACCGCCAAGCTGATGGTTACCACATTCAAAGGATTAGCTTTAGATTGGTTCGAAAAGCAATGCACCAATTCCATATTCAGTTTTCGTGAGCTATGTAACAAATTGACACAATAATTTGCTAGCCAGAAGAGACAGAAACTGCCTATGAGCTACCTTGGAACCATTCATCAACAAGAAGGAGAATCCTCGAGAAGCTCGTTTGCGAGATTTAATGTGGAATTACTAAATATTGATTCTCTGAATATTGATCACAAAAAAAGGCAGTTCGGGAATGCGCTGAGTAGAAAACAAACGAGAACCTTTGCGGATATTATGACTCTGGCATCAAAATATATGACTCAAGAAGAGATGAACTCTTTCAAGGATAAGAATAGGAACAAAGCCCCCGCCTCCGGCTCGAGGCGATAAGACAAAGCTCCTGTTTAAAGGCCTATGGATTACGATCGATCCTTCATAAAAGGAAACATTTTTCATCGATTAGACTATAATCGAAACGATCAGGACAAAAGACCTAGTGTCTATAGGAGATCGAGATCGGCCGAACTAACCAACATAAATCGAGTAAACCATGTGGATTACCCCAGATTGACGATTCCTATTGAAGGAAATCTTGGTAGTACTCGAAAGGAACAATTGGATTCCGCCAGCAAAAAGAGTTACACAACCAAAACCAGGAGCTCGGAACTACAATCTATATTGTAGGTATCATCGGGCCTACGGTCATCGAACCGAGGATTGTTTCCACTTGAAGCAGTAAATTGAAAGGCTGATCGAACAAGGAAAGTCAGACGACTATCTCGAAAGTAATAGCCTCAAAAGAAACAGAAGCAGGAGTCCTCGAACTAGTAACCGGAGAAGAACCCCGGGAAGAAGGTCTCCTAATAATGGTCCGCCACAAGAATTGAACAATGATCAAATCAACGGAACCATACATACAATCTCCGGAGGACCGGCGGGGGGAGATAGTCGTAATGCCCGCCGTAGAATTGCAAGATCAATTGAAGGAAATCTTAGACATCCAAGGGAGGTATGGACTCTTGATGAGGGGTAATTCGGATCCCCTGTTTTTTAGCCTCAACGCGATTCGAATAGCTTCGAACCCTGTCGCCAGGGACCAAAAGTCGAACCAAAGCATGAAGATGATTGTTCCGAGCACATAAGAGAGCCATAGATCGAAGGACACTGTTGGGCCGAGCCCAGGCCCAAGCTCTCAAATTTGGCTATAAATACTCCATGCATTTATTACACTGGGGACGACTTCCAAGACACTCCAACCTTGGGACTGCAGCTCGGGTTTTCTGGAGAATATTAGTGTAGGTTTTCTCATACATGTTTCACCCTCTAGCTTGTACGGCATCCAATAATGCTCGAATAGGACCTTTGAATACTTGTATTTGTACTCATTCAATTTGAATACAATTACTTTGGTCTTTTCTTTACTTTATTATTGTTACTATTATCGCATTCCACCCATGATCGAATTAACGAAAACGCGTAAGATCAATTGGCGCCCACCGTGGGGCCTTATTCGAGTATTAGATCGAAACATGCCTACTACGAGGAGGAATATGTATGCCAGCTGAAGATTTTACTAATCCGAAACTTCGTTGTTCATTTTCCGAGGCGAATCATTCGACCCTTGGGGGGTTCATCATTTCAGGGATGAAGAGAAAGAAGGCCTATATGATAGTTTTTCTTTTAAGCTTAAGGATAATGGTCAAGCCTTTGGTCGCACAGCTCATTTATTTCTTCAACGAATTTATTTTTAGGAGCGAATAAGAAGCTCAGCAGGTATCGTCGAAGGCTTAGAAGATCTATGAAGTTGCAGCTTGTTATTGACGATCGGAATTTATTTTTCCGATCTCCGTGTTTATTAACTTCAATGACAAATTTTTTCAATTCGGCTATTTATAAGATCATTTGCGAGATCTCTATATACTATTTATCGACCGTTGGTATTTTTCTCAAAGTTGGTCGGGATAAGTTGATTGATTAAATATCTGGAACCAATTAGATAAATTCTCGAGCTAATGGACGGAATATTGGCTATCATTTCGACCAATAACGGAATTCAAGTAACAAATTTCGATTAGAAGTGAAATTTTATCATTAAAATTCTTCAAACAAGTTACAAAGTAAAGCTTCAAATATAATTTGGGCTTGAGGAACGCAGTACAATAATTCATACCCTATTACAAAATTCTATGAGGTAATTCTATCTTGTTACATGCTCGATCTTCATTCCCTAGGAGCGCCCCAGATGCAGAACTCAGCAGTGATCTGTCTTGCCAGTCACTAGCAACGTGTCGCACGTCCACCCTCGGGCTGGGTAAAAGTCGGATCGGAGATCCTCACCAGGGAAGCAGACCGACCTTAGATCATCATCTGTAAACAATGATTGAAATACTCAATCATTATTTACAGGTTAATTCGAACCGGAGCAGCAAAAGGTTATCCCAACAAGAGGCACTCCAAGAGAACTCGAGGAAACTATCTAGTAAGAAAGCCCTCGAGGAAGCTGATGCCTCAGATTTAAAGAACTCTTCTCGGAATAACCAGCTGCCCGATCAGGTACTGCGCCAGAATACCAGAATTCTAACCCGCACCAGACAAGATATGTCTGGGAAAACAGGTTGCCTGCCGGTATTCTAGGCGCAATTTCTTTTGCCTGTCGATATTCTAAGCGAAAAGCTCATCCAAAAGGAAACAAGATCGGAAAAGAAAGTTCGAACTCTGATCTCAAACTCTTTTATCTGGGAGAAAATACGAATCAAATCTAAAACTCGACCCATGGTGATCGGAGGGAACATAAGAAAAAAAGCAAGAAGTGTTGTATACACGAGGGGACATATTTATAGTGGTAAAGGATTTGAAATCAACGGCCCAGATAACATATCACGAGCCGGATGTCCGCATTAAATGGAAGGACCGTTACATTTCCCGAGAAATAGGGCGCTGTTTGGTAACGAAGGACACGCGATCCAATGGGGAATATAGAAGAATTACAACATTCTAAATATCGAACAGCTACGACGTATTCATAAAATTTTATCGAAGAATGGCATATCAGATTCATATCCGGCGTATTCAGTTGTTTTTATACTCAAGTATTTATTATTATGCTTTTACGCTACCAACTAAGAAGAAAAATAATCGGTTCAGTCGAACAAAATCCTCGAGTTGGAAGTTATGCAATTATGGAAAGTCATCAATGACAAAGATTTATGGCATCGTTTTCCTTATCAATCTCAGGTCTGCTAAAATATTTATATATTATCCACTCACGCAAGTGGTAGTCGATTATTTCTTGATCGATATTAGAAGGTCAAGATAGAATTATGAAAGATAAACTTTTACCTAGCAATATTCGATGTTATCAACAAAATGGAGAGGAAATGTATTTGTATTATCTCGGAAAATTACAAGAAATGGGAAAATACATATCGAGTACAGCATAAGCCTTTACATTACATCAGTACATTATTACAATCCTATGAAATTTTCGGTCTCCCGTCCCATCGTTTACTCGGGATAATTTAGCTCCGGCCATGGTATCTCCTTCGGACCCGCAGGCTCTTAACTTTATTTACGATTCTCCAAAGATGAAGACTCGAGGGTGCGATTCATCGAGTAAATGAATTCTGCAGAACTCCCACCCCTGTACGTCTTCCTAAATGCATTGTGGCAATAGGTCCCTAATCGAAAACCTATGCCATAACTTACGAGCTCCATAGGTCTGGCATATTGGCCTTCAAGATGGAGACTATATTTGCCTGCCGATACTCTAAGCGAAGGTTGAAATAATATTCTTTCTGCTCGAATATTCCTCCACTTAAAAATCATTCGAAACCTGACCTCGAATAAGCGAATTATTGAAATAATAATCTTGGTCGTCATGAGGGGACGGATGAAATGCCAACACAATGAATGAAATGGCTTCAAAGGAATGACAGCCTTTTATAGAGAAAAGTAAAAGGAATCTAACGGCTGAAATTTCGCGTAATGAAGGAACAAGATCTAAGAACTGTTGCGTTTCCCGATAAAAGAGGGACCGTTTGGAAAAGATCAACGCTTATTAAAGAATCGGAAACATTCGAAACAGCAAAGGGTATTAGTTCGAACGGGTTCGCGAGGAACATTTTTTATTAAGATGGAAGGATTATTCATTAAGTCTTGGACCTATTCGTTATCTATCGTTCATCTACTTGTTTTCCATCTATTATCTCAACCGAGGAAGACTATCATTTCCTTAGGAGTATTTCGATCGAAATTATGTTTAATGGAAATTCATTTCCTAAATATGCCCACCTGCTCGTCGGGTGCTAGTAAGGTCAATTTCTACTTAGCTGTTATGCTGGTATTCGGGATCTGCATTTATCCACTATCGGTTTCTATTACTTACATTCATTATTAAAAGGGTGAAAGCCTCTGCTATGACCCTAGGGCTAAAAATGCTCTGAAAACGACTAAGGGTGAAAGCCTCTGCTATGCCCCTTAGATCGAAATTATTAAAAGGGTGAAAGCCTCTGCTATGACCCTAGGGCTAAAAATGCTCTGAAAACGACTAAGGGTGAAAGCCTCTGCTATGCCCCTTAGATCGAAATTATTAAAAGGGTGAAAGCCTCTGCTATGACCCTAGGGCTAAAAATGCTCTGAAAACGACTAAGGGTGAAAGCCTCTGCTATGCCCCTTAGATCGAAATTATAATAAGGGTGAAAGCCTCTGCTATGACCCTAGGGCTAAAAATGCTCTGAAAACGACTAAGGGTGAAAGCCTCTGCTATGCCCCTTAGATCGAAATTATAATAAGGGTGAAAGCCTCTGCTATGACCCTAGGGCTAAAAATGCTCTGAAAACGACTAAGGGTGAAAGCCTCTGCTATGCCCCTTAGATCGAAATTATAATAAGGGTGAAAGCCTCTGCTATGACCCTAGGGCTAAAAATACTCTGAAAACGACTAAGGGTGAAAGCCTCTGCTATGCCCCTTAGATCGAAATTATTATCCTCGATCAACCGGGATCAATCAACATTCTATTCTATTATTTCTCCATAATTATTCGTTCGTCTAAGGCTAACAGCCATCTTCACGACACTTAGGCCAAAGCTATTATTCAAAGATCAATCGAGACCCTATTTCGATTATTATTTCACGATTATTTGTCCGACTAGGGAATTTAGCCCCTCAGAGTAAAATGGTTGCTCAAAGGTCACCTCGGATTTTTCAGTTTGATGTCTTAATGTATTCGACGGTGGAATAAGAATCTCCTACAGGTTATATCCAAATCGAGGAATGACGATTATCATCTAAATATTTATCAAAGCTGCTAAAGAATGGCACTTGTTCATAGTTTTGAAGCAGAGGAATTGATGCTCGATAACGGTATACAAAATAATTATACAGGATAACAAGTAAGGATGATAAGAAAAATAAACATTTCATTCATGACATTACAAACAGTTACAAGAGAGTTCGAGATTACAATAGCAAGGAAAATCGAACAAAGTCAAGACTTTACATGTAATGTAACCCTATTACAAATCAACCCTACGCTAGAATTCTTCCGTGATTAAAGGAGGAAGGCGAGGCAGGGCTAACACTTCCACCCTTCATCCTTCACTTCCTCGGTACTTGCTCCACGCCGGGCCAGATCGAGAAAAAGCGAGGCAACCCCTAGAGAAATTATTCCGCGCAATCTCGAAGGCAGTTTTCTTCAAAAAATATCTTGAAGAAGTAGAGATCGAGTGCAGGAAAACTCCTCCAGCAGTTGACCCACTATCCCGACTGGATAGAGATCAGAGTACAGGAGGTCGAGCCCGCCTCAATGACTTGGAATCAGAGAGAGCTGGTCGCCTGCCGGTACCCCAGTCGCAATTATTTTCGCCTGTCGATACCCTAGTCGAAATAAGTTGCCATCAGGAGAGAGCGAAATTTGTAAAAAGTTCGAAGGAGAACCTCGAACAGTTCAATCGGAGATAGCAAACGGAACATGGTGGCTAGAAAGAGTAAAATCTCAATCATAGAACCGATCAGAAATGTTACTGAAATGTAAAGTCCAAAGGTAACTACGGAACTATATATAGCGAAAGGAATAGGCAATTAACGACCCAGATTTGATGGTACTAACGGCTGAGATATAAGCAGTAAATGCGCCGACGAATCCCGAAAATGCAGAAACTGTTTCGGGAAAAAAGTGAAGAAAATGTCAAATTTGTTCCACTCGAGTTCATCTTATCCGAATTCATCGTAGTCTCAGTTCCAATCATCAAAGAAAAATCATAAAGAAATCCAAATACAGCATGTAAAGGAAGCATTGTCGGCAATTGGCCCAAGGACAAGTAAAACCATGGTAAAGATCAATAAGAAGTATTCTCCGAGCTTAACATATTAAGAAATACTACGCCAAGATCGAAGACCAAGAAAGCAAAATAAAGCATGATCAAAGGAAGAACATATAAAAGGAACATGCAATCAGAGAAGAAAATAAATTATTACAAGCCATAGAAAATAAAATGCCTAAAAATTATTCGTGATCGCACAAAAGAAAGCATACTACAAATCCGGGTAAATAAAAAACAACATCTAAACAAGCTTATTGTCAGAGAGAATCTTTCGAAGCTCAGCGTTACGAGCCTCACATCCTGCTTCAAATCCACGATCATAAGCCTCCTTTTCTCGACGTGTGAAATCTTGCTTCTCCTGCTCATGGAGGATCTTCAGTTTTTCGAGTTTCTCATTCAGCTGCTTATGGATCTCCTCTCCATGCTCGTTAGCCATCTTCTCCCCCTCTAAAGCAAGCTTCTCTGCGAGGACACGGTCGAACTCGACTTTCTTCTCCTCCAGCTCGAGAGAAATAGCAGCGCGCTGGTTGGTCTCCCGCTCAGCAAATGTTTTAAGCTCAATGAAGTCTTGTCCGGCCTATAAAAAGGATCAACAGCGCTAAACAAAAAAAAAAAAAAAAAAAAAAAAAAAAAAAAAAAGGGAAAAAGGAAGAACAAATAAATGTACACCTGAAAGAGGAAGTGCTGCCCAGACTCGAACAACTCTTCTATGTTTCTCTCTTTGGACATGTTTCTTTCCTTGGGTATGTCAGTCTCTGAAGAAGTAAAGGTAGCTTGCAACAAGTTACCCATGGGATCAACCTTAGAAGGAGATCCATCTTTCAACTCCTCGTGCAGGGAAGAAGCAACCTTTTGAGGAGAGGAATCGACAAAGGGTCGGGGAGGATTATCAATTCCTAAAGCTTCAGCGGAAGCCCCCCCACCAGTCTCTAACTTGGATTTTTTGCTGGGATTCCCTGAGGGAGGAACGATCGAAGCATCGGAGGATGACTTGCCACCAATAGCAAGATTTTGCAAAGCCTCGATGGGCGTAACCCCATCGGAATAAGGCCTCTTATTCGAAGAGGGAACAGGAGTCTTTTCTTGGACACGATCCTCACTCTTAGAATCAATCACTTTCGGGGAGGAACCTCCAAGCTCAGCCTCGAGCTCTTCGTCCAAAATGGACCTGCTGGAGCTACCCTTGTTTGGTTTCGAGGAGGCGCTTTTCTCTTTCTTATCTTCTCCCCCTTTAGGAGCTTTCGGGGAAGACACAGAGGTCTTAGAAGAAGATTTGGAGGGTTTGGCCTCCTTGTCAGCCTTTTGTTCTTTGTTCAATTTCTTATTCTTCGAACCACCAAATATCGACCTGGGGTCGATAGCTTTGCCTAATACATTCTCCATAATAAATGAATCTGGGATCGATAAGCTAGGATCTTTACTTTTTAAGGAATTCAGAAAATGCAGAAAATATGGGGAAAGCTCCGATCTCGGTAAGGAAGGATGTCGTGTGAGTAATGAGAAAAGATCCTAATATTTATAGACGCTATGCACTACGATTGAGATAGTGAATCGACGCGACCATGGAGAAAAATCCCACTCGGATAAACAAAGTTCGAGCAGAAAGTGTGAAAAATCATCGATATTTATAAAGTTAGAATTCATGAGTTACACGAATCAAATCAAGAAATATAAAGTTAACTCGTTTACAAAATTGGGTTGCATGAGTAAATACAATTGATTCCTAACTAAAAAACCTTGAATCGCCCCCTTCGGCTTACTCAACCCCAGTAACTCGCTAAACTGAAGATCAGACGATATATATATATTTGAAGCTCGATAATTACCCAGCTTGATCGAAAGATTGACCGTCTCCCTTATCCGGGGCATTGCCTATATTGACATCTTTATCTTCCTCCCCGGACACATTAGAAGGATCGTCGCAGGAGTACTCGAGCACATCAGGGTTAGGCATCGGAATGCCATACTCCTCGACTAAGGGGGCAAAGCGATGTTCCTGCCAGTTAGTATTCGCCTTGGGAAGAGAGGAAGTTCTATAAGCCTTCCCTTCAGCGTTCTTGAAAGGGTCCATATACTTGAAATATTCCTCCATGTCGTCCGGAATTTTCTCGGCCGCGACTAATTGTTGAACCCCTTTATAAAAAATCGTTGTTTAATTCCTCCATGTCGTCCGGAATTTTCTCGGCCGCGACTAATTGTTGAACCCCTTTATAAAAAATCGTCTGAAGAATTTCTCCCGTTTTCCTTTGAACTAAAGGATCTAAGACAGGGGATTCCAAGAATTCTCGTACGGCAGGGATCTCGGCTTCTTCCCGACCTTGGGCATATGCACGCTCGGAGTCTTGCTTCGCCAGTTCGAGTTCTATCTTTACTTTCTTCAGCTCTTCCTCGAGGGCACTCCTCTCTTTAACAGACGCCAGCAAATCTTCCTCCACGGACGAGGAGCGTTTCTTAGTAGCTTTTTCAAGTTCCTTCTTCGTTTGAGTTAGTTCCCGTTGACTTTCTGCTAACTGAGATCGGAGAGATTGATTGTCGACGAAAATTTGCGCATATGCATCATGAGCATCCTGCGACTCTTGTTCCAGCAAGGCTAAGCGATATGTTTGGGTGGCAAAGAGATCTCCGACCTAAAAAAAAAAAAAAGTAAGAAGAGATATCACATGAATATTAAGGGCACTAAGGAAAGAATAGTTGGTCGAAAGATATGTTTTTACCTCGTGGTACGTCCTGGAAAAGTCACTTAGAACCTCAAAATCCCCTTTAACGGACTGAAGCATAATGTCCCGTTTAAACCGACTAGCCATGTAAATCCTAGTGGCTTTATCAAACTCGTTCTCCCCACCTGCATCCAAATCAGTCTGAATGGTGCCATCTTCAGGGTATCCAACAGCTCTGCTACCTCGAAGATGTTCTTCCATAAAGTCTGCCACATCAGGCTCCGACCTACCTTCTCGACATGGAACAGAGTCAGATTTCATACCAAAAGGTTTTACCCTCCTTGAGGGCCCGGGATGTTCGGCATTTCTTTTTCGACTTAGGAGCTTCTCATACTCCTGGACGCCCTGAATTCGATTCCAAGAGTGCTGGCTATAGCCAACCGATGAAAGAACAGAAATATCCGGGGAAAACAGAGCTCGAAGAGGCCCGGCAGTGGCAGAATTCAGGCAACTCATAGTACCGACCCCTCTCAAATCGGGAAGCGTAGCTGCTAGGACGACTGAGTTCCCACCTATATTATGTGCGTCCGCATTCCTCTCGGAAGTACGTGGTGACGGCTCAAAATAAAATGGTTTATCTCCAACCAAGCCAGCAGGGGATACCCGAAATTTCTCAACAATTCGACCTGCGAGGATAATATGAATCGGGCACGAGTTCAAACAAGGAAAATTGTTTAATTAAACACAAAAGTAAGTTAAAGATAAGAAACACACCCAAAGAAAGAGGAACAGTGTTCGGAGCACTGGAGGTTGGCAGGACATCCGTTCGCATGAGGGGGCCTTGGGAGGACTGGCTAGGGTATCTAATCGCCGGAGCTAGGTAATTACAGTGGCTCAACCCAGCCAGTCGCAAAACGCCTTCTTGAACCAAGTACCTAGTTTGATAAGGGTTAGACTCCAATCGCCCCAGGAGTTCATCAGAAAGACGATGGCTAAGTTTTTCTTTTATTCTGCGAGAACCGTATGTCCAAGTATTTGCGCCATCCCATCGATAAGGTCTTGTTTTCGAACTACCTTCTGAAATAGGAACGTCAGGGCCCTTCACGAAAAAGAATCTCCTCTTCCAACCTAAAGTCTTCTCTGTTGCTATTTTTGTAAGAAAAGGCCGTTTAGACCTCGGACGGACGGACACAAAGCCTATGTTCGAACCCTTGCAGGGATCCATTCGGAATATCTGCCAAAAGTTTCTAAAGGAAGCTTCTTCTCCTTTCGCCTCCATAAGAGTGCAAAACGCTAGTATATATGCAACGGAGTGCGGGAGAAGCTGAGCCGGGGAAAGCGAAAAGAAATTCAGGACATTTCTGATAAGAGGAACGAACGGGATACGTAAGCCACAGAAAAATTGTCCCTCGTAAAAGGCTTGACATCCAGCAGGGGGCTTAGTGGCACGTTCGGTGTAAGAAGGAACGACAATCGAAAAACCTTTGGGAAGAAATTTCCCAAAATCCGCCTCGAGGTGAGCGCGATCCTTTTTCGAAAAACAACAGGAAGTTTCACTAGCGGGAAGCTCTGACTTACCTGAGGTTACGGCTTGTGAGGTTTGCGTATGTTTAAAGATCCTGACAAAAGCACCTTCGCCGATACTACGTTTGTCGACCTCATTCTCCTCGAGATCCTCGCTCGGATCGTCGTCTTCGCCGTCTTGATGAAATTCTCCATCTTCAAAGTCATCTACAAGCTTAAACAAGGGATCAGATTCTTGGCTCTCTTCGACCTTATTCTTGCCCTTTGAACTTCTAGAACTTGACATTATGAATTCGGAGACGATTATACTAAAGTAACTACCTTTTCGATTAAAACACTTCGAGCTCAAGAGAAAATATAACATGGAAGTAATTTTTCAACGGGTCAACATATATATACGGGGTTAAAAAGGTAAAATTGCAAAGAGGTCCCCGAGTAACCGCGACGATTGAACTTACCAAGGGTAAAAACTTTGGGTTTTTCCTCTCAAAATAGCCTTTTTGATCCTTCCTTTTTCAGAACTGCGGAATTTGTCCTTGCGTTTTATTCTTAAGGATCTCGGAGACCCTCCTTGTTATAACCAGAAATTCTAAGAAAGCATCCATCTAGGGATCGAACAACGCATCTTGGAATCCGAAAGGATATTATTACTTCAAACATCCTCCAACAAGGGTAATTTCAGAACGCGCCAAAGTATGTTTCTAATATATGCACTCTTTTTCCCTAGCTCGGTTTTTATCCCAATGGGTTTTTCCGAGTCAGGTTTTTAACGAGGCATATCCTAAAGACATTCTGAGCGGCTCGTCTCATTGTAGCATGGAACGTATTTTGTACTTCTTCGAGCGCTTGCTTCGCTTCACACTCGAGAAGTGGGGGAGTATTGATGAGGGGTAATTCGGATCCCCTGTTTTTTAGCCTCAACGCGATTCGAATAGCTTCGAACCCTGTCGCCAGGGACCAAAAGTCGAACCAAAGCATGAAGATGATTGTTCCGAGCACATAAGAGAGCCATAGATCGAAGGACACTGTTGGGCCGAGCCCAGGCCCAAGCCCTCAAATTTGGCTATAAATACTCCATGCATTTATTACACTGGGGACGACTTCCAAGACACTCCAACCTTGGGACTGCAGCTCGGGTTTTCTGGAGAATATTAGTGTAGGTTTTCTCATACATGTTTCACCCTCTAGCTTGTACGGCATCCAATAATGCTCGAATAGGACCTTTGAATACTTGTATTTGTACTCATTCAATTTGAATACAATTACTTTGGTCTTTTCTTTACTTTATTATTGTTACTATTATCGCATTCCACCCATGATCGAATTAACGAAAACGCGTAAGATCAGATAGCAAATTACCAAAGGAACAACTCATTAGCTTCAATGAGAGCGAAGTACCAAGAAATATTATTTGGGATTCGAGGGAAGACAACCCTGACTTCCCGATAATAGTATCTCTCGGGATAGCAAACTACAATGTGAAAATGATCTTAATCGATAACGGCAGTTCAGCAAACATTATATCTAAGGAAGTCCTAATACAGATGAACTTGGGAGAAATAACACTCCAGAAAGTAGCAACTCCCTTAGTAGGATTTGGAAGCTCAGAGATAGTCCCCTCTGGGACTTTGGTCTTGAGTGTCTCATTAGGAAAGAGACCACAACGAGCGGTGAAAATGATAAAGATCTGGGTCGTAGAAACTCCTTTTGCAAACAATGCGATATTAGGACGACCAGCCCTCAATATATTTCGCGCGATAGAATCAACATACCATCAGAAGATAAAATTTCGGGCATCTTCTGGGATTGGAGAAATAGTAAACGATCACTGCATGGTGTGGGATTGCTATAATACCTCCCTAACACTGGGAAACCGATCCAAATCGTTTACCCCAGCTAAAAGAAAGCTCGAAGATAACATCGAAAGAGCTGAAGTCGAGATCCCCAGCACTGACAAAATAGATCGAAAGGAAAACGAGCCGGTCAATTTAACCATAAAACCACCAGAACACAAGGACATTATGCTCGTGCAAGGAGATCCATTAAAAATGACCCGGATCAGAACCGAACTCAGTCCGGAAGGAGAAGTAATGTTGATAAAATTTCTCAGAGACAACGTAGACATCTTCGCTTGGAGTGCGGACGACATTGAGGGTATCGACCCAAGAGTAATCACTCATTCTCTAAAAATTGATCCGATGGCAAAACCCGCAAGACAAAAGAAGAGGAATCAAGGGCCGACAAATGATAAGATAATCAAAGCAGAGGTCGAGAGGCTACTTAAAGCTAAACAAATTCGAGAAATACACTTCTCATAATGGCTCTGCAATGTTGTCTTAGTAGCAAAGGGGGACAAAAGGATAATAAATGGAGGATGTGCAACGATTTCACTGACCTCAATAAATTATGTCCACGCGATCCTTACCCTCTCCGAATCGACCTGTTAGTCGATTCATCGGCAGGATTCTCTATCTTCAGCATGATGGACGCCTTTCAAGGTTTTTATCAAATATACATGGATGAGCGAGACCAAGAGAAAACTGCTTTCGTCACAGAGCAGGGTGTATACTGCTTTATTGTAATGACATTCGGCTTAAGGAATGCTGGTGCAACTTACCAAAGATTAGTTAACTTAATGTTTAGAGAGCTGATCGGAGAAATAATGGAAGTATACGTGGACGATATGTTGGTCAAAAGCATGAATGAAGCCGACCACGTAAAACACCTTGACCGATGCTTCAAGATACAGAGAAAATACCGTATGAAGCTCAACCCCGCGAAGTGTACTTTTTGGGTCAAATCCGAAAAGTTCTTGGGATATATGGTTCATCAACGTGGAGTTGAAGCTAATCCAGAAAAGATTCGAGCCATAACCGAGATGAAACCGCCTAAGACGATCTCCTAGGTACAAAGCTTAGTAGGAAAAATTGTTGCATTAAACAGATTCATATCCAAATCAGCGGACAGAAGTTTTTCTTTCTTTCAAACTTTGCGGAAGGCGAAGAATTTTATTTGGATTGAAGAATGTGACCAAGCATTCAACAACTAAAGGCATATTTGACTTCTTCTTCATTATTAGCCAAACCAACTGATGGAGAGCCGTTATGCATTTACATATCTATCTCCACATTCGCCATTAGTTCAATATTGGTAAAAATAGAAGGCGCTGAACATAAGCCTGTCTATTACCTAAGTAAACTACTACAATGAGCTGAGAAGAATTACTTAGAGATAGAAAAATTTGCTTTAGCCTTAGTGGTGGCAGCACGCAAGCTCCGACCATCCTTTTTTACCTATAAAATAGTGGTATTCACAAACCAACCACTAAGACAAGTACTGGCGAAGCCAGAAGCCTCTGGCAGATTGATTAAATGGACGATCGAATAAGGGCAATTCGAAATTGAATACAAAACCACGAACTGCGATTAAGACTCAAGTTCTAGCCTACTTCCTATTAGAAACTCCGACCTCAATACAAGAACCTAACGACTCGACCAGCTGTGATAATGATATCTTGATTGTCGAAAATCACACCTGGTTAATGCATGTCGACGGTGCCTCGAGCAGAGAGGGAGGCGGAGCTGGAATCAATTTTACCGGACCAGACAAGGAAGATTTGAACTATGCAATCACGTTAGATTTCATGGTAACCAATAATGAGGCAGAGTATGAAGCGTTGATTGCAGGAATGGAAATGGCCATTAAAGCCAACATAAAAAGCCTTAAAGTATTAATTGACTTGGAGTTGGTACAACGGCAAATAGATGGCTTATATGAAGCAAAAGAATTTAACATGATCAAGTACCTCGTCAAGGAAAAGGAGTTAGCAGGAAAATTCAAGAATTTCAAAATACAAAATGTTCCCCGTTCAGAAAATAAATGGGCGGATCAACTCTCCAGATTCACGGGATCGAGAGATGGACGAACTGAAAGAGTAATCACTTCGTTGATATCGAATACTCCAGCAATCGACATCGACAACACACGTGTCGCTGTAATGATGGAAATTGAAGTAGCAGAAAGGAACTGGATGACTCCAATGATGGATTACCTTCTGGAAAGAAACCTGCCACCCAATCATAATGAAGCTCGAAAACTAAAATATCGAGCACCAAGGTACACGGTTTTGGAGGGAAAGATTTATAGAAGGTCAGTATCAGGAATCCTACTAAAACGCATTTTCGAACCACAAACCAATGACATACTTCGAGAAATACATGAAGGGGAGGCAGGAAACCACAGTGGAGCCAGAGCCTTGGCTTTGAAATGTCTCCGAACAGGATACTACTGGCCAAATTTAAACAGGGATGCTATTGAATATGTGCAAAAGTGTCATCATTGCCATATTCACGCTAACATGAGCCATCAACCCGCCGAGAAGATGCACACGATACCAGTGTGATGGCCCTTTGATCAATGGGGAATAGACATTGTGGGTCCTTTCCTAGTAGCCAGGTCGAAGAAAACTTATGTCTTAGTCGTTGTCAAGTATTTCAGTAAATGGATAGAATGTGTCGCTCTGGCCCGAATAACATAGTTTCAAGTAATTAATTTCTTGTGGAAGTTTATTGTATGTCGATTTGGCATCCCACGAATCCTAATATCTGACAATGGAACTCAATTCGCGGGAAAACAAGTATTGGAATGGTGCTCTAAGTTTGGAATTCAACAAAATTTCACCTCGGTAGGACACCCAAGGGCAAACGAACAAACTGAGGTAGCAAACCGTGAGATAGTGAAATTCTTGAAGAAAAGATTAGGGGCAACCAAAGGGAGATGGTTAGATGAACTCCCTGGGTGCTTTGGGCCAACCGAACGACTGTCAAAATCTCAAATGGCGAGACCCCATTCAGTTTAGTTTACGGCTCGGAGGTTGTTACTCGAGTCGAAGCATTGGTCCCAACACCAAGGGTCGATATGTACGACAGCGAAGAAAATGAAAAGACTAGAAAGGATGATGTCGACCTGACTGAAGCCTTAAGAGAAAAAGCTGCAGTACGTTTGCAGGTCGCTAAATCTAATATGGAAAAACCTATAATCAAAAGGTGCGTATACGAACCTTCAAAGAAGGGGACTTAGTACTAAAAAAGGTAGAGGTGTCCAAGCACGTCGGGAAACTGCAACAGAATTGGGATGGACCTTACATCATTGTTAGCGTTGGAAAGAAAGGTTCATACAAGATTGCGCACATGGATGGAACACCACTACCCAGAACTTGGAATGCAGTTAACTTGAGAAGATACTACGGACGATAACTCCTACGAATTATCCTTCCTATTTTCCTATTTTGTTTGATCAAAGAATCGGTATTGTTTCATACAATAAAAGCTTTTGCTTAAAATTTTCTTCAAGTATGTTTCTTGGTTATAAATTATTAGCCAGAGCAATGATTAAAAAGGTTAAAGACAATTATTGGTAAACAACCTAAGTCCTAAATTGAGTAAAATCGGCTTGCTCGGTATACACTCGTCGATCTCCAAAGCAAAAGACTTAAAAAGGTTAAAGCCAATTATTGGTAAACAACCTAAGTCCTAAATTGAGTAAAATCGACCTGCTCGATAAACACTCACCGATCTCCAGAAAGCAGACTTAAAAAGGTTAACGCCAATTATTGGTAAACTACCTAAGTCCTAAATTGAGTAAAATCGACCTGCTCGATAAACACTCACCGATCTCCAGAAAGCAGACTTAAAAAGGTTAAAGTCAGTTATTGGTAAACAACCTAAGTTCTAAATTGAGTAAATTTGATATGATCAATAAACACTCACCGATCTCCAGAAAGCAGACTTAAAAGGGTTAAAGACAATTATTGGTAAAAAACCTAAGTACAAAAATTGAGTAAAATCGGTCCGTTCGATAAACTCTCATCGATCTCCAAATGGAGACTAAGAAAGTTAAAACCTATTATTGGTAAAAAAACCTAAGTATGATAATGGAGTCAAATTGGCCTGCTCGATAAATGCTCACCGATCTCCATAATTATGAAAGGAAAGGTTAAAACCAAGTATTGGTAAACAACCTACTTATTACATCGAATGAAATGGAACTGATTGATACAACACTCGGTGATACAGAGAATAAAAGCAAAGATCAAGAATGAAATGTGCAAGAACAATCACATGAGGCAAGATATGGAGAAATATGAAGTTTTATTCATCTGTATACAAAGAACATCTTTCGATTTACAAATCTTTACAAATACAAAAATAGAAAATCTTATCCAATAGATCAGAGCTTTTCACGACATTGTCCACGGAAACATCAATCTCCTTCCTAGTGCCTCGACGTTCTTCTTCAACCACATAAGAAGCATGCTGCTCAGGATGGTCGACCTCTTTAGTTCGATGGCCAGACCCTGCAGATCGATTCTCCCTTTAATCGGAACGGCCATTACAAGCCAGATAGCTCGTAGCAATCATTCGACTAAGACGAGCTCCTGCTTGAGAGATTGCTGCGGCTGTTCGTCCAAAGCAGGATCTCGCAAGGACCGTCGCAAAAGTGAAAATCTACAAGCACACCCGGTTGAAGAATCACTCCGGAGGTAACATCCAAGAACGAGGATGCCTGGTAGATATAAACCCTCCATGTGCTAACAAAATACCACGGACCTCAACCCATTGAAGACCAAGGCAGAGGTCACATGGGACTCGTCAGTACAAGGTAGGGCGTTAATGGGACTTGTCAGCACAAGGCAAAGTGGGGGAATGAATGATCATGATATGAGTAATCATGGTAATGCGATTTTCTAAAGATTATGGGATCATTTGGTAAAGTGAAGCCTGAGGAAACTGAATCTTCCATTTTGTATGGTATAAGTTGAAATGGTGGAATGTTACCTATTTATAAGGAACTCTGATTGGATCATACGGTTGGATACTAATTAACGATAAATGGTCCTTCTGACATCCCGATTTTAATGCGAGTAAGTTGGAACGGCACAAGAATGGTCGATAAAGTTGCTCGGCGAGAACGGGATGTTGAGATAGAAAACGACTAGTATGTCAGAACCAATATGCAACAAGGTCAATTTGATGACTAACAACTTTGTAATTTGAGAACGGGTATTTCTACCGAAAATGCCAAATTTGTTCTTTCTACACGGAGTTTGCAAAATAGTTAATCGTTTTGAAGATTAATGAGAACCAAACAATGTAGAATCCAGCTTTCCTCTTAGAATTTAAGAAATCTGACGGAATAGTAAAAGAGACAGTCGTCCTTGGTAGAACATACGGACCTGTCACTGCCTCACATTCCAAAGAATTGCTTAAGGAGGTCTGAACAGGCTGGATCTAACTAATGGTTCTATGATTTCCAATTCCTCCCATACCAAAGATTTGACATGATGGCATAATGGTTGTTTTATTTGAGGAAAATGAAGCTCACAGTCTGTACCCAGAAACATATATTCCGAAAGTAGCAAACGAGCTATCCTACAAGCTTAATTATGATCAGAATAATGTATGCGAAAGAACTACAAAGAAAGCTTTATATAGATCTTTGTAAAAGACAGAATAATGTCTGATATCTGCGGCTAATCGATTATCGATAAGAACGGCAGATTTACTACCCGGCAATTTTGAAGTTTGGACAGAAAGAAGAACTGTTCAAATTAATTACCTAAGTCGAACTTACAATTAAAAAGTTCTAGCGACCTACATGAACCTGCTGAGTGAGAGATATGAACTTTAGTGTACAAATTCTAATATCCACAAAACTCAGTGAAATATTGGATTGGTTCACAACGGTCGGCAGTATTGAGACACAATATGATCCATTTGGTAAAACAGAATTCATCAGTCATTAAAGAATGAGTGATAACAATAGGTCTAAATTAAAAACAATTGTATTACGAGACTACATTCAGCAATATTACAGGATTACACTTTTTTATTACATCTGTTACAAACGATTAGTGACGTCCTACAACCATAATCGACTAAGTCTTCGACTTGCTACTACGCTTCATTGCGACCAGCACCTTGAAAGAGAAGTATCCTGCTTGATCAGAAAATGATACTAGTAATGTACCCTCGAACAAAAGGGGCATACATAGTCAACAAGGGATTTCGCAAGGCTGACTGGGGAAAATAATAGTAAACAACACTTCATGATGGAAACAGAGAAGTTTTGGCCCTTTTTGATGAATTGACCAGCTTTCCGTTAAAACTGGTTCAAATACAATGGATCCCTCAGAGAAAGATGGACCTTTTACTTTTCCGATTCCACCCAAACCAAAGAATAAAAGAGATTCTGGACAACCTAAGCACCGTTTGGTTCTCCGAAAAATCTCATACCTTGTCATTTCTACAAAAGGAACGAATGTAAATACATATGAAGCCATATAGAAAGGTGATATGGAGTCTGCGTATTTATAAGCACAGAAAACACTATAACGGGCAGGCGAAACGTCATACACTATAAATAACGTCTCCAAAACCAAGGAAAGACTCATGTCTAGTCGACAACAACATACTACTTTTTCTCGACCTATAAGGCTAGTCGCTACAAGGCAAATACTTGATAATCACTTAAGAGATCTACGCTAAATCCATCAAGATAAGCTTTTACTGAGCTCTATGCATAAATCATTTACTAATGAGCATCTAAAACTGCTTGAACAGTAAAGCGATTGAAATATCTTATTATCAGATTTTGTCTAATCGATCAGGTAATCTAAACTACTTCTCGATGAAGATTGCAAATAACAAAAATTATATTTATACCAAAATATATATACAAACGTATTAAGGAAATAATATTCCTTAAAAAAAAAGAGAGAGAGAGAGAGAGAAACAAGGCCAATGGAAGTTTAAGGCTGATCGAGACCGGTTGGCCTGCTCAAAGAAGCACCTTTTCGGGGAGTAGGCGTATCCAGAAATGATCTGAGCTCCTCCTGATGCTTCTGATAACCTTCATCATAGCCTTCTTCAAAAGCACGTCGACGAGACTCCTCTGAATTGGCATTCAGTTGAGCCAGATCATCCCTCTCCTTCTCAGGAGCTAATTTTTTGTCGCGTAACTTCTGGAGATCATCAATGAGCAGTTCAATTTGAAGGGCAAGTCCACCAGCCTTTGATCTCTCCGCATCCAGGCAATGCCTCAGGTTCTCTCTGCTGAACCACAAGTTATCACACTGGGCACCCAGTTGCAGAGCATAATACTTCCCCTGAGAAGAAAGAAGAAATAAGCCACAAACAATGAAAAACAATACAAAGACAAGATCGTAAAGATAAATACCTGTTCAAATTGTTTGAAGAGGGACTGAACAAGACGAAGGGAAGAAGTACCTTTATGTTTCTTCAACTCGCCGGGCAAAATAGTACTAAAACCTAGATCCCAGGAGAGAGGATCGGGTTCACAAAAGTTGGGCAGAACAGAATCAAGAGGAATCTTATCAGGACGAGGTGAATCAGACTCGGTTATATCCCTAATCTGCTCCTAGATACAACTGTCATCCAACTGACGTGGGGATTCCTTCTCGTTAGGACTCACAGAAGTTTCCTTCCCTGAGTAGGAGATTACAGTCCTCCGACCAGACCTACGTCTTGCCCGACCTCCGGAAGGACCACCAGCCTCGAAAGAAGTAGTCATGGTAGTGGTATCAGAAAGAAAAAATTCCGCAAAACTTTGGGTGACTGACTGCGGATTAGAACTACCCAAAGAAGGACCTATAACCAGGCAACTGCTTACCGGCCCAACATTATCGTTTACTAGACCCTGACTAATGACTGGGTCAGCAGAAGAGTTCAAAAAACTTGAATCATCATGAGCATAATGGTGTAATTCATGCTCTAGCGGGGGAATGGACGTCGAAAAGGGAATATCATAGGATTGCTCCTCATTAGATATATCCCCAAAGGCAATCCGACCTGGAGAAGGTCGCCGTTGAACCTCTGAAAATGAAAGGGGATTTTGTTGAGAAAGGTTTGAGCGAGCATTAGCATCGCTTGTATCTATAGAACCACTCGGAGGGCGGTAGAGACTTGTGCCCCCGAGCTGGTGGATGTTCGAGGATGAGAAAGATCAGTAGAAGGCCCCTCAGTGCGGGACCTTTTGGACCTAATATCTCTAGGACGATCGCGCGAAGAGCGCTTGGACGTATTGCCAAATAGACTACTTATTCTCGGGAAATCAAGAAAATAATTGGAATATCGAGTGGAGTTATCGACCTGTTGGGGAGAATATTTTATCTAAGTGGGGACGCGCAGAAAAATAAATAATAACTTTTTACCTCAAGTATTTATACTAAGGGAAAATACGCATTGGACCTTGCGAACAGGCGCGAAACAAATTACCTAGCTAATGAACAGTCGCGCAGAATTTGAAAAGCGTGCGGTTAATAAATATACTAAAAATAAAGACTTATGTCTGAACATGCGAGATTAACGAGACAGTTAAATCATAATGATGGGATACGAATCGTCTCAGAATAAAAGGTTAATACGGTAAAATTACAAGTCACAGTGTGATGATCATTATTCCTAAAACTACTACTCGCCTTTGCCTTGATTTTGATGATCGCCCTTGTCAATGTTCCGCTTTTCGCCTTCGCCTCCAGCTCGCTCGTCGCCCTCAATCTGATCCTCTTCATTAGCATTATTTATGGGGCCAGGGTTCTCCTCTTCCTTATCCTGGTCGCCCAACTCATTATCCTGCTTGGAATCAACATCAGATGGAGGTGTCGGCAAAGGTACTCCAAATTCCTTTACCAAATGCGCCAAAGGGAGATGCTCAAAATCCACGGTGTGAACATCAGAAGAGCTATACTTCTGACCATGACGATCGAGGCTAACATGAATGGCCCTGAAATATTCCCTTATACGATCCTCGATCAAACCCATGGCGACCATCTGATGAATAGCTTTCTTGAAGGTGCTTTCCAAAAGAGGGCCCACTTTTTCATAGACTAAAGCAGTATGAACAGGAGAATTGAGAAATTCACGAATCACTTTCTCCTTAGAGTTCCTACCATATCGATCAGTAAGGCCATCTAAATTGAGTTCTTCTTCCTGCTCATTTACAAAAGCTTGGAGACGTGCAACTTGTGATTCCAGCTCACTGATACGAGTAGTATATTGAACCTGATGATCTTCCAACTCCTTGGCCAAATGGTCAACTCTCTCCTGGGCATGAGACATCTCCAGTATACTATTTAGTATGTGAGGATTATATGTTCCCGTTCCCTGCACGCCATCGACCTGAGATGGATGAGAAGAAGAAGTGGAAGGACCAGCTCCTGTTGCACCACGTTCCAAATTGGTCACTTTATGAAGCAAGACTTTGTTCTTCTTCTCAAGAATTTCACACTACTGCCTCAGAAGGACTGCTTCATAAATGGATGACAGCATACATGTGCTAGTCTAAAAAAAATCAAGAAAACAAGTAAATATGAGTAAAATCCTCTCGAATGCAAAAATGACGAAAGATATTATTTACCCTTTCAATGGAGAGAGAGGCTCTCTGCAACTTCTCCAATGGATCTTTATTAAGCAACTTTTGGATATCACGCGTGAAAATGGAAGAAAGGAGAATCTGGGTAGCTTTATCTGCTGCATTCTTTTTCTCATCATTGATTAAAGAATCACGGTCAGAGTAACCTGCAGCTCTTTTCCCTGTAAGGTGGTTTTCAATCATCTCGACAAGGGTAGGTTTGGGATGCAGTTCGCCAAGTAATGTGAGGTCTTCGCCAGAGCGATCATAGACCTGCTTCCTCCTCTTCGCCACAGGACCAGTAGAATTGGGCACCAACCACGTGCGGCAGCCACGAATGCCCAGAGAAGATCTGAGTTGCAAGGGAGGATAACCTTGCCCGGACTGTGTAGAAGTTGGAATTTATGATGAAGAAGGTTCATTAGGAATTTCTTGAGAGGGTTCCTGCCTCTCCTCTCTATTATCATCAGACTCATCACCTTGATCCAATTTCCTCTTTCTAGAAACCCTTTTCTCTATAGGGTGATTCTCTACAGTCTTGGTGGATTTTGAAAGAACCATTTTTCCCTTCTTGGAACGCCTTGAATTTTCAACCATAGAAGCTGAGAAAAATAAATCCATTATAAATTTTGGTAAAGTGAGGAAAAGGAAATATATAGCAAAGTATAAGAGACAAACTTACCAAGTAGATGAGGACAGGAAGACATAGAAAATGTATGAGAACTCAAGCCTGCCTTGTGGAGAAAGACCTCGCCAACAAGGATAGCGCATTGGTATATATCCGAATGCATTTCCTCTATTGCATTCAACATGTCCGGATAATTAGGAATCATTTGACCCTCGACGGAACGACCACCAAAAGTCCATATGGAATCATGATCCCATGTGAAAGGTTCCCTAGCTAGAACCATCTACTAAGGTCATATGGGTCGGAGGGCGAACAAAGAAAAAGCGGAATTTCCAGTCGGAATTACTGGAAACGGGAGAATCAAAGATAGATCGACCAGATCGTTGACTAGTGAAAAAATAACCATGGTTAGAGGAGCTGGAAATGTTAAAACGAAATAACTGACTAAAATTACGAAAGGAATGCTTGAACCCTTTGGCAATCATCATTACAGAAAAAGAAACGACGAACGCCACAAAATTAGGGTCCAATTGAGTCAAAGAAACACTAAATATCTTTAATATCTCCAGGAATAAAGGAGACAATGGGAGCCAAATGCCATGATTGAAATGAGCAGTGTAAAAGGCACGGCAGCCTGCCGGCGGAGAAGTAACCCTATCAGTAGGGGATGGGAGAAGAATTTGAGAACCCTCAGGAAAATACTTCGTGTAATTATCCAGTACCTCGTGAAAGTTCTCATCGGTATAAGCACGGGCAAGGCTTTCAACAGGATCAGATACCTGAGGGTTGGCACCCTTACTCTTCTTAGCCTTTGCAGCCACCTCGGCATAGGAAAGAATTTTTACCTTGAATGTATCCTCCTCGGGGATATTTACATCGAGCATCCCCATTTGCTCTAGAGGAGGGCTAGGAGAAGCCTCCACATCGATAACAGGATTAGCATTCGGAGTGGAGGAGGTGGTGGGTTTTCTTAAATCTGAAGCCATGACGAGGATTCTCACAAGGTGATGGTCAATAAATACGATATTTGGGTGAACTATCGACTAAGAAATTTACTGCTAGGAGACAGAAGACGAAAAGTAAAAAATGTGGGTGAAACTAGGAACACTTATATATATATATATATATATATATATATATATATATATATATATATATATATATATATATATATATACACGAAGCTGAAAGGACGTGTTAATCCCTTTCGCGACTATTCATGTTCACTCCATTAAACGAAGAGAGCTGCCTCCTCGAAACTATGCAATAAAATAGCCCGATAACGACATAACGACTCTCTATGAAACGTCGCACTCTTTTCCTTTCTTAGGATTTTTTCCTATAGGGTTTTTTCCAAGTAAGGTTTTTAATGAGGCACAATTCATAGAGAAGTCAGTCAAATTAGGACTAATACTTCTATGAGCTTCTATTACATATCCGCTCGAAAAACTGAGGGAGTACTGATGGGGGCTATTTTATACCCCTTATGATATTCGGATCAAGTCAAGCATCTAAGGTCGGCCCGATCATATAAGCTCATGCACTATAACGGTTCGACCCAATTAGAGTCGACTCTCCACGGCAACCAAACTGCAATCCGAACTGAAGAAGGATAAGTGTCCCGAGTCCTAATAGGGCTACGTTTCCTTGTATGGCTAGGGTTTGTACATATAAATACCTAGATTCATCATTGTATTAAGAACACGCAACATCAGAGATTACGCCTACATACTTGGGCAATCTGAGATTAATCTAATACAAGAGCTTTTGCTATACTTATTTGATCATTACTTTTATTCTTTAATTAACGTCATTGCGTAATTGTTCTTCCTTGAGATTGATCCATCCGGAATAAAGTAACTAGGCCCTATAATCTTCATATAACTTTACCCTAAACTATTATTATTGGTTTAATCTAATCCTACAAAATTCGGTTAAATCAAGTTCCATCAGATTAGATAGATGCTCCTTGGTTTCACTTTTCTTCTTCATGAAAATCATCCACAACAGCTAGGCAGTATTTCTACCCACCGTTGCTGATTGGATCAATGGGTCCAACTAAGTCTATTTGTAGTAGCTCCAATATCCTTGATGAAGATGGGTGCTTCTTGTTCTTGAAAGATGACTTAATTTGTTTACCCTTCTGACATGCGTCACATAGCTTGTCCCTGCTCATGACTGTTTTAGGAATTCCTTCTACCAAATCATTCTTGATCAATCTGTTTATGGTCTTGAAATTCACATGATTCATCATTTTGTGTCATAGCCAACTAATCTCACTTAGTGTAGAGGCCACCAAACAGACATTTGAATTTCTGTCCACAAAATTCCAGTCGACTACATAGATATTCCCTTGTCGTCTTCCAGATAAGATAATCTTCTTTATTCCAATTTGTTCAACGTAGCACTTATCTGATGAAAAGAAGACTGAGAAATCTTTGTCACAAAATTGACTTATGCTCAGCATATTGTACTTGAGGCCTTTGACATAAAAGACATCAGATATCTCAATGTTGCCTTTGATTAGTTTTTCACATGGCACAATCTTGCCTTCTTAATTTGCTGTCTCCAAATGTAACGTTTGGATCGTCCACAACAGTAGCATATGTCAGCTCATGTATGTTTCCACACATGTGTCTTGAACATCCATTGTCCAAGTACCAATCTTCTCTACTTTACTCTTACTCATAATCCTAACCTACAAAATAAAATACAATTGTTTTAGGTACCCTTTATTGAGAGGGTCATGGAGGATTAGATTCACATTTGACAACCCAAGATGTTGAAGTTTTAGGCTTCTGAGTTTTAGCAGGAACATGAACAGTTTTCTCTTCATCATATTCAGCAGATGTGTTATGTTGATAATCAGAATGATGTGGATAATATTCATAAGCAGGATATGGTGCATGATATGCGGGATATGTATGCATTGGATGAGCAGGGTAAGGTGTATAGTAAGCTGGAAATTGAGGTGTATGATATACAGGTGGATATGCAGCAGGTTGCACATAATATGAAGACTCATTTTCATACCAAGCATTTTGATTTTTCTTGTTCTTATTCTTCTTTGGTTCACTATTACTTGCTCATTAACAGACGACTTAGCTTTGTTACTAGTCTGATTGGTTTTACTCTTATCAGCAGGTTTCTTATGATTATGTTGTTTGGTCTTACCAGTCTGTTTTTCAATTTTAAGCTCTTTGCTCATTTTAGCCTTAGGAGATTTCTTCTCCTTTAATTCTTTCTCAGATAAAGCAGGTTTAGTAGACTGAACATACAAGATAACACTCCAAAAGACCAAGTTTGGATAAGAACATTTGTCACTCTTTCTCGAAAATAAAAAACAGGAAAGAAAACATCATTATTTTTTTCCAAAAAACCTCGTGACTATTATAGTAATAAACCCTAGTTTATTACATGAATCAATCAATTAGATTTCTTCCTTCTTTATAGATCCAAAAGATTTGTATAAAAGGCCATGTCATTGTGGTTTTTGTTCTCATGAAATAGAAGAAAAACTACATCGTTGGTGATAAGGAAGTACGATGTCGGCTTATGATTATACTTGTGAGAATTTCGGTTGTGATAGTCGTGAATGTTGTGCAAGAGGTAAATTTTCTTCAACTTCATATATATTAAATTAAATTTCTTATAATGCAGAATACCTCGATTTTACTAATATTGTTATATTAATTGCAGGGTACAAATATATGTGGCCAGAATTAGTTGGCAAGAATGGAGAGGAAGACAAACAAAATATTCTTAGAGAAAATCACGTGGTGAAATTGATGGTCATCTATAAACAAGATGCATTTTATTTTGATGATTTTGTTGCAATCGGGTTCGTATTTTTGTCGATAAGAATGGAAAAAGTTTCATCATATCCTCAGATTCCTATGGTAGGCTAAGAATCTACCGCGCGAATTTGAAAAAATGTGTAATTGGGCAGGTATCGAAATTTATGTGTGGATAAAATATAATATTTTCTTTTATTTGAAACTTGTTAGCAACCACATATGTGGTACTCGCGTACATTATTTATTTTAAATACAACAAGTATTTACGAACAATACATAATTGAATTTTAATAAAAACGTGGAACATTTTTATCGAATTAAATTACTATTAGCCTTTATACATATATCGAATGACTCAACAATCCTTTCACATTTTTCTTCCAAATATCTAGTAAGTTCTGACTTACTTTTATCACTTTCATCTTCATCCAATTGTCTCGCAAACTGAGAAGCTAAAGAGTTGCATGCATCCACTTCATCATCCATGTCCATAACATTAATGTGAGCTTGATTTGAGCTTGAAGGCATATTTTGAGTATTTTGACGAGGAATAGAATGTTGATAAAACTCGTACAAACGAAGCAATACTTTCATCACTTGCTCTTCCATTAAACTTGACATGTTATTATCATTATTGTTGACTTGGTTAAGAAAAAATCTAACAAACCTCAGTTTATACCACGGACCCAATACAATTGCAGCATACACAAAAAAATTGAGTTTGTCGAGGCTTTTCCAATATTTAGTGAACTTTCTCTGCATTTTCAATGCCATTAAACATAATTTTGGATCACTATGTCTAGACAAGGATTTCAATCTAGTTTGGACAGCCACAAGTTCTTGAAAAAACTTATTAGATGTCACATGCAAAGAATGAGAGAATTGCAAGGTGACATCATAGAAAAGCTTCAAAAACTTTATTAATGATCTAGAAACATCCCAATCCTCTTCATTAGGTGGGCAAGTGTATTTTGCTTTCTTTTACCTTTCCTCTTCCACAACTCTCTTCATCATCAACAATATGATTTCCATCACCATCAACATTATCTTTATCACCTGACGCAAAATACATCCTATAGTTCGAGTCATCTTCCTTAAGCCGATCAAAAGCCTTTTCAAACTTTATTGCGGATTCTAGCATTAACAATGTAGAATTCCACCTAGTTTCAATATCAAGACAAATTAGAATCTTGAAGAAATCTTATCTATATCTGCACATTTTGTTAATGTTTGGAGTCTAGCCGGAGACGAGCGCATATATCTTATGGCATTTTGAATCTTGAGAAATGATTCATTTTGTTGCTTTAACCCATCCTTCACAATGAGATTCAAAATATGTGTGCAACACCTAATATGCAAAAACTCATGATATAAGATATTAGTTTTCCATCCTTTAGTGTTCGTCTTCACATAATTGATAGCACCATAATAGTTAACAATTTATCTATTCTCCAATCCAATAGACAAGTTTCAATCATTTTACCTATTGTCTTACCCTTGTGGTAAGGAATGACACAAAAATTTAAAATCATATTTAATCTTTATCAATCCAATGTGCAGTGAGACACATATACTCAAAATTTTGGATTGAAGTCCATGTATCTGTAGTAAGGCAAACACGTTCTGACATAATAAGACTTTGAACTTTTTTCTTTTCATCAAAAGAAAAGTTTCAAGCAACCCCTAGCAACAGATATTCGGCTCGAAAGTGTAAATTTAGGTTGTAAACAAGCTGACTATCTTTTGAACCCTTCATCTTCGCGCGGTTGATTCTTAGCCTACCATAGGAATATGAGGATATGATGAAACTTTTCCATTCTTATGGACAAAAATACGAACCCGATTGCAACAAAAATCATCAAAATAAAGTGCATCTTGTTTATACATGACCACCAATTTCACCACGTGATATTATCTAAGAAATTTTTGTTTGGCTTCCTCTCCATTCTTGCCAACTAATTCTGGCCACATATATTTGTACCCTGCAATTAATATAACAATATTAGTAAAATCGAAGTATTCTGCATTATAAGAAATTTAATTTAATATATGAAGTTGAAGAAAATTTACCTCTTGCACAACATTCACGACTGCCACAACCAAAACTCTCACAAGTATAATCATAATCCGACATCATACATCCTTAGCACCAACATCCTTAGCACCAACGATGTAGTTTTTCTTCTATTTGATGAAAACAAAAACCACAATGACATAGCCTTTTATACAAATCTTTTGGATCTACAAAGAAGGAAGAAATCTAATTGATTGATTCATATAATAAACTAGGGTTTATTACTATAATAGTCACGAGATTTTTTGGAAAAAAATAATGATGTTTTATTTCCTGTTTTTCATTTTCGAGGAAGAGTGACAAATGTTCTTATCCAAACTTGGTCTTTTGGACTATGGTCCATTGATTTATTTATATTGATTTTGTAATCTTTGAATAGATTATAAGAATATATAGTAGGGTAAGTTACACGTACCCATCTTAATTATGAAAATTCCCCTCACGTATTAGGTATCACAAAAACTCCCCTCAGATTTGTCACCATCTTACAATTAACCCCTTACCACTAAAAAGTTCCAACTTTGTATTTAACAAATACGAAAACAAATGATATTAATTGCTGTATTTTGCTATAATGGAAAATTCTTTAATACTTTATTTGGTAATTTTATATTGGTTAAATTTAAATTTAAAGACGTTCAATTTGTGTAGCCCTTAAAGCAAATAAATTGAGCTCTTAAAATAAAAGTTATTATTACAAATTAAATAAACTAAGTAGTTTTCTAAGGATATTATTTTTGAACAAATTTACAAGATATAATAAATACATTAATCATTATTTTCTATTTGATTACAATAAGTTAAAGTCATCGTTTTTTTATAAAATAATCATTGTAATAAAAAATTAAAATATAAATTAAATCAGCCATTAATTCATGTTTTTAATGATATTAATGATATGATAAAATTAACTTTATGATTCATAAAATTTATCCATGAAATAAGGGTTTTAAATATTTTTTGAAACTTATGTGCAATTACAATTACGTTTCAAAATTTTGATATAATTATCAATTTAATAATTATTACAATTAGCACCCAATTTTTTTTTTTAAACATTACAAATAACCCTAGGGCAAAGTTGGAACTTTCCAGCAGTAAGGGTTAATTGTAAGATGGTGACAAATCACAAGGAATTTTGTAATATTCAATTTGTGATGGGGTTTTTCATGATTAGACCTTATCTCAGGAAATATTCATTATTTACCCTATATGGTAATTGAAATCTTTTAACGATCTTGTGAATTTAAGATATTCTTAAATCATATTTCCTTGATATGTGTCATCATTTTTCCATTTACGCTATCTTCTGTGAAATGGTAACTCATAAATCAATCTTTTTTGAATAAATGTAGTATTTGAAAATTAGCAGTAAAAAAACTCAAATTTATCTTTATAATATTTTTTAATTTCTAAATTGATTATAAATTATGATGTCCGAGTACTTAAAACTATAAAATGCACTATCAGACACTCTCTAGACAACGACACATGCACACGTCAATACATATGGATGTTTTATGTGATGAATATCATGTTTTTCTTGTAGTGTTATACCATGTACTTCGTCCTAATATTCATGCTTTAACACTTTTGTTCGTCGACATAAACTTTGTTCCTCCCAACTACTATCCAGCCATATGAAATTCACGCACTCCACATTGTTGGTGTTTTACCCGATCGGATCCAAACTATTCAATCCGACAAGTATCCACAATTGAACTAATTCGACCCAATTGCAGAGTTTGGTGGGATTCACAATATATTTCGAAAATAACTAACATAAAAATGAGGATCTCACAAACGAAAATTATTTCAATTGTGCATAAGAAAGAAATAGAAAACTTACAAAAAGCTAAACAAAGAACAATTTTTTTATTTCTTAAAAATAAACCCTACACAAACTCTACTTTGATTTGACATAAAATAATATATATCTTACACAACTTATCTCACAATATAAACATAGCTTGACATAAAGTCTTACACATCTTTCATCTTACACCTCCAACCTAAGCTTTGGTTACATTCATCCTACAGCGTGGATAATATCCATACGGGTTAGATGATAAACACATATTCATAAGAGGACAAAAAATTTTCATTTCATACACACGTGTGTTATATCATGTACTTCGTCCCAATATTCATGGTTAAATAATCAGTTCTAGGATATCATTATGTTACTCTTTTGTTATTGTAAATAGAAAAAACAAAATCATACATTAGAGAAATTAATTAATCTTTTTTTGACCACTAGTAATATATATCTTAACTATAACATTGACCCAGTTTGTTTTATTAGTTACTAACAACCTGGTACACAGGGAACTCGCTCATAAACTTTTTTTTTTAAGTTATTATAGTAGTTTAGTCTGCCATATTAAAATATGCATTAATTATTTGGAGTACAATTCATGTTTATATATTAATTTGTGAAATATATCCAAATATCTATATCAAATAGCTTTTGGATTTTCACGGCATAGCATTAATTACTTGACAAAATCTATATTTCCTTTAGTACCCTTTAAACATGAAACGACTTCCATAAAATATGGGCCATGTAAAACTATAGTCCCTGAAATATTGAATAGGACACTTTAAACATGAAACGACTTTAAACATGGGTAATTACATTTTAGAATAAAATTATGGGTTATTTCTATTTATACCCCTGGACTATATATTACAATTTGGCAGTTATCCCCAAAATCTTTCAATTTTTTGCAAATTTCCCCTAAATTATGACTAATTAACAGTAGGGGTGTGATTGGCAAAAACAAAAGATTTTGGGGGTGATTGTACGTGATGCCTTATCCCATAAATATCCATTTACGTTTGGTCCTTGTACACGTCCCCAATATTCCCACTTTCGTCCATTGACATATTCCTCCTGGATACTATCTGGCCAAATAAAATTTGTATTTTTTTTTAATTTCAAATAAATTCCTTTATCAGGGTTATTCGAAACCATATATCTTAATTCCGTTCGATTTTAAAATCACTCGGAATTTTTACATCCAAATTTCAATTGAAAATAATTTCGGTCGGAATTCATGAAAATTCCCACCGATTTATGTTCAGGTGGAATATTTCGGTGGGAATTTTCACTCTTTCTAGTAGTGATCACTTATTGGAAGTCATTTTAAGGAAAAAAATGGAGAGCAAGCTGAACTTGAATATTAACTACTCAAAATTGGAATAATTACGGTCTTAAAAACTACCCAAATGCCAAATTTCGTCATTTTAATGAACTAATACGTTGTTATATTGGAGTATTAGCTACAGCTGTACGCGGTACTCGCATACATGATTTGATCTCGAGTGCAATATGTTGTGGCTTACAACATTTGGTTTCGAGTGCAATATGCTGTGGATTACGAAATTTGGTTCCAAGATAATGTGTTATTTGCAATTTTTTTGGTTTTTTTTTTACTTTGCACCTCCAAATGTTAAGATAAGTGATTGGGTGATATGGAAGCGGGTGAAAATTCTACTTTGCACCTCATCTGGAAGCGGGTGAAAATTCCCACCGATTTATGAAAATAGGCATTTTGTACCCCCCTTAATACAAAATTAGCACTTTTGTGACACCCCACCTGGAAGCAGTGGCGGATCCACGTTGGGGCAAGGGGGGGCTATAGCCCCCCTGGAAATTTTTTTTTTTTTTTTATATATATATATGTGTTATCATTTTTTTTAACAAAAAAATTAATATATTAGCCCAATATCCCAAATATAATTTTAGGTCCAATTAATATATCCACTTTAACAATAATTTACTCTTTCAATTATAAGCCCCAATTTTAAGCCCAATTTTCCCCTACTCCCAACATCTCCAAACCCTAACCCTAGCCACCATTGCACCTCCTACCACCACCAGCCGCCGCCTGCCGCCGCCTGCCCGCCTGAGGTCGCCGCCTGCCGCCCCCATCTCCGGCCATACCCAACCCAAGTCACCCATTGAAGTCTTGAGCACAAAAAGCCCCAATTGTGAATGTTAGTAATTTTTTCTATTTTTATTTATATTTATGTGTGTGCAATTATGTTTATGCAATATACTAATATTGTTATATATTCATTATTGATGCTTATATTACTTTTCAAAATCAATCTTTAGATTCAAGTTTTATTTTTGTGCATAAAGTTATATCTTGTTAAGATTTTCATATATAAGTGATAAAAATATGAGGATACCAATTATATTAAAATAATATGATGCTTAAATCAATATGCAATAGAGTTAATAGTATTCATTTACATATTAAAGACTATCTTAGATGATTAATAATTTTATTTATTAAAATGTCAAGCACTAATCTTATATTATTAATAGTCTTTATTAGCATTTATTGGCATATTGAGATTCAACCTCTCTTGTTTTATCAAATGGAATGAAAAATAAGCCTTGTCATTGTTATATCTCTATTATATTTAACGCCTACTTCTTGAGTATGTCATTAATTTTGAGATAATTATGTTTTGTACATTTTATGATCTTAGAAATATGGAGAAATATTTTAAGGCTACACCTACATCTACATCTCATGAGGAGTCTTCAAGTAACGTTGAACTTCCAAACTTTCATAATGAAACGAACTTCCCCGAGCTTCCGAGTGATCCCGGTCTACGACCTCATATAACTTTATATGATTCTAACATTCGAGAGAGAGTTCGTAGAGCTTACTTGCTCAAAGGTCCATGTCAACCACGCAACCTTGAGTTTCGCCAAACGTTAATTGGAGGTCAATTTAGAAGATTTAGTCCTTCTTGGTATAGTGGAAATGAAAATTGGTTGGAGTATAGTGAAAACAAAGATGCCGTATTTTGTCTTTGTTGTTATCTCTTCAAACCCGAAATTGGACACCAAGGAGGTGGGGATTCGTTTGTTACCGAAGGATATTCAAATTGGAAAAAGAAAGAAAAGTTGGCTCAACATGTGGGAAAATGTAATAGTATCCACAACCAAGCATGGGGAAAATGTCAAGCATTATTGGATCAAAAACAACAAGTTGAACCTTTGTTACTTAGGAAGGTTAATGAAAATAGCAATGACTACCGAATTCGATTGAATGCATCAATCGATTGCATTCGATTTCTTCTTAAACAAGGACTAGCATTTTGTGGACATGATGAATCGGAATCTTCAAGCAATCAAGGGAATTTTCTTGAGCTTTTAAGCTTTTTAGCGGAACAAAATGAGAGTGCTAGAGCCGTTATTTTACGGAATGCCCCGGAAAATCTTAAGTTAACGGCTCCATCAATTCAAAAAGACATTGTCAATGCTTTTTCAATTGAAACTATCAATGCTATTATTAGAGAGCTTGGAGATGGGTTATTTGCTCTTCTTGTCGATGAATCTTGTGATATATTTTGTAAGGAGCAAATGGCGGTTGTTTTGAGATATATTGATTCACGAGGATATGTGAATGAACGTGTTATTGGCATCAACCATGTTAAGAGTACTACGGCTCGATCTCTCAAAGATTCAATTGATGAATTATTTGCTACACATGGATTGAGTATTGATCGATTACGTGGGCAAGGTTATGATGGGGCGAGCAACATGCAAGGTGAATTTAATGGATTAAAGGCATTAATTCTAAATGAAAATCAAAGTGCATATTATGTCCATTGCTTTGCACATCAACTTCAACTTGCTCTTGTTGCGGTAGCAAGGAAATGCCCTTATATGGCCGGACTATTTGATTCGGTTACTATGGTGGTCAATATTTTTGGAGGATCTCCTAAACGTCGAGATATTCTTCTTGACAAGCAATTCGAAAAAGTAGTTGAGGCTTTATCAAGTAATGAAATTGAAAGTGGTAAAGGTCTCAACCAAGAGAGAACTATGGTTCGTGCGAGTGACACACGTTGGGGATCACATTATGGTACTTTGATGAGTGTAATTCACATGTTCTCTTCCGTGATTGACATTCTTGGTTTCATAGTTGAGGAGTGCACCGATAAGAATGGAGAAGCAAGCAATCTATTGGTAATATTGCAATCATTTTCCTTTGTCTTCAATTTACATTTGATGGCGTCGATATTGGGGATCACTAATGACTTGTCTCAAGCTTTACAAAGAAAAGATCAAGATATAGTGAATGCTATGAAATTAGTCAAATTAGCGAAAGATCGTCTTCAAGAGACAAGAGATGGTGGATGGGAAACTTTGTTGGAGGATGTTACTTCTTTTTGTTCTAAACATGAAATTGAAGTTCCTTCAATGAGTAATGTGTATGTTCCATATGGGAGGCCAAAGCGTAGGATTGAACAAGTGACTATCGAACATCATTACAAAGTTGAGAGATTCAATTCGGTGATAGATAGACAATTGCAAGAGTTGAACAACCGTTTCAATGAAGTAAACACGGAGTTGCTTCTTTGTGTTGCATGCTTAAACCCATCCAATCACTTTGAAGCTTTTGACAAAGGAAAACTCGTTCGTCTTGCCGAATTTTATCCAAATGACTTTTCTTTTCTTGAGCTCTCGGCTCTTCCCAATCAACTTGAAAATTATATTAGGGATATTCGATCAAGTGATGATTTTTCTAGTTTAAAAGGAATTGGTGATCTTTCTAAGAAGATGGTTGCAACTAAAAGACATGTCGCATTCTCGATGGTTTACAAACTTGTGACATTGGCGCTAATTCTACCCGTTGCAACTGCATCAGTGGAAAGAGCTTTTTCGGCTATGAAGATAGTAAAGAATCGACTTCGTAACCGAATGAGCTATCAATGGCTAAATGATAGTTTAATTGTCTTTACAGAGAGAGACATATTTAGTAGTATTTCAAATGATGCTATCATGGACCGGTTTCAAAAGATGAAAAACCGTCGTGGTCAATTATTAAAGTAAATATATAGATATTTTGGGTTCTTATGTGAATATTATAAACTTTATGTTTAACTGTTTGATTTTTTTTTTTTTTTGTGTATAAATTTAGCCCCCCTGACTCAAATTCCTGGATCCGCCCCTGCCTGGAAGCATCCTGCTTCCAGATGAGGTGTCACCCGCCTACGACTTGTCATCTCTCTAACCGAAAGTCACAGGAACGGTCTAAAGAAATAAACGAACAGAGTCATATACTAATTCGTAAACTACCTCATTCAATGAAGTAGTCTAAAGCCATAATCCAAGATAGTTTTACCTTAATAGAAATTGCCTTACGAAAAAACATAATGATCCCTGCCAAACAGGTAGTTTATACTGAGAAAATAACATAGAAGAGAATATGGAAGGCAAGTCTCGTTTGACTAGTGAGGGTATACGCATGATATTGAATAAAGAAAGTAGTGATTCTAGTGAAGCAATATGTAATCACAAAATAAATAGATTGACATAGACTATTATTAATACAATATATCAGATTCCTAAAGAAAATTGAGCATGTATACCAAATTAGATATCACCTTGTATACATATATTTATATTCATCAAGGAGCGACGACCTCGGAACTTGACTTATAATTTGTAATTTATAACATGTAACATGATTATGTGCTCGATATTTGGGATGAGAATCCATAGTCAAGGAAAAAGGCCAAGATATATACTTTCATTATTAATTTCCACAAGGTTTGGGATCATAAGTATAAAACAACTAGTAGAGTTAGAGATTTAACAAGATACAAGAATTCATTCATATTGAAATACAAATAAAGATAACACTATAACAGAAAGCTAATTGAATTAAACTCAAATGAGTTAACACATGGATCAATCCGAAGACAAAAAATGATAAACATTCGGAGAGAAAAAATGTGAGAATTTCACATTTGGAGTAATGATTAACACATGGATCATAATGAGCAATTCGTAAAATGAATATGGAGTAATTATAAAATCATAGTGAAGTTAATGAAACTTGGATCAGTCACATGTAAGTCATGAAATGTCAAAAAATATACTCTATGCTCAGAACCCATGAATAAAAGCCAATCTTAGAATAATTAAAATCAAGCAATGGCAAGCAATTGGAATCAAACATGAATCAACAATTTGCAACAAAATAAACATATTAAATTTTCTCACGGCGTTGTGCCAAAAGTGTACGAAAGAAACGAATAGAACCATCGCCTGACGTCCAAAATGTGCAGCTTGAAACCCATCACAAACATGTCTAAATTGGCGTCACCTATATCGATTATAATGATGACCATTAGTGATATATACGGTAGCGAAATTTAATTTACGTATCTAAACTTAGTAGTGAATAACAAAGTAACTCCCTGTGTTATTCTAAATAGACAATTTAACTCCCTATGATAAATAAAATGGCAAAGTGCCTCTCTGTGATATCCTAAGTAGGCAATTTAATTACACTTGATAAGAAAAATGGCAAAATAGCTCCCTATGTTTATATAAAAGAAGCACATTACCTCCCTCTAAATTGCTCATTAATTCATATCACATGGAGATAAATTGCTCATTATTTCATTTCACAAGGAGATAAATTGCCTATTTTTATATCATAAGGAGGTAAATTGCTCATTATTTCATTTCACAATGCCAGAGTTAAATTGCCTATTTTTATTTTACATGGAGGTAAATTATCCACTAGACATATCACATGGAGTTAACTTTGTAAAAATCCCATAAAATAATTAATATCGATACTTATTACTTGCATGCTATTTCCAGTTAATTTATTCATAACCCACCCAATCAACTAATACCAAATTAATATTAATATGGTCCCAATAATTTAAACTAATCCAATTTAGTTTAAATTGAGGCTTACAAAGAAGCAGTTCAATTATCCAACTGACCTTAAAATTTATCCCAATCCATTACTAATTAAACTGAAAACTAAACTAAGACATTAACAATCCAATTTTTGACTATGCTTTTGTTGGTGTTTTACCCAATCGGATCCAAACTATTCGACCCGACGAGTAAACAGGATCGAACTAATTCGACCCAATTGCGGAATTTGGTGGGTTTTATGTTCATAGTATATTTCGAAAATAACTAACATAAAAACGAGGATCCCATAAACGATAATTATTTTAATTATGCATAAGAAAGAAACAGAAAACTTACAGAAAGCTTCCAGTCCTTCATTCTTTTTGTTGAATTTTTGGCTTCATGCTTTTCTAGACTTTGATGAACAAATGGTTTTGATCTTTTTCACCATTGATATCAACCACGTTCTCCTTCTATGAGGTGTGTGGGCACCAACTTAAGAGAATCGAACTTTCTTTCACGTTATAGAAATCAAAACTTCAAGATAAAAAATCTCTCTTTTGTTTCTTGAACAAAGGGTGGCTTTTGTATGCTTAGGGTTGAAGAACTTTTTCTTCTTTTGAGTGTAATCTTAATGATTTCACAAATCAACGATGATCTACCATTTAAGATCTATATCTCATATTATATTTATAGACATGGGAAGAGTTAAACTCCTACCATAAGTCACTCAAAGTTTCCTACTAGGAAAAGAACTCTGTTTTCTCTTACCTTAAGAGAGTTATTAATTAAATACAACTCTTGTAATTAATTAAAACATACATAAATATATTTATATATATAATTTCGAAAATTACATATAAAAATATATAATTTTTCCTTTTATTTATTATATAAATGTATCATATATATTTACATAGTAAATAATGAATTTCTAACATTAGAAATTCCATAAATGCCAATATTTCCTTTTTCTTGAATCTAGTATTCAATTTTAATTAGATTCAATTCTATAATTAAATCTAATATAACTAATAATGATATTTTCTAATTAACTAATTCTAAATTAGTTAGTTAAATATCATCTTATTAGTTCGGAGTTTGTATTTTGGGAAACTATTTCCAAAATGCAATGTGAATGAATTTGTTCTAATTTCTTAAGTTCAAATGTAGATTAATAGGAGCCGTGGTTGAGGACCTATGGACATGTAACTTCAAGCTCCAATAAATCGAATAATTTATCAAACTCTTTAATATAATTAATTCGATCTATTAATTCCAAGTGACTCCACTAATGACTTAGAATTGCACTCTTGTCATTACAATATATTTTACTCAAAAGATCAAGATAGTCCATTGATATAATCACTACATGCAATTTGATCCTCCAATAATTGATTCGTAATTAGAGCTAGGCGTAATTACCGTTTTGCCCCTCTAATTACTTCTTTATCCTTAAGTTCCATTAGTTCACTAGTAAACAGTTTGATTTATGAACTTATTCATAAATCAGAGCGCTCTACTGTTCAGTTCCAGAACTAACACTTAAGGGAATCAATATTCCAGCTTCTCGCAAGAAGGGTTGGATTCCATATCTGTAAAACACATTCCCAGCCATTTATCTCAACGGAACTTCAAGACATAAGTTTTAGGCTCGACATTGTTATGGGCCATTACATATGAGTCAAAAGAACTCGTTAACATAAACAGGAGTTTATGCCTACTCAGGATTTAGATCGATTCGCATATGATCATCAGATGACATGTTCTAGAACCATAATATCAACGGTATCTTATTTATGATTCTAGATCATGTCTGGTCCAGTCCTATGTAATCGAATTACACAAAGTACCTCCACCTTCGATGTCTCTACATCAGTAATTCGAATCAAAATTACTACATTGTAAATGTTTCGTGGACCGTACTAGTAGTGCTTAGTTAAAGATCCCAACTTTAACTCACTACGGACTTTTTAGTCTATTAGCTATAACTTAAATCCTCCAGTATAATATATATACTTAAGTCATAGTCTCTTTAATAGACTTGGAATTTTATAATGTTTATATTATGCATTGAATGCATAATCGAAATGATTATATGAAAAATTAATTTCAAATTAATTTATTTATTTCAATTAAAGAATGTCAAATACATGCTTTAAGAGCATCATGCCTAACAATCTCCCACTTGCTCTAAAGCATATGAGATATGTCTCTCAAACCCATTTGCTCCAAATGTGCTTCAAACGATTTTGAAGGCACAATTTGGTAATTGACTTTTAGCTGCTTCACAAGCTGCTATTCAGTTTATGCTGTCATATAGTACATCGTTGTTTCAAATAACAACTATACTATCAAGATGTCGACTTTCGACTTTCTTTGACTAAGAGTCAAAATCAATTATCCTTCAAGGTTCAGGTCTCCACCTAAATATACGAGCATATATCACATTGCTCTTCCTAGAATATTTGAGAATACGTTTCGCTCGAACTCATCGTTTTTAACGATATGTGATATCATATGTCATTCCCAATGAGATAGACATCATCAATATAAACTACTAAGAAAAACACTTTCTCTTCTTTGATATACTTGTATACACAAGGTCTATCAATTGTTTTCCTCAAATCAATGGGCTTTGATCGTTTCATCAAACCTTATATTTCAGGACTTACGTGCTTGTCCACAAATGGACTTTTGCATCTAACAGACTTTCTGCTCTTGGCTTTGATCAGTGAACCCTTCTGGTTGCATCTTATAGATGCTCTCTTTAAAATAGCTATTCAGAAAGCTATCTTGACATCCAATTTTTATATCATGTAATAAACGTTGGATGTGATGGATAAGAGGATGTGTATGGAATTAAGCTTAGCAACATGTGAGAAAGTTTCTTCATAATCAATTCCCTCTTTTCAGGTATTACCCCTTTGCTATTAGCTTAACCTTTTGAAAGTCTATACTTTCTTGCTCATACCTCTCTGATTCTTATAGATCCAATTATATCAAATATATTTGATCTCATCATGTGGATCTATAAATTTTCCAGATTTTATAGGATTCATCGCAACTTGCCATTTTTCCTTGTTAGAATCTTCCATTGCATGTTTGTATGACAATGAATCATCTTGAGATGTGTCTCACACTTCTAGAGGTACTTCTCATCATCCTCGTAGAAGGTGAGTAGTCTAACTACCCTTCCACTACGACGAGGTACCATGATGTTCTAATCAGGAATTGTGGTCTTTTGTTGAGGTAATTCATTAGTAGTTAGCTGAGGTGTGCCGATCTCATCAGCTTAAATTTCTTCCAATATTATTTAACTACGAGGTTTAAAGTTTGTTATCTAACATTCCTCAATAAAAGTGATATTCGTCGATATGAATTCTCTTTTATCTTGAATGCTACAAAACCTCCTCCAGTATCGAATAGATTGCCTAGAATTAGACACACTTCAGACCACAGTTTCAACTTTTCAGTCATTCCTTTCAACACGTGTACCAGACACTCACATAAGTGAAAGTGTTGTAAACTAATTTTACAATCATTCCACAACTCTATGGGAGTCTTATGGATTGACTTGTTTGTTGTTACATTCAAAATGTAGATTGCGGTTTCTAGTGCCTATCACAAGAAAGACATTGGTAATGAGGAATATGGTTCATTATTGATCTAACCATTTCTAAGAAACTTAAATTGTAGAGTTTCAGGTGCTATGAGTTGGATTGAATTCCATGCTCCAGCGAGTAGTTCTTGAATTCGTAATCCAAGTATTCTCTTCCTTGATCTTATCAAAGAGTTTTGAGTGATTTACCTAAATGTTTTTCAACTTCTCTAGGAATTCTTTAATCTTTCCAGAAGATTCAGATTTCTTTAGCTTTAGATAAACATGAAGAGTGTTGATTTTCAACTCTCTTAAAGGACATTCCTTTGCCAGCATGTTTATCCTATCAAGGTTAATATGTACTAACCTTAGATGCCAAAGATACGTGTTATCACTCTTAGAAGTTTTAGAACATAGCATTGATCAATAATTTGCTACCTAAAATAATTCATAAATTATTTATCGATCATTTCTGACATTTATAATACAGTCCATGTTCTATGTTTGCATGATAACTATTTTCTGAAATAACAATCTTATTATCAGAAAAAGTAAAATAACTATCTTATTCATGCAATCATAATTGAGAAATTAAATTTCTAACAAATATTAGGAATAAAGTATACATTGTTCAAAACAATGAATCTATTCCTAAATTCTAAGTGAACTGTTCATATGGTCTTTACAAAAAATGATCGGCCATTTTCCAACATTCATTATGACATTCCATTTGGCAAGTCCCTTTGAAGAACTAAACATCTTTTTGTTTTGATCTTCTTGTCACAGAGATACCTTTTATAGATTCTCTTTCAATGAACATGAACTCCATAATGAAAACATTTTCTCTTATGGATTTTGTTCATGGAGTTCTTCTTATTTCACTTGCTTTAGGATGCCCATAGCTTTCTTCTGTCTTGACTCAGATCCACCTTTCGCCCTCTTCCTTTTTTTGTTCTTAACAGTAGAGGAAGACGAACTTTGCTTGACGGCGTTTGCCTCATACTTTTTAGCCTTATGTTTAAATATGGCTTCAAAAGTCTGCAATTCATTTAGCAATTTAGTCATGCTATAAACCAACTTATTCTCAATATAGTTGGATGTGAACGCAGAAAAGTTTGGCATGAATGACTCAATAATTACACTAATTTGAGTCATCTCTTCAATGATGGCCTCTTTTATAGCCGCCTTGTGCACAATTTTGATTATGTCAAGTACATAATCTCTTAGCGAAGTGTCATTAAACTTAGCCTTCAAGAACCTACGAGGCGATTCATGTCGACTTGTTCAGAAGGTTTGCTAAACATGACTTGTAAAGATTCTCATAACTAGTATGAGTTCTCCATGTACTAATGTTTCTTCTTAAGAACAGTGTTCATGGAAGCAAGCATGTAGCAACACACCTTGTTGTTGGTTCGGATACAACTATCATTTATATCTCGTACGTTACGAGAAGCACCAGGGAGAGGTTCTGGAGGACAATCCTCTGTGAGAACGAACTATTGATTCTCACAAATCATTCGTATGTTAATATTGGATTTTCAATTAACGTAGTTACGTTCCCTAGTTAGTTTTTCGTTCGAGAGTAAACCAACAAATGAGTTTATAATAGACATAATTGTTGAATAAATAAATAAATTGAAATTCGATCATACATCCATAATAAACATCATATTTCGGAATAGTAAACGTGATGCATGAATGCAACTCTTAAGAAAAACACATAAAGCAATTTACTAATCCGCGATAAAATAATTTAGCTACTAATATGTTGCCGTAGGGTCGATCATATTAATACTAAATTAAGTTCGAGACAATCTCAAATTAATAAGTGAACTAAAATATCTCATATTCATCTTTCACTATTAATTACCGCATTATTTGGCCAACATGTATTCAACTAGCTTAAATACATGTTTATGAGTGTAACCTATTGTTTCAGATTTTATGACTTAACTTAGACTTGTCACCGTAGGGTAGATCAAGCTAAAATACATCAATAAATCATATCTCAAGGAAGTTTAATCTTGTTATTGATATAGGTTAGACACCTTCCGTAGGGAGGATGCAATCTAGGCACCGCGAGGCGCTACCTAAATCTCACTGTATTAAACTAACAATAGAGACCGTAGAATATATCAATATATATCCTTCTCCCACTCAATAATTTTAAAACATGTGTTTTATCTAAATAAATATTTACGTTTTACTAATCTACATAAACATCACTAGATTTTTAATCTCTAAGCTAATTTAGGATTAAAATCCAATCTAATTGGGTCTAATTTGATTATGTAGATTATCTTCCAATCTAATTTGGACATTAGGTGATCTTAGATTATCTAAGTTGAGATGGGGCCTAAAATTAATAATTATCCAATCAAATTGGACTTCGGTTCCTTTAGACATTCTAATTGAGCTAACTTTTAGATGAACCCTTATTAATTTTGACCAAACTTAGGGATCACCAAAATATAAATAATGCTCATAAGTTTAACACTTAAACTAATTCATTATTTAAATAAATTTGTTTTCATAAAACTATTATACGCACATGCATAAAAACATACATATATCGAATATAAAATCTATATGTGATGCATGAACATAATAAAGCGATTGTGGGTATCATGAATGACATGTAATATGCATGAACATGCTATCAATCATAACACAAGCATAAATAAAATGACGGGTCGGGTGCTTTTGGGTATTTCTAAAATTACAACCCATAAGAAAAATTACAACCCTGAAATAAATATTAAAAGGACCTAACTATTACAAAGATAGCTTCCATTACAGATCTTCATCTTTAATTCAATTCTTGTAATCTTCTCTATCAAGCCCATATTGCAAAGACGACCAAGCACAAATAATTTTTGATAAAGTTCTAAACTTATATCGAAAAACCCACAATTCAAAATTGTGCTAATGACCCAAATCAAAAATTTTTGATTAAGTTCAAAACTTAATTCAAAATTCACAATTCTTAATTGTTCTAAAAGTCCAAACCAAATAATTAACTCTGTTTAAGTTCTAAACTTAAAGTTTCAGACTCACAATTCTAAATTGTGCTAACGGTTCAGATCAAATAATTTTGATTAAATTCTAAACTATATTCAAACCATACAATTCAAAATTGCATCCAAGGTCCACGCCTAAGCCAATTTCGCAAATTGACTTACCACCCAATCGGCAAATTTCAAACAACTGTCCATCCCTTTTTCAATAATTGAAAGTGAAGCAGGGGCGGTGCTTCTAAGCTATATTAAACCAAAACATTATTGGGCCCAAAGCCCACTTTGATTCAAAGTTGTGATCAAAACAATTCATGGCTAGGTTTTTTAAAAATGGGAGAAAGTGTTACGGCATCCAACAGAAAACATGATTTTAAGTGGGTTTGTTAAACAAACTCCATTTTGTTTTTTTTGTTTTTTCGTAACTGAGGCTCCATTCATACGACCAGTCCCATGCTTCTTCTTCTTCGGATCTTCGATCAAATTCTTCAAATAATCTAATTATTACAAAAATCCTATGCCAACAAATTTGGCGTACAAAAGATCTAGGAAATTAAATAACAATTATAAAATCCTAACCCAAAAAACACCAAATTCGACCCTTAAATAAAAACATTCATCTATTCAATATTTAAACAATTTAAACAAGCATATACCCACAATCAATTAAAATAAAATCGTTATGGACCGCTCTGATACCAATTGTTGGTGTTTTACCCAATCGGATCCAAACTATTCGACCCGACGAGTAAACAGGATCGAACTAATTCGACCCAATTGCGGAATTTGGTGGGTTTTATGTTCATAGTATATTTCGAAAATAACTAACATAAAAACGAGGATCCCATAAACGATAATTATTTTAATTATGCATAAGAAAGAAACAGAAAACTTACAGAAAGCTTCCAGTCCTTCATTCTTTTTGTTGAATTTTTGGCTTCATGCTTTTCTAGACTTTGATGAACAAATGACTTTGATCTTTTTCACCATTGATATCAACCACGTTCTCCTTCTATGAGGTGTGTGGGCACCAACTTAAGAGAATCGAACTTTCTTTCACGTTATAGAAATCAAAACTTCAAGATAAAAAATCTCTCTTTTGTTTCTTGAACAAAGGGTGGCTTTTGTATGCTTAGGGTTGAAGAATTTTTTCTTCTTTTGAGTGTAATCTTAATGATTTCACAAATCAACGATGATCTACCATTTAAGATCTATATCTCATATTATATTTATAGACATGGGAAGAGTTAAACTCCTACCATAAGTCACTCAAAGTTTCCTACTAGGAAAAGAACTCTGTTTTCTCTTACCTTAAGAGAGTTATTAATTAAATACAACTCTTGTAATTAATTAAAACATACATAAATATATTTATATATATAATTTCGAAAATTACATATAAAAATATATAATTTTTCCTTTTATTTATTATATAAATGTATCATATATATTTACATAGTAAATAATGAATTTCTAACATTAGAAATTCCATAAATGCCAATATTTCCTTTTTCTTGAATCTAGTATTCAATTTTAATTAGATTCAATTCTATAATTAAATCTAATATAACTAATAATGATATTTTCTAATTAACTAATTCTAAATTAGTTAGTTAAATATCATCTTATTAGTTCGGAGTTTGTATTTTGGGAAACTATTTCCAAAATGCAATGTGAATGAATTTGTTCTAATTTCTTAAGTTCAAATGTAGATTAATAGGAGCCGTGGTTGAGGACCTATGGACATGTAACTTCAAGCTCCAATAAATCGAATAATTTATCAAACTCTTTAATATAATTAATTCGATCTATTAATTCCAAGTGACTCCACTAATGACTTAGAATTGCACTCTTGTCATTACAATATATTTTACTCAAAAGATCAAGATAGTCCATTGATATAATCACTACATGCAATTTGATCCTCCAATAATTGATTCGTAATTAGAGCTAGGCGTAATTACCGTTTTGCCCCTCTAATTACTTCTTTATCCTTAAGTTCCATTAGTTCACTAGTAAACAGTTTGATTTATGAACTTATTCATAAATCAGAGCGCTCTACTGTTCAGTTCCAGAACTAACACTTAAGGGAATCAATATTCCAGCTTCTCGCAAGAAGGGTTGGATTCCATATCTGTAAAACACATTCCCAGCCATTTATCTCAACGGAACTTCAAGACATAAGTTTTAGGCTCGACATTGTTACGGGCCATTACATATGAGTCAAAAGAACTCGTTAACATAAACAGGAGTTTATGCCTACTCAGGATTTAGATCGATTCGCATATGATCATCAGATGACATGTTCTAGAACCATAATATCAACGGTATCTTATTTATGATTCTAGATCATGTCTGGTCCAGTCCTATGTAATCGAATTACACAAAGTACCTCCACCTTCGATGTCTCTACATCAGTAATTCGAATCAAAATTACTACATTGTAAATGTTTCGTGGACCGTACTAGTAGTGCTTAGTTAAAGATCCCAACTTTAACTCACTACGGACTTTTTAGTCTATTAGCTATAACTTAAATCCTCCAGTATAATATATATACTTAAGTCATAGTCTCTTTAATAGACTTGGAATTTTATAATGTTTATATTATGCATTGAATGCATAATCGAAATGATTATATGAAAAATTAATTTCAAATTAATTTATTTATTTCAATTAAAGAATGTCAAATACATGATTTAAGAGCATCATGCCTAACAGCTTTATCTTAATTGTTGTCCAATTAAAACATACAACTATTATTAAACTCATTAACAACTTCTTTTACTACTCATGCATACAATTAATCTTAAACCCAAATTATTGTTCAACATGTTGCCGTCATCTCCATCGTTTACCGCCTCAATCCAGAATTCGAAACACCTTTGGTCGGCAATTCTATTTTGGTTTCCATTTCCCTTTTCTTTTTCTCCCCCTTTTCTCTGTTTTCCTACCCTTCTGTCCGTCACCTCTGTTTTTCCTCTTTTATCTCGAGCCAGCTAATTTGCACTATGAGATTATCCATTTCGGTGAAGATTTGAGATAGTTATGATTTTTTCCTTACATACACGTAGAGAGAGTCATGGTGTGTGTTTATATGTATATATGTGTGTGTTTTGTTTCGTGAAGATGAGTGTGGAAGATGTGGAATATATATAGTTATAAGATTTCCCTCAAATCCTCTCACTTTTCCAATTTTTCAAATGAGCCCAAAAATTAAAATCTAAATGTCAAAGCAGTCCTTAAGTTTTTAAGTGATATTCATTTACCCAAATATTTCAGTTCTTCTCAGTTGAGTCCAATATTATTAAATTACAACTCTTAAGTAATTATAATTTAATATTGTTATTATTTTTTTTAAATAAGATTTTCAGGGTGTCACAACTTTGTACCCCCGCAACGGGAACAATTCAGCACTTCTCACCCCTCCTATTTTTCGGCAGAGACCACCGGAGTAAAAAAATATATGGGCAAAATAGGTAATTAATTTTTGGATATTTGGCACTGTGCACCTCTGAAATAGAATTAGCAATTAGCACCCCCCGAAACACGAAATTTGTACTTAGGACCCTCAAATTAAGAAAAATACTAGAATACGTATTTCCCACTCCATCTTTCATTTTATCAATACACATATTCATATACTTGAATTAAAATTTTACTTTTGTGATATGATTCGGTCAATTTTATGTATTGAAACTTTTTAGATTTGGTTATGAAGAAAGACAGAATTAGCACTTTGCATCCCGGAACTACCTATTTTGCCTCTAGGTTTCTTGGACCCGGTGGTCAACTCTTCCAGAAAATATGAGGGGTTGCTAGGCACTGAGTTTTTCCTAATTATAGAGTGTTAAGTTCTATTTTTTTGTTTCAGGGGCGCAAAGTGCCCATTTCCTAGATTTCGGGGGTGCAAGTTGTTGAGTTGTTCTTAATTTGAAGGTGCTAAGTGTTTATTCGGTTATGAGGGTGCAACGTGCCAATTTTTTGTGTTTCAGGGGTACAAAGTGCCAAAGTTCAAAAATGAATTACCTATTTTGCCCCTAAGTTTTTGAATCCGGTGGTCAACTCTTTCGAAAAATAGGACGGGGTGCTAAATGCTAAATTGTTCATGTTTTGGGGGTGCAAAATGTTAATTTTGTGTTTTTGAGATGCAAAGTACCTAATTCCCATATTTTGGGGGTGCAAAGTATCAAAAACCCATTTTTTTTCGAGAGGAGTGTTATTTGCAATCTTACCTAGTTGATGCTTATATTATGACACGTCGGGTTAATATGAAAGTAGTTTGGCTGGGTTTGGTCTGGAAAAGTGGTTTTGAAGGTTTTGACGAAATCTTTGAAACTTGATTTGAATAATGGTTTCAATGGAATTTTGAGATTGTAAAATATTATTAAATAATAGTTAGTGGAATTTAAAATTTGAGATTTGATTTTGATGGTGGTTGGTTGTTGGGGTTTGGAGACCAAAAATAGGTAGGAGATGTCAAATCAATAATTTTATAGGATTTGAAATATAATATTTTATTGCGTAATGACTGAGATGATGATTTATTATATTGTAGTGAATGAGAATTTGTTGTATTTATTTAGATATGATTGTGATATTAATTTAGATGACGATAAAACAATTGAATACTTATTTATTTAAATAAAATTATTAATAATTTTATTATTCTTATAAATTATAAGATATATATAATATCTGACACGACACCATGTTTTAACCAACATATAATCAAATATAATAAGGAAAAAATACAATAAAATATTTTGATAACAATTATTTGAAGGGTGATTTACACTCAGACCCCCTCAGGTATGAGCATATTACAATAAATCCCCCGTTGTTTCAGAAATTACAAGGACACCCCCTCAGGTTTGGGCATATTACAAGAAATCCCCTATGGCGTTAAAAACAGACGAAATTTGTTGACATCAGCAAAAAAAAATTCAATTTTCCAAATTTACCCCTGGCTAAATATACCCACATGGAGCGTCTATGTAATAATATTATACCATAGGGGATGTCTATGTAATGATATCATACCACATGGGGCGTATTTGAAAGATTACAATAATATCGTGGAGTCACTTGTAGCCAACTATCATATTTCGAAAAATAACCGTTAGATGTTATCGTTGGCCACATATTTTGGTTATAAATAACAATCCAAATGTTTATTTTTCGTTTTGCATTTCATCCCACAAATTTGATAATGTCATCATCAAATTCAAGATGTAGTGTGAGATGCTTAAATATCGACAATGAAAATATTCATGTGTAGGGTGTTTGAAGAATTCACCCATAATGGTTGCAGATGCACGCCGAGATTTACGGTAACATCCATTGGTCATTTTTTAAAATATGATAATTGGCTATAAGTAACCCCATGAAATTTAGAGTCATAATATATGGCCAACAATAACATCTATTGGTCATTTTTTAATATTTGACAGTTGGTTATAAGTAACCCCATGAAGTTATTGTTGGGATTCGGTAAGATAAACAGCCCTAGGCACAGCGGAATATAAAAACTTTTAGGACCTCTTACGGAATCTTGCCAGGATATTCTCTAGTTGTATATATATGAATATAAATAAAACGATAGTATAAGTTTACACGTTATACCTATCTCCTTGCAAATCCTCGGCTAGCAAAGAACGAACTCTGAATTCTGCTTCAGCAAAATCGACCCAGACCTTTTGAGTAGCGCCACACGTGTTGCGCCTCTACGAGTTGATACACCACAATATCACGAAAATAATATATCTCGATCAACTAGAACACAAAATATATTAAGATCTAGGAATTAGGAAAAATTTGGAACAAGATCGAAAAACGAAAAATTCTTCCAAAGGAAGAACAGGGTTCGGCCGATCTGGTGAGGGAGAGAGAGAGAATTTTTGCTCTGCTCAAATTTTGCTTATGGAGTTGTGTGAAAAATAACTACAAGATAGCTACTTATAGTTATCTCCCTAACCTAGTCCTATTAGGACTAGGGTTCTTCTCTCCTACTTGGGCCATGGCCCTCTTTAATTAGAAGATCAAGTCTTCTAATTAATTCATGGCCCAGTTAATTAATTTGACGAGGCCTAATTTAATCTCCCAATTAAATAGCCCAATTAATTAACTTAATCTCCTATTTAATTAAATCAGACTCTAAGTGTATTTAATTAAAATCCTTTCCAATTAATTAAATCCAACTTAATTAATTAATTCACAAATTGAATTCCAATTTAATTTATGATCCAGATCCAATTTCAATTGGATCCCATTTTGTTCCAATTGGGTCGACCCACCCATAATAATCGACCCAGTCGATTATTTACCCAGTCGACCCAGTCGACTCGGTCGTTCTTATTTCCTCGCTTTCGCTACTTGTGTATTGTGTATGCCCCCGTAGGTTCACCACATAATTGGCCGTGGGTTATAATTAAATATTATTTAATTATTCGAGTAAGACTTACTCTAAATCAATCGAACACTCTGTCGATTGATCATTCCAAAATTAGCACCCCTGCCAATTTGGGAATTCTCCCACACTCCACGGTCGATGTCCAGCCACAAGCCCATGGAGCCCAATCACTGGTGAATTAATTCAGTGAACCTTTTAATCATTTACAATTTCCATATACGACATAATCTCTCCATCGATCAATCTCCCAGTCGAGACTTAAGGGTATGGTCTTTCATCGGATTCCCTTTTATTTCGTTTTGACCTTATGCACTCTGATCTTGAAATAAATTCTCTTTGACTTAATCTTTATGAGCTACTTACATAAAGCCGTCAGATACCTCGGCCAAGGATTTTACCAGAATTAATTTCTCACAGATATCCATAGGAAAATTTCTCAACCTATCAAGTCGGGTCAATGGATCCTTTGTTGATGATATGAACCTGCATACGAGTTCCTCTATACTCAATATGAATCCACAAAGACTTTCTGGTGATCCCCAGTCGGTCGGAACTCATATCAAAGCATAGACGTTCTCGCACCAGATAAACCCTATCACCTCAAGTAGTTAGGGATCGTTCCTCGTATACTATTGCAAATTGGAATAACTTCAACCCCGATATGCGACTACCGCTTCCGTGGTGAGTTATTTCCTAATTGGGGTATTCAGTGCGCTTGCCATCCCAGCAAGCCACCCGCTTATGTGTATCGAGTATCTCAGTCACGTTCGTGGACCTCAGCGTCCTCCAGTTCATCGGAGTATACACAATAGTGAGAGTCTAACCGAATCCAACGATGTCCTACCTCGATTGGATTCTATGACTCTTGAATATGTTCTAGATCACGGCCTTGGAGATCAGTCCACGGGTTGTCCCATAGCCCTGTGATCTAAGGACTTCTATCCTTATGCGTAGATAATTATTACATAAGATAAAGATGACCATTTAATAAAGTGCATTTATTAATCGAAATTGAATAGTTCCGCATTTATTACAATAAATACTAGCCATACAGCTGGCTTGCAGGACACTATTTCTATCAGTTATTGTAATCTTTCTAATAAACCCCATGTTGTATAATATTATTACATAGACATACATGTGGTATAATATTATTACATAGACACCCCATGTGGTATGATATCATTACATAGACACCCCTTGTGAGTATATTTAGCCAGGGGTAAATTTGGAAAATCAAATTTTTTTGCTGACGTCAACAAATTTCGTCTGTTTTTTACACCGTAAGGGGTTTCTTGTAATATGCCCAAACCTGAGTGGGTGTCCCTGTAATTTCTGAAACAACGGGAGGTTTCTTGTAATATGCCCAAATCTGAGGGGGTCTGAGTGTAAATCACTCTTATTTGAATGCACAAATTGTAAACATCACTCGCATAATGTATAATATTAGAAAAAAATAAATGAAATAATTTTGAACAAATAAAAATTGAGAAAAATATAAAGAAAAAACTTGAGATAGAAATAAAAAAAGAAAAATGAAACAGAAAATAAAGAAAAAAATATAACTGAAAATAAAGAAAAAAAATTGAGATAAAAAAATGGAAGAAAAAGAAAGAAATGAAGAAATTGAAACACAATGTTGTTTGGTGAATGAATCGATTCATAATTAATAAAGAAACAAATATTTGATAAATTAACAAATAAATTTATTATTTATGAAAGAGGCGGGTGTATTTTTGGAATAAAAACTCCAAAATTATAACATTAGTGGATAAATGTTACCAGTGATACTTTATGGGTAATTGATATCACCCTCATACTTAAAGGGAGGAAATTATTTTTCACTCTAAATAGAATGATATATTTAATGAGATAATTAATACATATTTTTATGTTGTAATACATACTATATTAAGATGAACATAATTTTTACCACCTAATATAATCGATTATAACATTTAAAATTGCAGTTAGATATTATATAAGAATTATTAAATAAAAGAATTAAATAATATGACAAAAGTTAATAATGCGAAAACTAGTAATGTAATTAAAACTGTTAGAATATAAATTATATAAAGTTGGTAAATAGACAAATAAATTATCAAAAGAAATTAGAGGTAAAAATTAGAAAAAGAAAAAAAAAAGAAAAACATAGAAAGCTAGGCACTGATCCCCTCCCCTGAGGCGGGCCTGGGCTCGTTGCCAAACCAGTTTGACAGAGACCAAACTGGATCAAACAAGATTCATATGGGGCCGTCAGCTTTAAAAGAGTCATTTATATAGTTATATGTATTTATTGCAGAAACACTATGAGTATTTATTAATATGTAAATTTATTTTATCAAACACAAGTATATAGGAAAATCTTGTAGCGCAATATATCCAGCCGTGATATACATAGTGTTCAATTTATCTTTCTGTGATTTATACAAAATACTTTACCCTTTATAATCTTGTAGAAGTTTCATATTGTCTCCCTAACATTTTAAAATTAAAAAATACGTATTAATATAACCTTCTTATTTACTAAAATTTTGACCCAATCAACTTATAAATGTGATATTATAACCCTTGTGTTATACTTTGCAACCTTAATATATGTGATACTTTACCTCCTGAATGATATTTTTGTTTTTTTATGCACATTTTTAATTTTGAGAAGACTGTGTGACATTCTCCATTAAAAGAAGGTAAATTGTTAATCTAAAATTTTCATGCGATGGTAAAATGTCCTTTTCACATGAGAACAATTTAATATAATACCATAAGCGTGAGCATTTTTTAGATAGATGAACCAACTTCCATCTCCTCTCACAGCGTATGACAACCTAGGTTGCACGGATATTCCGAAATTATACACCGTGCAGTATCATATGTGTATCGAATACTCGGATATTCGTACGATACTTGTGAAATACTCCATCATGTCGATTTCAATAATAAGAAAATAAAAAAGATACATATCTGATACAAAGAAAGGCATATCGAAAATATCCAGAATACTTGAGAGCATATATTTCTACAAATAATTTCTAGATTATGTATATTATCAAAGTAAATCTACATAAAACGCTTGAAAATCTGTATAGGGCCAAAGACTTTGTCTATGATATTAATACTATGATTTTACTTGAATGCTTATATAAGAGGGTAGATAGCATTATTTATTTTAATATAGAATAAAAAGTGAACTAAATATATATTACATAATTTTTTAAATATATTTTTAAATATACAGGCTACAGACATGTATTTTTGCCGTATCGAATCCTATAAATTTTGAAAATTCATATCGCCATACTCGTATCGTATTATCCCGTATCAACGTATCTGTATCCGTGCAATCTAGATGAAAATTAAATTCATATGCTACATAATGACTATTTAAATCACAATCGCATTAAGCATAAAACAAATAATATTTTAATGAAAGTTTTTGAAAATGCAATACCCTCGCATACTGGAAAAAATCATCAAACCCAACTACTTTTAGGGAGATCTACACAAAATTCCCTTTTGTTATTTTTTTCTTTTCGTAGAACCTCCTTGTATTTTATTAAATATTTTACTCTCCTCCTTTATCGGTTAAATAGTTGACACTGTTAATTTATTTATATTAAATGCTATTTTACCCTCCATGTTTACTTTATTTACCTGTTTATTATATTAATTAAATTTTGTATATACATTAACTATCCAAATTGATTCTAGCTATATGAAGCTACTATGCTATCAAACATTAAGGGCACTTTTCCTAAAATAACTTTGTATTTGAAAAAAAAAAAAAGCGAGACAAACACATTTTTTTATTTTTAAAATAAATTTATTATTACTCAATTTTTACTAGTTCATCTAAATGGACCATGAACTTGAATTGATTCGTCCTACATATTACATATATATCTTATAGAGTTAATGTTAATTTACTTTCCTGTTAAATAAATAATGTTCAATTTTCTCCTCTCCAAAAAAAATTAAAGAAACAATTTACCTTCTTCAGTAGGAGTGTATAACTTACTTCTTTAGTAGAAGACTATAACAATTTATCGTCCGAACCGAACCAAAGCTATTCGGTTCGGTTTTCGGTTTGGAGATTTGACCTAATTCGGTTTTCGGTTCGGTTCGGTTATTTTTGTTCGGTTAACCGAACCGAACCGAAAACCAAAATTTTGGTTCAAATAGTTAAAAAAATTTGTTCGGTTTTGTGGACTTCAAAATTCTTTAATTTTATGTCTATGAATATGAATTTTATTTGTTTAATTTATGTCAATTGAGGATTATTAAATGTTAGTTTTTGTAGTTGAATTGTAAAATTCCTTAATTTTATGCCTATTATATGGATTTTAGTTGTTTATTTTATGTCATTTGATGATAATTAGATGTGAACCACTTAACTATTTAGTTCTAAGTGATGTTTAATAATGTTTAGTATTATGGTTACTTATTAATTTGATGTTTTTTATGATAAATAATTTATTATATGATTATATAATTTTAATAAATTTTGTATAATATAAAATTTTGGTTAAACCGAAATCAAACCGAACCGATCCGAAATTTTTCGATTTTAACCGAAAACCGAATTAGGATGTTCGGTTCGGTTTTCGGTTCTAAAAAATCAAGAACCGAAATTTCGATTATCCAAAATTAAATTTCGGTTCGGTTTGGTTCGGTTTTCATGGAATGAACAGCCCTAATCCTAATTATGAAATCAAATCCCTAAATTGACAAACTTCATCTTCTTCTTCAACGAACCTTCTGCCACTCTTGAGATTAAGTAATCTCTGTCACAATTTTCCTTATGTGCTTTGTCCGCTCGTTGGATAGCTGAAGAGTTATCGCAGAATACAACTGGTGGTGAAGCTGAAGAAATTTGCAAATCCTTTTGTAACTGGGTAAGCCGCAACATTTCACTTGTAATACCTAATGACGGATTTTGATTTCATGAAATAAGTGAATCTTCCAAAAATGTGCAAAATTGTGGGTTGCCTTTGATTTATCTCAATAAGTAGTGTGCAGCTTGTAAGTGAGTGTCATTTTTGGTTGTGAATTTTACTGATTTAGTTTATGCACTTACTGAGAAAATACACAGTACCCTGTAAAAGTTAAAAGGCATTATTGCCTTTGAAAAAACATGAGTCAGTTTGTGGTTCCATTGTCTACTGTCCTGTTTAAGACCAAATTAATTTGTGGATCCTACAAACTAACTTACCTGATTTACCTTTTGTGGATTTGAGTGGTGTGTTGTAACCCTTAGGTAGATTCATGAAGACTTCTTCAGTAAGGTCACCTTTGAGAATTGCATTTTTGATGTCAAGTTGTTGTAGAAACCAACCTCTGGCCATAGAGAATGATAAAAAAGAAGTCCGACTGTGACAAGCTTAGCAAGCGAAGAGAAAATAGCAGTGTAGTCAACTCCTGGTTGAGTGAACCCTTGGCCACCAACCTAGCTTTATATCTATCAATTGAGCCATCTGATTTTCTCTTTGCTTTGAAAATCAACTTGCAACCTATAGGTTTCTTGTTAGGTGGTAGGTCTGTGACAGACCAAGTGGAATTGTTTTCCATGGCCTGTAATTCTTCTTGAATTTTACCTTCTTCTACAAAGTTTGGAGAAAAATTTCGCAATGCAACGTAAATGTCCTAAATTTGCGAACACAAAAAAGTTGAAGGATCGAAATCCCAACAAAATGTCCTAAACATATACACACTAAAATGATAAAAGACCGAAACTATTTGAGTGAAAAAATTGTCCCAAAATTGTTATTTAATAAAAGTTATAAGAGAAAGTAATTTTACCCTCTAATTTACTAGGCAATGCACCAATGCCCAATGCCGGTTAATCTTGCTTCCCGAATCCTATCCGATTCAAAACGACGCCATTGAATAGTCATTTGGGCATATTCGTCATTTAAGCCCTTTCCTGTCCTAATCCGACTGGGGTTCCCGATTTCAGCCAATTTCCCCTTTGAATAATTAGGGCTGATAATATGTATCCTTCAAATAAAGGCCATTAGTATGTAACTCTACAAATGAACCATAATCAGCTGATTAATGATCATTTTACTTTTTTGTTTCCAAATTAACATGATAGTTTCACGTCTTTGCGGTGCAGAAACAACTTGCAGTACAGAGTACCGACTCCGGCAGCAGCACCGCCATCCAGTTTAAACCGACTCCGCATAAAACTTGTTTAATCAATATAAGAACATTAGCAGCTACGGTTTCATCTTTATAAAGGTTAAGTACATTTTTGTTTTTCTTCCTTAATTTTTTTTTAGAAGATTTTTCTTTTTCTTAATGTAAGGAAAAAAGAAATTTAATTCCATTGCATATTTACTTTGTTCAATTTCATCTCTTTGGCAGACTGGAAAGTTTGAAAATGGTGGCAACTGTTTAGTTTTTGAGGTGAGGGGTTATGCCGCAAGCCCGCAAAGAAGTCGAGATGTATTTTTAGTTGTGACTTGGATGAAGCAGTTGCTAGAGGCTGAAATCTGGGTGTGATTATGTGTTAATATATATATATATGCCATTTTGTTTGGAGTATGGCTCTCTGCTTTATTGTGCATCCTAGAAAATGAAAGAGTCTTCTGTTAGTTAAAGAAATTGCAAGAATATAAGTTTTTGCATGAATTTCAAGAGACAAAACAGATTGTTTTATAAGTAGATTATGTGATGATTTAACTTGATATATTTTCCCAACTTACAGATTGTTTTATAAGTAGATTATGTGATTATTTAACTTGATAAATTATTCCAACTTATTTGTAATCTGATTTTGTGATTATTAATGCTGGCAAAGTTTCCTTTTCATTTTATTAAGTGAGGAGACAAGGTGAAGAAGCTTGCATTGTCATGCTTTATCAATTTGAAGCTTCATATATCTAAAGTTATAAAGTGGGTTTCCTGTGCTTGATTTCTTCGAATTCATCAGTGACGACTTGCAATTCATTGTATACATGTTTGCTGTATTCAAGTTGTGATGTCTAACTAATATTCTGAATTCTTTGAGTTCTACAATGAGAGAACATGATAATTGAACGGGGATACATATTCTATTTCTGATGCTCATGTTTATATAAGGAATATTCAAGTTTGATTCCTGTATGATTATTTGGGGCAAAAAAATATATTAGATATTTAGAACATTGATACTTGTAGTTTGCTGCATTATGGAGTCTTCAACACTGCCTTCCATCCCTCTTCTCCTAGCCTTTTCTTGTCTAAGTATCTTCTTCAAAGAATTTTTTATGGCTTGCAGGGTTTACGTGAAAGATGTAAGAGTTGACATTGGCCTAGGGAATGAAAAGAATGGTGGTAAAATATCTCGACCGCTATAGACTCAACTCTGACTAGATTTATGCATGTAAATCATGGACCTGAGGTAAAATTGTGTCTACCATGTTATTATGCTGTTGTTGTAACCTATAGATATACACTCATATGTATTTCAGCAACATTTATGCTAAGAATTTTCTGATAATTTTATTCCCACAATTTATATCTACAAGCCATATAAAATTTCTTAATTTAACAAAAAAACTCAGCCTAATAAACTGATCATCAATTGCTTTCTACCTCAATGTGTTTTTAAACTTCTCACATTCAGTTCACTGTATAAGTTTGTTATGCACATGTTCTATTGGTTCTAAATTCAAGTTGCATTTCTAAATGATATATCAAATTTATGATTAGAATGATGAATCAAATTTTTAATGCAAAACTCGTGTTAATTAGAATCGTAAACTGGATAAGACTCTTTCGATGATCTCAGTCGTAGGTAGTCTGTGAAGTGAGTTAGTCATCATGTTCTAAAGAAAGAATCACTTAAACTAAAAGAATTAGTTTTACCTTTTAATAACTTTTGACAAGTCTACGCGGCATTTTCCTTGTTCCGAAGCCTTATTAGTAGACCTTTATTTATTCTAGGATATCTAATAGACGAAACAGAGATGAAAATTCGTAAACTAAGAATTACACTCTGATTTCTTCTATGATATTGGAAAGTTTTTGTGAAACATAAAGCTTAGTATGAAGCTTTAGATGAACTTAATCAAGCCTAAAGAGGTCCAAACCACTATGTAATTTGTAGTTCAACTCAAGTTCACTTCCAATAAAATGTCAATTCAAGTTCCATTCTGTTATAGTTCTTGAAAACTCCATATATTGTTCTTGAAACCACACTCCATATATTGTTCTTGAACTTATATTCAAGAAGAAACTATTACTAAACAGAGAAACTTACTATAAGGTAAAATTAAAATCTAAATGAACGAAATAAAACAAGTATATTCTTGCATTAAGAATCTAGAAACTTAGATATAAGTTTATGTTTCCCTCTAACCAAGTAATATGAATATAGAATCATTCATCATACTCAGCATATACGTTTTTTTCTATTTGGCAGCTGTTGTTCAACAAGTATCAAATAGACAAACATGTCTGGATGGCTGGCATTGCACATTTTTTAGAAGATCCCAGCTGTAGACTTGCTTCGTAAGTTAACTCAACCACACTAGTTCGTTAATTATTGAGCTACTTTCTGTATATATGATGAAGCTTCTGGAATATCATCCTTACATTTTCTTTGCATCAATGAACTTCTACTAGATATGTTCTTAATATGCCCAATAAAAAGAGATGAATGATAATATGGCTTCTGAGTAGATGTGTACTTTTCTGTTTCCGTTACCGTGTACTTTTTATGATTTTTCTGATTGTAATTGATTTAATTCATCTCAACTCTGGCTATTATAACAGATGATTTGTGGAAAGAACTCTTTCCTTCAAATTTCATCTTTCCCGCAATATTAAGAAAAGAAAATATGGAGATAGAGAACTTGCAACTTCTGGAAATATGAATTATTTCCTAATACAGTACTTAAGAAACAGAACAACAAACAAACACAGAAATATTACATATATAATAAGCTTAAAAAATAACACCACCACCAACTTAATCCATAAAACTACAATAAACTCCTAATACAATACCTTAAGAAACCTTACAACAAACAAACACAGAACAATAACATAGTTAATAAGCTTCAATAATAACTACACCACCAACTTAATCTATAAAACCACATTTAACATCTAAATATTTTTACCCATGTCTGGGTTCAAACCAGCAACCACAATCGGACTTCTGACTGTTCGACTGCCTCCAATCTGCTCCCAACTTACTGAACCATGAAGAATGGTTCCTTCTTTCAAACACGGACCATAAACTCTCATCTTGTAACTTTTTTTCTCACCCCTGTTCCTGAAATACAGTTTACCCGGAACCACAGTTATGTTAAAACCTTTGATAGGGGCCAATATGACATAGTAACTAGACATCTCATCCCCAACATTCGTCAATGTCCTCTCAAAGAAGACGGATTTGGACCCATTATTGCAGTTGAAATACGCCATGAATGACGGGTAATTAAGGTCCAATGAAGGGTTCATGCAACCCCCGTGAGACCTCGTGATTGCTCGAATCTGTTTGGAAGTCAGATTCATTGCACAAAGTAGGTTCACGTAGTCATCCACATTCGCCTCGTAAACCAAGCCCGGGTTTAGCGCCCTGTTTGGATTGATATGCCCAGCTCCTATTGCCAAAGGAGTCGCAATGATGTTCGATTCCTTTTCCTTTATAGGATTCAGTGTGTTGTCAAGCATGTCCGCGGTGGTCATCATTGCCGACCGGATGGCTGCGGGGCTCCAATCTGGGTGAGCTCCTTTCAAAAGCGCTGCCACCCCTGCTGCATGTGGGGAAGCCATTGATGTTCCACTTTCGATCTTGAAACTGTTGATTAGTTCTCCTGTTGTGCGAATATTAACCGGATTCTTTTCTTGCCACGATGCTAGAATATTATTTCCTGGAGCAATAATATCTGGCTTCAGGATAAAAGGACAGGCTCGAGATGGACCTCTCGAGCTAAAATTAGGCACTCCAGGCGCCGGTTTTATTCCGTGAATGGTTTCCTTGAACAATAGAGTAGCTGTTGCCTTGTCACTGTTGTTTTGGATATAATCTAAGACAACTTTCCCGTTTGCAGCGTTTAGAACTATGGCTGGAAACCCAATTTCTTCATCTGGTAAGTATGACAAATAAGAGTTATTTGTTTTACTCGATATGAGGACAGCTCCTGCCACACCAGAATTATGGAAATGAGAACCGACCGAAGACAATTCATCTTCGGTAGTGATTGAGCAAACAACGATCTTCTTGGCATAATTTGTAAGCCCCTCCTCTCTTCCACAGTCTTTCAAGAATATAATTGGTAGGTTGGCTAGAATATTTGGGCTTAAAGGACATAAAGATACCCCTGTAATTAAAGCTCCACTGCCAAGTGCTATGTTTCCTGTAAATGATCTGCTAATTGTACTGGCTCCTACAGTTAGATGCCATGGAGCTCCTACCAAAATGGAATTGAGAGAGGGACCGGAATTTCCAGCAGCACTTGTTACAAAAATAGAATTTTTCATTGCAGCAAATGTCGCTATTGCCACCGGATCATGGTATAGTGGTGGCGAAGAAACGATTGAGAGAGATAAGACATCAATCCCATCCTCGATGGCACTGTCAATGGCAGCCATGACATCCGAGGCATACAAGCCGTATTTTCCTGAGGATCCGACTTTGTATACGGCTAAGCGTGCTCGTGGAGCCATTCCTTTTCCCGTGCCTGTCCCGTAGCCAAAGTACGACGTCCCATGCATGAAATTCCCGGCAGCAGTTGAGGACACGTGGGTCCCATGTCCATTGGTGTCTCGGGCAGAATCGTAAAATGTATCATTTGGGTAGGCAGCTTTTATCCCCTTGTTAAAATACCGGGCTCCAATCAGTTTCTTGTTGCACAAGGAACTGTTGAAATCGATGCCACCAAAGCATCCACCCCTCCATCTGCTCGGAATGTGTCCCATTCCTTCATCATTACTGAAGCTGCGGCTTTCGGGCCATACACCAGAATCAACCACCCCAATAATTACATCCCGACCAAAATCAGATGCTGGCCATGCACCGGAAAATGAGTTGAGGCCCAAAAACTCGGAAGAATGAGTTGTTGCAAGTTGAAGTGGCATGTCTTTTGTTGAGAAAAGAAAGGCCGGATATTTCTGAATTTCTTCGAGCTGTGATGGGGTGAGTCTAGCACTGAAGCCATGGATGGCATTAGTGTAAGAGTATATAGGCTTTGAAGAAGAAAGGATGGAAGAGTGCCAAGCTAAATGTGAAGTGAATGGTTTTGGCATTAAATTGGAGTCCAAATGGATGATATATGTAGAGGAAGCCTCCTCATCATGTGCAGAAGAAGAAACTGAAAGGAGGAGATTGTAGAGGATGATGAAAGCCAACTTCATATTTTCAAGAGAAGATTGAAGACCAAATAGAAGTAAGGGATGAAATGTTAGTAATGTTATTCTGTTTAGTAATGTTAGGTGTAAAAATGCAAAGGCTATTTGATATAATTATTTTATTTGGACATATTTCACATGTATTGGATATGAGGTAGATTGAAGAATTACATGTGATATCATGCTTGTAAAATTTACCTGAATTTGATGAATTAAATAGTACCATCTCTTTAGCCAAAAAGGAAAAAAGAAGACTTTTATCCCCTAATAGAGAATAATTAATGGAAGTTTATGTGGTTGCTGCTCTTCTGTGCAATATTCATACCAGTATATTATTGATTCGCTTAATAAGGGCAAACACTTCTGTGCAATATTCATACCAGTATATTATTGATTCGCCTAATAAGGGCAAACAAATAACGTGTGATTCTTGCTTATTGATATAATTGTGTAATTGTCAATATTCCTCTGCCTTATTTGGAAATACGTGTTACGGCAATTACTTTGGTACAATAGAATTAAAACAACCCCTTTTAATTGATCATTTTATTAATGAAAATTTGCATATTGTTAAAAGGGTAAATATCACTTTTGATCCCTCTTACCATTATCTTTTTACAGGGTGGTTCCTCTTATGTTTTTTTTTCCCACTTTAGTCCCTACTATGAATTATTTATTTAGCTTTAGTCCCTACTATGAATTATGTGTTTCACTTTAGTCCTTATCAGGTGGTTCTGATAACACATGACATGCATATTAATATTTTTTACGGCATTTTCGTTCGTTCGCTATTGAGACAATTTGAGATATTGTTTAATTGGTGAGTAATTTTGGTCTTTGAAGAAGATTTTGGGAGAAAACTTTAGTTTGGAACGAAATTGACGATTAAGTTGGACTGGAATGAAGCCTAGTTTGGAAGAGATTAAATTTTTAGCTTTTTTTCAAATGATTAGAAAGACGAAAATATCCATGTTAGTTTACTTGAAATGATGAAATTGCCTTATGAGCATATCACATGTTATCGGAACCTCCTTAGAATACCTGTAAAGGACTAAAGTGAAACAAATAATACATAGCAGGGACTAAACTGTGAAAAAAAACATAAGATGGACCACTCTGTAAAAAGTTAATAATAAGAGGGACCAAATGTGGTGTTTACCCTTGTTAAAATGTTCCTCAATATTAGTGGTTACTCTTGTATTAACCCCTTTTTTTCATTTTTACTTTTTTAATTTTTTTACAAGATTGTTCAAGTCTTAGACATTACGTAATCACCTTTTAGTTGTTACAGGACATATTATATGAGATCATCTTCCAGTGAAAATTCGAATTTAAATTCATCATTTTGTCGGAAAATATCCAATACAATTAAACCGTCACTAATAAAATAATATATTTTAAATGATATATTATCAGACTCACTCATTTATGCCGATATTATCAAATGAAAGCAACATTGATTACTAAAAGATATTTTGAACAAATTTACAAGATAAAATAACAATATTAATCATTTTTTCTATTTGATTACAATAAGTTAAAGTCATCGTTTTTTATAAAATAATCACTGTACTAAAATAAATTAAAATATAAATTAAATCAGCCATTAATTCATGTTTTTAATAAAATGATAAAGTTAACTTTATGATTCATAAAATTTATCCATGAAATAAGGGTTTTTAAATATTTTTTGAAACTTATGTGCAATTACAATTACTTTTCAAATTTTTAATATAATTATGAATTTAATAATTTATAAGATATTACAATTAGCACCCAAATTTTTTTTTTTTAATATTACAAGCATTTGAAATAACCCCTAAGGAAGTTGGAAGCGTTAAGGGTCAATTGTAAGATGGTGACAAACCACAAGAAATTTTTGTAATATTCAATTTGTGATGGGGTTTTTCATAATTAAACCTTATCTCGTGAAATATTCATTATTTACCCTATATAGTTATTGAAATCTTTAATGATCTTGTGAATTTGAGATATTCTTAAATCTGTTGTAAATAATTTAAAATTATATGGATGTCCATAACTCCCAAATAATATTCTTACAATCAAGCATAATCTTGTAACCCCAAATTTTGTAACCCCCTAATAAATTGTATATTCTCATTTATGTTATTTTGTAACCTACAATTTGTATTTGAAATTCAAGGCCTATAAATAGTGCCTATATATGATGCTTATAAAATCAATTTTATATGAATGAGAAATACTTTATCTGCTACTTTATTCTCTATATTGTTAGTTGTCTTATTATGTAAGTATAATTTCATAATACGTTATTAGCACGAAATTGCTCGAAGATATTAATCCTACTCAGGTACTGTTTTCTGTTCTATATCTAAAGTAAATATCCATGTTCTTGTTTGCTTAATTTGCTTTATGAAATTATACAGATTGAAACTATCTCATAGAAGGGTCATTATATACATATGCTATTTGTATGGCGTTAAATACACATATTATTTCTTTGAAGTCTAAATATAACAATGATATTAATTAATTGAATTGAATCAAAACTTCAAATAATTTCGGGCCTTGGGCTAAAATGATATACTTGTTGATATAAGTTTTGAAGATAAGCTTTGGAATTTTCTTTCGAAATTTGATGTCAGCCCAATCTCTTTCAAAATTTGATATATTTTGACTCCTTTGAATGAGGCTCTAATTCTAATTTGCATAAGATTCCGAAAATTCTTGGCAGAACACGTATAAAGTTTGAAGGCTTGTATTACATGATCATCTTGATGGCATGATTATGCACTGGTTTAGTAGATAGTTCGGCCAAATTGATTTTTCTCTTGTTTTTCATTTTGGAAATGAATAATAATCTGTTCTTCTTAATTTTGATAAGATCCACATTTATTGCCTCTTGCTATGAGATAATGTTCACTATATTTGTTTTGACATAGTAATCATAATAAAGTACAATATTGTGTACATGCTTTGCATTAGTAATTGGTTTTAGTTGTCTTCAAATCTCATATGCAATTGCGTGATCATATTTTAATTTGAAATGAATTCTTTCTTGACTTTCAAGACGTTGATTGATATTTCTGTTAATGGGATTTATAAGTTTCATCAATTAAAAATGAAACTAAGGCCAGAAGCCTGAAAGAGGGTCTGAAATTCAATACCCCATATTCTATTTTGATTTTATATGGTAAATCCTTTCAATTTTGAAAATATGTTTAAAATTGAAGTATATCAAAAGAGACCACAAATATGTTTATTGGCATGGATTGACCTTGATATTTTCATATTAAAAAAAAATGTGGAACAAAAATCAGAGCTGGTGGCAATGTATACAAAGGGGTTGATATCACTTAGAAGGAATTGTGCTATCACTAACCTCACACATAATTGATCAATATTTTTGCTAACTAAAATACGGAAGTATAGGCCCAATTCAAATTATAAATGAGGTCAAATTGACAAAATTATTAGTACCAATGAGGCATATGTTTTGTCAAATATTATAATCTCATAATATTATTTTAGGCCTAAAGCCTAAGTGACAAGAACATAAAGCTCAAACTTGAACGTTATGATATTGATAAATTCAAACTTGAAGATTTGAATACATTTAATTTTGATTGATGAAGTTAAATATTGATATTTTTGATAGTCAATACAGCTAATGCCGAAAATAATTTCATTAAAATATGAATGGTAGTTATAATTTTGTAGTTAATCCATTAATATATGAATGGTTCAAACGACACCGTCGAATTAGCCATTTGGGCATATTCGTCATTAATCCATTTTCTGTCCTATTCGATTAGGGTTCTCGATTCCAGCCAATTTCCCCATTTTGAATAATTAGGGAAGATATTATGTATACTTCAATTTGAGATCATTAGTCTGCAAATGAACCATAATCGACGTGATTAACTTCTTTGTTACCAAATTGGCATGGTAGTATCGTCTCTATCTTGCAAATTTTTGTTGCAATAGGGTTTGAATTTTTTTCGATAAAAATGGAAAAGTTTCATCGTATCCTTTGATTCCTATGGTAGGTAAGAATCAACTGAATTCCGAAAAATGTGTACTTGATCAGATATCGAAACTACTGAATAAATAAAACTATTATGTGTGGAATAAATTAAATATGCTATATCCTTGATTGTTCTTTCGTATTTTTTATTTGAAACTTGTTAACATTCAATAATCACTGTATGTGGTACACGTGTATATTATTTATTTTGAATGCAACTAGTATATACAAATTATTCATAATTGAATTCAAATGTATAAAATTTCTATTGAGTTTAAATATTTAATTAATGTTAGCCTTTATAAATGATTATGTTCATAAAATCAAGAAATCTTTTTTTAGAACCATTATAAAATCGAGACTAAGTACACAAAAATGTAGATGCTTACTCTACCATTTTTTTCTCATTACGAGTGTAAATGATTCGAGTAGTATCGAACGACAAACTGTTCAAGCTTGATTTGAATTTTATCGAGCTTGAAATTTTGTGTTTAAGCTTGTTCGATTTCTCAACGAGTCGAGCTCAAATGAGAGTAGCTTGATATTTTTACATGTATTTTTTCAATTTTTAACTTATCGAGTTCGAGCTCAAGCTCGAGCTGAGCTTCAATAGTAATCAAAAGAAAAACCATGTTGAGGTTTGTTTGATTTGTGTGAACTGAACTCAATTTTTTTCTATCGAATGAACTCGAGTTGAATATCTAATAGTTTTGTTTATTTTCCGCAATATTTCTCATTTCATCAGTCTCCGTAAAATCAAAGCCGTGTTTGTCGCGTGCTCTTCTTTATTGGGTCGGCATTTATGTATCAAAAGGAGATGGCGGCCCGTATATAGGAAGCCTTTGGATCGAAAGGAAATTGAGTGATGCAAAATCCATATGCTTTGTCTAATTAGTAAAACCTCCCTATATTATTTTTATTAGCAAATCTCCTCTTGTTATTTTTTTATTAGCAAAAATCCCCACTCATTTCAAAATACGAAATTTGCGAAAATATAACAACTATGTCACCACAAAAAACACAAAAACATCTCACCTAGTCTGAAAAAACACCAATAAGCCCATATTAACCTTGTTAAATACTTAAATGGCAATAACCCATGTTCAATTAAAACTTGAATGTAACCTCCCTGTTGATTTATGAAGGAATTTCAAAGGGAGGTTTTCGCTAATAAAAATAACTCAGGGAGTTTTTGCAAATGAAAACAATACAAGGTCTTTTTTCCAATTAACTAAAGTACAAGGGGTAATTTTGCAACTACTCAAAGGGAATCCTACGCCTTTTAGTTCTGCCTTTCATAATTCTCTCCTTATTCTGAGTTCACGATTCTCTTCTTTCTTTCCACTATTTTTAGAGTTATTGGCAATTTACCCCCTATAATATTAATACTATTTAATTCACCTCCCTATAATTTGGAAGAGAACATTTTACTCCCCCATATTGTTATAAAAGTTTTACACCTCCTTTCTAATATGTGGTATTTTATCTTCGGTGTAATGATATTGTGACAATTTACACCCCTATATTATAATAAATGTGAAAATATATCCTTATATTATAAAATATTTTTCATGCTACTTTCATTTTCAACAAGTGGGTTATAGTCTCTGGATGAAGAAGGTAAATCGCTTCTCTAAAATTTTCACATGAAGATAAAATGCTATTTTTCAAATAATTGCCAATGTCCAAGAGTTGCAACAGTCGCATGACTGCATAGGCGGATTCAGAGGGGATACTTTGGGGGTTGAACTCCATTATTGAGTGCATATTTTGGACAATGATTATTTAAAACATAATTTTGATAAAATATTATATTGAATTCAAAATGTAAGAATAATTAGAAAAGTATCAAACACAAAAAAGTTGAAGTATCAAAAATTGCAACAAAATGCCAGAAATTACACACACTTAAAAGTTAAATTGCCGAAACTGTTTTGGGAGAAAAAAAAAAAAAAGGAAAATGTCCCAAAATTGTCATTTAATAACAAAATACATTTTACCCTCTAACTTACTAGCCCTTGCCGGTTATTCTTACTTGTCAAATTCTTTCCGGTTCAAACGACACCGTCGAATTAGCCATTGGGGCATATTCGTCATTAATCCATTTTCTGTCCTATTCGATTAGGGTTCTCGATTCCAGCAAATTTCCCCATTTTGAATAATTAGGGCTGATATTATGTATACTTCAATTTGAGATCATTAGTCTGCAAATGAACCATAATCGACGTGATTAACTTCTTTGTTACCAAATTGGCATGGTAGTATTGTCTCCTGTAGCAGCACCAATTTGAAATTGGTGGTCATCTATAAATATGATGCAATTTATCTTGCAAATTTTTGTTGCAATAGGGTTTGAATTTTTGTCGATAAAAATGGAAAAGTTTCATCGTATCCTTTGATTCCTATGGTAGGCTAAGAATCAACTGAATCTCGAAAAATGTGTACTTGATCAGATATCGAAACTGCTGAATAAATAAAACTATTATGTGTGGAATAAAATATGCTATATCCTTGATTATTCTTTCGTATTTTTTATTTGAAACTTGTTAGCATTCAGTAATCACTGCATGTGGTACACGTGTATATTATTTATTTTGATTCCAACTAGTATTTACATATAATACATAATTGAATTCAAATGTATAAAATTTCTATTGAGTTTAAATGTTTAATTAATGTTAGCCTTTATAAATGATTATGTTCTTCATAAAATCAAGAAATCTTTTTTAGAACCACTAAAAAATCGAGACTAAGAACACAAAAATGTATATGCTTACTCTACCATTTTTTTCTCATTACGGGTGTAAATGATTTGAGTAGTATCGAACGACAAACTGTTCAAGCTTGATTTGAATTTTATCGAGCTTGAAATTTTGTGTTTAAGCTTGTTCGATTTCTTAACAAGTCGAGTTCAAATGAGAGTAGCTTGATATTTTTACATGTATTTTTTCAATTTTTAACTTATCGAGTTCGAGCTCAAGCTCGAGCTGAGCTTCAATAGTAATCAAAAGAAAAACCATGTTGAGGTTTGTTTGATTTGTATGATCTGAACTCAATTTTTTTTTTATCGAACGAACTCGAGTTGAATATCTAATAGTTTTGTTTATTTTCCGCAATATTTCTCATTTCATCAGTCTCCGTAAAATCAAAGCCGTGTTTGTCGCGTGCTCTTCTTTATTGGGTCGGCATTTATGTATCAAAAGGAGACGGCGGCCCGTATATAGGAAGCCTTTGGATCGAAAGGAAATTGAGTGATGCAAAATCCATATGCTTTGTCTAATTAGTAAAACCTCCCTATATTATTTTTATTAGCAAATCTCCTCCTGTTATTTTTTTATTACAAAAATCCCCACTCATTTCGAAATACAAAATTTGCGAAAATATAACAACTATGTCACCACAAAAAACACAAAAACATCTCACTTAGTCTGAAAAAACACCCAGGGGCGGACCTAGACCATTTATGTAGGGGGAGCGATTTTTTTTTTGGACCAAATGTTTCTCAATATTTTGTCAAAAGAATAGAAGATGGATAGAAGATAGATTGAATTGAGAAAAACTAACACTATAATTTTTTTTAATAGTATAAATTCTTGAATATTCAATAATACAATTCAATTTGACACAAAAAAGCAAATAAATATTGCTTAAACAAGATATGAAAATGTTGAATGCACCCTTATAATATAAAGGTAAAATCATTCTTAAAGCTTGTATAAACGAAAAAGTTGTATGATTATTTTTTATTTTTCAAAATGTTTGAAACAGTTTTGAAGCATTTAACCAAAATTATGCTACTATTTATAAATAATGCATATCAAATTCATTATTAGATAATTAATACCATGTTAATGATTATTTGAATTTATTACATTTTTTTGTCCATATAATAATATCTCAAAGAAATTGAGAACCATAAAAATGATAAAAAAAGAAAACTATGACATATTTTAGGACTTGAATTCAACTCCTCGGGTATCTCTAGAAATAACTATTTCATAACTACTCAAGAAAAAAAAATCATACCATTAAGCTAAATGCTCTTATATATGTTGATAAATAGAAAATTCACATGACAGGATGAAAAATGACAAAAGCATTACACAAAAGTTCTGTTCCAGGTTCGAACACGGGCCTTATCCATGGTGCATGATAAGAAAGAAAATACCACTGCACCAACACCTACTTTAGAAATTTTTGTACATATAAATATACTTAAAACTTTTTCAGGGGGGACCATGGCCTCTGAGAACACCAATAACCCCATATTAACCTTGTTAAATGGCAATAACCCATGTTCAATTAAAACTTGAATGTAACCTCCCTGTTGATTTATGAAGGAATTTCAAAGGGAGGTTTTCGCTAATAAAAATAACTCAGGGAGTTTTTGCAAATGAAAACAATACAAGGTCTTTTTTTCCAATTAACTAAAGTACAAGGGGTAATTTGCATCTACTCAGAGGGAATCCTATGCCTTTTAGTTCTGCATTTCATAATTCTCTCCTTATTCTGAGTTCACGATTCTCTTCTTTCTTTCCACTATTTTTAGAGTTATTGGCAATTTACCCCCTATAATATTAATACTATTTAATTTACCTCACTATAATTTGAAAGATAACATTTTACTCCCCCATATTGTTATAAAGTTTTACACCTCCTTTCTAATATGCAGTATTATTTCTTCTGTGTAATGATAATGTGACAATTTACACCCCTATATTATAATAAATGTGAAAATTTATCCCTATATGTTATAAAATATTTTTCATGCTACTTTCAGTTTCAACAAGTGAGTTATAGTCTCTGGATGAAGAAGATAAATTGCTTCTCTAAAATTTTCACATGAAGATAGAATGCTATTTTTCCAATAATTGCCAATGTCCAAGAGTTGCAACAGTCGCATGACTGCATAGGCGGATTCAGAGGGGATACTTTGAGGGTCGAACTCCATTATTGAGTGCATATTTTGGACAATGTTTATTTAAAACATAATTTTGATAAAATATTATATTGAATTCAAAATGTAAGAATAATTTGAAAACTATCAAACACAAAAAAGTTGAAGTATAAAAAATTGCAACAAAATGCCATAAATTACACACACTTAAAAGTTAAATTGCCGAAACTGTTTTCGGAAAAAAAAAAAAATGTCCCAAAATTGTCATTTAATAACAAAATGCATTTTACCCTCCAATTTACTAGCCCTTGCCGGTTATTCGTACTTGTCAAATTCTTTCCTGTTCAAACGACACCGTCGAATTAGCCATTTGGGCATATTCGTCATTAATCCATTTTCTGTCCTATTCGATTAGGGTTCTCGATTCCAGCCAATTTCCCCATTTTGAATAATTAGGGCTAATATTATGTATACTTCAATTTGAGATCATTAGTCTGCAAATGAACCATAATCGACGTGATTAACTTCTTTGTTACCAAATTGGCATGGTAGTATCGTCTCCGGTAGCAGCACTGCCGTCCAGTTTAAACCGACCTCCTTACTGCTATGGTTTCATCTTTCTAAGGTTAAGTACTCGATTTCAATTTCGAACTCTTCGTAAATGTAAGGAAAAAAGAAACTCAATTCCATTGCATATCTAATTTGTTCAATTTCATCACTTTGGCAGACTGGAAAGTTTATAAATGGTGGCAACTTTTTTAGTTGTTGTGGTGAGAGGATATGCAACAAAGAAGTTAAGATTAACAAGTTGCTGGAGGTTGAAATCTGGGTATGGCTATCAATTCAATTAACACATGAAGTTAAGATTAACACATGAAGTTCAATTTGAAATTGGTGGTCATCTATAAACATGATGCAATTTATCTCGCAAATTTTTGTTGCAATAGGGTTCGAATTTTTGTCGATAAAAATGGAAAAGTTTCATCGTATCCTTAGATTCCTATGGTAGGCTATCGAAAAATGTGTACTTGATCAGATATCGAAACTGCTGAATAAATAAAACTATTATGTGTGGAATAAAATATGCTCTATCCTTGATTATTCTTTCGTATTTTTTATTTGAAACTTGTTAGCATTCAGTAATCACTGCATGTAGTACACGTGTATATTATTTATTTTGAATGCAACTAGTATTTACAAATAATACATAATTGAATTCAAATGTATAAAATTTCTATTGAGTTTAAATGTTTAATTAATGTTAGCCTTTATATACGTCGGCGTTAATAGTACAAAGCAAATCTCAAGAACGAATTTGGGGACCAAATTCTTTGAAGGGGGAGGATTGTAACGCCCCCAAATTTCGAACGCTTTCGATTGGATTTTAATCCAAATTTAAGTGCTACATTATATTTTCAAAGTTTAAGCATTAATTTGAACTAAAATATTCAAATTAATTAAATATTGTGATCTTATGAACTTTGGAATAATTAAAAATATAAAAGTTACTTTAATATAAGATCAAGACCTTCTTGAAAATTTCGGGCTTGGATGCACAAAAAATTTGTTTTTGTGGACAAAAATGTAAGATTTCAAAACTTCGGGGGACAAAGTGTAAATTTGCCCCAAGTTCCTGATTTTTTGTATGAGAGTAATTATTTTCTCTCCTTGCACACTCCAAGGGCAGCTAAAGCATGCGCTTGGGTAAATAAACTCATCCACCTAAGTTGACATGCATTGGTGGAAAATATGAAGTAATAACACTCCTTTATTATCATATTATATGTATATGTGTATACATATTAAAAAATCTGATTTTATAACCTAATAAATATCCCCCTCAAACCCACATTATCTTCTTTACAACTTAAAAATACTTAGAGAGAAAATAAGTGAGAGAAAAAAGACAAAACATTTAGAAAGAGAGTTTTCGGGTATACTCAACCCAGCCTCGGATTTTCGATCATTTTGCCTTCGTCCACCGTTGGATCATGCCCAAATTTTGCGTGGAAGTTCTACACACATGGATCTACATATTGACTGGTCGGATCGTTATTTGGAACTCCCAAAGTGAATCGACAGCCATTGGAAAATGGTAAAAAAATAAGGATTTGAGGGCCTTTTTATGAACCACCACCGGAGCCGCCACCACTGCCACTGGAACTGCCACCACCACCTTCGGAGTTCTGGAAATGAAGAGATTCACCCCTTTCGTTGATTTGGGTAAAAAGACATCTATGAATGTTTTTGTGATATTACTTTATTCTCTTTAAAATATATGTTGAAGAAGTTTAGTTCGTCCTTGTGATAAGTTTTTGAGTTCATATGTAATATTTAGTGTGACTTGCTTTGGTTTTGTTTAAATATTTCTTATATGTTTGGATCTTGATTTCTTTTTGTAAGAAAGTTGATGTTTTTATTTTTCTCGAAACTTTGGGGGTATTTTTGAAAATTTTAAAAGTTGAAAGGTTAAGGGCTGCAATTTTTATTGGGAGTAAGATGGACTGAAAATCTAAATTTTTGTTTGATATTTGGTATAAATTTACTTGAAAAGCATTTGTTTTAAAGTTTGCTTTGAGATTTTTGCAAAAAGGGAGTTTTTGAAACATTTGGGGTTATTTTTGTAAATCTGAAAATAAATGGGTAAAGGTGTTGTTTTGTCGCGCTTTTTACATAGTACTTTTACAAACTTTTGATTAATTAAATTGATATAGTGCTTTGTTCACTTTTGTTTTAAGATTGAAATTTGTAAATTTTACCAAAGAAAATTATGATCAAAGAAATTTTTGTTTCTCATTCTTAGTTGGTGAAAAGTTATTAAAACTTATTTTTAATCTCACTTTTATAGTGAAAATTATGCTTGATTATTTTTAAATGTTTCTTAAATGCGTGGATCTTAAATTATTTTTCAAGAAAATTGGTTTGGTTAAGTTTTCAAAACTATGAGGGTGTTTTTGAAAAATTTTAAACTTATGGGGTTTTTAGAGCTTTGATTTTTGAAGTAAAAAGATACTTAATACTTTTATTTGATTTTCGATATGGGTTTAGTTAAAAATCTTTTGATTTAAAGTTTGTTGCAAAAATTTTCGGAAAAATTGATGTTTATAAAAGTTTAGGGGTTGTTTTGTAAATTCTGGAAAATAAAAGGAAAATTTTGCTGTTTTGGCGTTGTTTTATGAAATTAGAATTTTGAGTTATGAAACTAATAACTTTTAAGTGGAGTTGATGTCGTAAATTTTAAACACTTTTGTGCGATGTGTTAGTTTAGGAAATCCTTGTGTAGGATCTCATTAGTTACGTTCTAGTAAGATTGTTAGATACATTATAAGTCGTATACGTAATTGCTCAGGTTTCGGATATGCATCATTTGTGGAGTTTTAGTCGCTATACTAAGCGACAAAGGTGAGCGTTGTGTGTTTAATTTGTATGTCGGTCCGATGTGCTAGTAGATCGAGTCCAAACATGCATCTAGGCTCTTAATAATCAAAGCATGAATTTTATTCTAACTTTTCTTGCATGTCGTCACGAATAGGTTGACTTATTTGGTCAACATTACTCGCATGAAATCACTTAGCATTTTAGCATGATTATCCAATTACATGCTACATCCGAATCTACTAGTTGCGAATATGTTTTTCGAAATTATCATGATACCCAAAATTTTATTTAATAAGTTATTAAATGTTGATAATATGTTAATATGTTTGATATGTTATGTTCCGTTTGTTTCAGACTATATGTTTCCTTTTGTTTCCGATTTTGTGTGGGCCCCATTTTGATTGGTATATGGACCCGATGCCAACCTGGCCGGCAAGGATCGGTAGGATTGTCACGGTTACCCGTAGGTCTGGCCTTACAACCCAAGTGGGGAGGAACACTTGGGGAGTAAGGACGAACTCGGGCAAAGACACGTCGATGCATTTCAGATAGGAAGGTCGCTCCTTACTTGGTGAGTTTGGATGGACATCAGACTAAGGATGGAGGGTAAGTGGAGGACGGCATCAACAAATTCTTGGTTATGTGAATTCCGTGTTTCTTCTGTCTTAAATATATGTTTATTTGCTTGATGACATGCTTATGTTATATAATATGTTGCATTCACACATCACCATGCAAATTCGCACATAGCCTCACTAAGTTGGACGATCAACTTATGCGTTCTATGTTTCACTCTTTTCAGTTTCAGGTGTTCTGGAAATAATTGTCGGGTTGCGGTTAGGTCATCACGGTTGCAGTCCCACTCTAGAATTTGGGATACTACTTATATTTTGTCGTCGATTTAGGTTCTTTCTATATTTTGTTTAAAACCTTGCTTAGAATGTTTGATTCATTAAAGTTGATTTATATTTTCATAAAAGCGACAAGATTTTCATAAATTGCTTATTTATCTCTCTCGGTTGATTTTGTTCAAATCTTTTGATACGTTATAATAAAATACTTCCACTTAAAACTTTACTGTGAAAATTGATTTTATTTGTTCGTCAAAAACTTAGTAATCAAAATTGTTCTTATTTAATATTAAACAGCTTCCGCTTAAAACTTTTAATTCTCGACTTTAATTTATCATTTCCATTTTTAAAAAAAGAAAAAAAAAGTTTCGATATATTTAACGCTTTTTTTCAAAATAACAATAATTTTTCGACCGTTATCCGACGGACCCGCGGAGCCGGGCCGTCACAGAAACAGTCAGTTTGGGGTGTTCCACGTGGTTTACTCGATTTATGTGGGGTAGTTCGGCCAATCTCGATCAAGTATAGACATTAGGTCTTTTATCTTGATCGCTTCGATTATAATCCAATCTTTAAAAAACGTTTCCTTTCCTGAAGGATAGATCGTAATCCGTTGGCCTTGAAATAGGAGCTTTATCCAGTCGCCTTGGGCCGGAAGTAGAGGCTTTATTCCTACTCTTATCCTTAAAAGAGTTCATCTCTTCATGAGTCATTTATTTTGACGCCAAGGTCATAATTTTCACGAAAGTCCTTTGTTGTTTTCTACTCAGCGCATTCCCAAACTGCCTGTTTTTTGTGAGGTCGAAAAGGATAGAGATTATGTAATCAATGTTTGGGGAATCAATTTTAAGTAGCTCCACATTAAACCTCGCCAATCAGCTTCTCAAGGATTCCCCTTCTTGTTGATGAATGGTTCCAAGGTAGCTCATAGGCTGTTTTTGTCTCTTCTGGCTGGCAAACTGTTGGGTCAGCTTGTTGCATAGCTCACGAAAACTGAATATGGAATTGGTGGGTTGTTTTCCAAACCAATCCAAAGTCAACCCTTCGAATGTTGTGACCATCAGCTTGGCGGTATACTCCGCGGAATGTGCGTAAAAAATCATTGTGTTCGTAAAGCTGAATATATAATTGTCAGGATCAGTGGTTCCATCATATCGCGGTAGTCGTCCTGGAACCTGTCCAGATGATTGTGCTTCTTTTATCTCTCTGCAGAAGAGGGAGTATGTATTCTGCTTCGACTAGCTAGGTCAAGTCACTACTAGAATAAAATGAAATTTCAGCAGATTATTTTCAACGGATTTAAATCTGTTGAAATTGTGTATAAAGTTTTGACAGAAAAAAAAGCTGTTGAAAAATCCGGGGAAATTTCGACGGAATGTAAATCTGTTGAAATTTTTCAAAATTAATAGGTATACTGACTCTTTCCTTTCTTTCTTCCACTACCTACGCCCTCCAATCTCTCTCTCTCCCCAATCTCTCCAGACGCGAAATTGCCCTAATTTCATATCACCAAAAATTCTCCCAGCTGTCGCGACTCCTCTTCTTCCATATCTTTTACCACCGCCGCACCGCACCCCCTTCGCGACCCAGCCGTCACCTTCTCCGAAAAATCCACCTCCGCCGCGGCTCAAGCTCTCCAGATCCGTGCAACGCGCCTCCGACCAGCTCCGACTCCGGCACCTACACCACCACAAGTCTTCTTGAAACATTCTAACTAAGGTATAATTGCACTTTAATCCTTCAATTTCGATTTTAATCCTTCAATTTCGTCTGCCTTGGAGGTACCTTATTAGGAAATTGGGTTCCTTTTTTAGTTTTGCATTTTTTATCCTAATGAAGGCCTAGAGATGAAACTATGTACATGTTGTGAAGGCTTATAGATGAAACTACAGCTGTCGGATTTTTGTTTCCACCGATGAACCTTTTCTTTACTAATTGTCTTTGTGTGTGAAATTTTGTGTGAAATGGGTTATGATTCCTGGTTTCTAGTTCTAGATTTTATAAACTTCTTTAGACTGTTCTTTTGGTCATGTTTTTTGGTCATGTTTTTTCCTGCAATCTGCATTTCTATTTGTTTAGATTTCTTATCTCATTTTTTAATTTCCGAAGGGCCATGGAAACTGTTATCAAACAACACAATGTTGATATTGACACTTTAATGTCATCATGCCTTCCTCTGGCAGCTGAGACTCAAACAGGAGATTCCACATCTTCTTAGTTAGCTGGTAAATGAACTTCATGTTTAGTGAAATAAATAATACAAGCAATTTAGTATTGTGCACCACAGCGCTAGTGTGGTGATTAACTTTGACTGATGTAATGTCACTGCAGGGTCTTCTCAGCGTGTTGGGATCTCTAAGTACTCTATATCGAGTTTTGCTGAAAATGAGATGGGCACACCCGAGGCATATGCATCAAACAGGGTACAAACTGGTTCAGGAACTGAAGGATATGATACATCTCAAGGTCTGCAACACATATGAGTGGTTAATCTTGAACTGAGTGGTAAATCTTGAACTGAAGGATGCTTTCGGTGAAATGTTGCTGATGAGGGGGTTATTAAGAAAATCCATAAAAGAAGGGTTTCAAGAGCATTTTCTTATAAATTATTCAACGTTCGAAAGACAGAGAAGAGGTCGGGTTATATAAATGAAGAGGATTATGATGCGCTGAAGGCTTTTTTTAGCATATTTTGGTACTTTTGTTGAATGTTTAGGGATTTTAGCATATTTTGGTACTTTTGTTGAATGTTTAGGGATTTTAGCATATTTTGGATATTTTGAATGTTGTTTGATGTTTATTTAGATTGTATTTGATATTTGGGGATTTTTTATTTCGATGGATGTTGGATTAATGCATAATTAGAATTTACAATTGTCGTCAATTTGGATTGTGTGGAAAATCGATAATTAGTGTAAACACAAATCAATTAAAGATTCAGACCAATATTGAAATTGTAGAAACAGTCCTAAATTTCGACAGAAAAATTATGTTGAAAATTTGAAATTTCAACGGAAATTTTTTTTGTCAAAATTTCTGTCGAAATTTTTTCTGTCGAAATCTTGATTTCGACAAGCGTTTCTGCGACAGACTTTTTCTGTCGAAAATTCCGTCGAAATTTTGAAATCTGTCGAAATTTCCGTTGAAATTTCATTTTATTCTAGTAGTGAGTAATGTTTTAATTTTGCTGTTTAACCTACAAACTATTAAGAATAGCAATGAACACCTCAACCGTTTTTTTGCATCATATCAAGCTCACCTATTCTTTCTGTTCAAACCCATGTTTGATTTTTATTTTATGTTTCTGTTAATTAGATTTATGGACACGTCACATGACATATCCGATTGGTATGGGCATGTGTCCGTGTCCTTTTCTTGAGAGTATCCGATACTACATGTTAAAAAATTAAATATTCGTACATCATAACTTCAAATCAATTCAGAAGTTACAAAATTAAATAAGATGAAATTGAAATTTCTGACCACTTATTTTTACATAATACATCAATTTAAAAAAGACTGATTCAAATATACGAGTTACCATTTCATAGAAGTGACCCTAAGAGGAAAAATAATGATATATATCAATTAAGAATTTTCTAAATTCACAAATATCGTTAGAGATTTCAATTATTATTCTTATAATCTGTCATAGTTCGAAAGACCAGCCAACACATGTTGGCTCAGTTGGTAAGGAACGGGCTCCTTCCCCTCAGAAGGTAGTGAGTTCGATTCCCACTGCCGACGTGAGGGTTGTGTTGGTGGGCGATCTGTAAGAACCTCTTTAAGCGACATTTGGTCCCTGAGGCATGCCCTGGCCCGTGGTGGCGACCGGAGCCGAACCCACCCAAACTTTTTCTTGCACCAAAAAAAAAATAGTTCGAAAGACCAAGTTTGGATGAGAACATTTGTCAATATTTCTCGAAAATAAAAAATGGAAAGAAAACATTATTATTTTTTCCAAAAAATCTCTCGAGTATTATAGTAATCAATCCTAGTTTATTACATGAATCAATCAATCAGATTTTTTCCTTCTTTATAGAGCCAAAATAATTTGTATAAAAGGCCATGTCAATATGGATTTTAATCTCATCAAATAGGAGAAAAACTTCATTGTTGCTGCTAAGCAAGAACGACGTCGGAAAATGGTTATACTTGTGAAAGTTTATTTTGTGACGATCGTAAATGTTGTGGCAAAGGTAAATTTTCTTCAACTTAATATCTTAAATTTGAGCAAAAGACAAAAGCACCCCTATGCTTTGGCAAACTCTCAAAAAACTGCATGTGTTATTTTAACTCCCAAAATGCTGTGATTTCAGCAAGAAAATTGAAGGTATTTGCTCATATTTTTTGCTTTTGATATGGCAATTTCACCCCTAACAGCTAAAGACAAAAACACCTCTTTTATTTTGTCTAACTCCCCAAAAAACCCTTGTATTATTTTAAACTCCCAAAGACCTCCTTGTGTTTGGTTTAAATTACCACACTCGGTCCAAGTAGTATGTACTTGGTTTTTCAAAAGAACTAAATAAAAATAAAAATAAACTAATAGATAGGGTAATCTTGTCATTCTGTCAAAAGTCAAAGTCAAAAATCAAATTCCACTTAGGTTGAATGTGGTAATTTAAACAAAACACAGGGGAGTTAAAATAACACAGATTTTTTTTTTAGAGTTAGACAAATCATAGAGTGTTTTTGTCTTTTGCTCTATTAAATTTCCCACACCGCAGATTTCCTCGGTTTTACTTATAATATTTTATATTAATTCCAGGTAAGTACAAATATATGTGGCCAGAATTAATTGGCATGAATGGAGAGGAAGCCAAACAAACAATTCTTAGAGAAAATCAGTTGGTGAAATTGGTGGTCATCTATAAACAAGATGCTATTTATCTTGCAGATTTTTGTTGCAATCGAGTTCGAATTTTTGTCGATAAAAATGGAAAAGTTTCATCGTATCCTTTTGTTCCTATGGTAGGCTAAGAATCAACAAAACTCCGAAAAATGTGTACTTGATCAGATATCGAAATTGCTGAATAAATAAAACTATTATGTGTGGAATAAAATATGCTATATATATCCTTGATTATTCTTTCACATTCTTTTATTTGAAACTTGTTAGCATTTAGCAATCACTGCATGTGGTACACGTGTACATTATTTATTTTGAATGCAACGAGTATTTACAAATAATACATAATTGAATTCAAATATATAAAATTTCTATTGAGTTTAATTAATGTTAGCCTTTATAAAAGATTGTGCTTACTCTTATCATTTTTTTCTCATTACGGGTGTAAATGATTCGAGTAGTATCAAACGACACAGTTCAAGCTTGATTTGAATTTTATCGAGCTTGAAATTTTTTATTTAAGCTTGTTTCGATTTCTTAACGAGTCGAGCTCAAACGAGAGTAGCTTGATATTTTTACATGTTTTTTTTCAATTTTTAATTATTGAGTTCAAGTTAGAGTTCGATCTCGAGATGAGCTTCAATAGTAATAAAACGGAAAATGATGTTCAGGTTCGTTTGATTTGTATGATAAATCGAACTCAATTTTTTTTTTTAATTTATCGAATGAGCTCGAGTTGACTACCTAATAGTTTTATTTATTTTCCGCAATATTTCTCATTTCATCAGTCTCCATAAAATAAAAGTCGTATTTATCGCATGCTTCTTTATTGGGTCGGCATTTATGTATCAAGAGGAGATGGCGGCCCGTAAGAAGCCTTTGGATCGAAAGGAAATTGAGTGAAATGCAAAATCCATATGTTCTGTCTAATTAGTAAAACCTCCCTATATTATTTTTATTAGCAAATCTCCTCCTGTTATTTTTTTTATTGGCAAAAAAAAACCCCTCATGTCGAAATAAAAAATTAGCGAAAATATAACAATTATACCACCACAAAAAATACAAAAACATCCCTCTTAGTCTGAAAAAACACCAATAACCCCAAATTAACCTTGTTAAATGGCAATAACCCATGTTCAGTTAAAAATTGAATGTAACCTCCCTATTGATTTATGAAGGAATTTCAAATGGAGGTTTTCGCTAATAAAAATAATACAAGGTCTTTTTTCCAATTAACTAAAGTGCAAGGGGTAATTTTGCATTTAGCTCGAAGGGAATCCGATACCTTTTAGTTCTGCATTTCATATTTCTTTCCTTATTCTGCATTAACCCTTCTGAGTTCACGATTCTCTTCTTTCTTTCCATTATTTTTAGATTTAATGGCAATTTACCTCCTATTAGGGGCGGATCCAGAATTCGTAAGTCGAGGGGGCCGAGCTATTATGTTGGTAAATTTAATTGACATACATATTTAAACTAATTATTTGCACAAGTCCTCGGAAACAGTTACTATAAAATGATACTCCCTCCGCCTTTATATTTTTGTGCTTATTTCTATTTCAGAATGTCCCAAAACAATACTACGTTTTCTAAAATTAAATTATTTTTCTAAAAAATACGCTTTCACATAAAGCAATGATTTGACAACGCTAACTCTCCGTACATGTAAGAATATCTAAAAGTTTCACTTTTTTAACTCTTATTTTAAATTACATGCAAAATTCAAGGTAGCGAAAGAAAAAAAAAATGATAATTAAAAACATAAAAGTAATTTTTTTTAAATCATCTAAGATGTACATGTTCTTTCATATCATAATATTCATGAAATAATTGAATTAATATTAATTTTTTGGTTCAAGATTTTCGTATTATTTAATATGAAAACTGCTTCAATTGTACTTGATATTTCCATGGTTGGATTTTTAATTAAATAACTCATCACTTATTAAGCTAGTATACATGTAAGGCTACGTTCGGTTCGCATTACTTTGGGCCGCCCAGATTAATTATTTTGGCTCCAATTGGGCTTATTATGTGTGTGCAGTATAATTAATTTGCTGTTCGGTATATTAATGTTGGGCCGATAAAATTGAAATCCAAAATCTAATCCGGTGAACGGTTGGCTCAACTAATTTTTAATTCTTAGGGAAATTAAGAAAACTCCCATCCAAAAGAATTGATGGAAGAACAACATGAAGAGGTGTTTCTTTCGTTCATCCATTCGCGATTCCTACTGCAATTTACACATATGTAACAACTATATCGAACTAGTTTATTTCACAAAATTTTACAAAAAAATACTTTACTTTCACAAAATTTTACAAAATAATGCTTTATAATCGAAAGAGGTGCCAACAAACCGAATGCATATTAATTTGAATAAACCTTATTCAACAACAAAACATTTCACATTCATAATCGGATTTGACATAATTATAGACATAATTAGGATGTATTTTGGCAAGGAAGTTGCAAGAACCCCCCCTGTACTTTGGATATGTTTCTGCATTTGTAAAAACACACCCCATGGAATAGTTTATTTGCAAAAAAGTTCACCCTAGTTCGCATTTTACAATCAAATCCAGTTTATTTGCATTACACCCCATGGAACCGAATTCAAAAAAAATTCTGAAAACTCAACAACCATAACCATAACAATTGAAGCTTGAAACACAAACCCAAACATACCAAAACGAGATACAAACATGTAGTACATGGAGAAATAATTTCTTTTACCCAAAAATCAACATACCGTACAAACACAAATTCTAAAAAAAAAATGTTTGAACAACACCCTTTTAGCTGTTTCCAGTAGATGCATAAGAAGAAAACCGTATTTCATTTTTACCTAAGCACACAATCTCGGATTCTACAGCCGGTACCGGAAATCTTCGAACCTACAATGTAGAGGAAAAAATGTTAGTAATCTATCAACCAAAAGATTCAATATACCGAAATTTGAAAAAAGATGGGCAGTTCAAGAAAAATGGCATGATTGAGCTCAAGAAAGAAAGGGGGAAAAAATGGCTGCATCGCGACCTGAGGAAAGAAAGAGGGAAGATTGAGTGGGAAATGAAAATTTTGGGTGTTTTATTAAAATGACAAGGTTTAATTGTAAATACGCATAAAAGAAGGGACATTTTCGGAACAAAACTATCAAGTTGGGCTGCTGATTATTAATTGGACGGGGGGGTGCCCAATTACAATGTGGTGGATAAGGGCGGGCTGGCCCACTTTTCGACTGATTAGGCCGGGCTGCCCGGCTTTTTAACAGCCCAACTGAACGCGGAATTGCAAAATTAGGAAGGAAATAATGGGCTGGATAGAAGCTTATCTTGGGCTAATTCATTAAACCGAACGTAGCCTAATAGTATACTAAAATTAAAACAAAATAATTTGAAACAAAATTAAACTAAATTAAATATAATAAATACCTTGAAACTGTAAGTTTCTGATAATCCTTTTTACGTAAATGTGTGTGCAAGATTGAATTTTATAGGTTTGTTGAATTAACTAAGGGGCTTGTTTGGTAGACTTAATTGAATGCTTCCATATTAATTGTGAATTGATATAAATTTTAATTTGTGATTTATTTATGTATAATGTGTTTCCATTTTAGAGATTTGAGAATAATTTATGATATGTTAAAAGGAAAATATGCAAATTTTAGGTTATTAGTGATATTTTACCTTATATATATATTCATCCGGATTAACTAATCCACCCAAGAGTGGGTGGATTATAATCTAGTCTTAATACCGGGTCGTAAGGATTTAATCCATTTGACCCGGTATTAGAGCAATGCCACCAAACGATGTATTAACCCATATTAAATCATATAATATGACCTAATACCCCCTATTAGGTCCTACCAAACGACCCCTAAGGATATTAGGTGTATTAGTTAACAACAATAACCTATATAATAGGCCACTTGGGCTGGTAATGAATAAAAAGGATACTAAATGGGCTGCTATTAATCCATTTGTCAAATTATCGCTCCATAACTTTCACATTCAAGTCATGAATATGCTGAAACTATAGTCCTCCCCCCACAACCTACATACATCCGCCCCTGCCTCCTATAATATTCATACTATTTAATTTGAAATAGAACATTTTACTCCCTTATATTATAATAAAAGTTTTACACCACCTTTCTAATATTTTAATATGTGGTATTTTATCTTTTGTGTTATGATAGTATGACAATTTAAACCCCTATATTATGATAAACATGGAAATTTACTCCTATATGTTATAAAATATTTTAATACTAACTCTCAATTTCAGCAAGTGCATTTTAGTCTCTAGATGAAGGGTTAAATTAATTTTTTTTAAAATTTATATGAAGGTAAAATACTATTTTTCAAATTATATATATCCTAACGAATAGTGACCAATGTCCAAGAGTTACAACAGCCGCGTGACCGGGGGCGGACCTCTTTAAAAATAAATAGTACATATATGTAAAAACTTATAAAAAACGAAAGTGGCCTAGTGGTAGAAGATTAGAGGACTCTCATGTCCAATTTTCGAATCCCCTGAAGCTCAATATGTATGATTGTCTTTTTAGTATAAATTTTTTCCTCATGATATGCTGTTTTACTTTTTTTCCTTATGCCGACTAGTATTAGTTTCAATTTTCTTCCTTATGAACATTTACTAGTATTACTTTGTATTAAATACAATTTTACAATAATTAAATTTTATATTGTAAATTGTACTTGTGTTTTCTGAATTTATCAATTTCTTAAACTATTAATTATGTAATTAGATATTCGTGTATGATTTGCTAAAAAACATTAGAGTTTATTTATTTTAAAGTTCATTCTCGAGTAAAAAAATTAGGGGTGCACATGGTTTTCAAAACCGTCCCGTACGGTTTTCAAAACCGTCCCGTACCGTACCGAACTGTACTGAATGTTAGGTTTTTTTTCTCAAAACGGAAGGTCTTGGTATGGATGAAAACCGCACCGAGTATTTTGGTATGGTTTTGGTTTTAGAATTCTCATACCGTAAAAAATCGTACCGTACCGAAATTGAAAAGAAACATGAATTAACTATTTTTTTATATTTATAACTCAAATATTATTGAATACTATATTATTTATAATTTATATTATAGTCCATCATAGTTTATAATTATTACATTGCTAGCGTTCAATTAAAAATAGATATGCTCTAATTTAGCACAAATTAAACTTGTTATATGTTGAAAACTTAAAATGCAAAAATTCTAGACAACAAATACCAAATAGTTAGTTTCTTCACATAATAAAAAAAATTATCAAATAATTAACCAATTAATTTTATTCAATTAGGTCGAACTATAGCGTCAAATTTGTGAACATTTTCTTTTCCGATGCTTTATTTAATGAAAAAAAATAGTTTGTAAGATATTATATTATTAAATTTTATATAATTGTCAACTATGTAATCAATTCTATAAGAAAAATTGCACGAAAAAAGTTTGTTCGAAAAAATCACAAAATCGTACCGTACCGTACCGTACCGGAACCGCACAAAACCGAGTTTCTTGGTATGGTTCATAAAACTCTAGTTTGGTTTTGAGTTTTTAAAAACCGCACTAATTGGTACGGTACAAATTTTGTAAAAAATACCGCAGAACCGTACCATGTGCACCCCTAAAAAAAATCAAGGTTATTTGCCACAAAAAAAATTCGGCCCCCAACAAACACCGCCTAGGTCCGTCCCTGCGCGTGACTGCATACTTGGGGGGTCGAACTCCATTATTGAGTGCATATCTTTGACAATGATTATTTAAAACATAATGTTGATAAAATATTATATTGAATTCAAAATGTAAGAATAATTTAGTGAAGGAATTAGGGGACACCGTCCTTTCCTGTTATAAAATTAATATGTGACATAATAAATATCAAATATCTAGATAATTTTATTCAAATATTAATGTCAATAATCAAAGAATACGTAAAATATTGATTTTTCATTGTTTTCATATTAATTTTCTAAACGGTTACATAATTTATCTTGCTTCAATGTATTTGTGCCATTTTGGCCCGTCTTGTTTGTGATGATTCGGTTTATCTAAGGGTACCGTATTTGAGAGTCATTGCGTATGTGGAGGGTTGTTGTATTTGTGTTTGTTAAGAGCATTCTTGTCATTTCTGGACGTAGCTACGTATATATTCGGAACGGATTTGCTGTCACAAATTAGTCACATTTGAATGTCACACCAATGAGAAATAGACACGTGTCAATTTTTAATTAGAAGTGTTTTTAATTACTAAATATTGGATTAAAAATTGACACGTGTCTATTTCTCATTGGTGTGACATTCAAATGTGACACTGATTTGTGACAGCAAATCCGTTCCGGTATATATTAGGGGGTGCAACTACCCCTGGAATCTTGGGCTTATTGTAAAACGATAGGTGAAATCTTTATAAAATTTATGTTTATATTTTAAAAAAATTTGCTAATGAATGAGCCACTCTATCACGTCCTCTAAAACATGAACTACTCTAAAAGAATCAATTATGCTACTAGTCCTTTTAATGTCATCTTCAGTTGGTCCATTGTCATGGAGAGATGGTGAGGGGTCTCCTATGCACTCAATTAAATTACGAAAAATAAACTGTTAAATGATAGCTAGATTATATTGTTGATTACAAACATGGAATGATGTAAATTCAATTATAAGACAGTCTAAATTTGTGAGAAATCAAGGTGGACACTTGTGAAGTTTTCATATCTAACTAATTATTTTTAAGTTCAAATTAAATTTTATTAAATTTGTATCTTGTGCTTAATTTTTCTCTTAGGTAATTTTTTTATTCATTCGTAGTTGAATTTAATCTACTATCTAGTTAAAAAGATAAACTCTCGTATTTTATAGTGATCCCAGTAAGATTATATTCTGGCTACGCCACTGCCTATAGGTGGTTATTTTAGGTGAATGATGATTGAGGTGGGAAATGACTAATGTTTAGAGTGTCAATTGGATGCTAGTTGAACAAGAAAACACTTTTTGTCATAGATTTTGGTTACATTTGGGGGCGAAGGGCCAAAATTGCGTTCATTGATCCTATAATTGCAAGCAATAAAACGTAAACTATGAGCACAATAATGTTCAAAGAAATGGTGGATGGAATATAATAACGAATTTAAGATCAACATATGATAAAGTACGAGTCGTACAAATGAACCAAAATACGAGCACGATAGAGATAGACGGTAATTAAATCAATTTACATGTAAATTTAAGAATAGTGTGACTTCCAATTATAGTTATGTAAATGAACAAAGTTATCTCATATGTGAGCACGTATACCATGTAAAATATCACCTTAGATATATATATTCATCGAGTAGCGACCTCATGGCTTGACTTGTAACTTGTAAGCTTCTAACTTTCAAGCTTATAACTTGTAACTTGTAAATGGTTTACGTGCTCGAAATTTAAGATGAGGAATTTGTAGTCATGTAAATGACAAGATATACACTTTCTGTATCAATTTTCACAAAATTTGAGATAACATGTATAAGATTTCAAGGCATATTAGAAGCACAATTAAATGCTTAGGATACGAGAAAACCAATCGATTACGAAATCCAATAGGAGGATGAGAATTCAGTCCAAGAAGAATTTTCATCATACAATGAGAAGCCATTCGACTTAGTCACCGACTTGATATGGAAGAGTCATCAAACTTAAATTAAACTAGTTAATTAGAAGGCAATCGAATTAGTCACCGACTTGATATGGAAGAGTCATCAGATTTAAATTAAACGAGTTAATTAGAAGGCAACCGAACTAAGGATTCATTAAGATAACCTTAATAAGAATTGAAATCGATCAAGGATATTTCGGTTATTGAACAATCAATTAAAAGGACTGGTCCAAGAGAATATTGTAAGGAATGGTGTATATAACCAAATTGCGAATTCGAACGAATTAAGCCTAAGAAATAGAGTTAAATCCAACAGAAGTTACTCTAACCATGAAGATGATAGGAACGAATAACTCTTATAATCAAGATACAAATTTCATTACAATCAAACAACAATCGAGTGATGAGAGTTAAGAGCAAGTTGATCATTTCCAACAAGAAGCAATAATATTAGATAATGAATTGATGTAATCAGGTTCAATTCCTCATTACATTGTGCCAAAATGTAGACAAAGAATGAAGAACCCTCACCTGATGTCCGACAATGCGCTGCATAACAACTTCAAGCTCTATTTGAGTGTGGATGTCAAAATTTTCAACACCCACACAAGCCGTTAATACTTAATGAGATACTCGCTATACGTTAATCTAAGTACATTAGTGCTCATTCGAATCATGATAGCCGGTGAGGTGCGCCTTCTTTATTTTATTCTCTAAACTATCTAAACCTATACCGATAATGAGGCAATTCCTCTATAATTTAGTACAAATCAACTGAACATCCTTCAATCATACAACATTAGCGCCGCTGAATTTAACAATTTATTCATCATATACAATTACTAAATGTGTCTAATATAGATTAAGAATTTACCTGCTGCCACAGTTTGTTCCGATCTACACCATGCAATCCACGAATCTCAAATTGATTCAATGTTTGAACCACCTAACTGCTATTGACTATATCTACGACTTTGATGGAGACACCAATTTCAAATTCTGACTCCAGAGTTGTCAATATAGCCCCTAAATGTTAAATGGATTTCCTATCCCCTGTTTGACAGATTCATACAACTTCGGTTTAACTCAATTATGTTCCAATACAACTACAAATGCTACTTTAAAATAACACCTCCTTATATCTATTGATGTTGTCTACAACTTTTGTGAAGAAAACATTACCAGATTCCTTTTTTAAACAAGTCAAAATCTCCTTCAAAGTTATGATCTTAATATCACTTTAAGACAAAATCAATTGGTGTTTCCCTAAGTCAAGGGTTCAAGTTTCAATACTTACAAACATAAATATTTTTCAACATATTAAACACAAATATATATATATTAAAAAGAATTGAACCAGTGGTTCACCCGGTCCCCTGAGTCGTCGGTTCACCACCGGTCCGGTTTTCATTGGTAAATTAGTGGTTTTTGGACTAAACAGACCACCAGTTCACGGTTGAACCAGCGTGTCCGGTCCAATTTTAATAAAATTCAGTAAAACAGGCTCAAGTCATGAGATGATACATTGCTGAGTTAATTTCGATTTGATTTATGTATCTTTTGAATGTATTTGAGATGAACCTTTCCAAATAGAGCTTCAATCAAATATGAGACGACTCCATTTAAGACCAAATATGGTAAAAAGGTTCAGGATACTTTCACAAAGTTACGGCTCCATTATCCTTAATGAAACTCACCCAAAATCTGAAGTAATCAAAACATTACCACTCATTTGAAGTGCATTAAAAGAAAGAATATATCTGCAAATTTCACTACAAAAAGGACTATTCAATCTATATACAAAATAATTTAGGGTTAGTTACAGGGACCTCCACTGAGGTTTGGTGAAACTCGCGTTCATTCCCCTCTAAGAATACTAATTACTCGGACCTCCCCTGAGGTTTGCAAAACCTTACAACCGTTAGGGTTCCGTTAATTTTTGCTTACGTCATCATAAATTTTTTGAAGATTGCCAATTTTGCCCCCGACTTACTGTAGCAAATATGTATGGACTATATTACCCCTCTCAACAAATGTTATATTGTTGCATGAGAATGGATCTAGTAGTAATGTCAAATTACATTTGTGGACTAAAATGTTGTTAAATTTATATAAAATATGTAATGACTTTATTAATGTATATTTATATTTAAAATAACATTTTAAATATTTCTAAAGCATTTTCTTACTTATTGTAGAATATATGCAAAGAGAAATACACTACTAACTCTTACAAAAAATTATTTTTATTCAAATAAATATAAACATTGAAATTTATTTTTAATGTATAGATTTCCACATTGTCCCTCTTATTTGTGTATATAAATTCAAATAAATATAAATATTCAAATTTATTTTTATTATTATTTTTAGTGTTCTTATATTTTACTTTATAGAAAAATATTAAAAATACTCAAGTTTAAATTTTATGTTTATAAATATAAAATTTTATAATGGTTTAGAAAAAAATATTAAACATGTTTATAAAATTTTATATTAGCCAATAATGTTTTAGAAAAAATATTACACATATTACACATATATCAACTCAAGTTTTATTGATATGAAATAATTAAAGAACTTATTTGTTGGGAAATTATTATTTTTAATTATTCATATATATAACATAACAAGTTTTAAAGAAAAAAATATATATTCAATAATATTTTAATTTTTATAATAAAAATATAAATATAATTTTTTTTTAAAAAAACCCTAAAATCACCCCACCCCAAACCCCCATTCCCGCCGCCACCAGCTTCCAAGGCCGTCCCGACTGCCTGGGATCACTAGATCCAGGCCGACGACGACCTGGGGAGAATATCCCAGGCCGTCGCCAGCCTGGAACCAGCGATCCCAGACAATAATTTATTGATTACTTAAACCCAATACTATTAAATAATATTTACTATAAAATACAAAATAAATCTTGTTTACATAATTAATAAATTATTTTTTACACTATTGATAAATTATACAGTATTGAAATATGTATTTTATAAAAATTTAACTAAAAAAATCAATAAATATTTTTTTTCACAAAATTTAAAGATACTAATTCAAATACCTTTTTTTAAATAATTATCTATGAGGTATTAGTAAATAATCAAATTTATGGGTTATTTCAGTTTTAAACTTAAATATATATATGTATATATATATATATATATATATATATATATATATATATATATATATATATATAAAAGTGTTTAATATTTTCAACAATGAAATCATAAATTTATATCTTACTTAAATACAATACAATTAAATAATATTTTATTATAAAATACAAAAATAAAATCTTATTTACATATTTATTATTACTATTAATTGCATAATTAATAAACTATTTTTTTTCTTTTTTATGTGATATAAATCGGGGTGGGGTTAGTTTTTCTTTTCTTTTTATGTGTAAATTTAATTTTATTAAAGTTTGGGGACTAATAGGCAAATATAAATTTTTGTAAGGTTTTGTAAACCTTAGGGGAGGTCGATGTAATTAAAATTGATGAGGGCAAGAGGGTAATTTCACGCATTCCATTCACCTCTGTTAGTCTCCGTTAGGGTTTTGTAAGGTTTTGCAAACCTCGGGGGAGGTCCGAGTAATTAGTATTCTTAGAGGGGAATGAACGCGAGTTTCACCAAACCTCAGGGGAGGTCCCTGTAATTAACCCAATCATTTAACTATATCAAACTATTTCTACCAATTCAAATTGTGGAAGTTTTAGATGTCATTACATATATGCCACTAGAAGTAGGAGTTGAGAGAAAATGTTAAAAAAATAAGTTATTAAAAAAAGTAAAATAAATTAAGAATAACATGTTTATGATTGTTGTGCATATAAATTATCATTTTATCTCTCTATCGATCATGGATTAAAATTTCGTTTCGAGTGTATGTATCGGTCAGTCAAATATTGGAAACTTTTCGAGAATTCTCGGAAATATTTCGAAAACACTAAGGAAAAATTGTAAAAAAATTACTAAATTAAGGAAAATAACATAGTTTAAGGTAAACAAATAGTTTCGGAATTACATCTTCGTTTCGCTTGATTAAAAAACGGAAACTTTTCGATGTTTTCGACAGAAAAAATGGAAATTTTGATCCATGCTATCGATGACATTCATGAGTTTTTTTCAAAGGAAAACACGTTAGGTTGCAAAATGTCATACAAATAATATTTCTAAGGTGCAGAGTGACAAAAATATTAAATAAAGGTGAAAAGTTCAGGGCATGTTTGTTTGGTCTTTGGGAGAGTGGTTTGGGAAAGTGGTAGAGGTTTGGGAAATAATTTCGATTTGCGTAATGTTTTTGTTTGAGTTTTGGTAGAGTTGTTTGAGAAAAAAGTAGGTGTAGGTTTTTTTTTGTAGGTTTGAGTTAGTTAATTAGGTGTAAGATAGTGTAAGACTTTATGTCACATCAGTTAGTTATATATAATTAATTTATTGGTATATATATTATATGTAATATATGTGGTAAATAATATTTTGTAATTAGTTATTTGTGCTTTCTAAAATAATAAAATATAAAGTAGATTAATTTTCACTTTTTCGAAGTTTTTTTTTATAAAATATTATACTAAAATTCTTTTAATTATTTTATCTCACCGACGGATTCATTCAAATGCCATATTAAATATGCTAGAAATTACACAATATCCTTAAAATATTAACCTAATAATTATTACACAATATCCAGATTAATCTACGTACGAAAACATATTAAGTTATTTTCATATTGTCTAGCATAACAAAAATTAATGGCAATATAACAATTAATGTCACTAATTCCACGAAGGTGGGAATGGACCCCATTTGTTATCCGATCAATCATGACTATTATTTCTTGCACGTCGAGCCAACCGCCTCCGAGTCAACAATGCTGCACGCTCCCAGTTGTCAACGGGACCAATATGTGATGAAGCATCACTAATCGAATAACCAAGCATCGAGTTTTGATTTATGATTTGCGCATCGTTGGAATATGATGTCTGGCTTGAGATGTCACCGGTTCAACCCGATTCAAACTGGTTTTTGAATCAAGTGATTTTAGGGGGTAAACTGGACCGGACCAACCTTCGGTTCGCAGTCGAACTTGTTTGTTTTGGTAAAATGGGTTTAATTTGTTTGTCATGCCGTATTCACTGTGGGCCAGGTCATGAATAAATTAAAAGCCAACTTTTATTTTATAAAAATAATTTGGGATTTTCTTTATTTTGGCCTGATAATGCAAGTGGGTCAATTTGCAAAATTGACCTTGGATCATGGGTGCAATTTTGAATTGTAGGTCTTAACTAAAATGTTTGATCTAGACCATTAGCATGATTTTGAATTGTGGATCTAAAACTAAATTTAGAATTTCACTACAACGGTTTGGTTTGGGCTATTAGCGCAATTGAGAATTGTGGGTCTTGAATTAAGTTTAGAATTTATGAAAAATTGTTTTGAGTTTGGTGCACCTTGCAATTTGGATTTGATGGAGAAGATTATAAGAATGGACTTGAAGATGATGAAGATATATAAAGGAGATTATTTTCAAAGCTATATTACCAAATTAACTTAATCACAATATTACCTCCTTAATTTAAACCTAGATTACCATACTTGATTTCTATTATACATGTCAATATCCAAATATTTCAACTTAATATTTTTTCTATTCTTGGTCAACAATATCTGTAACTGTAATGTTACATTCTTAATCTATACAAATTTACTATTATACATACTCAATTACCATCTATATACAATCCCAAAAGACCTATAAAACGAGTATCATCTTGATTTTTTTTATACGAAGCAACACAAAACTCAAAGTGAAAACGAAAATGAGTTTTTCGTCGTCCAATTTTTCCTCCTAACTTATCTTTCAGTAGCATTTCTCTGCAACTGCAGCCTCACCTCCAGTGCAAATGATTTGGTCACAAGTATACTGTTTGAAATTCATTAGACCATTCTATCCTCCTGGTAAAAGTTTACGTGATCTAGCCCAAAGCACCATTATGGCGAGCAGAAATTTCGTGTTTTTCACATATGATGAGATTCATGCGCGTGAAAGAGAAGCAGCAATAAGAGATCCAATATTGAAAGAGAAATACCATAACTGTGGAGTGCAGTCTACTCTTGCAGTCAATTCTCTTGATAATTGGGGATATTTACTAAAATTAGGTAATTATCAAAAGTTGATTCCTCTGGCATCCCTTGCTTTGAAACAGCCTGCATATTGTGATTCGAATTTCACACCTGAACCTGCCGATATTAAGAAGTTAAATCAGGATTCTCAAAATACCATAAGCATTGTTTTGGCTGTGTCTAAACGTCTAGTAGCAGGCAAATTTTGATGTAATGGACACAATTACAAAAGTTATTTCTTACATCTGTTGTTGAAATGAATAAAATTAGCTCTGTATTTTTCTTCAAAGTGAAACAAAAGTGCCAAATTCGTATCGATCTATACAACATGACAAGAATCAAATTGATTTCTTTCCAAACATAGCTACCAAAGAAAATTTCTGGTGTCTGTCTACTTATGTATTATTAGTATGTGCATATTACAGTTCTACATATATCAAATCGGAGTATATGTCGTGTGATACAAAGCACCAAAAGATCCAGACTTCAGTCAACCCAAAATATAAACGAAAGTGAAACCTAGTGAACGTTGTACAAACATTGATTTTATTAATTAAAACTCAAAACTTACATGTCTCAGTTTATTGATAAAGGAAAATAAACTTCCATTCAGAGACTAGAAAATAAAATACAACTAGAGGGGATATCATCATAATTCTGTGGATTTAGAGTTGGACCTTTGTGGGCTTGTAATCAACTACAAGAATTTTCTCAACTTGAGATCGTAACTTGTTTCCATATTCAACATGATCCGGATGAGGAAGATATTCAGCAACACCTTCAGTGCTCTCGAATGTTGACTCAAAGATGTGAGTAAAACCTTGATGCATGTTTTCGATACTCAAGTCCTTACCCCTGTCAAAATACAAGCCAAACGAGATTATCATACTCAAGTTCTTATCCCTGTCGAAAAAATTCTAAATCTTTTCCAGGTTGTTCTGTTTTTTTAGCAGGATCTAAATTAACCAAGAATGGTAGTGAAATTCTACTGCTACTTTATTGCAACAAACTAACAAATACTAGCATTTGGTTACAAGATGAATGATTTTTACTTTATAAGCGAAAAGGTTCAATGCACATACTCTGAAATCTGAATCTAAGTTTGACAAAAGTACATTAGAAGGTTTCATTGATTCATATTTCTCATCTAAGCTCAAAGTGCCAATGATTTAATGACATAAAATTTAATGGGATCAGAGTGTAGGCAAAATCTTAACACAAAGTACACCAATATGACTTCCGTGAGAAAATGAAAATTATTGGGCATAGAATAATGCATATCATAGAAGTATGATAAAAATTCATCTTCTAACAGGTCAAATGATCAAGGATTCATGAAGCAGAGCAGTGTGAATTCATTAAGGACAACATCAATAAATATCGATTAAAGGAAGAAAAAAGCCTACAAGAAGACAATCGATTTAATTGCACAATATAATTAAATCTTGCTTTTGAATCTTTTTGTTGGTCAAATAAGAAAGCACCGACCCTTCCATTTCATCCCTTATATATATATATATATTAATTATTAATTACCAGAAAAATATCTCTTCAACCCTAGCTTCTGCTGCTACTGCTCCTTCTTCTTCTTTCTTTATTGGAGTTACAGTACGAAGAGAAGGCATACATAAATGTGGATCGAGTTGGATGGTGAATTAATTTGTTATTGAATCTGCCTTCAGCTCATAAATTAATTTTCATTGTATAAACGACAAAGAAAGGAGAAGAGAGAAAGGGGAAGAGAGTTGTCGGAGTGAGAGAGAGAGAGAGGGGAGTAAGAATAATAATAATAGAGTACTAGGCTTTTTTTTTAAAAAGGGCTGCAGCCCAGTTTCAGAAATTTGTTTCAGAAACAAATACTCTGTAGCCGCAAATTCCGGAAATGGACTGGCCTGTTTGTCTCGCATTTCGGAAGTGGGAAATTTTTTTCCCACATGCGAGACAAACAGGCCCTCAAACTTTTATATTTTTAGGGTGCAAATTGCCAATCTTCTATATTTTCAGGGTGCAGAAAAATCTATGTTTTTAGGGTCCAAAATGCCCAAAAAATTCAAAAATGACTATTCAACCAATGAATTTCTCACCAAAAAACATACGCTAGGGTGCAAAGTGTCAAATAAATTATATTTTCAGGGTGCAAAGTGCCAACACTATTAAGTTATAGCACAAAGTGTCAAATGAATTATATTTTCAAGGTGCAAAGCGCCAAAACTATTAAGTCATGGTGCAAAGTGCAAAATCCTATATTTCAGGGTGAAGAATACAAAAAATCGGATAATTTTCTGAACTCAGAAGTTTGAATTTAAGTTTAGGGAAATGGTGCAGTAAAGATTGGAACGTGAAAAGAATAAGGATTTGGAGTGTTGGGGGGGGGGGGGGGTATGTATTCTGCTTCGACTGGCTAGGTCAAGTAATGTTTTAATTTTTCTGTTTAACCTACAAACTTTTAAGAATAGCAATGAACACCCCAACCATTTTTTGCATCATATCAAGCTCGCCCAGTCTTTCTGTTCAAACCCATGTTTGATTTTTATTTTATGTTTATACAAATTAGATTTTTGGAAACGTCACATGACATATCCGATGGCGATTTGTATGGACATGTGTCTGTGTCCATTTCTTGAAAGTGTCTGATACTACATGTTAAAAAATTAAATATTCGTGCATCATAACTTCAAATCAATTCAGAAGTTAGAAAATTATAAGATGAAATTGAAATTTTTGACTACTTATTCTTACATACTACATCTATTTAAAAAAGACTGATTCAAATATATGAGTTACCATTTCATAGAAGTGATCCTAAGAGGAAAATTAATGATATATATATCAATTAAGAATTTTCTAAATTCACAAATATCGTTAGAGATTTCAATTACTATTCTTATAATCTGTCATAGTTCGAAAGACCAAGTTTGGATGGGAACATTTGTCACTATTTCTCTAAAATAAAAAAAATGGAAAGAAAACAATATTATTTTTTCCCAAAAAATCTCTTGAGTATTATAGTAATCAATCCTAGTTTATTACATGAATCAATCAATCAGATTTTTTCCTTCTTTATAGAGCCAAAATAATTTGTATAAAAGGCCATGTCAATACGGATTTTAATCTCATCAAATAGGAGAAAAACTACATTGTTGGTGTTAAGGAAGTACGATGTCGGAAAATGATTATACTTGTGAAAGTTTCTTTTGTGACAATCGTAAATGTTGTGGCAAAGGTAAATTTTTTTCAACTTAATACGGGAAGGCGTGCTCCTGAATTTGTACATCGTGCCTTAAAAGATGTACATTCTAGTACGATGGTTTAAATGGTGTCCGAATCCCACTAATTAAGTTGTACACCAGAATTGACATGTATACCCTTTATTTTTTAATTAACATATTAAATTGACATTTATACCTGTTAATATATATTAATTACCATTTCACTCACTTAAATTTCTCTCCCAAATCCTAACTTAAACATCGTCGCCGCCACTCACAAACACCACTACCCAACAATACACTCATTGTTGGGCCGTTCAACGAATCAGGGGTGATTGATGGCTAATGAGGGTGATGGTGCTGAATTATTTTGTGACTGGTCGCGAGCAGAACGGCCCAGGTGGGAATGGGCATTAGCTGTTGCAGGTTTGTGGAATCATCTATCAGACCAGAAGTTTTGGTGTTAAGATATTTCAAGTTTCCATTCCTAGTTTTAGTGAACAAATAATTTCTGATGAACATGGTGATCATCAGATGGATGTAGAATAGCTAAGACAACGGCACTTGTATTTTCTAATGAATTGATATTTTCTGATGAAAAGGGTGATCAACAGATGGGAGAATAGCTAAGACAACCACACTTGTATTTTCTGATGAACAGATATTTTATGATGAACAGGGTGATCACCAGATGGATGGAGAACATGTGAAACAACGGCACTTTCATTTTCTAATGAATAGACCGATGAACAGATGGATGGACAAACCTAGTACACTTGCTGAATGAATAGCTGAGACACTTGTATGATGACTTGAAGACTGTATTTGAAAGTGCTGAGCCCACAATTACAGAAGATGATGACTTCAAGACTGCATTTGCCAACAGCTTGACCAACAATATAGTCAACTTTGCTGATACCGTAGATGCCTCTGATCATGAATTCATCATAAATATTTTTGTACGATTTTGCAATTTTCCATTAGTAGCTTTGTTATTAGATGTTCTATATGAAATGACATTGAAGAGTTTTGAATTTTTTGTAGAAGTGTTTGAGGATTATCAATTGAAGGAACTAAGCTTGTTCAATTAAAGACTGCATTTAAAAGTGATATGTGAAATATACATTCTATCTGTTGATATTTAAATGTGAATGTATGTTGCAATTGAAAGTCACCAGATAATGATAAATTAAGTTTTGGTTCGCTTATACCAATATGTAAGTTTTTGAACATTATAAAGAAGCATCGAGATGCAAATACTTTGTAATAAAATGTAAAATTGGTACAAGATACTGGATGATTGAAGGAACCCTGATAACTAGAAAATGAACAAATCGATAAGTACAACCACAGATTTTCATTGTCATGATCATCGGAGGATGAATTTGATGCAGTAAAAGGTCCATCTCTGTCATTATCAGCTAACTTCCCACTTAGATGTTCCCTTCCTTCTGCTTATCCTTATCAGCTAACTTCCCACTTAGTTGTTATCCTTCATTCTGCTTATCCTTATGAGCTAACTTTCCACTTAGATGTTCTCCTTCATTCTGCTTATCATTATCAGCTAACTTCCCACTTAGCTGTTTTCCTTCATAACATGGGCAATCCTCAACTGTCTTATCTTCTCTTCTCTTCTTCATTCTCCATTTCATCATCCAAATCATTGTAGTTGTCAATTAACACAAGCCATTATTCCAAAGATGCATTTTGATCTTCAACATTCTCATTTTCTTAGAATGATGCAACCTCTTGTGGCTCAGGTTCAGGATACATCTTTTCTTTTCCCTTGGCAGACGTGGCTGTTCATTCCACACCAAGATGTTCCCCACGACGCTGGTGTTCTAACGGATCAGGTTAAAAAATAATCAGTGTACCTTTATTCCTTTTGACCAATTGAACCTCACAGCCAATTCACTCATAGCCTTTGCAGCTGCCGATCTGGTTTGCATCCATTTTCTTGGAAAATTTTATGTGGAAGCTTAATTAATTCTCTGTTCCTGAACATATGAGTTGACATTTTACTTGTGATCTTTACATAAAGACAACATATATTGAGATTGAGATTGATATATCGACAAATTATTGATGAAAATAAATTGTATTTATGATCAAATGATACAATAATGAACGATAAGCTTGTTAAAACGATTACAAAGAAATCAAAAACCTATTACAAGTTTCTAAAGGATCTAAGCTACGATTTTGTTGAGAGTCCTGATGGTGTCCATTGAATAAAGTCATCTTCTTCAAGGTGTAATGTGAATACTTTGTTGCAGACCTTGATTCAGACGACATCGAGAGGCCCGGAGAAGCTATCTTCGAGCTTCCTTCGATGGTGATGAGGTTAGCCGGGGGTACTTAGCATCAGGAGCATCGAGCAGGAGGAAGCGTTGGGTGAATACTTGCACTTTTGTTCCTCCGCCCTTTTCTCGGCTGCTGCCAACTTGTTTTCCCTCCTGGCTTAAGGATTCCGACGACGGCTCGACATATCTAGGTGCAAAGGTATGGTGACGGGTTTCTGAACGTCGAAATGCCGAGACGCCAACGGAATTGGCCTCTCCGTCTTACCGATCCCACCCAATCTAACGGAGAGGCCAGCACTTTGGGGAACCCCCTTTGCCGATACCACCCAATCCAAAGGTGTAATAGTTATTTACTCAATCCGGAGGTCGAGGAGGAGCCAAGATCAAGAAAGCACTCCCCGTCGATTTGATAATAAGGAGATTTACGAGAAGGATATGTGTCTGTTCATATTTTTATTTTTTTTGGTAGAATTCTTTAGGATTATATGTTGGAGGATACATGTTTGGATGTGTATGGGTATGGAGTATGTGGTAAGCTCTCGCTCCTTTTATAGACCTGGACTATCCGATCAAACGGTCAGAAATAATCATGATCAACGGTTCATGGTGCATTAAAAGTTGCGCCCATTGCGCCTACCTAGGAGAGAAACGTGGACTGTTTCTTACCTAGTATTTTCAATATATGGGAGAATAGCTGAGACAACCACACTTGTATTTTCTGATGAACATGGTGATCGACAAACTGATGGACTAACAGCCAAGTCATCGGCTGACTACTTCACTAAGCTGTTGTTGATTGCTAATAGCTAAGTCATTGGCTCAGTACTCACTAAGCTGTTTATCATGACATATGATATTGTGACACAGCACCCTGTGCGAAAATGGAACCACTGAGGAAATAGATTGCTTTGAGAGTTGTAAATATTAATAACCAATATGTTCATGATGCACTAAATGATTTTTAATTGTAAATTCTCACATGATATAAATCAAGCAGATAATTTACCCCTTGACATGCACTCTATCTGTTGATATTTAAATGTGAATGTATGATGCAATTGAGAGCCACCAGATAATGATTAATTAAGTTTTGATTTGCTGATACCAATATGGAATAATAAAATAAGTTCTATAATATAACCCAAATTGTTCACGTTCAAAACTTGTAAGGTTAAAATAATGATTGATAAGATAAATCTTTTTCATTAATTTTGCAGAAAAACAAAAGATTACAAAATAATGGAAACACGAGGAAAATTGAAATTTAGGCTATCTTCTTCTTCCTAGCTCGGCCACTTCCTTCCTCATCTTCCTTTTCTTTTTATTAGATCCCTCACCATCTTCCCCCTTCCCGAATCCTTTTGCCAGGATTGCATTTGCAAGCGATTCCTTGATGTCGGCAACATCTTTCCTGGTGGATCTCATTTCAGACATGAGATTATCATTCATCTTCTGTTCCTGTTTTTCAAACAATTCCTTGATAACATCACTATCAACATCCAACTCTACCCTGCAATTTCGAACATGTTCTTTAACCATATTGAACTCATTGAGTTGATCTTTGAATGAATTAACTGCTCTTTTGAGTTTTTATCCAGGGTGCTCTCTATTTTTCTCAGAGACCTCGTGAAATACTCCTTCCAATCTTCATAAGTATTCACTTGATGGTTCTCAATATCTTCTGGCATGTTGAACATATCCTTACATGTCCATGCTCTATCTTTTCAGTGTCATCACTTGAAGAGTCATGTGATGCACTTTCCCTTCATTTTGAAAACCACCTTATGATTCCATCATAAGGAGGTTCCTGCTGTGGTTTCCTCTTCCCACCCAAACAAGGATCACCGTCATCATCATCTGAGGATGAATCTGATGCAGTAGAAGGGTTTTCATTGTCATCATCATCTGAGGATGAATCTGATGCAGTAAAATGTGCATCTCTGTCATTATCAGCTAACTTCCCACTTAGTTGTTCTCCTTCATTCTGCTTATCCTTATCAGCTAACTTCCCACTTAGTTGTTCTCCTTCATAAAATGGGCAATCCTCAACTGTCTTCTCTTTTCTTCTCTTCTCTTCCTCATTCGCCATTCCATCATCCGAAGCATTGTAGTTGTCAGTTAACAAAAGCAATTCTTTCAAAGATGCATTTTGATCTACAACATTCTCATTTTCTTTCAAAGATGCAACCTCTTGTGGTTCATGTTCAGGATACATCTTTTCTTTTCCCTTGGTAGACTTGGCTGTTCTTTCCACACCAAGTTGTTCCCCACTATGTTGGTGTTCTAACGAAGCAGGTTCAGAAATAATCAATGTACCTTTATTCCTTTTGACCAATTGAACCTTCACAACCAATTCACTCAAAGCCTTTGCAGCTACCGATCTGTTTGCATCCTTCATCCTGGAACATTTTCTGTGAAAGCTTGATTAATTCTCTGTTCCTGAACAGATGAGTTGGGTAATTTTTTGGTGAATGTTTCATTTTCTATTCTTGGCTTCTTTGAAACGGTTTTGTTTGTTGTGGACTCCCCTCTTTTCTTGATTTTCTCCTTTGGTACTTCATACCTCTTCATTTCCTTCTTCTCATGCAGTTTCTTGCCAACTCCCAAATTGGCTCCAGATTTACCCAGCAATACACTCAGCATTATACCTTGGTACATATTTTTCTTCTTTACACTGTGACACAAATACCTGAACATTACTTCTGCCCAATTGATTTTGTCACCGTACCAGATACCAATCATGAAATGTAGTCTTTCCTTTGATATACTCTCATAGGTACCTCCTTTGCATTCCAAAATTTTGTGGACTATGTCAGTCATCCTGTGGAACTCACCTTTGAGTTGTTTCTTTACAGGATATGTCCCCAAAACTTCTCCTTCTTTTGCAGCTAATGCCCAAAAATCGTCCATCTTTGGCTGAGCATATTCAGCTATGTCCAAAATCCCTTCATTTGGCAGATTGAAGACGGTTACCAGAGACTTGGAGTTTATATTCACATATTCCCCTCCAACAGCGGAGTTTATGGAGTCTTGGGTAACATTCCCATTCATATAAAACTCAGATACCTCTTCCATGTAGACGTTCGCTCCATTAGCAGAAAGAAACTCCTTGAGACTAGTTGCCTCAATTTTCTCGATTATTGTCTTCATCAAAGGGGTTCCAAATTTCTCGTAGGCTTGAAAGTTAAGCAATGAACCTTCAATCACTTTGCTCTGTCTTGCAACAGACGATTGTTCCTCGACAATCTTGGTGGCTTTAGTTTTTTGTGCCATTTTCACAGTTGAATAATAATTAAAATTTCACAAAGATGCTTGAGGGAGTAGGATGCTGTGATTGTGGGTAAAGAATGAACAGAGATTTTGACAGTGTATACCTTGTGGTTTTGAATGAGGAAATCACCTTCACCGTTGCATTAGGTTTTAATTGCTGTAATTTAATTGGTGGATTTGAAAATGTACTTCAATTTTAATTATGCGTGATTAATCGCAGAATGTGCAGAGTTTTGCGTGTTTTACCCAAGTTGTAAAACATTCTGACATACACGATAAAAACCACATTTTTATTTGTAACAGCTAGCACACAATTCACTTGGTTGTTGAGTCTTTTAACACAATACTAAACAAACAAATGAGAATACAACAAGTTCAAATTGTTAACATAAGCAATAACTATATTGGAAAGTACACATACAATTAAGTATCTAATAATGGGGGGCACAATATTATATAAAAAACACACAAAAAAGTCACATGGTTTGGTAGTCTTTACACAAAAGAAGAAGAATCTTCATTCTAGTACAAATCCAACAAAATGTAGACAAATCCCTAAAATCTAAGCCTGCCAAGCAAATCTATTGAATTTTGCCTGGTATAGTTGAACGGCCAGGTGCCGTCGGGCAATGACAGATTCAGCCTGCCATAATGGTTAGTTGTTTTATTAATGAGTCAGTATTATAAGAAATAAATAGATTAAGTGTTGAAATGTTGAATAATCTAACCTTTCTGGATCCCATCTTCAAACATCATAATCATACAAACATACATGTTACAATCATACCTAATTTTACATTGGGATTCTTTTCATTAAAAAGCTTGATCTTGATAGTTATACTCCAAAAAGATATTGAGACAAAACATTACCCATTTGGTTGAACTGGTACCCAAGCTGGATGTATCCATAACCAACATTGGCCAATGTTTTGGTGTTTGTAGTTTATAGCTGGCCACTTCCTTAACAATCAACCGATTTATCTGTTTGATTTATATAACGTGAGAATGTACAAATAAAAGTCATTTAATGCATCATGAACATATTGGTTATTAATATTTATCATTCTCAAAGCAATCTCTTTCCTTAGTGGTTCCATTTCTGCACAGGGTGCTGTGTCACTATAGCTTATGTCATGATTAACCAAGTCTAAAATGATAATGAACCAGTGTGAGTGGCAATCATTAATAGGGATGAATATTTTGTCCGAGAATTCCATTCTCAAGACAGTTGTGCTCTGATGCGAAGAATGCTTTTAGGATTCTTTCATTTGGCATATCCAGTAGTAAACGCATTTGCTGCAAAATACAATCTCATAAGCAATATATTTATGATGAAGTATAAAAATACAGAATTGGATTGATAAAGAACATACTCTAAAAACCGGAGGCATGTACCAACAAGTTTGCCTTCTGTTTTCTTCTCTATTTTTCATCGTGCACCAGTATGCCACGCAATCTAGCACCAATAAACATCACAATCATGATGTTAATACATATTCTTGTTGGAAAAAAACATCACAAACAGCTAAGTAAATAACAGACAAGTCTGTTACTTATCTGTTATTCAAAAGAAGACGTCGTTTTGTTGATAGCTTACAATACATGCTTTTATAAATATTCTTACAGACCGTCAAAGGGATCTCCAGGCCGGGTTTGAAGAGAAAGTACTGAAAAATTAACTCCAATACACAAATCCAACTCCAAAAAAATAACCAATCATAAAAGCAATTGCAGTACATTAAATTTTGGTGGTTGGATGAGTTTGAAGGAAAATTAGTACCTACCCCTGTGGATTTAACCCATATGGGAGCTAGATGAATGCCTCGTGAGCATGAAAGGACATGTTTTCCTTTTTGTCATTTCATGCTCACATGTCATTCATCCAACCCAACGGATTAAATCCACTGGGGTGGGTTAGGATTAATGTAATAATTGTAACCCAAAAAAATAAAAAATAAAAAGGAAATTAGCCCTAATTCTGAGACAGCAACGCATTTTGCATCAGTATCGTGTTTTTCCACAATTTAAGTTGATGGTAAATCTAGAAATAATGCAAATATTTGCTTTTATTGACTCGGTCGGTTGGGTAACATTTTTACCATCCTTCAGATACTATTAATTGTTGAATAACAGTTCCCCGTTGCCGATTTTATCACCCCAAAAACTTTCTACAAAACCTAGCACATGCACCAATTGAGGAGGAACTAATAAGTCAAAGCTAAAACTTCTGGTTGACGGAATGTGGTTGAACTTCCCCTCTTTCAAGGCCAGTTGCAACCCTACCATGTTAGATATAATCGAGAAGATAGAGAAGTCTGGGCTTAGACGATTTATGACCATTCATGGACCTTACATCTATGTTGAAGATGTTACACAATTCTACCTACGTGCGAATGTTGTGGGTGATTCCATTATTTCTACGGTCTCAAACCATACGGTCACTATCACTGCTAAACTACTACATGAATGTTTTCATTTGCCTAATGTTGGTATTGAGAATATTGAAGCGTATGGTAATACTAAGTTGTTGAAATTCTGGAAGTTAGCTGCTAAGGACGGAGAATTGAAGAAATATCCTTTAACCAAGACGCAACTAAGGGATGAATTTTAAAGATTTGCTGACATAGTGGCAAAGATCCTAGAATGTAAGGGAGTATCATTTGATGGACTCACTGATGACAAACTATGCTATATGACCTACATATGGTATGGTGAAAAGATTAATTGGCCCGGAGTCATGTTTAACTACATGAAGAATAGTGTTACCAAGAAACATTTTTACCATGGTAACATTCTGAGTGTCCTATTTAGGTATCTGGATGTTACTGTTTCCAATGGGAAGATCCTACATAAGAGAAAGGAGATGCAGACGTATATTCCACCTAGGACAAGACTTGAGTCATCTACCGCCGTAGAAGATAGAGACCCTGAAATGAATAATAAGAGGATATCAAAGAAGTCAAATACTGAAGCTCCTGGAACCAAGAAGGTGAAGTATAGTTTGAAGGGTTTATCCATACCAAGTGCTTCAGATGAGGTCAAACATAACTCATATGACTCTGTGGAAGAAACACTTTTGGAATAACAAGGCTTATTTGAACACTTTACAAGTTCAGTTCAGAGTCCAAGAAAAGAAACCCGGTCAACTAAGGCATTTCAACCTACTGAGAAGATCTCTAATACTATACCAAAGAAGCTAAAAGCACCTAGGACTAGAGGAAGAATGAGATTTTGTATTGATCGGACTTATCAACAAATTATTGGCTCAACTAATGTTCAACAACAGAGTAGTACAGTTGTTCAGCCAACTACTGTGTGTGTTCCTGATAAAGGTGAGCAAGTTGTTGTGTCTAAATATCAAAATGAAGCTCTGCCTGCAATTGGACCTATTCCATGTCCTAAGGCAAAGGCAGATGCCAAGAGGTGTAGTACTAAGAAGAGAAAATACTCATATAAAAATCAAGCTGAACTTAGGACTAAGAGACCAAGTACTGCTACTGCTACTAAGAATAAAATCTTCAATGAGAATGAACGGTTGAGGCCACCGTGAAGATTGCTAATGCCAACAGCTTGACCAACAACCAAGGCAACCCTGTTGATATTGAGGATGCCTCAGATCATGAACTGATCACAACAAAGGAGTGTGATGACATAAAAGAAAGGGATGCTTGGAGTTGATTAGAAGCTTGCCTGAAAGTTATGATGCCTATGCACATAAGATTGTAGAGGTTAATGAGATTGTCCATAGAAGAACTCAGTTCACTGATGAGAGGAGAAGATATTTGAGATGGAGGAACAACATGCTAGATGATTCTTTAGAAGAAATGAATAACTGGTGTCACTTTGACAGTGAGGAACGGTGGGTCTTAGAATGGTTGAATCTTACTTCAAGAAAACAAGTTGTTAATGCTTTCATATTCAGGGATGTTATATTTGAAAAAATAAGGGAAGTCATGTTTGATGTTAGAGACGAAATCCAGAATGAAACCCCAGATTTTGGCCCTCAAAGGATAATTAACAAGGCAGTTATCTGCACAATCAATAGATGGGCTCAGAGAGCAAGGCCAACTTTTGAATGAGAATCTGCAGATCTAATTTTTGTGCCCAGTATTAGATTAATTGTTGAGGGACCTTGTGTTAAAGTTCCTGCTCACTTGCAATCATCGAAGTCAACAACATCTACTGATCTACCTGAAGAATGGGAGCTAGAGGAACAAGACAGACAGAAAGAATGTTTTCAACAATTACAGGAAATTAAAATAACATCTGAGTCACTGGGGAGAATGCAAGCTGATTTGGAACCCCAAAGGAAAGAAACTTTGTGTTTAACTTTGAGCACAAAAGATGTTGAAGTTGCTGATGAATGAGAGGAAAATGAGCTAAGTAAAACTCTTGAGCTTGTGGACTCGTCCGATGAGTCTAGTACTTGTTCAATTGTGAAATAGACGGGTACTCAATGGCCAAGTCCTTCAAAAAAATATAAAATCCAAGTTCAAGGCCACCGGAGGAGCAAATTGCAAGCACAAGATAGTTGACAATACCTGCCAATGTGTGGAACCTGTATATATTGTTGGGATTCGGTAAGAAAAACAGCCCTAGGCACAGCGGAATATAAAATTTTCTAGGGCCTCTTAAAGAATCTTCCCAGGATATTCTCTAGTTGTATATATATGAATATACATAAATGACAGTATAAGTTTTCTCGTTTATACCTGTCTCCTTGCAAATCCTCGGCTAGTAAGACAAGCTCTGAATTCTGCCCCGGTAAGATCGACCCACACCTTTGATTTTAGCGCCCCACGTGTTGCGCCTCTACGAGTTGATACACCACAATATCACGAAAATTAATATATCCTAATCAACTGGAACATAGGGTATATTAATATCTAGGTTTTAGAACAACTTTGGAACGAAGAATCGAAGACGAAAATTCTTCCAAAGTGGAAGTAGGTTCGGCCGATCACAAGAGGGAGAGGGAGAGAATTTTTGCTTTTCTTAATTTTCTTGTAGAGTTGTGTATGAGATATGAGACCTAGTCTCTTATTTATAGATATCTCATAAAACCTAATCCTTCTAGGATAGGATACTAATTCTCCTACATGGGCCATGACCCTCCTTAATTAGAAGACTAAGTCTTCTAATTAGTTCATGGCCCATATTAATTAATCTTTCAGGGCTTTATTTAATCTCCCAATTAAATAGCCCAATTAATTAAATCATCTCCCAATTAATTAATTAAACTCCAAGTCTAATTAATTAATTATTCCATTAATTAATTAAATCCTAATTAATTAATTTACTCATAAATTAAATTCCAATTTAATTTATAATCTTGATCCAATTCCAATTGGATCCAATTTCGTTCCACATGGGTCGACCCTGTCGACCCACCCATTTAATCGACCCAGTCGATTTTGACTCAGTCGACCCAGTCGACTCGTTCGTTCTTGTTTCCTCGCTTTCGCTTCATGTGTATTGTGTATGCCCCCGTAGGTTCACCACATAATTGGCCGCGGGTTGTAATTAAATATTATTTAATTACTCGAGCAATTAATTACTCTAAATTAATCGAACACTCTGTCGATTAATCATTCCAAAATTAGCACCCCTGCTAATTTGGGAATTCTCCCACACTCCACGGTCGATGTCCAGTCACAAGTCCATGGAGCCCAATCACTGGTGAATTAATTCAGTGAACCTTTTATCATTTACAATTTCTATATACGACATAATCTCTCCATTGATCAATCTCCCAGTCGAGACTTAAGGGTATGGTCTTTCATCGGATTCCCTTTTCTTTTGTCTTGACCTTATGTACTCTGGTCTTGAAATAAATTCTCTTTGACTTAATCTTTATGAGCTACTTACATAAAGTCGTCAGATACCTTGGCCAAGGATTTTACCAGAATTAATTTCTCACAGAAATCCATAGGAGAATTTCCCAACCTATCAAGTCGGGTCAACGGATCATTTGTTGATGATATGAATCTGCATACGAGTTCCTCTAAGCCCAATGTGAGTCCAGAGAGACTTTCTGGTGATCCCCAGTCAGTCGGAACTCACATCAAAGCATAGACGTTCTCGCACCAGATAAACCCTATCATCTCAAGTTGTTAGGGATCGTTCCTCGTATACTATTGCAAATTGGAATAACTTCAACCCCGATATGCGACTACCGCTTCCATGGTGAGTTATTTCCTAATTGGGGTATTCAGTGCGCTTGCCATCCCAGCAAGCCACCCACTTATGTGTATCGACTATCCAGTCACGCTCGTGGACCCCAGCGTCCTCCAGTTCATCGGAGTATACACAACAGTGAGAGTCTAACCGAATCCAACGATGTCCTATCTCGATTGGATTCTACGACTCTTGAATATGTTCTAGATCACGGCCTTAGAGATCAGTCCACGGGTTGTCCCATAGCCCTGTGATCTAAGGACTTCTATCCTTATGCATAGATAATTATTACATAAGATAAAGATGACCATTTAATAAAGTGCATTTATTAATCGAAATTGAATAGTTCCGCATTTATTACAATAAATACTAGCCATACAGCTGGCTTGCAGGACACTATTTCTATCAATCTCCCACTTGTCCTAAAGCCAGTCTTTTATGTTCTTGAGTCCCATCTTATGCAGATGTTTCTCAAATGCCTTTTGAGGCAGAGGCTTCGTTAGCGGGTCCGCCATATTATCTTCTGAGTCGACACGTTCCATCTTAATGTCTCCTCTACCAATGATATCTCTTATCACGTGGTATCGTCTTTGTACGTGCTTGGATTTCTGATGAGATCTCGGCTCCTTTGCTTGCGCTATTGCCCCATTGTTATCACAGAAGATAGTAATGGGCTCAGCGATGCTAGGTATCACATCCAATTCCTGGATGAAGTTCCTCATCCAAACACCTTCCTTTGCTGCGTCACTCGCGGCAATGTATTCTGCTTCGGTGGTTGAATCCGCGGTTGTTTCCTGCTTGGAGCTCTTCCAGCTAACCGCACCACCATTGAGGCAGAAAACGTATCCTGATGTCGACTTGAAGTCGTCTACATCACATTGGAAGCTCGAGTCTGTATAGCCTTCCAATTTCAAGTCTCCTCCACCGTATACCAAGAACAATTCCTTAGTCCTTCTCAGGTACTTCAGAATTGCCTTTACGGCTATCCAGTGCTGCTCACCTGGATCAGACTGGTAGCGACTTGTAACGCTTAAAGCGTACGCTACGTCTGGTCTCGTACATAGCATACCATACATTATGCTTCCTATCGCGGATGCATATGGTACTCGAGACATATTGCTTCTCTCTTCTGGTGTCTTTGGGGCCATAGACTTAGAGAGTGCAATCCCATATCTCATTGGAAGCAATCCTCTCTTGGATTCTTCCATACTGAATCTTTTCAAGATTTTGTCTATGTACTGGGATTGGGAGAGGCCCAGCAGTCCTTTTGATCTATCTCGGTAGATCCTTATACCTAGTACAAAGGATGCTTCTCCCATATCCTTCATTGAGAATTGTGTAGACAACCATGCTTTAGTTTCAGACAATGCTTTCACATTGTTTCCAATGAGAAGAATGTCGTCAACGTAAAGCACCAAAAATTCAACTGTACTCCCACTGATCTTCTTGTACACGCAAGGTTCGAACATGTTCTTGATGAATCCAAAAGTTTGGATTGTCTCATCAAAACGAATGTTCCAACTTCGGGAAGCTTGCTTCAGTCCATAAATGGACCTCTGGAGTTTGCACACCTTGTGTTCATCTCCTTTGGATGCATATCCTTTTGGTTGCTCCATGTAGATCTCCTTATCAATGTCTCCATTGAGAAAGGCAGCCTTTACATCCATCTGCCATATCTCGTAGTTATACCATGCAGCTATGGCCAGCAAGATCCGAATGGATTTGGGCATTGCGACGGGCGAGAAGGTCTCCTCAAAGTCGATACCTGGTCTTTGAGTGTATCCTTTTGCCACTAGTCGCGCCTTGTAGGTTATTACCTCTCCGTTCACTCCAAGCTTTCGCTTATAGATCCACTTGCAACCCACGGGAGCCACTCCCACTGGTGGATCTACCAAGGCCCAGACCTTGTTTGAGTGCATGGAGTCCAGTTCGGATTCCATGGCTTCGCGCCACTTTCCCGAGTCTATGTCTAGCATAGCCTCTTCGTAAGTCCTTGGGTCGGTTAGAGACTGTCCAGTCTCATGCAGCAGACCGTAGTACCTCTCGGGTTCTCTACGTTGTCTTTCTGACCTACGAAGTATCGGTGTACTTTCTGGTGCACTTTCATGCTCTTGTTCTCCCACTGCCTGTGGTGACGGGTCAGCTCGATCGACCTCTAAGGCCTTTTCAGCTTCAGTGACCTCATCTAGTTCTACGTTATTTTCTTTCTTGTCCACCAAGAAATCCTTCTCCAAGAAGTGAGCGTTCGTAGAACTCGTATCCTATTGAGTTTTCTGGATACCCCACGAATTTGCACAAAGTGGATTTAGTTTCCAATTTATCTCCCACTAGCTTTTTAACGTAAGCGGGAGATCCCCATATGCGCATGAATGCGTATGAGGGTGCCTTGCCAAACCATAGTTCGTATGGTGTCTTTTCTACGGATTTCGAAGGTACCATATTCAGTATCTTCGTTGCCGTGAGGAGGGCATGTCCCCAAAATGAAAGAGGAAGGTCAGTGGCACTCATCATGGATCGAACCATGTCCATCAAGGTTCGATTCCTTCTCTCTGCTACTCCATTTAATTGGGTGT